>OX421463.1:3687000-4916000 GCA_949126895.1 Eilema caniola | reverse complement strand
GCTCGATGACAGGTGGGGGGCGGCAACTAGGCTGGCCACAGGTGCATTTGTGGGGGTCGGAAGCGAATATTGGTGCACTGAAAATAAATATATCTAATTAGTAAATATACCTACCATCGAAAAGGTGGGAAAATCATAAAAAAGAAAATAAAATAATATCGGTACGTATTAAAATAAATCTGTCGAAAAAAAAAATAAGTTTAACATACCGTATAACAATATTTCAGATGAAATACCTACTGATAAATAAAATAACAGGTATGTACGGAAATCTGAAATCTGAAAACAATAACAATTAAAAAAATTATAAACAAAAAATATTTAAACAAAGAATAAATAAAAAAGTTTGCACTGGACTTATTTACTATGCCAATAAAAAAGAAAAAAGTTGTCGTTGCTGAAAATAAAACCATAGATATTATGTAGTAAACATGTTTATTCAAATCTATAATTAATTTTATTAAGAGGAAAGCTTTGTTTGTTTTTATTGAACAGGCTCCAAAACTGATTTGAAAAAATCTTTAAGCATTAGGAAGCCACATTATTTTGTGAGGGCTATAATATATTATGACGCTACTATCTAAGGTAGTAGAGTAGTAATCATAAATTTCAATAAATCTGTTAGATTCCCTTATTTGAAATTACAGGCATATCCCTATTACCTATATGGATTGAAGGGGTGCAACAGGGTTCAAAATACGTCATGAGCGAAGCCGGACGTCAGCTGAACATAAGTTGCAGCATGAAAGGGATCAGAATTTCACACAGGCGAAGCCACCGCTACCGAACACCAGCTAGTATTTTACAACTTGGTAGTTACATTGAAATATTCATCATCATCATCAGGCTATATTAGTCCACTGCTGGACATAGCCCTCCCCTTCAGCTTGCCGCATCCAGCAACTCCCTGCAGTCTTTCTTAGATCGTCATCCCACCTGGTCGGGGGGCGTCCTACACTACGCTTGCCGAGTCGCGAATCGAAAGAAATATTCAAATCGATTTAAATAGAAAAAATTGAATCGGTCTAAGCAGGGTTTGAACCCGCGATCTTTGCCTTACAGGGGGCAATGCTTTGACCACTAAGCTACCAGACCTCGCCCTAACCAATTCAAATTTCTCCTTCTATATCTGTTTTTGAGGCGACATTCACATTTTGTTCAGTTTGATTTGAATATAGCATGAAAAATGCTTAAGAATTTAATTCAAATTACATTGAAATAGTTAGAAATAAATTGTTTACACCAAGCAATGGTATAGGAGCGTATTACAATGCCAAATAGCTTTACTATTGGCACTTGTTGAGCAGTAGGTACACAATAAACCTCTCTTAGCAACAATCAGCTGATTTGATCTTCTAATAATACTCTTTGGATTCGGTCCAAATTTTTATGAAATTATCTACAATGTTTGTGATTATTTAAGAATATTCAAGAACGAAACTAAACAAATCTGAAATGTTTCCTGTCTCGTTTTTGTGACATGTTTATATGTAAGGTTTTCGAATATCTTAATTCGGTCCAAAATTTCCAATTTGGAGCCCAGGGGCTTTTTGATCTGATTTGACCTGACTGTCGTAAAAACATAGAATTATGTGAGATGTCATGGGTAACGCTGAGAAAACGTTTACTATTTACTTCCTACCTATATACTATCCTACTAATATTAAAAATGTGAGTGTGCGGTAGCCTATTGGTATGGGTAATGGACTGCTGAGACGAGGTCTCGGGTTCGATCCCAGGTTTTCCATAGCACACACCAATGACTTTTCGATGCTTTTCGAAGTTATGTGTGTATTTATAGCAGGTTTATAAGTGCCCAGTTAATGGCAATAGGCTCGCCACCTATTACATTGGGACCTAAACATAAACTGGCGAAATGTGGGTGCTAGCACCTCTGCCTACCCCTTCGGGGATAAAGGCGTGAGTTTATATATGTGTTTATAGATGTTTGTATGTTTGTTATTCAATCAATTCAATATTTATTTTTGTAAGTCCAGAGCACATCTATGTATATGCATGCCGCGCTCACCTCTAGAAGGAGACACTCGCTCTAACTTATCAATGTGTATGTGTTGCTAAAGTAACAATTTTCAGAGTGTATCCAGTTTAGTGAGCCAAATAAAAAATAAAAAACTGGCCTAACAACTGAACGAATCTAGCTCAAGTTTGATACAGGGATAGTAGATAGATTACAGTCTGGAATAACACATAAACTGCTTTTTTCTCAAGAATAAGTTACCTTGGGTTGCGGGCACAGAAACAGAATTTCACGGAGCCACGGGTATCAGCTAGGTATTTAGATGCAAAGAGACATTAATGATATTAAAATGCTTTCTACAATCTTGCCGTACCCAAACAGAAGAGTAAACATATATTTAAATCGCTATTATGTGATGAGCGAGAAATACTGGCCAGATATAATAACAAATATTACAATATCGTAGCATATCTTCACCACAAATACATCTATTTACATATCAAGTATACACAACTGTGAGAAAATAGCTCATGAAGTGTTCATCATGAGCGATCTTCTCGTAGCTCTGGGGTAAAACATAATTTAGCTACAAAATATGGGCATAAATTAAAGTTAAAAGAAAAGTCTCTGACTACCCATTGGGGTAGTCAGAGACTATTCTTGCAACTGATTTATGTGAGCATGAGCAAGCCCGTTGCAGGCTTCTAGGGCGCTGATTTTGCTATTATTTTTACACTAGCTGTTGCCCGCGGCTCCGCCCGCGTGGATGTCGGTTATCGTGTAGTGTTGATCCGACGCTATTGAGCATTAAATTCGCCTCTCTACTCAACTTTGTCCTCGACTATGTACTCACCTCTGTTCTCGACTTTCTACTCGCCTCTATATTCGACTCTCCACTCGACTTTCTACTCGCCTCTGTATTTGAATTTATACTTGACCCTGTACTGACTTCTCTGTTCCCCTCTCTACTCGACTTTGTACCTTTCTCTATACTCGCCTTTCCATTGGCCTCTCTACTTGCCCATCCATTCGATTATCTTTTCACCTGTCTACTTGACTCTCCACACTTGCCTATCTACTCGCACCTCTACTCAAATCTCTATTCGATCTCTACTCGCTACTACATTGACCTTTCCACTCGCCTCCCTATTCGCCTTTACAGCATTCTATTTGATTCTATACTCGCCTCTCCACTGGCTCTCTAGTCGCATATCTACTCGCCCCTGTAGTCGACTCTACTCGACTTCCAATCTTTACACGCCTATTCACTCGTCCCTATAACAATCTCTACTCGCCTCTCCACTCGCTTCTATATTTGGTTCGCTACTCGACTATATCCAAGCTCTAATTAATCCCTGTACCAAAATTTCATCATCTTCAAAACTGTTAAACTTTAATCCCTTATTACCCCCTCCCCCCTCCTCCTATGCCTCCATTTTCGCGATAAAAGGTAGCCTATATCCGTTTCCAAGCTTTAAACTATCTCTGTACCAAATTTCATCAAGAAATCTTCAAAAATGACATACTTTCCTCTCAAGGCCCTAGTCCCCCCCTTCTACCCCCCTTTTCGCAATAAAAGGTAGTCTATGTCCGTTCCCAAGCTCTAAACTATCTCTGTACCAAATTTCATCGGGAAATCTTCTAAAACGATAAACTTTTATCCCAAGGCCCTGGTCCCCCCCCCCTACTACCCCCCTTTTTGTGATAAAAGGTAGTCTATGTCCGTTCTCAAGCTCTAAACTATCTCTGTACCAAATTTCATCAGGGAATCTTCTAAAACGATAAACTTTTATCCCAAGGCCCTAGTTCGCCCCACTTCTACCCCCCTTTTCACGATAAAAGGTAGCCTATATCTGTTTCCAAGCTCTAAACTGTCTCTATACCAAATTTCATCAAGAAATCTTAAAAAATGACATACTTTCCTCCCAAGGCCCTAGTCCCCCCCCCCTTCTACCCCCCTTTTCGCAATAAAAGGTAGTCTATGTCCGTTCCCAAGCTCTAAACTATCTCTGTACCAAATTTCATCGGGAAATCTTCTAAAACGATAAACTTTTATCCCAAGGCCCTGGTCCCTCCCCTCCCTTCTTCCCCCCTTTTCGCGATAGAAGGTAGCTTATGTTCGTTCCCAAGCTCTAAACTATCTCTGTACCAAATTTCATCAAGAAATCTACAAATGTGACAAACTTTCATACCAAGGCCCTAGTCCGCCCCCCTTCTACCCCCCTTTTCGCGATAAAAGGTAGCCTACTTCCGTTTCCAAGCTCTAAACTATCTCTGTACCAAATGTCATCACGAAATCTTCAATAATGACAAACTTTCCTCCCAAGGCCCTAGTCCCCCCCTTCCAAACCCCTTTTCGCGATAAAAGTTAGCCTATGTCCGTTCCTAAGCTCTAATCTACCTCTGTACCAAATTTCATTAAGATATCTTCAGAAATGACAAACTTTCATAAAAACTTTCATCCCCTATTTCCCCCCCTTAAACCCCCTTTCTCGTGATAAAAGGTAGCCTATGTCCGTTCTCAAGCTCTAATGTATCTCTGTTCCAAATTTCATCAAGATCGGTTCAGCGGTTTAGGCGTGAAAGCGTAACATACAGACAGACAGACAGACAGACAGACAGACAGACAGACAGAGTTACTTTCGCATTTATAATATTAGTATGGATGGCTAAACCACTGCGGTACTACAGATACTGTAACCAATGCCATTTAACTTTAGACTTTACTGTTATACCTACTGTTAAAATTATGAAATAATCTTGTCATTTAATGAAATAACAAAACCACTGTGACACCTCTGACATTGCATTAAATGTCATTAAAATTTCAACTTTATTGCGGACTGTTAAAGTCCAAAATGAAAAGAGAAAGAGTTTATAACGTTTTTCATTCACTCTATAAGATTGTCATTTAATTTAAGACTTTAATTGTTTAGGAGTAAAGTCTAAAGTTAAATGGCCATGAAACAATTTGCCATGAAAAAAATTATAGCAGAATCAGCGCCCTAGAATTCGACGTTTGATGGAATAGAATGACGAATGCATAGGATTCGACGTTTATGACATGAATTCGTTGGTCGGCGTTTGATGGAATAGAATGACGAATGTATAGGATTCGACGTTTGTTACATGAATTCGTTGGTCGGCGATTGATAGAATAGAATGACGAATGTATAGGATTCGACGTTTATGACATGAATTCGTTGATCGGCGTTTGATAGAATAGAATGACGAATGTATAGGATTCGACGTTTATGACATGAATTCGTTGGTCGGCGTTTGATGGAATGGAATGACGAATGCATAGGATTCGACGTTTATGACATGAATTCGTTGGTCGGCGTTTGATGGAATAGAATGACGAATGCATAGGATTCGACGTTTATGACATGAATTCGTTGGTCGGCGTTTGATGGAATAGAATGACGAATGCATAGGATTCGACGTTTATGACATGAATTCGTTGGTCGGCGTTTGATGGAATAGAATGACGAACGTATAGGATTCCACATTTATAGCATGAATTCGTTGGTCGGCGTTTGATGGAATAGAATGATGAATGCCTAGGATTCGACGTTTATGACATGACATTCGTCATTCTATTCCGTCAAACGCCGACCAACGAATTGCCACTTGTCTAGAGGGGTTGGTCGGCCTATACCGAGTTGCCAACTCACCATCGCTACCGAACCGACTCATGTAAGGGTGTCTTTCTTTGACTTAGTTTCTAATCACAGCATTTTCAATCATGCCACAATGTTCCGTTTTCATACTGTTCTTCGCCTGGTCCATTAATTCCAACCAGTCTTTTGAGTCTATAGGCGTAATATACCCTTTTGTGTCAATAATCGCGGATATTTAAATTTTATAGGTAGCGAAACAAAAAGTTATTCGTTTTCACATACTTAAGTGTAATTTCTACGTATATCGTCAAGCAAAATCTCTGCCAAAAAGCTACCAGTAAAAAAGTAGGAGCTATTATAACAATACGATACGTACAGCTTCGTCAGTTTGTGAATTGGCTATCATCCAGTGCGTACCATAAAGTTCATATCTCACTACCAGCGATAAGTGATTTGCTAGATTAATATTTTTACCCGACTGCCAATAAGGGTTATATTTTTCGCGCGTTTCTTGTACTTGTATGTATTTATATTTGTAATATTCTTTATTACCTCATATCTTCTGAACCACTATATGGAATTGATTGATTGCAATCTCAAATGAAAGGTATTCTTCTCACAATGATTCTTGGGTACTTAAAATGTGAACGAAAGTTATATGTTAGATATTTTGGGTATATGTTAGGGTTATTGAAATGCAGGAAATTAGAAGGTGATAACAGAAATATATTAACGTCATAACTAAAAAGGATAAAATAAAACTAATTATTGGAAATAAATAACCCGACTGATGCTGAAAAGATCAAAACAAGTTCGATAGCAGGCGGTACCCTTTTGTAAATCATAAACTGGATAAAAATAAATGGGTACCGCCTGCTATCAAACTAGTTTTGATCTTTTAAGCATCAGTCGGTTTTTTTTAAATATTTTTATTATTTTGTTTTTTGTGGTATGCTGTGTTGTTCATTGATGTATAAAAACGCTTGCACTACCCAAGGTGTTCCTCATGCGTTACCATTTTTGTTCTGGGGAAGTGAAAGGAGTTCAGACAACTCTACTCTTCAGTAAAAGCACAACTTTAAGTATGTAATTTTGCCAAGCGACTCCAATATGGGGTTCTTTTTTCACAGACTTTCACAAGATTTTCACAGGGTCGAAAGCACAAGTGTCATGCTTCTGGTGTACGCACAGGTCTATAGCCTATGACTGATTCCCATTGGGTGGATCGGGCTGCCATATGGGAGGTATAAAAAAACTAAATCGCTATTCGCTTGCTATGAAATAGTGCCCAGAAATATAAACGTTTTTGATGTTAGGTATATATTTGTGTCGAAACGCGAGCGTTGTGTTCATAGGTTTTATTGGCATTCGTAACAGTTACCCAGAGATATATGTAGTTTTATTTTATCATAAATAGTTCAGATTTATTTTTGTAGAATCGGATTTGAAGGATCAGAGCAATAGGTTATAAATTTATTACCTACTCCTCGCCAGAGTGCATCCATTTTTCAAAGATTTTCCAGTCAAGGCCTAATCCAATCTCACCGCTGTGTCGGTAACTTCCTGATTGACGGATGAGGATTTAGCACAGGTTTTCCTTCTAGGAGATACAGTAAAAAAAAAACTACCTTTCCTACCTTACCTTACCTTACCTTTCCTACCTTACCTTACCCTACCCTACCTTACCTTACCCTACCTTACCTTCTGTAACTACATACTTTTCCAAGAATAATTTAATCTGCTTGACAGGGGAAATACATAGTTAGCTAATATACTTACCTACCTAATGAAAATGTAAAAAACAAAACAATCAAAGACCAAAGGCTATTCCTGTTTTGTACACTCACGGCACAGAAACTCTGTGTTTACAGGGTCAGCAACACGAGTGTGACTCCCCTGGCCCTCGATTCTGCTAAAGCCAAATCAACTTTCATACCACAGACACTGGAATAAATGGCATTAAATTTTAGACTTTAATACCATAATCTTAAAGTCCAAAATTAAATGAAGAGTGTCACATTTCACTTTTTCATTCAATCTACAAACAGCCATTTAATATTAGACTTTAAGGTCATATCTTCAAAGTTTAAAATTAAATGAGTAATTTTTGCAGTGTCTGTGGTATGACAATGGTTTTACTTTAGTAGAATCGAGGCCCTGGTGTTGCACACGTCCATGGGCCACGGTAACAACTTTCCATCAGGCCCCTGATTCTGCTAATTTTATGACATAACAACACCACTGTCATACCGGTGTCATTGCGTAAAATGTCATTAATTTTTAGACTTTATAGCTGCAGTTCAAATTCCAAAATGAAAAGACAAAGGGTTTATAACATTTTTCATTCACTCTACAAGATTGTCATTTAATTTTAGACGTTAATAGTATAAAAGTACAGTTTAAAGTTAAATGGCATTTGTTACAGTGTCTGTGGTACCGCAGTGGTCTTGACATGAAAAAAAACATAGCAGAATCAGGACCCAGGTGGTCCGTGTGTTGATCTTTCACCTCAGTGGTATCAAAAAAAAAAGATTACCTATCGCCACTGCTGGACTTAGGCCTCTCCCACGGTTGGGAGGCTTTGGCTTAATGTTTCCAGGCTGGCCAGGCGGTTTAGTACGGGGTTCTATTCCGAGTTTTTCTCCTCTCGCAGTAATATCGTCTGTGTATTTTTTTAAGTCACCTTTTAACGACACCTTTCGGATGAGATAGTGTGGTGATAGGTTGTATTCTTTCTCAGTCGTAGTGGTGGTCCGTGTATTCTGTTTATTTCATAGAATTATTGACCATCATTTGAATGATCTTCACTATGTATAAAAGGGCATTGCCAATCGGTGATAGAGTGATAATAATGTCTTGACGTCATCACTGCCCATCAATCGATACCGCATCGTGCGATACAATACAGGTATCGTTATCATATCACTCAATGCAGTGAAATTATCACGATATTTGGATTAACTCAAAAGATGAGATTAGATACTAACTAATGTGTGAAGACTTGTTTTGGAATATTCGATATTACACCTGCAGACATGGCTTACATCGTGTTATTATAACTGATTCTGATTATAAAATGAACAGATTTTGATGCATTTTTTTTTGTTTAAAAGGTCTAAAATATTACTTTTGTTTGATCACAATTGGTTCAGTAGAACCGGAGATACGACTAAAAATAGCGATAACTGATATCCACACGGGCAGACCCACAGTCAACAACTAGTTACATTTCACAGTTGGCGAAATCTGGGTATTAATACAACGAGCAGGACTTAGATGTCACTCGCATACGGTGTAGAACATTCCTTCAAGAACCAAGCGGTTCGGTGACTCTTTCCTTTGTCGCACCATTAAGACCTGGAATTACAATCTCTTACATCTACAATCTCTACAGTCTCGAGTCCTTTAAGCGGGGCGTGAAAAAGTATCTGATGAGGCCGTCAAGCTGAGTGCCACCATTGTTAACATGGCACGTGTATATAATGGTGGCCCTCTCTCCTGAGACTTGCCTTCAGCTTACCATCAGGCAAGGTAAAGTCAAATTGACGTGTCATATATTTAAAAAAAATGATGCCGAAACTGACTTTATTTCGATTTCTGAATTCTGCAAGCACCATGATCACGTAGGAACTCCAATTGCAACAGCGCCGGAATATCGAAAACTCTAAACAATACAACGAGGTAAATATCTCAATACCTCTAATAATAATGTAGTTGTAGTATAAAAACCTGCCTATAATAATTATTCAGACATAGATAAAACTAATGTGCGGATTTATCTCCAGTTTATAGTCATTGGCTACTGGCGCGCGCGCAATAAGAACCTAGATCTATCTTCGAAAATGTAGCTATTGCGTCTAAGTACTTACAAGCGCAGACGCGCGTTGGCGTAGTGCAACAACCCCGGTTACAGTCTCCAACTTTTATTGAAGTATTAGGATTACATCAAAAATATTCGGAAAAATGGCTCAGTTCGACTGTGATGTTGCAATCACCGTTAGAAATATTTAACTTTTTTTATACCTCTTAGGTGGCAGACAAGCACACGGCTCACCTGATGGAAAGTGGTTACGTGATCCGGACAACGCATCTATATTTTTTTTAAATATCATTGTTCAAATATTATATCTTTTTGGATTTTAAAACAAAATCGCACAGAATTGACCGGGAACAATTTGGCACCTGTTAGTGCATTGTTACGCAGTCGTCTACCTACACGTATAACGTTTTATTGGCAGACAAAAGTGTTGAACTTGACCTCCTCTGAACATTGTACCAAAGTCAATACTATTTAATAAGAATCTTGAAGCATAAGAGTGGTAACATTATTATGAGATCGATTTAAATAGAAAAAAATTAATCGGTCTAAGCGGGGCTTGAACCCCCGAAATTGCTTAGGCCGATTATTTTTTTTCTATTTAAATCGATTTGAATATTTGGCGTGTAAAATGATTAAAAAATTAATTCAAATTATTATGAGAAAACTTAATTAATAGTATAAATAACCATGATAGTTTAAATACCGATATTATGAGATGTTTAAAAAGAGACATTTAGAAGTTGGTTGGAAATAAAAACAAATAACAAATTTCAACTAAATCCTTGCGAATGAAGTCATTTATGTGTATACAAGTTTATATCATTTATATGTAAGTATAAATATATACTAAATATGAAGTAACTTAAATTCAATATGAAGTCATTTATATGTACTCACTTCAAAGAAGTACATGGATGGACATAACCTTACTAACATTATAATGTGAAAGTGTGTGAGAAGCATGGATGGATGTATTTTTGGTAGGTACAGAGATAGGTTGTAGTATGGAATAGTTCATGGGCTGTTTCTTTATCCCGGGACTAAGTTCCTGTAGGTAACGGGAACTAGAACAGTTTAATTTCAATTTTAATATTTCTAACGTCAATATTTCACACATCTTTGCAAATTCCCTTGTTTTAAACTTTAATAGTCTCCTAATACAGTTTTATCTGGCGACCTTACAGCTTCCTACAGGGAATATATTTATGTCCCACAACAACACTATCCGGTATCGTAGGCTGGCTAATGTAGCACTAAGTCGAAAGCGAGATAGCCTGGTATCTAAATATCGATTCCTTTTAACTTATTGTGGAATTTATTCAGATAGCATAAGAGTACTGGTTTGGGAAATATCTTTAGCTACACAATTGGAGAGTTTTTGTGCTGTCAGTGGGGAGTCCTAAGGCATTTCCTGCTTTATCTTCTACACTGACGGCACAGAAACTCCCTGTTCTAACAGGGTCGGCAGCGCGAGTGAGACGCTCCGTGTGACACGTTGATAGGCCACGGTAACCACTTTCCACCAGGTGGGCCGCGTGCTTGTCTGCCGCCTAAGTGGTATAAAAAAAATTTAATACTTAAAAATACCATAATAAACAATACTGGTCAAAAGTATACCTAACCTAAGAACATCTTTTAGGGACGATATCAATTTTGACCATATCACACATACTTTCAACTTCATTCACGCTTTTTTTACGTGCGGGAAATCCCCACGGATACCCACCCCTCCGGAGCCGGAGGGGGAGGGTATGTCGGACTCGAACCGACTAAACCGCACACCGTCTCTGGGTCGTAGTGCTAGGCCGAAGGTGAAGTTGTCATGCGACATATCCCTCGCACCCCAGCTGACCCAGGGCCATCACTCTCGGTCTGGCCCTCCTCGGGTACTTCATTAACCCTGGCTAGCAAATTGCTGTTTTCACCACGATATAATAGTTTTTATAGGAAACTAGCTGACCCGGCAAACTTTGTACCGCCTCAGAATCAATAAAAAAAAGTTGCAATTTCCCATATTTTCTCACCGTTTAAACCTTCCCTAGACCTCCACGAACATTTCAAAACTAAGATTAAGATAAATCCGTTCAACCGTTCTCGAGTCTTAGCGAGACTAACGAACAGCAATTGATTGTTATACATATAGATTGAATAATAATATAATATAGCCACAATGCTTACAAGAAAACATTACAATTGGTTAAAACAATTCTTATACTCTCTCCCAACATTATGCTGCGACCGACAGGGTGCAATAGTAATTTAATTCAATCAGACAACTGTATCACATTATGAAAATGCAATAATGGTATTGAGTGCTTGCTGATTGGTTGATTTAGTGAGCAGAGTTCACAAATGCAGAGGAGTATAATAGGTATAGTTCCCAGCGTATATCTAGACCCCCAATCACGTGAGAAACGAGACCCTGGTGCACGCGGAATGGTTTGCTATAATTTTGTAGGTCACGACGGTATTTCCGCCCTATTGAGCAGCCTCACTGGGAAAGTACCTCCGCCCTACAGAATACCGCGGTCATAATAACCTCGTGTTGTGTTCCCGGCGGTGAGTAGGGTAGCCATAGCTCACTGGAGCGCCGAACGACGGAAGATCTAAGGCATATCCTGCTTTATCTTCTACACTGACGGCACAGAAACTCTCTGTTCTAACGGAGCCGGCAGCACGAGTGTAATTCCCCTGGTCTATAGGCCATGGTATCTACTTTTCATCATGTGGGCCATGTGCTTGTCTGCTAAATAAGTGGTATAACAAAAAAATAACTATGATTAGTTGATTTTAGCTCCTTCGTCGCCGTAGGACTCCGTGCTCGCAAGAAGTGTCTTGGGTACACGAATACTGCACGTAAGATATATGCTGGTAACTATAGGCAGCGGGTTGTATTGTGAGCCATACCGACGCGCCCACCTTGCGTCTGTTAGTGAATGCGAGTAAATCAGTATTGCGGCCCTTAACGAGTGTACATTATGCACATTTGTTACGATATCCGCTCATCCCAGCCGCCTCATTCTGCAACGTACCGTTAGACTTTTCGTGTTCAATTTAGTTTGTGACTGTCTTCATTTCAGATGAACGTTATTTGATACCAGTGGTCTGTGATGAGAAACAGCTAGGGTTTAAATCGGTATAGTAACTAAGTATTATATATATATATTAGGTATACTTTATGGTATGCTTGTTTTTGCCCGAGACTCCGTCCGCGTGGTTGTCCATTATATGTCCTTTCCCAAGGTTTAATCTACCCCTATACGAAATTACATCAAAATCGTTTCAGTGGTTTAAGCGTGAAAGACGGATATAAACCGACATATACATACACTTTCAGATTTATAATATTAGTATGGATTTGTTAATTGAAATAAAACAACTTTTAACGGATTCTATCGCGCTTATACTGTTGATTGATGTCACTTGGTGGAACTTGCTACACATCTTCAATGAAAACACTTGTACTATTCCACATTATTTATTGAATTCCTGACCGATTTCGCCTTACGACATTATCAAAGGTTGATACATGTTTTTTGGGTCATAATGCCGTAACGCGAAACCGGTCAGGAATTCAATTAATAATGTGGAATAGTACAAGTGTTTTCATTGAAGATTCTATCGCGATTTATTTGTTATTGTTTAATTTTAGACCGACGTTTTGGCTACTTTTCAGTAGCCATGTTCATGGTTTGACTTAGGGTGATATATTCGCGTGAACTTTAGAAAACATCTTTTAAAAATAATTGTTATTATTATAGTATAACATATAGTACAACATACTTATTCACTAGTAAATCAAGAATAGATTCATAATTTCCCTATTGAATAGCTCTCTAAACGAATGGTTGTATGCTTATAACATTTTCTTAAGAGCTGCAGTGCAACTATTCTTGGATTATCCAGATACATCTTAACGACTGACGTCGTGACAGTTGGGAATTGAATACGATATTACATGAACTTGCCGAGCCACAGGGTGGAGAAGTATTGAACGGACATCCATTTTGAATCGACTCTGGACACACCGACCGTTCCTTAATCTCAATCTTATTATATGTCGTGTGACTGACTGCATATCATTTGTCAGATTTTATTATTTGTCGTGTCGACTGACTGCATATCATTTGTCAGATTTTATTATTTGTCGTGTCGACTGACTGCATATAATTTGGCAGATTTTATTTGCCCCGTATTCTACGGGGCCTCAGAGGCACTCATGAGTTTCAGTGTACGCGTGTGTGGGTAAGCTGCACACATAAGCAGGTGGGTCATATGGCGTAGCTCAATATTCACATCATGGGTCCGCCTCATCTGAGATATCCTACTCTTAATAATCTCTATGATCGATCGACTAGAAAATCTATTTCATTCGATAATTTTTCTATCTCCGATAACTTTGTAGCTTTATTGCTAAGTACAGACCAGTAAAGTGTCGAAGAATAGCCCTGATGTTAGTGTATTTGCAAGAAATAATGAACTGGGACGAGATGGCGGATGCACTGACGAATGGCGGGAAGCAGCGATTTGTCTCGGCCGAGACCGACGCAGGCGTCTTGTTCAAACTAAATCGTACCTAGTATATTACATTTGTACCAACCGGTAGTCATCCTACGACAACGCCTCCGCATTTCAGCGGGTGAACGGATACCTACTACGAATTAATGTTTCCTGGGTCTCTTGCAAATACTAAAGGATTGTTTGAAATAATAGCACGAGCACGACGTACAGTCAGCAAAGGAGATACGGTCGCACTTTTTCATATAAAGTTGTATGTGAAGGTGTAGTACATGCAAACTTATTATCAAATTTTCTTTAGATATTATTTAAATCTGTAGATCATTTTCCTTCCATTCGGAACGTTGTTATGTTTTCCGTCGCTCTACTGGCGTAAAATTGGGTATTTGACTAATTACTCAAATTAGATACTTTTTACTAAACGTCAAAACGGTAAGTTATAAAGAAAATTGTATGAAAAAATTATTTGTGACGTCATAATATTTAATAGTCAAATCATTTACTGTTATTGGTTGGGTGGATGATTAAAAATAAATAAGAACGATAAAATAAAAACCGACGCATCTGTTTCCACTCTTTTACTATTCTTAATTTAATAAGTTCAACTGAATAATTAATTTTAACTACAGGAAAACACCGAATTGAACCAATCTAGAATAAAGTAGGATAGGTATATGCTGTTCTGGACTCTAATCTATCTCTGTGCCAAAATTTATTCAGATCCGATAAACCTTTCAGTTGTCATTGAGCAACAAATCATCCAATTGATCCAGGCAAATTTTCACATTTATTTTATCATGGGTATCTTCAATCAAGATTTTTTTAAATGCCTTTACTGTGCATCAAAGTAACTAAAAAATAAACCTTTAATAGAAATTAAATATTCTTAATTTAAATACACTTGGTCTTTTTTTTTAGGTAACGTGTCCATGTCCAAAGTAACACATTATGCAAGCTATCCAATTAGCTGAAATTACGTGAATGACGTGGACAGTATATTTACAAAGCGAAAAAAAAGCCATTTGGCATCTGGTGCTATATGTGACAGACAGCCTGACGTATGTATGTTAACAAGAGAGGAACACTGTCGATGGACAGTGACGTTATTTCGTCACGAGGTTCATTGTTATGTCACTTGAAAACGGCATGGAATGAATTATGCTGATGAATAATAAACAAAAGTATAGCTGAAGACATACATGTTTTAATGTTAGGGTAGAGGTAGAGAAGACGAGAAAGAATACCAGTATGATCACATGGATCACACCATCTCATCTGAAGGGAGTCGCAAGAAGCGACTAACGGAAAAATATGCAGACGATATCACTGCGAAAGAAGTAAAGACGAAGGTTTTTTTAATACCATACGGCCCTGCTGATGGGATGTGGTTAACGTAAAATTAGAAATAACCGAAGAGCCGGTCTAGGTATTGTAATTGAATGAACATTGTCGATTGTGTCCATGTATATTGCACAGTATCTGTAATCTTCGGAGACCGCGTGGTCCCCCTACCGAGGAGGGCCAGATCGAGAGGGATGGCCCTAGGTCAGCCGGGGTGCGAGGGATATGTCGCCTGACAACCTCACTTTCGGCCTAGCACAAGAACCCACAGACGGCGTGCGTTTTAGTCGGTTTGAGTCCGACATAACCTCCCCCTCTGGCTCCGAAGAGGGAGGTATCCGTTGGGATTCCCCGCACATAAAAAAAGTATCTGTAATGTTCATACATTTCTGTAGTGTTTCAGCAGAAACATACTAAAGTACCTACTTTTTTTATACCACTTAGGTTACTACGTTCAAGTACACGGTCCCCTGATAGAAAGTGGTCACCGTGACCTACGGACGTGCCGTTAAATCGTAACTTTATATAATTTATTTTTTACAAACTTTTACAATAAAGTTCTATATAAACCCTAATATACAACAGTATTACAACTACTCACAAAAAGAAAATTCACGAAAGGGTAGGGCCTTTCGTGAATAATAGTATAAAATGAATAATTTCCTTCAAACAACTAATATAACATCTCTAGGAAGCCATAATATGACTCACTAAACTGTACTCAGAAATAGCGAAGTTCAGTATCCTCACTCCTAGAGAATAGTTCCTAGAGTCCTGTTAAAATTAGTCCACATTGACAGCAGACAAAGAGTAAGTCTATATCTGGTGTGGCCATGTATGGCGCGGCGGGGACGCTCGTGTCCCGGAATAGGTGCATCCCTATGCTTGTAGGGTTGGCAGCAAGGAAACGGAGCTACTGGTAATAATTTGATAGATTTAAATAATATCTTAACGAAATAAAATTAGACGACAATATCTCCGAAACGCGTTTTAGGGTAAAATGAACACGTTATAAAGAGACAAAAAGAAGTAAGTAAGCAGGTCCTGAATATGAAAAGCGAGAACACTAACTAATGCTTCCTTTTTATGAGTATTTTAGGCTTGGTTACAAGACCTTTAAGCCATATTTTCATATAATTATGTTCATTAGTTGAAGATGATGATAATGAGTTAATGATTTAGATGATGATAATGAATGATGATTGATGTCTCAGTAAAATTGTGGGGACTTTACTAAAAGCACCCTAGGGAGATTTAGAACGAACACGAAATGTCACAATTCACTGTAATATTCGACTTTCTTACACTTCTGTGAGTTGTCCAAGACATTACGTCTAAAATCCACCATTTTTATAAATGAAAACGCCTTGAATGCACTCTAATTCCGGAAAATAAAATAAAACCGCGATGCCACCATCTTGATATTCCCGCCATAACTTCCAAAAACTTCTCAATAAAAATTCGCGGTTAGTGAACCTTTAACAGACACGCGGGCGAAAGTTTAAATTGGTTTCCCTCTGTGACTGACAGCCCTGCTGCACTGCACGTAAGTAAATAAAGTGAAACAAGGAGCGCGGTTGAGAAGCGCGTACGCATTTAGAACGTTGCTACCGTGACGGTGTGCACGCGATGAATTGTTGCTATGCGCCTCGTCACATGTGTGCAGATACGGTTTATAACGGAATGACGGGTTTTTGTAGCCACAAAAAATATGGGCTATACATAAGTATTTCAAATTCAATAACCCGTACCTGTAGGGAAAGTAAAATACTGGAGATAAACAGCACATACACACCAGTATTTGGAATTCGAGATAAAATGCGGCATAGCAGATTCCGTCATAACCAACCTGCTGTCTGGCGAAGATAGATAGATAATTCTTTATTGTACACCAATAAATTTACACTAGGACAAGTAGATAGTAAGAATAGGAAAAAAGTCTCGTTTCCCCAATTTGTACTCTATTTTATTCGAATACGAGAATGTCACAATTAAAGTAAGCGAACTAGTAAAATATCGATTTAACCTGAAATAGCTGGCCAAGAAAGCATCTGGCGTTTTCACACAAGAGTCTGACAGATGGTTGGATCCTCTATACCTAATTTCACACATGGCGCACTAACATAATGGAAGGTCGAAATTGTTTAATACGTACTTAGATTTACTAAGAATTTACCATTTTTAATGAAATTTTCAAAGGCTTTGTTGTTTTTTTTTTTTTTGAGCACTCGATCTTTGTCTTACCGTGTTCAACCCCCGCCTAGACCGATTCAATATTTTTCCTATATTAATCGAATTTTTCATTTTGTTTTTAATCGTGTTGGTTCACGGTGGATATATAGGGCCACCCTATTTCTGCCTGTGTGTGTCGTAGAAAGCGACTAAGGGTTAGGATTGTTTTCCATCTGATAGTAAATAATTATACAGCCCATGCAAATGTGCCTATTTGACGGCTATAACCTTGCCTTCTATTGCGAGGGACTGAAAATCATGGCTGGCGAAATGTGGACATTAATACACCTCTACCTTATGATTAAGGATGGAGAATGTTTTGGATTAAGAAAGAAATAGTAATAATAATAATAAATATTCCACAACATTTCACACAACGCTATCTAGACCCATGGTAAGCATAGCTTAACTAGCTTGTGTTATGGAATCTAGAACGCGGATAAACATACTTAGATACTTTTTTTTTGTAAATACATACATATTATACATAGAAACACCCTGACCAATGCAAATATACATATTCATGCATACAAATATTTGCACTGAGCGGGGATCGAACCCGCGCCTCCAGCGTAGCGGCCGCGTTCACTACCGCTACGCCACGGAGCTCGGGCAATCTACACATCCAAGGTTACAATAATTCGCACCCAGCTGAAAATTGTTAGGATTGTTTAGATCACATCATAAATGACATAAAAAGTTTCGTGATTTTCAGCAAAACGGTTAATTTTTGTCATAAAAATTTCTGAGACTATTAAAACCGGTCAAGTACCAATCGAGTTCGCGCGTTCAAGGTTCCGTACGAAACTGAATTTATACTACCTACCTATACTGAATTCATATTTTTATGATAAAACTTACCGTTTTACTGACAATCCTGAAATACATATTAATGTGACCTTTGAAAAAAAAAATCCAGGTACCGATGAGGACTCTTTATATTTCATTTATGATACATACTCGTAGTGTTTTAAACAATTCTACCAAATTTCAGCTGGGTGCGAATTATTGTAGCCTCACTCTTATAATTTAGTTTACATAGACCAGGCTATATGTATAGTTTTATTTTTATTATTACCTACTAATAACTTAACATAGCCTCTTTATTCTGCAATCTAATCTACATAAATCCCATTCTTGTTTGTAAGCCAGTGAAATGCAAAATGCCAACGCGAATATTCACAGAAATCAATAAAACCACGACCTTCACCATCAGTAAAACGGTTGACGGCTCATCAAATTACCTATTTCCTTTTACCTTGAGCACAAAAGCTGATTGAAGGAGCATATCAAATGCACATACAAATGTCCATAAGTAGGGTGAACACAATGAGCCCTGTACAAGGTACCGGCACGCAGTCTGTCAGTTCCCACGCGGTCAAGGACAGCCTGAATGTCAGGCTTGGTATTGAGACGTCAAATGGCATCGTTTAACAGCTTCAGTAATGAAAGGTTTAGGTGCCATTACGGAGTCCAAAAACGCAGTCGAAAGGCATTATGGAAATGTAAAAGTCAGTGTTTCAGCAGTGTGATATAAGCAGTAGCCAAAATTAAAAGATTTGTCAGCAAAATCATAATTTAGTGGCAGATTAATTATTTTGCTAACCAACCCTATGTAGCCTCGATTTTGACGGATTTTCGTGCATTATCACAAGTAACCTAACACAAAAGGACCAGCCAGAATTTATTTTAACAAACAAAAATGTCATGGCGCCCGGTACAGCTTTTTGAGGATAATAATCCGATAATCGATATATTTGACGCCCGATCGATTTGACGTCGTGCACATGCAAATGGTCCCTCTACCAAGGACGCCCAAGATCGTGCAAAGTGGAGAAGGAAGAGCCGGAGGGCGGACCCTGAGTTCCGAGGGCATCTTGGCCTCGGATGCAATCTGGATAACATCTAAATGACGACCCTATTTAGGGGCAAATATTGATGTTTAAAGCGCTCAACATGATCTTAATCCTTGGTTTCCCCCCCCCCCCCCTTCCTGTTGAAGGATCGTTTTGATATTTGATTTGGTTACACACCTTTAGTTTGGACAATACCTAATACAATTTAAATCAATAAAACAGTTTGACTTGGTCTTAATACCTTGTTGTAATGATCATTTTGAGACTTTTAATTCTGACGCTGATTGTACCAACATTTGACAGTTGATCTACCATTTTTAGTACTAAAAATATAGTTCGGGTTTTATATGCCTTTGTCTTTTTATGTTCAATACTAGCTTTTGCCCGCTGCTTCGCCCGCGTGAATGTCGGTTATTGCGACCAGACATAGCCCATGTCCTTTCTCAAGGTCTAATCTACCCCTATACCAAATTTCATCAAAATTCAGTGGTTTAGGCGTTAAAGCGTAACAGACAGACAGACAGACAGAGTTACTTTCGCATTTACTTATAATATTAGTATGGATTTAAATATCTTGGTTATACTTTTAAATAACTTCGTTCCGATTGGATGCAAGGAGCCAGTGTGGAAATTATTGCTAGCAATTGTATCGCAGGAAGGACTCAGAGACAGGATTAGTAATAGTATGCTAATACTAGCGAGATGGGCATAATCATGAATGAGATCAGCAGATCAAATCACTAGTATCATGGTCAATAATAATTAATTATTATTTATTGAGTGCTTACGCACTTCCAGAGTAGCTGGAAGTGCGTAAATTAAGTAACACCAAACTGTATAATGCAAATAAACATTTTTTTTATACCTTATACCTACATACATATACTCATGCCTGTAAATCCCCCAAAGGGTAGGCAGAGGTGTATAAACACCTACATTTCGCGAAACGGCGGTAGCTTAGTGTTTAAGGACTCGACCTTACGATAAGAGGTCCCGGGTTCGAATCCTGGCCATTACACTACCGACGTGAACCCACTCCTAACACAAACAATTTGGCTTAGTTGGAGGGGTTAGAGGGAATTTTAATAATTGCGGTCGCTAATATTCTATTATCAAAAATAAAAATAAAAATTTGAATTTCAGTCTCACGTAATAGGGCGAGCCGTTATGAGGGCACTCAGTCAAGGGCTGTATGTTGAATAGAGTCAGTCATATCCCTCAGTCCTATCCCCGATACCCACAGGAAGAGTGGGTTGGCCCTATTTTCCTCCACCGGGAACCACGGTAAAGGAATAATGTGCTACTCGTTTTTGTAGCTGACTGTACATAAATACGTAAGATTTTCACACTAAAATCAAACTATGTAGTTGATGACAACAAAAAATTAGTGAAGAAAAGATAAAAAATCGAGGCACCTCATCAAATATCCTGAAATACCGAATACCCTTTGCTTTTTTAACAATTAAATTTAAAGTTACATCTATCGAGGTAACTCATTCTAGCGGGAACCTCTTACTATTTCGTAGTTAACTGAAAATACTATATGGCATGTGTAAAAAAAAAAGTAAGTATGTAAGTAGTTATATAAATAAGGTAGTAAGTTAATTAGCCTGGCCAGTAGCATGTGACCGGTAGAATAAGCTGACAGGTATATGGAGTTAATTGGATTGGTTTTAATTGGTACGGTTAACCTGTCAACTTATTACGAAGGTAGAAAAATAAATAAAACTATTTATAACAGATTGTTTCGCGGTGTATTGGATGAGAAAGTAGACGGAACCCGACAATCGGAGTATGAGACAACGATCGTCTTTTGTCTCTGAGTCTATGAATGCTGAAAAGCAGCTGAAACGTCGGGATATGATGAATTATCTATCTTCTCAAATAAGTCATCCTCAAACGTGAATATGTTTATCACCTGCTAATCCGATAGATTATTGTTACAACTGTCGTGTCTTAGATAAAAACTCGACTGATATCTGACATTTCCTGTGATGTTCTAAACATATACAGCGTAAATATTTACCGACATCTTATCTAGATCTGACAGATGAATCTGTGCAGTTGATATTTATGTACATTACCTACGTCAATGTTATTTTGCATGTGTAATTTCGGTGTATTATATGGGCAACGGCCACCATTGGCGGCCGTTTGGACAAAAGGTTTGTTTTGTTCCCAACCGCCCCCATGTGGTGGTCATTTACAACCAAATAGAAAATTACAATACACATATCCATACAAATATTTGTATGCATGAATATGTATATTTGCATTGGTCTGGGTGTTTCTATGTAAATATGTAACTATTTTTTAAAAAAAGTATCTAAGTATGTTTATCCACATTCTAGATTCCATAACACAAGCTAGTTAAGCTATGCTTACCATCGGTCTAGACAGCGTTGTGTGAAATGTTATATTTATTTATTATTATTATTATTTATCTGAAGAATCTGCCCCCTAAAATCCAACCACACGTCGTGATCGTCCACCTGAATCTCGTGGGGGGCGGACACACGGAAACAAATTTACTGGCCTGGCTAACGTGGCTCTCGTACACTCGACATTGCCTTTTCGCCATTCAAAATTGTATACTATTTTTACTTGACATTGGCAAAATTGCGGTGATTTGCTGTAGAGGCCATTTTGAAGAAGTTGAAGTTGAAGTTTGAGAACAAAATATGGGTTTATTCCTAATGGTCAACATTATCTGCCACCTCTGGTGGTTGTTCGGAGAATTTGTTTTCCCCAACTATCCCCAAGAGGGATATCCAAACTCTGTAGTCGCCAAATATCTAATATACTTTACCACTAATATCTACTCGCACACCTAGATCACAAAGTATAGGTTCATTGATCAAATGTAGATTCTGAAATACTGAAACTTGTAGTCGCTACAACTCCGAACTATTCCTTGACACAATATAACAATATGTACAGATGACACAGTATTTTTTTTTAAATATATTCCCATTGTCTTTACAAAGGACAATAGCACCTGTCATAATAAAAATAATAATGAAGTGATCATTTCATATTGTTTCATCCTTTTTCGTTGGTTGATCCTACGTGAAAAGATAAATAAAAGTTGACAGTAACATATTAAGAACTTAGATTGCACGTTTTTTTTATTAATGAAATATTAGCAACCGAAATTATCGAGATTACTAATATTCCCTCTAACCCCTCTAACTAAGCTAAATGGCTTGTGCTAGGAGTGGGTTCAAGTCGATAGTGTAATGGCCAGGATTCGAACCAGGGACCTCTCGATCGTAAGGCCGACCCCTTAACCACTAAACTACCAACACGTGTTTTGATTTATTTTTTTAAGAATTGCAGTACTTTAAAAGAAAAAAAAAATCTGTTAACCGTAGCTTAGTATTTTTATATTGGTTTGAAATAATTAAAATAACTACTTACTGATTAATGTCAAAAGTGGCTTACGTTTGGAACATAAAATAAATACCTATGAGTAACCACAAAGAAATACCAATAGTATAACAAATATGGTATTCAAATGATACCAATGGTACCTTATAGGAATCTGGTATTCAATTGGAATAAATCGAGCAATACTAGACCGATAACAGGCCCTATATTGTCAGAGAGAAATCTAATAGATAAACTGTACAAGAATACTACGGTTGGTTTTAATCAACTAAATTTAGTATTACATACAATTATCAAACCTGTGCCCCGAGCACGAACAACGGATTCGTAACGTAAACGTATCAAAAGAATGGAGCATTGTGATTGGTTCACAGTAGGCAGGCGACCAATCGCAATGCTCCGTTTTCGGGATACTTTTATTTTACGAATTCAAATTTTATTCGTGCTCGGGGCGGGCCACTGAAATTGTAAACTATCATGAAATGTTATATCATTCAAGTTATCTACTATAAAAAATAATGTTAAGCCATGTCGCTGAACTTACTAACAAACAGGGACAGTAATTAATAAATTCTGCAAATTATTGATTGTCAACGACACAAAGCGCCTTACTACATCGAAGAACAGTCTGTACGCGACACGACAAGGCCGACTCAAATGACATATTAAAACGAAAGGTTTTTAGATTATGGGGTACACGCACATGGGGGTATTTTGACAATAAATTGTATGTTTGTTTACATGTTTATGTCATAAACAAGTGAAATTCAGACACGCAATGTATTGAAATCGAACGAGGAAAGTTCATATAAGTCTTAAGGCTTTCATAGCCGGTATTGCATGTAGAATATACTGCTTCCGGGCTGTTTGGGCGTGGCCCATGTGAAACGTTCCAGACGTTTCGTCGATCACTGCGGTCGACATCTTCAGTGGCGCAGGTCCGGGCGACGACGAGTTCGGAGACCTTGCCTCGTCGGCGGCTTCGCTGCGACTTCATATTTACTTACTAGCTTTTGCCCGAGGCGCCGCCCGCATGTCGGTTACCGTGACCTTTGGTCAGATTTCCGATTCTACTAATTTTTTGTCTATCTAACAAACCCGCATAAATAACCTATTTTACAAACCTTGCCCCTAATCTAGACAGGGAGCCCCAATAGACAAGTGCCAACGTTTGTAGAAATACCTACTTAGAATAGATTGAACAATGTATGGACAATTGACATACCTACCTATTTACATTGAGAACTGTCATAAGCGTTAAAATACTTACGAGTCATTCATAATCATAATCATAATATTTATTCTGTGGATCATAGGTTAGTTATAAAGGTCTTATAAGCTATATTACGTACGCTATGTCCTACCACATGTGGTTTACAGATTATTACCTATACTAAATAAAATTAAAAATAAAATAAATACCCAGCGTGCATTTATTATATCAACTGCATTATACAAAAATCAATCAAGAACCACCATGTCAGTCCCGCATACATTCATCATTACATTATATAATAGGCCGATCATCGAATTGCCACTTGTCCAGGGTGGTAGATACCACATAGAATCCCCTTCAAATGGAATTAATAAATTAAGGTAACCATAATAGTTTCGTATATCCTTGCGTATCATCAAGTTAACGATATTCAAGGACATTCTCGTACGTGCGTCGCTTCTAACTTATCGGCTGAAGACTTCGCGAGACATCTTTGATCTTATCAGCAGATGATTTCATCACCCTGATTATAAGGCTTATCTTCTTGCAAGAAAAGGCACGTATGAGCTGGTGTATGATGGTATGAGGTGTGACTCCTTATCGTGGTGACAGCATGGATAGGATCTTAATCTTTATACCTATGGCTACATCATAAGTATTTTTTCAACACACTTGCTCATAAACTGGCTCAAATTTCACCGCAATTACGCACATAATGCCACCTATAATCAAACTGTGACTTTTTGATTGTTATGATTCACAAGGTATAGATTCTTTTTTGCTTTTTTGCTTCGTTGCTTTTTTTCATAAAAAAAAGTGCCGGTACAAAAAGATGTAGAATAGTAAGTACCAATAAATTAATATACTTATTACTTGCTCATTGCATACAATTTCGTATTTAAATAGATAATTTAACAACAAACAAACGTTTCAATCAATTAATAACTTTTGTTTTCTCTGTAAAAACTTTAATTGCCCCATTTAGTCACTAAAACATTGCCACTAAACTAAGTTGCCACTAAAACTGAAGCTACTGAGACCGAAGACGTGTGGGCTGCGCGGGATTAGAGGGGCACGTAAATTACAAACTGCAAGCGGTCTGTGAGACCGCATTTTCATAGTTAAAGGTTAAATCGATATGAGGTCCTTACTTTTCATATATTTTGTCCATTTCACTCGAAATGGACTGAATGAACATTTCATTCGATACCGAGAAAAAAACATCGATCGAAATCTCGTCAACGTAATTCTGAAGATGACATTTTAAAATTCTATTCTTTAACATTGTACTAAGGTATGTAAGTCGCGTATGGTCATAATTCAAGGTTAAACAATTAACAGACTGTACAGTATTATTTGTTCCGAATATAGAATGGCCAGCTTGTGCGACTAATCACAAGTAGAGTGATTATTATACAATATTCGTTACAATTGTACGACTGCTAGAACATTACATGTATGACGAATATGAGTGACAATAAAAACTCATAAGCAGCAATACAATAGTAGCCAGGCAATTGTGTTTGTGAATCATGAAGGAACAAACGATTCAAGGTTAAAAGAAAAATAAGGGGCAATTCCATCAATAACATCGTTTAGCGACATGTTTCTGTACTCTTTTCGCAATGTTTATTAAGTTTCCAACTATGATTTCGTAGGTAATTGAACAATTCGCTTTTATTTTATTTCGTATTTAAATAGATAATTTAACAACAAACAAAAGTTTCAATCAATTAATAACTTATGTTTTCTCAGTAAAAACTTTAATTGACCCATTTAGTCCGCGAAAAATTATAAAAGTAAACCTTTTAGTCTATGGACGATCGAGATGTGCGCGTATCAAAACAAATTCATCTTTCCGCAATTGCGAAAAACAAATTCACATGACGTTTTTACTTTTCAAATTGTAGTTATTTATTAATTAAAATGTTTAAAAGTACTAGCTATGAAGAAAATGATTTATGTTGTGCTACGTTCGATATATGATGAGCCCTTAACGTTATGGAAAGTTTACTACCTGAAAACTGCAAAGGTAAAACCTATATTAGTATTATTTTATTCACAAGAGTGTTGAAAAACATAGTACGTGTTCATCTAATCATCAAAACACACACGTGTGGATTGGTGATTACCGTTCTCGGTTCTTTTAAGAGCCTCACCTAACGGCCAAACGGCTCGGGTCTCAATCGCGCCTCACCATAATGTAGGTACTATTATCCTATTTCATGTTATAAATGTGACAGTTTGTGAGGATAGATGAATGTTGAATGTTACTCTTTCAAGCCGAAATAACCGAACAGATTTGGATGAAATTTGACTGAAAAATAGATTATAGTCTGAAATAGCACATGGTATGGTTATCTTCTATCCATGCTAATATTATAAACGGGACTTTGTGTAAGTGTCTGTTTGTCCGTCTTTCACGCCTAAACCACTGAACTGATTTTGATGAAATTTGGTATAAGGATAGATTAGACCTTGAGAAAGGACATAGGCTATGCTTGGTCGCGATACCGACATCCACGCGGGCATAGCCGCGGGCAAAAGCTAGTATTTTATATGGGAATGTGTGTATGTGTGTGTGTCTGTCCATCTTTCACGTCTAAACCACTGAAGTGATTTTAATGAAATTTGGTATAGGGGCAGATTAGACCTTGTGAAATGTCGGTATATATATATATATATATATATAACCGACATTCACGCAGGCGGAGCCGCGGGCAAAAGCAAAATAAATATAAATTCATAATTAAACCAAACTAACTTTTTTATTAAAGTCGTCCCATAGCCTTACTTGTATAACATGTTATAATTCTATTTGTCGTCCCCTACTTATATTCCCGAATGAACACACTTTGACTAATTTAGTTCTTCAAATAATAATGCACCCACATGACTTTGCAGCGCCTAACCCCAAGTAGTTTAAGTTTAGTTAGTCAATTATTAATTGGTGGCAATACTCTTGTGATTGCTAAATATAAACATCATTGGTTCAATTGAATGTGCTGTGTAGGTCAAATGAATGACACGTTGAATCTAACCATTCTAACAAGTTTGGGCGAGTTTTGGGAAATTATTTAAGTATAAGTATTGTAAGACAATCTTCTTCTTCATCCTAGCGCTTCCCAGTCGCATCCGAAGCTTTCCAACTTTTTTTTTATAAATAGGACACGTCAATTTGACTTTACCTCGCCTGATGGTAAGCTGAAGGTAAAGTCTCAAGAAAGAGGGCCACCATTATATACACGTGCCATGTTAACAATGGTGGCACTCAGCTTGACGGCCTCATCAGATGCTTTTTCACGCCCCGCTTAAAGGACCCGGGACTGTAGGGAGAGGGAAACACGTGAGCTGGCAAGGAATTCCAGGTCTTAATGGTGCGACAAAGGAAAGAGTCACCGAACCGCTTAGTTCTTGAAGGAATGTCCTGCACCGTATAGGGGTGACATCTAAGTCCTGCACGTGTCGTCCTGTATAGGAAGGGGGAGGGTGGGACTAATTGGAATAGCTCTTCAGAACATTCACCATGGTAGAGACGGTAAAAAACTGCCAAGGAAGCAACATCTCTACGCATCTGCAGAGACTCAAGGGTACTCGTGACCTCAGGATTTCCGATAATGCGGACCGCACGTCGCTGCAACCTGTCGAGAGCATCTAATAAGTACTTTGCGGATCCATCCCAGAGATGTGAGCAGTACTCCACACAGGAACGAATTTGTGTCTTGTAAAGAAGACACCGTTGCTCCGGCGTGAAAAACCGTCTCACTCTGTTCAGGACTCCGAGTTTACGTGAGGCTGCTTTGATGATACTCTCGATGTAGTTTTTGCTGTTCAGTTTGCAGCGAACATCCATACCGAGGATATTGAGGTTGTCCTGCAGTGGCAGTGGCGTGCTCTGAAGGTGGGAAGGGGATGGAAAGAAGATACCTTTGCTGTAAACGCACATGCCTGCGTCTTCTTAGCATTGAACTCGACCAAGTTCTCAGAGCCCCATTGGGAAATGTGATTCAGGATCCGGTCAGGCTCAGTGACAAGAAGCTGCCTTTTTTCCGCGAAATGCGTCTGCTTATCCGCAGGACGTCCATGATAACTCCCGTGTAGGGTGCTATCATCCGCATAGCAATGAATGCTGCCGGTCGACAGCATGTCATTGATATTCCGAAGAAAGAGAGTTGGCGATAGGACAGATCCCTGCGGTACGCCGGCATTTACCTGCAAGAACTCCGAGGCTCGTCCATCACAAAGGACGCGAATACGGCGCTCCTGCAAGAAGCCGGCAACCCAGTCGCACAGTCTAGGAGGCAGACCAAAGGCTGGTAACTTGGAAAGAAGCGACTTGTGCCAAACTCTATCGAAAGCTTTGGCGATGTCAAGGCTAATTGCCAATGACTCGCCGTGCTTGTCCATAGCCTCATCCCAAATATGGTTAACATACGCCAGAAGATCACCCGCTGACCGTTTCGGCCTGAAGCCATATTGCCGGTCATTAATTAGGGAGTGATCTTCAAGGTGACGCATGAGCTGGAGTCTGGGGTCCGCTTTCTACCAGTCTAACTGCGGATTTGGCTAAACTTCGATATTTTCCGTGAAGTGTCAGCCATCTGACGTCCACAACCCAAAGGCGATATAGAAGCATTGCAGCTAGACCAGTTGTTGGGTTATTGAGGGCTCTAACTACCCGTAACGACTGCCATAGATGTTTGTATGACAACCGGGACTGACGGCTTAACGTGCTCTCCGAGGCACGACCAGACCAATGCAAATACCCATTTCATGCATACAAATATTTGCACTGAGCGGGGATCGAACCCGCGCCTCCTGCGTAGCGGCCGCATTCACTTCCGCTACGCCACGGAGGCTGTCCAGTTTATTAAAAACTCCCTAGTCAAATGGACTGAGGATCTGAAAAGGTGGCTGGGACAGACTGAATGCGGAAGGCGGAGGATCGGGTGCAGTGATGCTCGTTCTGAGAGGCTTTTGTCCAGCGGTGTACTGCAATAGGCTAATTAATTGTATTTTTATTTTTACCATTTTTATGCAATCATATCTGTATACAAACTGATATTATAGTTGTTTCGGAGCGAAAGATTTTGGGCATAGTTTCGATATCAAAATCGACTGGAAGGTTTAATTTGGCGAAAATCAAAAAAAAAATATTATACCGGGTACAAGGGAAACGGTCCCGAAGCCGAAGGCCCCTAGTAGTACTCCGGGTGCACATTGGCATCATTCTTTTTTCGATACGGTGAATTTTTTTTTCTATTTTCGTTTCTTTATCGATATTTATTCTCCATCGTATTAGACAAGCACAGTGAAAAGACAATTTTATAAAAAAAAACATCACTACAGAAAGACGGGTTGCACTCCGGGAGTGCAACAAAAAAAGAAAGAAAGAGAAAGAAAAAGTTTTCACTTCTGAAATCTTTTTCTTTCTTTCATTCTTCGTCATATACGCAGAAAAAGATAAAAAGAACATACCATACCATACCTATAATATAGCGCCAATCATAGAACCTATCACCAATTTTCTGTCAGAAGAAATTAATGAATTACAAAAAGATAAAATAATCACAAAAAGTGTCAGAAGCCCAGGTTTTAACCCGGTACTATCTGAAACCATAAGGACTTACAGCTGAAGTGCTTACCGCTAAGCTACGAGCTTCTTAGCGTACCTAACAAAATAAACAATATGTAGCTAATGTTGTATGACGTCAGTCGTCGGTTACGGATCAAAGGTCAAGTGATCCTGACGCGAGTTTAACACTTTTTATTCATTCAACGCTGCTAAAGAAGTTTTCACTTCAAAAATGGCTTGTAGTGATGTTTATTACTAGGGGCTTTCAGCTACAGGACCACCCAATGTATGGGAATAATGTACAAGTGAAAGGAATAATGTATGGGGAATGATTTATTTTTCGCAAAATCAATACATCCAGGCGATTTTCAAAATGAAGGATATCTATTCACTCGTAGTCATTCGGTCCGAGTGAACAAACCACATCACCACACCGTCTCAAGGCAAAGAAGACATAATGTTGGCGACAATAATTTATTATTATTGCTTGACATATTATAGTAATTGAAATAATAATTAAGTTATTAATGAATTATTAGCATATGGTCCGCCGGGTACTGTTAAACATCTGCTTCGTCTGATGGGAATCAAGGGGTCTATTCTAAAACCATACTTTTATTTATAGTGACACATCCACACATCGACATGGAAATCCGATGACATATGTACAGAGTGTCTTTATTTTTATGACTTAACCTTTAACTATGGACGTGAAATTTTTGTTACACACATGTGGCCGTGCGGTCTGTGAGACCGCACACCTTAGAAGGCTTTCTAGTTAAGAAAGTATTGTACCAGTTCTAATTTATATTAATTTAAGTAGCTACAAAAAGGAATATAAATTGTGTAATTTAAATAAAATCTAACCATATAACTATGAAAGGCGCTTTTTAGTAGGGCACGCCGTGTATGCGGCGGTAAGACCCATCATGGGGGAGTGGCTAGAGAGGCCGCACGGTGGCCTCTCGTACCGTCAGACGCAGGTCATTACCGGACACGGTAACTTCGGGCGGTACCTGCATCTGATGGGCATAGAGCCAACGCCCGAGTGCCATCACTGCGACGCGAGCGTGGACTCGGGGCTGCACACGCTCACCGAGTGTCTGGCGTTTGAAACGCCGAGGCGGGAGCTTGTGACAGCCCTGGGGGTGAGAGTGCTCACGCTCTCCACCCTGCTCGCGGTGATGGTCCGCTGCGCGGATGCGTGGGCAGCCAGCGCCTCCTTCTGCGAGCAGGTCATGCTCGCGAAGGAGACAGCAGAGCGGGCGCGGCGCAGCGAGCGAGAAAGACTCGCGGACATCGCTGGCCGCGTTCGAAGGCGGCTCGGGCGTTGGAGGGCGCAAACCGACCTCCGCCCCCCATGAGCGCGGGCCTGAGGGTGACGGGTGGAGCCGCTCGTCACCCTAGCAGAAGCAGGCCACGGCGGCGAGTCGGGGACCTCGTGGTCCCCCCTCCCGAGGAGGGCCAGACCGAGAGGGATGGCCCTGGGTCAGCCGGGGTGCGAGGGATATGTCAAAAGACAACCTCACCTCCGGCCTAGCACATCGACCCACAGACGGCGTGCGGTTTAGTCGGTTCGAGTCCGACATATCCTCCCCCTTCGGCTCCGAAAGGGGGGGGGGGGGGGTATCCGTGGGGATTTCCCGCACGTAAAAAAAAGGCGCTTTTTAGATGTTTTTTCTCTACATCACTTTATAGGAACATGATCTAAGGAAAATTACTTTTTCAGTTAGTTTTATTAGTATTACCAAAAATATAATGAAAAACTATACACTAACTTCGTAAAACAAAACAATTTTAACAATGGATTTCGACTTTCGACTTGTGCTTATCTGTAGGCAGTTTTTGTATGATGACTTAGGAAATTGCAGGCATATTGGCTGTTGACAGCCTACACAAGTGTGGGTCGTCTTGCTTTTTGTCTTTGGTGGCCATAGTTTACAAGTCTTACATTTAGAAACTATGATTTCTTAAATTGATGATAGATCTTAGAATGGCATATCAGGATCCAAAACTTAGCACACTTTATTAGGTACCGACCTCACAGACTGCTCTCAAAATTTAAAGTGAAATTGCTTACGAAACATACAGCTGGCTGTGTTTGTAAATGTCTATATCAACAGTCGTTTTGCCACTAAAACTGAAGCTACTGAGACCGCATTTTCATAGTTAAAGGTTAAATCGATATGAGGTCCTTACTTTTCATATATTTTGTCCATTTCACTCGAAATGGACTGAATGAACATTTCATTCGATACCGAGAAAAAAACATCGATCGAAATCTCGTCAACGTAATTCTGATGATGACATTTTAAAATTCTATTCTCTAACATTGTAATAAGGTATGTAAGTCGCGTATGGTCATAATTCAAGGTTAAACAATTAACAGACTGTACAGTATTATTTGTTCCGAATATAGAATGGTCAGCTTGTGCGACTAATCACAAGTAGAGTGATTATTATACAATATTCGTTACAATTGTACGACTGCTAGAACATTACATGTATGACGAATATGAGTGACAATAAAAACTCATAAGCAGCAATACAATGGTAGCCAGGCAAATGTGTTTGTGAATCATGAAGGAACAAACGATTCAAGGTTAAAAGAAAAAGAAGGGGGCAATTCTATCAATAACATTGTTTGGTGACATGTTTCAATACTCTTTTCGCAATGTTTATTAAGTTTCCAACCAAGATTTCGTAGGTAACTGAACAATTCGCTTTTATTATAACTTTTGTAATTGGATGTCATAGGTTAAATTGTTAGTATATCCTACACCTCCACCCTACAGAATACCGCGGCCATAATAACCTCGTGTTGTGTTCCCGGCGGTGAGTAGGATAGCCAGAGTTCACTGGTTGGTTTTTGTGCTGTCAGTGGATAGACCAAAGGCTATTCCTGCTAAACTCTGTGTTTACAAAAAAAAACAATAACCACTAAGCAGTCTAATTTTATTTCTGATTTCTTATCTAGTAAGCTAAAAATAAGCTAACAAGAAGTAATACATCTGATAATAGTAAGCAGTTGCCGTCACCAATGAACACTCTCAGCACTAGCAGAGAAAGAGCGGTTAAAAAAAGAATAATCTGGAAAAAAGGAAATAGGAGACAAAGGTTCTAGTAAATACTCTTGGCAACCATAGGATTATGAACAGTCAATCATTCAGACAAAAATGCAACGTTTATTCCACTTTGTTAGCACTTTTGAAACCAGTTGCTAAAGAGATCCTATTGATTCACGCGCAAGAACAAAGCACTGTCTTTGTATAAAAGCAAATAAAAGTATTTTATTTTCAAATTTACCTATTTAAGAAATCTATCGAATTGGCTCGTACATCCGTAGAATCCAGGGTGTTCATATCTCTACCCGACAATATCACCGACTATAATGAATAAAGATTTACTAACAGAATTGAACCTCTATTGGTTCGACTAAAACTTAAATGTGCAAACAATGTAGGTACGATGAGTTTGTTTGTTTTATTTGTAAAAACGTAGAAATGATCGACGAGCTGCACATGTTCACGTGAATAACATTTTAGAAATATTACAATAACATAAACTGTTGTATTTGAATGGGTGTTTGAAAGTTGTATGAAATGTACTAATGCTGTCTCTGCTGAAATATTTATTATGGAAAGCTCGGCTACCAAAAAACCATCTGAGGTAGGTGTAAAACTTACAGTGGCTATAGCCTAGAGTCTAATATGTAGGAGTTGCTCTCGTCAGGTTAAGACCAGCACAGGCATGCAATCAATCAATAGCTGGCTAGTTCCGTGGCATAGCTATGAGTGTGTATGCAGATGCTGAGGTTCCTGGAATGATTTCATTCCCAGATAGCATTGGCGAGGGGTCCCTAAAACACGTTTCCTGCCGGCTTTTCTGCAAAGAGCTGCACATGTTCACGTGAATAACATTTTAGAGATATAACAATAACAAACGGGAAGCCGTTAGAGATTTTTACATTTATACTCCAAAATTACCACCGACTTGCCCTTTGAAAATTTACGCCCCTCGTCACTGCCGGATAGTGTACGGAATATGGAACACGACAAAATTACACTATTCTTGTTCTACGTCATATCACAGGTGTTATATTAGAGGCTGTATGCATTAGGCGCCCAGCAGTTTACGGGACGACGGCCGGACAATATGAATCTGTCAGTTAATCGGAGTAACCGACACACTCACAGTTTCGTTAACGATTTTGGACTGGACTATAAGATCTGATAGTGTGTGGCCGCTTAACGATTCCGGATAGTTCTAGGCCGTCAGGGCGAACAAGCACACACCGGTAGGCAATCGTACAGCGGGAAACTGTCGACTCACAACTGCTAGTGTGTGGTCGAAAAACTGAAAACAGGGAATTACCGGCAGGTCAAAACCGCTTTAGTGTGTGGGCGCTATCGGCTTAGGACTGCAGGCAGCCGGACCGATCTGAAACTGTAGGCGAACTGTTAGTGAGTGGGCGCCTTTAGTCCTTCCTCACGAATATAAATTCATAATGGGAACATCATATAGCAGAAGTCTATTATTTAAAAAAAAACTAAAAGTAGCCTAAAGTATACGGTTAAGGAACATAATTCAATTGAAAAGCCAAAAGTGTACAAAACCGGCGGGCTTGCACGAAAGGATTAATAACAGTACGGGGAATCTCGTGAAATACGAATAATTTAATATAATGTACCTAGAGATCGAGGCAAATTGCGGGCCTTTATCTCTGCCTACCCCGTAAGGAAATAAACGCAAGCATAGGGATGAATGAATGGACTTCAATCGAAACTCATTACAAATTGATCCCTTCACACCGTGACCCTTATTTAGGAAGTTGGCCAGACGGAAATGAATCAGCCAGACGTGACGGCCGTGCCGCCCGGACGTACGATGCGATGCTAATCGAGGGCCAGACAGACTGACAGACAGACCGCCTACGTACAAAGACGACGATTTATACAAGACTAGTGGGTACTTGATTAGTTATACTAGTAAAGCGGATCCCAGACTCCAAGCTGAAAGCTTCAAATGCGACTGGAAATAACGCTGAGATGAAGAACAAGAAGTCGGCATTTTGAAACCTTTCCCGCGATGCATGGGAACTTATTCCAGGAATAAAAAGGAGCCAAGAGTCAAATCTATACCCCTCTTTCCCAGCTGTACCATTGGTATAGGAAAGAGGGATGAATACAGCCAAATCAAAACACTTGCCAGCTCACGTGTTTCCTTCTTCCTACAGTCCCGGATCATTTAAGGGGGGCGTGAAAAAGATGAGGCCGCCAAGCTGACTGCCACCATTGTTAACATGGTACGTGTTTGTAATGGTGACTGTCTTTCCTGAGACTTTGCCTTCAGCTTACCATCAGGCGAGGTGAAGTCAAATGGCCGTGTCCTATATGTAAAAAATATATAACAGCTGGACGGTCGTAGTTAAACTTCTTCGTGTACTTTCGCAATAATGCTTAATATTAGTAAGATTTAGATCAATGATGTTTATATCGTTTGATTAGATCAATATCTTCACAGAAAACCACTAGGCACGCAATACGAAAAGATCTAAAGAATTTCAGATCGACATAGTTGATACGAGTAGAAAAATATACAAAAATACAAGATTAGTTTGCACAATTGTGTAGAAATCAGAATTTTCTGTACCTAGCAATTTACATATCTGCAACAAAACATATCTTTGGTGCAATTGATCTTTAGATTATGAATTTGGCCTGGATGAGATTTTAAAGCATCATATTATCATATATAGCTGTTACCCGCGGCTCCGCTCGCGTGGATGTCGGCTATCGTTTAGTGTTGAGTCAACTATCGAGCCCGATCGGTTTAAAATTGACACAGTTTTTACAAACTTTCATCCCCTATTTCATCCCCTTGGGGGTAGAATTAATCAAAATCCTTTCTTAGCGGATGCCTACGTCATAACATCTATTACCTGCATGCCAAATTTCAGCCCGATCCGTCCAGTGGTTTGGGCTGTGCGTTGATAGATCACTATGTCAGTCAGTCAGTCACCTTTGAGTTATATATATTTAGACAGTTCGTCCAATATATCATTGTATTTTAGACAGCTCACACGCAATGGTCTATATAACTGTTCTAGCGTCAATGCCTAAAATTCCGAAACAAAATTGGGCGCCATCCGAAATCGACTACAGAACTAAAAATTAAAAAAAAACCGTTTTTAACTGACTTCTAAGCAAGAATGTTTGCACGCGCATAGCTCCGTCATTTGTACACGGATTTACAAAATTAAGTTTTTGTTCGAAAGAAGATTATTCCGAAATGATCCCATTTAAATTTTCGATGATTTGTTTCAAAAACAGACCACGGAACTCTTCAATAAGTTGAAGGAAATCAGCCGCGATTGATACAATCGCATATTATTGCAATGTCTAATTTATATTTTTATGAAATCACTACTTCCATCTGTCTAAAATACAATAACATAATGGACGGGATATAATGAACTGGAATGTTGGATCTTAATAGACACATCCGCTGCCTACCGACATTGCTCTTATCTGAATCATATAATCTACGGTACATCTCATATATCTCACCGGTATGCAGAAGACTGGAACATAACGCTGTTGTACAATATCAGTGCTAAATAATCAACATTGTCACATCATCTTCGTGTCAATGGCAATGTCACCGCCAACTTGTTTAATCAGCTGTTCAATTAACTGTCTACGCTGTCTAACTAAACAGCGCCATTCAATGAACGACCTGAATGTTATTCAGCTGTAACGTTTATTACGACATTTAATAACCTGGCTGGCTAATGGTAAGGCCATTCGTAAGATGGGGCACCACCCCGAAATATGATATAAAAATATATACATATACTTACACCTGTAATTCTCTGAGGGAGCAGGCAGAGATGCATTCACAAAAAATAGTGATAGGTACGTTTAGAAAGTTACGCAATCCGAATTGGATAGGTTAGGTTAGAAGGTCTAATGCGGGAACGAAGCGGAGAGGTTTTGGTGGGTTATGGGTAATCACGCTTTCCTCTCGTACACGCTTCTATATCACTGTCCGAATTTCACCATTTTTCAATTTCACATGAGCTTTATTCCCCGATAGTTACCGCAGTCCGGAGACCGCAGCATGGAGTTAAGTGTCTAAATAGATGACACCAAAATATTATTGGTACCTAGTATTATTAATGAAATCCGCTTGGTTAAAAATATTCAGAGGGTCACGAAGGGGCAGTGTAAAAATTACCGGGCCATGGCAGAACAGTGTTTGGGAAACACTGGCCTAGGCAGTTAATTGAACGGCTGATTAATCTAATCTGCTGCGACAGCAAAATGCATACTTAATATTACAAATGCGAAAGTAACTTTCGTCTGTCTGTGTGTCTGTTCGTTTTCACGCCTAAACCACTGAACCGATCGCGATGAAATTTGGTACACAGATGAATAAGAATTTGGGAAAAGACATAGGCTATCGTGTATCGAAAAGTGGGGTAATAGGGATTCAAATAGAGGATGCAATTTATTGTGGAACATTCATCCTTTTTGAAGATAAAAATTTAGTACACAAATAGATTAAAGCTTGGGAATGGATAAGTATAGGCAGTTTGGTCGCGATAACCAACATCTATGCGGGCGAAGTCGTAGGCAATAACTGATTCAAAATAAATAACTATATGTGTCCAAAACAAATTTCGGCAATAATAACAGTTCCTTCAGTCGCTTCTTGAAGTCGGCAACGTGCAGGAGTAGCTAGACAGCGAACACTTTAACCATTAGAATTCTATTTATAAACCTATTAGACGTTCACCTGGTAAACCGGGGTCCGTTTTCCATTTTACGCAAGTAATCTACTGCTGGCCATAAACAAGCCTCTTAGAATGTGCGCATAGCACCCGTTCCTGTACCTTCCGCATTCAGTTGTCCCAGTTACCGTTAGAACAAAATTTCGAGACGCCCTAAGTTCGTTTTTAGATTTAGGTGCAGCCAAATTCCTAGCGGTATTCATCTGGCAAGCAAACCAGTGCCTTTCAATACAATTTATTATAATGTTTATGCATACAAATTGTATTTTCAAGATAGATGCTACGTGAAAACATACAATAAAACATTACGTCACATTTGAAAAAATGTTATACTGATGAAATGAAAGCATTAATTTAATGTCAGTACTGCATAAACCACCAATAAGTTTATGTCAGTGATATTTACAAACAATAATCAATTGCTGAACTAATCTTGTTAATTCAAAATTCAGTGAAGTTGATCATGTTTACAATATTTTTGGACAAATGGGATGCAGAAACGGGTCAGTTGGGATTCCCCTCGGAAAGTCAGTTCCCCGCAACAACTATTTTTACCCCTAGCACAAATGTAGTCGTATCGAGAGAATCGTGCATTGTGATTGGCCGGCTTCACACACACACAGGTTCACAGTAGGCAGGCGACCAATCGCAATGCTTCATTATCTCGATACAATTATGATAGTCAAGATTAGGTAAGTATAATATTCCGAAGACGTTGTCACCTTGTTATAAATCACAATGGTTAGTATTTTATACATATGACAATTTTACTATATAACTTAGGTGTTAATTATCCAGTGAATAGGGCGTAAATCATATCAATATTATGATGTGCAGTAAACCAATGATTCAACAGCAAATATTTATTTCTATTTCTACATTAACTTCAAGGTTTTTTGTCAATCACCCTGGGGAGACATACGCAGACAATACGACATAGACAAGATATTACCTAGTATCTTCATTAAATAACAGTACACGTTCACCTGTGGCGAGGAGTTTATATAACCCGACTCCTGCCGGCTTCCCAATACTTCGCACGCGGCATGACAAGAATAGATCAAGAGAAGATGCTTTTCACCGGCTTCCCTTTTGAAAATGTTTACTCTCTGCCACTACAGTACACTGTACACTTCCCTCTGTAACCAACTGGCATGGCGTGGGCTACCATTGGCAATGATCCTTCCTTCATCCTAGCGTTAATCCCAGTCGCATCTGAAGCTATCAACTTGGAGTCTGGAATCCGCTTTTACCTGTCCAACTGCGGATTAGGCTAAACTTTGACATTTTCCGTGAAGCGACTGCCATCTGACCTACACAACCCAAAGGCGACATGTAAACATTGCAGTTAGACCAGTTGTTGAACTTTTGAGAGATCCAACTACCCGTAACGACTGCCGTAGATGTTAGTATGGCAACCAGGACCGACAGCTTAACGTGCTCTCTGAGGTACGATCAGACTAATGTAAATACCCATATTCACACATACAAATATTTGCACTAAACGGGGATCAAACCCGCGCCTCCTGCGCAGCGGCCTCGTTCACTACTCTCGCACTCACTCACAATTAGGTAGGATGGAGTTAGCTTGTCACCTCAGCCAAATGAAACACTTCCCTTCAAAAAAGATAAATATAATCTTAAATTAAATCGTAAACCTTAGAACTAATCGCTTAAATCTGATAAATAAAAACAAGACTTGTTGTGATCCCTGTACACAGAGCTCTCTACTATTTAATATTATTCAGTGCTCCAATGCTGTTTGTTACCACGTTATAAGAAGTCGAGGCCGGTTATAAATCTGCGTTGAGTTAATAGCATACCATCCAAAACACTACACTGCTCTCGCGACGTAAGCAAATTGAATGTGTCCATTGTCTTTTATCGATATTACGAGCGGTGGCCATGGTCTGGTATAAATAACCCTTGGAATATGGACAATTTGGGACTTGGACATTCTGGGATATGGACATTTTGGGATATGGACATTCTGGGATATGGACATTCTGGGATACCTATGGACGTTTTGCAACCTCTGGACATTTTGGGGTTTGAACATTATGAACCTAAACGATCCGATCACTGACATCATTACCCTAAAGTTATCGCGATGGCCCGATAGTGGCGCACTGGACAGCCCGTCACTACATTGATGGTTTAGTGAAGATGGCATACTCCTATCACTCTAGTGTTTTTCGTGTGCAGGAAGGAAGATACCTACCCTATAATATGTATTTCCTTTTTCCTTCCTACACTGGGAGACTATGGGCTCGCTAGTTCAAAATGGCGTCGAGGATGGGCATGTCATTCCGCGTGCAAACCGTTTTTCCTGGCAGTCGATGTGATACCAGAGACAGGGTGTGGTGGGATCGTAAGTGATATAACCGCTTCTAGGTAAATACGGAAAGAAAAAGATACCACGGCTACTGAAATATATAGTTGGTGTGGTTTTAATAACACCACCGAATTCGGGAATATACATCGTAAGACCGGTGAATCTCGTGTGACAACGGAGACGCACTCGCCAATAAAACAAATATCCGTACGTTTTGGCAACGGGAGATGTTTTCTTTATAATTTCCTCGCTATAGAGGCCACTAGTTTTTAGGGGCACGGTGCTATGACTTACAGTGTCATATGGAAATTAGAGCTCTGACGAAACGTCCCTAAAGCGCGATCTATACAGAAGAGACGTGGCCGGGACGTATGACGGTTTAAGTAGCAAAATATAAACCTTATGTAGTGTGCAATAACGTTCTTATTTGTCTCTGAGGAGAACTGCGCCCGCGTCTCCAGGCGACGACGTCGCGCCACTAAATGACGACGCAATTCTCTTCTAAGACAAAAACGACGTTATTGTGCAATACATAAGGTTTATATTTTGTTACTTAAATTGTTCGCCACTGGAATACGTCCCCGCCACGTCTCTTCTGTATAAACCGCGCCTAATTTAGTTCACAACTAGCTTTTGTCCGCAGTTCCACCCGCGTGGATGTCGATTATCGTAACCAAACATAGCCTATGTCCTTTCTCAAGGTCTAATCTTCCCCCATATCAAAACAATCTTACGTACGTTATTCTTCCTTTGTAATAAGTATGCAATCTAAAAGAATACATAATAGCTTCCTATGCTGTCATTGTACCTTGGTTTCGTGCTCACTCACGCACCCAAAAAAAAGACGGGTTGCACTCTGGAAGTGCCGACAGAAGTGAAAACTTTTTCATTCTTTCTTTTTTCGTTATATAGCCGCTCGTCACCCTAGCAGAAGCAGGCCACGGCGGTGGCGCGAATCGTAGGACGATGCGCCCCCCCCCCCCCTCCCATACCGGTGGCGAGTCGGGGACCGCGTGGTCCCCCCTCCCGAGGAGGGCCAGACCGAGAGGAATGGCCCTGGGTCAGCCGGGGTGCGAGGGATATGTCAAAGTCCACAGACGGCGTGCGGTTTAGTCGGTTCGAGTCCGACATAACCTCCCCCTTCGGCGCCGAAGGGGGGGGGGGGGGTATCCGTGGGGATTTACCGCACGTAAAAAAAACCCTATCACTAATTTTCTGCTAATTTTGTATCAGAAGAAATTAATAAATTACAAAAAGATAAAATAATCACAAAAAGTAATAAATTACAAACAGTAAAAATAATCACAAAAAGTAATAAATTACAATTGTTGTTGTGCCAAAACTCAGACTTCAAAAGGTTGGTAATTCTTTTGTAGGTAACAATATTAAAATGTTTAATAAAATTCCTCAAGAGTTGGTTGACATGCCTCTAAATAAGTTTAAAATCGAAGTAAAAAAGACTTTAATGAAAAAAGGATATTACAAAGTAAACGAATACCTTAATGATAAAAATGCATGGTCATCCTAATCTCTTTGCTTGCTCGCACAATATAAACCTATGAAAAATAAAATAAAAACAAATTGTTTTAAAAAAAGAAACTATAATATTGTTCACTGAGTTTCTTGCTGGTCTCTTCTCAGTAGAACCAACTTACCGAACCAGCGAAAGAATCATTTTCAAATGATTTATTTACTTAATTTAATATTATATTAGTAATTTCCTGACATTATTGTAAAATTTTGACGTTCATATGTGCTCTTTATGTGCCTAAACTGAATAAACGAAATTGATTCTTTGATTCTTTGATTCTTTGATTCTTTGACAAACAGTAAAAATAATCACAAAAAGTGTCAGAAGGCCAGGTTAGAACCTGGTACTATCTGAAACCACAAGGACTTACAGTCGAAGCGTTTACCGCTATGCTGCGAAGCTATTCATCGTATATTGCAAAATGGACAGTCTATAGCTAATATTGTATGACGTCAGTCGTCGGTTACGGTTCAAAGGTCAAGCGATCCTGACGCGCGAGTTTAACAATTTTTACCCATCCAACGCCGCTAAAGAAGTTTTCACTTCAAAAAGTGTAAATAGAAGATAAACACAGCATATGTAAATTCCCAAACTCTAGTCTATCTCTAGGTATATTATATCTAATATAATAATAACATGGTCCAGTTGGTACGTTGCCAAATGATAATGAGAGTGGAGAATAGTAAATGAACGATTATCAATTGATTGTAAATTCGAAGAACAATTAACGAACAATCCTGGCTCGCATTCATAAGATTGCTTGCCAAATATATCGAGACCTTTATAGACTAAGTTTTAATACAGTTTTTGAGGCATATGCATTCAGGCACAGGGGTCTAAACATTCGAATAACAAAATTGCGTTCTCTGACTTTTGTGTAACCTACCCAATTGTAACATCTAAATTTAAATGGATTAAATCCATACTATACTCCGCACGCCGAATGATGATCCCTATGACGTTTCAACTGACAGTTGTATTAGTTATGCGAAACAATTTCGATAAAATACTGTTTTTTCAGGCAAATGTCATGTCATTCAGCCAGGTCATTCAACATAATAAGCAATATTTATTTATTTTGAAAAAAAGACTACGCGCATTGATGGACGTAAAACACTGGATAAACAAGTAACAGCCTTATTATATTTTATTTTACTATACTTTAATTTTTATTCAAATTGCATAATTTAAAGAATTTAAAATTCTTTTTGAATTGAATTTTAAAGAATTCATAATTAGCTGGCAATTATGGATTACATGGAAAAGTATTTAAAAGGAGGCCATAGACCTACCGTATTTTTTTAATTCAGTCATGTCATGTCTTGTCAGTCTGTTTTGTCTTCTTGTCACACCGCATCACATCGCGTCATACGAGTGCTCTAACGCCTTGTATGCGCCACGTCTTTCTTTGTTAGCTGAGTTTTGTTTCTGTTTTCGCTGTTTTGTGTTATTTGTTGATTTTCTGTTACCTGTTTGTTGATTTTCGGTTTTGCAAAATGCCGAAAAGACAGCGGAAAACTGTTCTCAACAGTGAAGTTCGCGAGTTTGTAGTTCGTTTGCGAGACTATTTTGCTCGTGAACAACAAAATGGCGGACCCTTGTTACCGCTTGACAATGTTCGCGATCGTGTAGCCGATGCTCGATGCTAGATCCGATTGACCCTGTATCAGATTCAGATTAATATAAATAAAATACAAACTCAAAGCATTTGTTTTATATTTCCAACAAATTATCGATATTTTGTTTATCGATGTGTCCCTTCTTAGTCGATAACAGCTTGACGACGTAACTTTTGCAGCACGTACCATGTACATTTGCATTGAGTTTTTTTCTATTATTTCCGAACATTACGTAATAATTTCTTAATATTCATTTTTATAATTTACAATTGTACACAATTATGATTTTTTCGTCTTTTTAATGGACCTCTAAAGGATTTGATGTGATAGGACGTCAGTACAATGTTAAGCGCTAACGAACTGTCATAGGGATCATCATTCAGCGTGCGGATTATAGTATTATAGTGCGAGTGAGACGCCTCTGGTGGTGCATACATCCATAGGCTACGGTAAACATTTTCCATCAGGTGGGCCATGTGCTTGTCTGTCACCTAAGTGGTATAAAAAATGCGAACGTAACTCTGCTTATCTGTTACGCTTTCACACCTATTTTGATGACATTTGGTACAGAAATAGACTGCCTTTAGCCACAGAATAATTAATAGTACTAACGTCTATAGCCTGGGAAACGACGTGGGCTATGTTTTGTCGCCATAACCACCATCCACGTGGGTGAAGCCGTGATTGCGGCGGTAAGACCTATCATCGGGGAGTGGCTAGAGAGGAAACACGGTGGCCTCTCGTACCGTCTGACGCAGGTCATTACCGGACACGGTAACTTCGAGCGGTACCTGCATCTGATGGGCATAAAGCCAACGCCCGAGTGCCATCACTGCGACGCGAGCGTATGGACTCGGGGCTGCACTCGCTCACCGAGTGTCCGGCGTTCGAGACGCCGAGGCGGGAGCTTGTGACAGCCATGGGGGTGAGAGTGCTCACGCTTTCCACCCTGCTCGCGGCGATTGTCTGCTGCGCGGATGCGTGGGTGGCCAGCGCCTCCTTCTGCGAGCAGGCCATGCCTCGTGAAGAAGACAGCAGAGCAGGCGCAGCGCGTTGAGCGAGAGAGACTTGCCGGGGGCGAGTCGGGGACCGCGTGGTCCCCCCTCCCGAGGAGGGCTAGACCGAGAGGCATGGCCCTGGGTCAGCCGGGGTGCGAGAGATATGTCGCGAGACAACCTCACCTTGGGCCTAGTACAACGACCCACAGACGGCGTGCGGTTTAGTTGGTTCGAGTCCGACATAACCTCCCCCTCCGGCTCCGCAGGGAGAGGGGGGATTTCCAGCACGTAAAAGGACATTTTCAAATGCAAGAGTATTAGTAGATTGTATGCTATGCTTTACGATGTTAAATACCTCATAAAAACATGCAGAAAAGTTTTGGTAAAATTACATTTTTGTTAATTTTTTTATCATAGTTTATCAAGATTGTAAAAGTTGTTAACGCCGAAATAGTCATTAATAAAATTTCATAAGTGCAAGATGTTACGTTACGAAGTTTTTTGATAGACAGTGCGACGTGTTTCGCCGAACTATCGGCATGCAACATTTATATTAAAATTAAAATTTTGAATAAAGATGGAGCATATTTTCTTCGATATATTTTTATGCTGACTGTACCTATAATTTTGACAAGCCCTGAGTTGGTTCGTGCGGATGCGATAATATTTTCAAATGAAATCTAAACGTGCCGACTCAATTTAATTCAGATAGATGCCAAGATAATAAGAGTCAATGTCGTCTGAAACCTATTTTCTCTATTTCTTCGAAATAGTTGCTATAAACAATCGGATTACTCTTAGATTTTTGGGTTCCATACCCAAAAGGTAAAAACGAACCCGTTTTACCTACTAATAATAATTAAACCACTGTCTATCCGTCACCAGCCCCTCTAGACAAGTGGCAATTCGTTGACCGGCGTTTTATAGAATACAATGACGAATGTATGGGATTTGACATATTTGACATATTTGACAGTCGTCCCATACATTCGTCATTATAGTCTACCTAACGCCATTCAACGAATTCCCATTTGTCTAGAGGGTCAGGCTATCTTATGACCCGTGACAGAAAGTTGAAAGTTTTACAGCTGATATTGCACGAGTTTGATTCGCACTTGGTCCGTTTTTATTCTACATTTAGTAATGTACTATTTCATTTAGTAATGTAGTTTCCTATAGCAAACTATCTCGATTTACAGATCTAATCACGGGCGATGTAGGAAGAGCTCGAAAAACTGCATCTTTAATGTCCTCTCTAAATGACTCTTGTCGATTTATCGTAAATCAAGCGACGGCGTCATTAGCCGAAGTCATGAACTATGGTGCAAGTTGAAGGTGAAATGCAGAAATATTTTTTTTTCTATATAGGACTTGTCAATTTGACTTTACCTCGCCTGATGGTAAGCTGAAGGCAAAGTCTCGGGAATGAGGGCTACCATTATATACATGTGCCGTGTTAACAATGGTGGCACTTGACGGCCTCATCAGATGGTTTTTCACGCCCTGCTTAAAGGACCCGGGACTGTAGGAAGAGGGAAACACGTGAGCTGGCAAGGAATTCCAGATCTTAATGGTGCGACAAAGGAAAGCGTCACCGAACCGCTTGGTGCGAAGGCCGGAATGCGGGTGACATCTAAGTCCTGCACGTGTTGTCCTGAATAGAAAAGGAGAGAGTGGGACTAATTGGAATAGCTTATCAGAACATTCACCATGGTAAAGACGGTAATAGACTGCCAATGAAGCAACATCTCTACGCATCTGCAGAGGCTCAACGTTTCTGGTGACCTGAGGATATTCGATAATGCGGACCGCACGTCGCTGCAACCTGTCGATCGAGAGCATCTAATAAGATACCTACTTTGCGGATCCATCCCAGACATGCGAGCAGTATTCCACGCAGGAACGAATTTGTGTCTTGTATAGAAGACACCGTTACTCCGGCGTGAAAAATCGTCTCACTCTGTTCAGGACTCCGAGTTTACGCGAGGCTGTTTCGATGTAGTTTTAGTAATTCAGTTTACAGCGAACATCCATACCAAGGATATTGAGGTTGTCCTACAGTGGCAGTGGCGTGCTCTGAAGAGTAGGAAGGGGAAGGAAAGAAGATACCTTTACTTTAAATGCACATGTTTGCGTCTTCTTGGCATTGAACTCGACCAAGTTCTCAGAGTCCCATTGGGAAATGTGGTTCAGGATCCGGTCAAGCTCAGTGACAAGAAGTTTGAATAAAAATATATTCTGACAACATAAATTTTACCGCCAAAAGTACATCACGTAGCTTTTTATTCACATTTCATATACCCGAAAACACTTGGGTAATGAATACCTTTAATTTGAGATATCAATCATTGAAATCCGTGCACTGGTTTCGAAGATATGAGGTAATATAGGATATTACAAACATACATACATGCATACAAGATACGCGCGAAAAATATAACACGTCTTGACAGTCGGGTAAAAGGTGCTATAAGAAAAATGTTCTTCACCTCAGCCAAGTTCATTTGGGTGTATAGTTTATTGGCCGCATAAAAAGTCAGTCAGTCGCTAATATCTTATGTTCGTACCACGCAAAACGGTAATAAAATTCGCAGCGCGAGCGCATTCTACACTTTACTGTTCGTGTTCGTTCGTAAACATTGGCAGGAACGCAGTACAGTCAGCATCAAATCGATCTTGAAGAACAAAATACTCAAAATGATCTTAATGCCTTCATATTCCCCCCTTCCTGATGACTGATGGCTCTGAAATTTGGTACACAGTGTACACACCTGTAGACCGACCGTAAAATAATGTAGATTCGCTCTTAAAGCCTTAGTTTTGAAGTCATTTTAGGACTTTGTAGTGATATTTCTGTCGCTGACTGTACAAGCCTGGCCGCACGCCAGCAGACGCAGATTGTACCAGCCTACTTGTCTTTTTGTTTTCTGAACGTTTGTTGTAACTATTTCTAAGAGTCAGTACTCATTATGTTTTAGTTGCTTTGGGTTCAGGTCGGGACTGTTCAAAAGTGGTGCTAAATAAGAAGAAAATGAGTACATATACGCAGTCAGCCCTGATTACATTGTTGCTAGAAAACTATGATTACAGTCAACGCCATTCATGATGTAACTTCCCTGAGCCTTGGTTAAAATCTAAAAGACTAGTTTGCTAAGCATCTCCTTCTTTCATTCTCTGACGTTTGATGGAAAATGGTAACTGTAGCCTATGGATGTGTGCAATACCAGGGGACTCACACTTGCGCTGTCGACCCTGTAAAAACTAAGAGTTTCTGTGCCGCCAGTGTAGAAGAAAAAGGACAAGCTTCTGGTCTTCCCACTAATAGCAAAAAACTCTCCAGAGAGCTCTGGCTACCCAACTCACCGCCGGGAACACAACACGAGGTTATTATGGCCGCGGTATTCTGTAGGGCAGAGGTACTTCCCTTGTCGGACTGCTCAATTGAGACGGGAACACTCAATTATTTGGGGTCGATGGAACATATCCCATCAAACTTAACTTCTTTGCCTTTTTTCATGGAATGAGAAGTCTTAGAGTGATAGTCCTTCTTTTTTAATACCACTGAGGTGGCAGGCTAGCACACGGTCCACCTGATGGAAAGTGGTTACCGTGGCCTATGGACGTGTGCAACACCAGGGGAGTCACACTCGTGCTGCCGACCCTGTAAACACTGAGAGTTTAAAAGATAAGGCAGAAAGCACAAAAACTCTCCAGTGAGCTCTGGCTTCTTGCGTATCGATCGTTATAGCTACATATACATCATGAATATCTCTTTGATATGCAACACGCACTGCCATTTCTCTTGCAATTCCAGAACTTTCCCACCTAGAAAGTACGGAGTATCTGGTTCCCCAGTAACACAGGCATGAAAAATCAGTTTGGAAACAAGTGTTAATCATTGTCACGTTCCTGATTATAAATTGCCAGTTCAGAAGTGAAACATTAGCACTGTATGATAATGATATAAACATGTTCGTTTAGAGTTTAGACTATTTATACCTACCTATCTGTATTATTACGAGTATGTAGAAAAGTTACACTTAGCGCAATTGTATTCCAGACTCACGATTAAGGTAGATATTGATATTGTACGTTCATGAAAGTCACGAAGTTTGGAAGAATTGTACTGCTCCTAAATCTATAGTAATATTACAAATGTGAAAATGTGAGTGTGTGTCTGTTTGCCCGTCTTGCACGTCTAAACCACGGAACCGATTTTGATGAAATTTGGCATAGGGGTAGAGTAGACCTTGAGAAAGGACATAGGCTATGTTTTGTCGCGTTTTAAATCTATTCTATATTTTAAGAGTTAAACTAAAACTAAAATGTATAAACGAAATATTTACAGTTATTATTATTACAATTATTAGTCAATTTTAATAATAATCAATTCCCATCAATGTAAAACTTTGTGGATACTCAAACAGATGTCCACAATGTCCAAATAAAGAATCTGTGCCAAATTTCATTCCGATTCGTTCAGCGGATAGTGATTGTGGCGCTGTAGGTCTGCGATGAACTTTCAATCTCGCTGATTCATGTTTAAACCCAGTTAAAATATAATTTTGCCCCCTAAAATCCAACCACACGTCATGATTGTTCACCTGATTGTCCACCTGAATCTCGTAGGGGCCGGACACACGGAAACCAATTAACTGGCATGGCTAACGTGGCTCTGGTACACTTGACATTGGCGTTTCGCCATTAATAATTTTATAATACAATTTATTTGACATTGGCAGAATTGTGGTGATTTGCTGCAGAGGCCATTTTGAAGAATGAAAACCAAGGGCTACAGGAGTGTGACGCCCCTGGTGTTGCAAACGTCCATAGGCCACGGTAACCACTTTCCATCAGGTGAGCCGTGTGCTTGTCTGCCACCTCAGTGGTATAAAAAAGGTAAATATAGTAAGGCATAGTAAGGCAAACATAACATACATAACTAGATCAGTTCTACCTTCTGAAATTATTCAAGTACATAATTACGAATTGTACTGTACTAGACCATAATGTACCTATTTAACAGGAACGAAGGCCGCTATTTCGAAAAATTAATTTTTCTACGAGGAGTACATTGGGAGAGGCCTATGTCCAGAAACTCGGTAACTTAATGGTTAATGGGTCGGCGTTACGATCGAGAGGTCTCGGGTTCGAACCCTGGACATTACACCACCGACGTGAACCCACTCCTAGTACAAGCAATTTAGCTTAGTTAGAAGGGTTAGAGGGAATATTAGTAATTTCGATAACATCGATTGCTAATATTCTATAAATAAAAAAATATGCTAATTGATTGATATAGCCGAGGTGTTTCCACGAGGAATAAACCTTCTAATTATACATCATAAGATTCGTAACGTGTCGTCGACAATATTCAGCCACGATATTTCAGTTACCGTATCCAATATCGGGGCTGAAACCTCACGTCTCTGATGCGAGCTTACGTAAACGCTGCGGTCGATAGCTGTATACTGAACGTTGTACGAACCTAGATGTGTCTCGAAGGCCTACTTCCTGGCCTGGGTCGTTAGCGAGAGTTATGCAATACGCGCCTGCGCCCTCTGGTAAGCACCCATTTTTATTCCGAAGCATCTAGATGCAAGCGTGAAAGAGATAGAGGGTCTTACTTGATCGATAGATTTTGCAAAGGCGTAATAGTTTTAAACTTAGGTAACAACACTAACTCATATGCTTATATAACCCTGAGGGGGTAGGCAGAAGTGAAATAAAAACCACATTTTGTGTCCTAAGTTTGGAGCCCCAAGTCGAAGAATTAATTATAGTACTAAGTCAGCTTAATATTTTTAATGAGTGTCTTTACCAGGAGTTATTGCTGTATGACCTACTAAACCCTAGATAAAAACCTCGACCGTAATTAAGTAGGTACACCGATTATAGCAGGTGAGGACACGACGGTATTTCCGTCCAATTGAGCTGTCTGACTAGTGAAGTACCTCCGCCCTATAGAATACCGCGGTCATAATAACCTCGTGTTGTGCTCCCGGCGGTGAGCAGGGTAGGCAGAGCTCACTGGAAAGTTTTTGTGCTATCAGTGGGAAGACCTACAGCTTGCCCTGCTTTATCTTCTGCACTGACGGCACAGAAACTCTCTGTTCTAACAGGGTCGGCAGCGCGAGTGTGACTCCTCTGGTGTTGCACACGTCCATAGGCCACGTTAACTACTTTCCATCGGGTGGGCCGTGTGTTTGTCTGCCACCTAAGTGGTATAAAAAAAGGATGTTTTGGGTCTCAAAGCTATAATATAATCACGTGAACCTATTCTCTGTAGAATAGACAACAGCTTCAACGCTTATTTGCCTGTCAGATAGAGACTAGCCTTTCGAAGAAGAGAAGTGGTTTATGAGCAGTTTATGATGAGCTGAATGTAAGAAGGGATACGCTGTTTTCGATCCGACAGCAAATACAGCTCGTGACAAAATGCTTGCTTCATAGATATCAAAACAAAATAATAAAATAGTTTGAAAAATGTAGGTTTTAATACACATCTGCTAACCCTTTCAGGGATTTACAGGCGTGAATATATGTATAAATATAAGCGGTGCACATGCTGAATAATAGAAGAGACTCTGCGTAGGCATTCCTGTTAGGGTTGGTAGGTCATATGGCAGTCGCTCCTATAAGAGCATTAAAAGTCAAATCAACAGAAGAAGAAGAAACAAGCGGATACCGGACTTCCAAGTTTAAACCTGCATCTCAGGAAAAAAAAAATTAGAAAATTTTTACATAACAAAATTGATAAAGGCAGGCTATAATACTCGGATACGTTTGGTGGTACTGCGCAAAAGGTCGCCACCCCTTCGGGAGGGGCTGTGGGAAGGGTATTACGTAACTCGACCTAGATTTCGGAGCTGAATGTGAAATAAAATTAGGTCGAAAGCAAGAGCTAGGTATAAACACGAGCAGAACGTCACGGAAAGATTTATGCGACTGCTTACATTAAGTTGGATGATTTTTATATTTACGTTTTGGATTCAGAAAGTTTAATGGTGTCCTAAGACAAACATATTTTTTTGGAATATCTATCATCATCATCATCATCATATCAGCCACACACAGTCCACTGCTGAACACAGGCCTCTCCTATAGACTTCCAGAACGACCGATCTAAAGCAGCCCGCATCCAGCGCTTCCCGGCGACCTTGATACCTCATCACGGTCGCCGGTGTAATAAAAATAAGTATATAAGTGTACAGTAAAAGTACATAAGTGGCAGTGGGCAGGCCACATAGCGCGCAGAATAGATGGCCGATGGAGCAAAATAGTTCTGGAATGCCGACCGCGTACGGGCAAACGTATTGTAGGACGCCCAACAGTCAGGTGAAATATCTATATACTAGCTGACCCGGCGAACTTCGTACCGCCAATATTTTTCGGCCCGCGTGGCGTCAGATCCCGTTCCCGCTGCACCCTCTACTATATTAAACATGTATTATACATATAGACCTTCCTCTTGGATCACTCTATCTATTAAAAAAGACCGCATTAAAATCCGTTGCGTAGTTTTAAAGATTTAAGCATACAAAGGGATATAGGGACAGAGAAAGCGACTTTGTTTTATACTATGTAGTGATAAATATAAATATTAAGTTGGTTTGTGTGAACAAGCTTGAAGAACTCTCACTTCTACACACTCATTCATCTCCTTCTTCATCCTAGCATTAAACCCGGAAGCATCCGAAGTTTTCACCTTGTACTCCGGGGTCCGCTTTTTACAGTCAAATTGCGTGTTTGGCTGGACTTTTTCCATAGTCCATCCATCGACCATCATACGTGAAGAGACTACCATCTGCCTCCCTAGACAAGTGGTAATGCGTTGGCGTTTCATAGAATAGATTGACAAAAGTATGAGGATTTGACGTATCTGACAGTCGTTAACGCACTTCATAAACGTCAAATCCCATACATTCGTCATTCTATTCTACCAAATGCCGGTTAACGAATTGCCACTTGTCTAGAGGGGCTGACTTCCATGATCCCTTGTCGGTATCAAAGTATTGCAGTTAGACCAGTCGTTGTATTTTTTTAGGGCTCCAGCTGCCCGTTACACTACTGCTACTCGACTCAACAGAGGCATTCGAGTTCAACACGCATTGAGGAAGCTTTTAAATGACAGTAGAGGAAGCTTGACAGAAAAGTGAAGCGTCGGTAGGTTAGTGGTTAAGGAGTTTTACGATCAAAGGGTTCCGGGTTCGAATCCTGACCTTTACGCTACCGAGCTGAAGCACCGCCCACTCCTAGCACAAGCAATTTAGCTTATTTGGATGGGTTAGAGGGAATATAGGTAAATGTTGTTGTCCCTGCCTACTCCTGCGGAATATAGACGTGAGTATTTTGTTTCGTGCCTCGTTCTTTTCTGTATAAGGAGACAAAATAATAGTGGGATGTCATTTCTGCCTGCCCCGGAGAGCGAAAGGCGTGAATATAAGTATGAGATTGTATTTATTTTAATTACATAATCCCTGCAAAATGTGAAGCTCCAATCGCCTAATGGAAATGCCATTAGCGCTGTCATTTCAGAATATGCGGTGTCATTCTCGCGATAGCCTTCGCCTCCCTTCCCCTTCCCTTCGGCAGGTAGTAAGGCATGAACCTTTGGCATTTCAGCCAACAACCGTAATAGCTTAGGGGGTATTTAGATTTAAGGGTCATGTAAACTTTTTGTTATATAAAATTGAAAAAAAAAAAGATATTTTAAACAGCAATAACGATTTACCATCAGCGGGTCCAACAAGTTCCAATTAAGCGATCCCGCAATCAATTAAGGGATATGTCGTATGACAACCTCACCTTCGGCCTAGCACTACGACCCAGAGACGGCGTGCGGTTTAGTCGGTTCGAGTCCGACATAACCTCCCCCGCCGGCTCCGGAGGGGTGGGTATCCGTGGGGATTTCCCGCTCGTAAAAAAAAAGAAAAAAATAGAGGTCTACTTTCCTTCTATTGGTTTGGTTATACCGTGTGTAAGAAAAACGCTCCCGAAGCCGAAGGCCCCATGGTAGTACTTCGGGTACACTACATATTGGCATACAGGTACTTTTGCGATTTGTTGGAAAAAAAAAAATATTTTCATTCTTTTTTTCAGTTTTTTTAGCATTATTTATTCTCCATCGTATTACCACAGATAATATATTATAAAGAACATCACTACAAAAAAACACGCGCTTGGAGGCATTTGTTTTTTTCGGTTTTGATGTTTTTTTTATGAAATCGTCGTTTCATTGATCTTTCCGAATACAATCCATACTAATATTATAAATGCGAAAGTAACTCTGTCTGTCTGTCTGTCTGTATGTTACGCTTTCACGCCTAAACCACTGAACCGATCTTGATGAAATTTGGTACAGAGGTATATTAGAGCTTGAGAACGGACATAGGCTACCTTTTATCACGATAAAGGGGGTTTAAGGGGGGGACTAGGGCCTTGGAATGAAAGTTTGTCATTTTTGAAGATTTCTTGATGAAATTTGGTACAGAGATAGTTTAGAGCTTGGACACGGATATAGGCTACCTTTTATCGCGAAAAGGGGGATAGAAGGGGGGCGGACTAGGGCCTTAGGATGAAAGTTTGTCATTTTTGAAGATTTCTTGATGAAATTTGGTACAGAGATAGTTTAGAGCTTGGGAACGGACATAAGCTACTTTTTAACGCAAAAAGGGGGAAGAAGGGGGGGGACCAGGGCCTTGGGATAAAAGTTTATCGTTTTAGAAGATTTCCTGATGAAATTCCGAACAGAGATAGTTTAGAGCTTGGGAACGGACATAGACTACCTTTTATCGCAAAAAGGGGGGTAGAAGGGAGGGACTAGGGCCTTGGGATGAAAGTTTGTCATTTTTGAAGATTTCCTGTTGAAATTTGGTACAGAGATAGTTCAGAGCTTGGGAACGAATACAGGCTACCTTTTATCGCGAATAGGGGGGTTGAAGGGGGGACTAGGGCCTTGGGATGGAAGTTTGTTATTTTTGAAGATTTCTTGAAGAAATTTGGTACAGAGATAGTTTAGAGCTTGGAAACGGACATATGCTACCTTTTATCACGAATAATGTGGTAAAAGGGTGGGGGAGGGATAAGGACTGGATAGTTAGTATGAAAGTTTGTCATTTTTGATGATAACCTGGTGAAATTTGGTATAGAGATGGATTAGAGCTCGAAAATGGACATAGGCTACCTTTTATTGCGAAAAAGGGAGTTGAAGGGGTGGAATAGGGCAGGAGTATGTAAGTGTCACAATTTTGAAGATATCTTGATGTAATTGGTATAGAGATGGATTAGAGGTTGGAAATGGACATAGGCTACCCCTTATCACGAAAAAGGGGATAGAAGGGGGGGGGGAAGCGGAATAGGGCTATGGGATTTAAGTTTATCATTTTTCATTGGCACAAAAAAGGGGCTGAATAGGGCATAAATAGTAAGAATTTCTTTTAAGATGTCCTCACGAAATTTGGTACAAAGGTGAATTAGAGCTTCGGAACGGACATAGTAACGAACCAAATATAGAAGTGAGTGGAGAGGCGAGTAGAGATTGTTATAGGGACGAGTGGATAGGCGTGTAAAGATCGAAAGTCGAGTAGAGTCGACTACAGGGGCGAGTAGATATGCGACTAGAGAGCCAAATAGAATGCAGTAAAGGGTTGAGTAGAGAGGCGAGTGGAAAGATGAATGTAGTGGCGAGTAGAGATCGAATAGAGAGTTGAGTAGAGGTGCGAGTAGGTAGGCGAGTGGGGAGAGTCAAGTAGAGAGGCGAAAAGAGAATCGAATGGATGGGCAAGTAGAGAGGCCAATGTAATGGCGAGTTTAGAGAAGAGTACAAAGTCGAGTAGAGAGGGAAACAGAGAAGTCAGGAGAGAATCGAGTATAAATTCAACTATAGAAGCGAGTAGAATGTCGAGTAGAGAGTCGAATATAGAGGCGAGTAGAAAGTCGAGGACAGAGGTGAGTACATAGTCAAGGACAAAGTTGAGTAGAGAGGCGAATTTAATACCCGATAGCGTCGGATCAACACTAAGCGATAACCGACATCCACGCGGGCGGAGCCGCGGGCAACAGCTAGTGGAGAATAAAATGAAAAAAACATATGGAAACAAAATTTTTTTCACCATATCGAAAAAAATAGGCCAATATGTAACCTAGTATGCCCAGAGTACTATCAGGGGCCTTCAACTTCGGGAGGGTTCCACTTACACCAGTATACTTTTTGGATCCTAAATCAATAGATGTACAGGATTGCAGGTGAGGTCGACTTGGGGCCCGAAGACCATTGGTGGCCACAAAACTTCACCTTCAAACTTAATGATATAGTTTATTAATCAACTACCCGACCCGGCAAACTTCGTACCGCCAATATTTTTCCGCCCGCGTGGTGTCAGATCCCGTTCCCGCTGCATCCTCTACTAGATATATTAAGCATGTATTATATATAAAACCTTCCTCTTCAATCACTCTATCTATTAAAAATACCGCATCAAAATCCGTTGCGTGATTTTAAAGATTTAAGCATACATAGGGATATAGGGATAGAGAAAGCGACTTTGTTTTATACCTACTACCTATGTAGGGATGAAAACCAATAACGAACTGGAGCGCAGGAGATGATGTTCCCTACGACCCTACCATTCTGTTTTTTGCAGGTAAGTATTTGTTGTTATAGCATCAAAAGAAATACATTGTTACCAGGGCCTAATTAACCCTTAGGCTAATTAGGCTGCAGCCTAGGGCGCGAGGATCGGGAGGGCGAGCGCGCTGAAATCGTGTCTTCTCATGCACTAATCTACCATCATTGCATCTACCCTACGTATTTCAACTAGACCGAGACAAAACACTAAAACTAAATGCACTTGAGAGTTCCTAATTTTAACAATAAATTTTAAAAATTTAAAATGCGCACATAGAACAAAAAAACGGGCGCAAATTTTAACTTAATTTTTATGGGAAAGCGTTAATTTTAACTTCATTTTGTATGGGAAATTCCTAATTTAAACAGTGCAGCCTAGTTGTGCCATGTTGAAATTTTCACACTATTACTCTATTCACTAATTTTAGGCCATCCGTAACACACCTAGCGGGGGTGCGTCCTCATATTTAGCCTAGGGCGGTCAGAACTCCTGATCAGTCGCTGATTGTTACCTAGTGAAAATTACTTAGTTAACACGGTTCATGAAATACAGCGTGGTCATAGATAGACAGACAGCGATGTCTTGTAATAGGATTTATTTTTTTATCCTTTGAGTACGCAATCTTAAAAAGCATTATTAAAGGTCGTAGGCAGTTTTCAGTCAATATGCGCCATGATTATTTCATACCACATCTTTCCCGAGCACAGTAAATGGTGTTACAACAAAATATGAGTATGAATGATACGAAACGGCCGATATGATTTTCACAAGACACGATAATTGACCTTCAGACGTATACTTGTAAACTCTTATGTGGCGTTCTATTTATAATACAAGACTGGCATTAATTTGATTTTTGGAAGGTAAGACACGGCGGCATTTCCGTCTCATTGAGCAGGCCGACTGGGGAAGTACCTTCGCCCTACAGAATACTGCGGTCAGAATAACGTCGTGTCTCGTGTTCCCGGCGATAGTAGGGTAGCCAGAATTCACTGAAGAGTTTTTGTTCTGGTAGTGGGAAGACCAAAGGCTTGTCCTGCTTAATCTTTTACACTGACGGCACAGAAACTTTCTGTACTAACAGGATCGGCAGCATGAGTTTGACTCTTCTGGTTTTGCACACTTACATGTAATCAAATCCATCCAATATTAGGTATGTAAGAATAAAAGCTGATGAGGGTGAACTCGAATGCACTTGCGTGAAACTAAGTAGGCATGGTATGAAGGATAGGTGATGCTGCAATAAGTTGTATAAGTCTCTTAGGATGTTGTCGTGCGATGTCTGGCGACTTAGCTAGTTGAATAAAGGTACAAGTTCGTAGCCGACCGCATACGGCAGCAACAGCAGACGTGGCACAGCGACACGTCAGTCGTCTTGATACTAATCACACTTCTATTCTCTTCTATTTTTATGGGCCATACCACAGAATAGAAAATAGCCATACTTATGTGCAATAAAGTACCTAACAATGCAGTAAACGGAAGGTACCTATCTCATGGAAATATTGTGGTATAAAATGATGAATGTTTAAATTGACACGTGTTAAAGTGTTAATGACAGTCGTTAACGTATATCAATCACGTACATTGATCAATCTACTCTATTCTGTTCTACAAATGTATTTCTACGTGTGCAGAACAAAGACACGAAAGTGCAATGATTAGAACAAAAGACAATTTGTGTTTGTGTTTATATGGTAAATAACGGTGTAATAGAATAGGTGAATAGTACATAAGTTAGTATATAAGGTATTTGTGATAAATAAAGACATTTTTAACAGACAAATAGGGCACTAATGTAAATAGTCTTAAGCAAACTGCCATTGTTACATTTAGTCGCAAGAATTTTATCGTTGATTTCTTATATGAATCCTATTAAATCCCATTAGCATAAGGATGTAGAAATATAAAAACTATGTACATAGCAGTAGTATATAAGGAAATAGAGGCACGTCAGAATTTTTCATTAGGCCGCATAGGCACTGAGCGAGTTAGTTGAACGCAACTGACAAATCAAATGAAAGTAGTCAGAAACAGACGCGTGCCTATATTTCAAGGTCAACCGAACAGTATAAAAACAGGTGCCATGTTGGCACAACAGCTCAGTAGTCAGACAGAATTTATAGACGAAACACCTCAGTAGTCGGATAGACTTTGTACCAATAACAAGTCGGAATAAAACTCTGCAACATTTTTGTTAAAAAGTGTTTATTTCGCCACCATGAAGAACCCGCACTCAGCGCGCCCACACCGATCGAGGTACCCCGCCGAAGGTGTCTTCAGGCTTCAGCCCGTGACGACTCTGCAATCCCAGCAGTTTCCGGCCTTACTCAGCGCACCCGCCGTTCTGTTTCTGATATAAAAGTCTGGCGTTGAGTGTTGGGCCGGGAGCGTGCACACTACGTGTATAGAGAGGCAGTCACGCCACGTCACGACAACACGTCCTGTAGTCTGCTGTTGCTGTTGTATGCGGTCGGCTACGTACTTGTACCTTTATTCTCTTTATTCAACTAGCTAACTCGCCAGGTATCGCATGAGAACATCCCAAGAGACTTATACCACTTATTGCAGCATCGCCTATCCTTCATACCATGCCTACTAAGTGTCACGCAAATTCATTCGAATTCACACTGGTACCTTAATTTTAAACAAAAGTAAACCCTATAGCAGCGTTTCACATTTGCCGAGTCGCGACCCAGTACGGAGCCATCAAAATAAAATACCGGGTCGCACAATACCCGCCCTTTTTTAAAAAATAATGCCTTCTTTCGATCGACGCATCGCATATAAATTAAAATGAAGCTGGGTTTTCGACACTAGTTTACCTTAAAAATAACTCACTTGAACTGAACCAGACCTTAGGATAAAACTTTCATCATTTTCCGCAAACTTGGATTGTTTAGTAAAATATAAGCAACAGTTCCACACTTCGTACTAAAATTTAGCGACTAATTAGGTGATATCAAAATAGTGTATGTATGTACCTAGCATTAATAAAACATTTCTACTTTTAATAAATGTGTATTATTAATGGTACCAGCGTGGGTTAAAAAATATTCAGTGGGTCACGAAGAGGCAGTGTTTGGGAAACACTGCCCTATAGCTGCATTGCGAATTATATTGAACATTTTCAGAGCATTGTTTTGTAGCTGATTGTAGCATACAAACCACAAACTATATTCTGTGATCCGTGTCTAACATGTTTACCGTTATATTGTTGTACCCATACACATCTAATTTTGCTCTTCGATCGTAACTGTGGCCAGTAGCAACCACAATATACCTATCTACTTACTACCACGTCGTTGTTCTTAAAATAGAATCACGTTACGTCGAATAGCTGAATGTTACCTGAAATACCTATAAGTATGTAGGCTGCTTGCTACCTATTATTAGTGGATATTTCTGACAAGGTCGGCAGCAGGTCGTAAATATACACTGTTTATGTGTATGTCGCAGACAACCAGCTTTATCAGCCGTTCAATTAACTGCCTAGGCTCTTTACTGAACGGCGCCGTTCAATTAACGGGCTGAATGAGGTTCAGCCAGTTGATTAAACGGCTAGGCAATTGGCTTGGATCGATAACGTTTAATTACTTGCCTAACCATTTAATCAAACAGCTAAGAAACTAACTTGTTTCTTCATGGTTATAAAAAATAACCACGAAGGCTTATTATGGAAGCTACGGTCCGCTCCCGCATTAGCCTTCTAACCTAATCTATCCAAGTCGGATTTGCGCAGCTATCTCAATAAACCTATCATTAATTTTCTTAGAATACACCTCTATTTGCCCTCTCGGAGATTTACAGGTGTGAGTATATGTAGGTATGTATGTACGTAATTTTCTATCTTATTTTGGGGGTGGTGTCCCATCTAATGAATAGCCTAAGCATTAGCCAGCCAGTTTGTTAAATGTTGTAATAAACGGCTAAATATCGTTCAGGCCGTTCATTAAATGGCGCCGTTTAGTTACCAGCCTAGGCAGTTAATTGAACGGCTGATTATACTAGTTGGCGGCGACATGTAAATAATACTCAGGGTATGTTATTATAGACAGTATGGCATAACAATGGTTAGATATATAGATATTGTATGTACCTACGTAGGTAAATTGTATCTTCAGCTTTTTATAAACACTACTGACTCAAGGATAGGGCTGTTCTTCATCTGACAATAAACATACCTACATTAAAAAGTGCGCGCTTGACTGCATAGGGTCGCCCCCTATTATTTCAATTTAAAATTAATCATAACTGGCGAAATGTGGGTGTTAATACATCTCTGCCTACCTCTTCGGGGATTAACACATGTGATTATCTTAATATATATAAATCTCGTGTCACAATGTTTGTCCTCAATGGACTCCTAAACCACTTAAACGATTATAATAAAATTCGCACACCATGTGCAGTTCGATCCAACTTGAGAGATAGGATAGTTTAAATCTCAAATTATAGTCCGATTCGCGATAACCGACATCCACGCGGGCGGAGCCGCGGGCGACAGCTAGTAATTTATATGGTTAATGATGACTCAGTCTCGCTTCGTTTCGGTGTAGTCTGTAGTTTTTGTCCAGTGTAGCTGTAGTGGGTGGCATGGCACACTTGCTACGAGAAATCACTACGATCGTAGGTACTATTGAATTGATCTTTATAAGTCACACATACGCTACGAGATATCATCAAAATTATTAAAGTTATATCAATATCTTTTTAATTTATGTGCAAATTGCACATAAAATCAAATGATAGAACATAAATTAAGTATGTCTTTAGCTGTTTTTTCTTGGGAACAAGTTCCTATAGGCATTGAAAGATTTTATCTTACTTACTTTCTTTCTCTTATTTTAAGGGAAATCTTCTTTAGCGGCGTTGGATGGGTAAAAAGTGTTAAACTCGCGTCAGGATTACTTGACCTTTGAACCATAGCCGGCGACTGACGTCATACAACATTACTACAGCTACAGATTGTTTATTTTGTTAGATGCGTTAAGAAACTTCGTAGCCCAGTGGTAAGCGCTTCAACTGTAAGTCCTTATGGTTTCAGATAGTGCCGGGTTCAAACCTGGGCTTCTGACACTTTATGTGATTATTTTTTCTATTTGTAATTCAGACAGAATTCTTCTGACAGAAAATTTGTGATAGTTTCTATGATTGGCGCTATATTATAGGTATGGTATGGTATGGTATGGTATGGTGTGTTCTTTTTATCTTTTTCCCTGTACCTATATAACGAAGAAAGAAAGAAAGAAAAAGTTTTCACTTCTGCCGGCACTCCCGGAGTGCAACCCGTCTTTTTAATTTTATTTAGTTCTTATAATACATCAGTCATTATCATTACAGGCATTCTTTCTTTCTTACTGAACGCAGATAGAGCTACGGGCTACAGCTGATATAATTTATAACGGTCAGTGGTATGAAACATTTTATACAGGTGTCTATAAATATAGCTACTCTCTCTCTGTAGCGAACTTCAACATCGATGAATTATTATGATGATGAAATGAAGATTGTTTATATTACCCACCGTTTATCATGAAAGTGTTTTATTTTAGATTCGATTGTTTATACTGGACTTGTATTATGCAGTGTAGTTTGTAAGTAATCGGAGAGTGTTTTGGTTTTTATAAGGAGGACTACAAGTTATTGATCGCGGCTTCACCCGCGTGGAATTTTGATACGGTTCCCGCAACCAATGGGGACCTATTCCCGGTATAAAAAGCCTGTGTTATAGACTGTAATGGGATACATTACAGTCTATAAACACTAGTCTTTGTTCAGCACCAAGCTTCAGCCAGATCCGATCAGCTGTTAGAGAGTGATTCATTAACAAACCAACCAATTTCACAAACTCACATTATAATATTAATACAAAGTAAATATTTTCAATTTTAATTTGAATTCTATTGAGTCAAAAATGATTATGGTGATTAAAGTCAAGTATTGAACGTAGTCAAAAAAATATTTATTTTAAGCGAATGATGACTGGCTGAGTGTAGGTAGGCTATTAAATTTAATAGGTAAAACTAATCTTAAAAACTAAAGAGCTCATTGATGTTAATATAAGGTCAAATAACTCCTTCGATTATAATGAAAACTTCAAACGGAAACTGTAGAATACAGTGTAGGTAAATTCACATAGTACTTAACACAAAACATCGAGTTAAACGGATACATTAAAATAATATGTAAAATAAAAACGCTATCACAAAAAATACCTACCTCCAAAAACTATAAAAAAATAGTATTGTTTAGCTGAAATATTTTGATTGGAGCGTTGTCGTAGTATAAAAAAAATATTAAAAAAAAACATACCTATAATACCTGTCTCTCGTCGTATAATTCTCTTCACACCAAAGTTATTTGATTGCAAAGAAATATTAATACAAACAAAAAAACTGAAAATGTGAAGGTCCAACTTAACTGGAATTGACTCAAAACGACTGTTTTTTGAACGTTTACCGCGGTTCACATCATAATAATAAAAGTTAATTCACGTTGGTATAATACAAAGTGAAGCTGAAATAAGACAGTTCACTTTTTGTTCAATGTTTCATTTTTCACTTAAAGTGACACATCAGAATATAAAATAAATCAATTATGCCGATTGAATTCACAAATGAAAAGGTACAACAGTGTGGGATCGGCTCACTTTTGGCATCTGTCTTTCACTCTCGTTTCGATTGAACGAGAAATGAAAGGTCTGAACACTGATCGAATATTAAATCGGATTCGGTAATTTTGCCTGGTATCCTGCAACCGACGGATGAGTCATGAGTCACTTTAATTTTCTAGGTTGCTTTTAAAGTAATTGGAAAACGCACGACCTCATTCGACCACATTATTGAAAGAAAAGAAAAATGAATGTTTCAATTTGCCTAAGCCTACACAAACATAAATTTTAAGAAAAATTAAGTCATCACCCGAGTTTATCTTTATATTAAACGAGTTAACTGTTTGAAATCAGCTTTAGTGTTAACATATGCTATTAAAAGAATGATTCACTCACATATAATAGTTATAAGCGATCCCAGCATACCACAGGAGAAAGATGATAATACCTGTACGTTCCACCATTGTATGATAGCCTGGAACAAAGATGCCATTACTTAATGTGTGTAATGTTTCATGCAATAAATGGATTTAGGTACTTATATTAGGCCTCACTTAATGACTTCCAAGAGAGGTCTATGTTCAACAGTGGACTGTGTGCGGCTGATATGACGATGATGAAGATGAGGTACTTAAATTAAGGTTGACTAGGCTGATGGTACCCATGGTATTTCTGGCCTACAAGCCTTCTAGGCTAGCTTACCTACTAGGCTACTTACTTGGGGGTCCACTTTGCAAAATGGAGTCAGATTATGACCCCTGGTAGTGCACACATCTACACTAAAAGTCACAGAAACCGATCCTTGGTGCCCCCACGGATTGGCTCGGATGAAGGAATATTGTATCTAGGCATATTTTCATTGTAATCCCTCAAGGTCTGAATTTATAAATTATCAAGGTGCATTTATGACATTGATCTGTACGGGCGTCCCAAACATATGGGACATGAAGGGGAAGTACCTTAAATAGTGTATTTTGCTGAAAGAAGACTTTATGTTATTTTTAAAAGTTAGTAATTCTGCATTCATAGATTTTCCAAAAATTACTTGCTTCGTCCAGGAATCGAACCGACATAAATGTCAATAAAAATCACCTTACTTTTATGATGCCAATCGAAAGAATAGCTTAAAAATAATAACTCTGCTTAAGTAACATTGTATTTTAAAATCAAATTAAAAACATAGGTACATGAAACTGCCGTAGTCAATTAAGTGGGTATTTTTTGTAAATTAATTAATTAAATGCTCAAAATTTGATCCCTCTTGTCCGCTGCCTGTTGATTTTCTTATCATTTTCATATAATCATTTCAGAATCAGATTCTTTCAGAATTTGACTGAATCATTTTACGTTGTTCCTTTCTTTTAAAATACAATGTTACTTAAGTAGAGTTATTATTTTTTAGCTATTCTTTCGATTGGCATCATAAAAGCAGGGTAATTTTTTTTTTTTTTGACTTTTGTGTCTGTTCGATTCCCGGACGAAGTAAGTAATTTTTAGAAAATCTATGAATGCCGAATTACTATCTATTAAAAATACTATAAAGTCTTCTTTCAGCAAAATACACTATCTGCGATATTTAAAGTACTCCCACTTCATGTCCCATAAGTTTGGGACGTCCTTTATAACGAATATTTCAATCAATTAGCCTATTGCAGACCTCTGTTGGACATAGAATAGAATGGAATATAACTTTATTTGTACACAATTTATATAAATAACATTTTAGAATTAAATATAATTTATCCTCTACACTTGTTGTACAAAGGGCGGCTCCCGATCCTTCGCCTTCCGCATCCAATCTGTCCCAGCCACCTTTTTCAGGTCGTCAGTCCATCTGGCTAAGGAACGTCCTACTTACCGTTTACCTTCTCGAAAGAATAATTAAATAGGTATGTTTATTCGAATTCTAGATCTCATATTAAATTCAAGTTAGATGAGTGATGCTCACTTTGAGTCTACATAGCGCTATGTATAATGTCTGAGAATATTGGTATTATTTCCAAGTATTCCCTAACCTAACACAGATAATAGGTAAATAGCGTCCAGATTTCATTACGTTCGTAACCTCAACCTTATACATTTTTATTCTAGGAAAACAGACAAGTATGCCTACGGTAGCGTTTTCCATTCCTCGGGTCGTGATCCGGTAATACCGGGCCATTAAAATGAAATAAGGGGACGCAACATGCCCGCCCTTTTCAAAAAACCCTATCAGTCGACGCATCGTAATTATAACATTAATTTAAATGAATCTGGGTTTTCAACACTAGTTTACTTTAAAAATAAATTATAGAAACCGACTTGAAGTGGAACCAGGTCTCATTTTCCGCCTACTTGGATTCTTTAGTAAAAAATAAGCAACATATCCATACTTCGCACTAAAATTTAGTGACTAAATAAGTGATACCAAAATATTGTATGTATGTACTTTAACTACTATTAAGCCTTAAGAATTTATAAGTAGTATAAAATCTCTGGGCACGTATCTTAGACCTAAATCGCGAGACACGAGGCCTTGGCGCGCGCGAATTCTTTTGTAATAATCTATACTTCGTGAAGTTGAGCTCGTCCAACGCAATAGCTCCCCGTGCCATCCTAAAGATACCCAAAAACCGTGTACTGCGCGCATAGAACACATTTTGAGCAATATCCCGGCCGTCCCGGGCATTAGCACCGTATCACCTTGTCGACTGTACCTACCTGTTGTAGTGCTGCTATGTTTGTTCGTGTGTGTATTGTCAGCAGCACAGAATTAAGTCTTCAGGACCACCATGGTATGGTATTTGTCGTACTTTCGTATTTGAAATCACAGGCGTTGGATATTACATTTTGACAAAAATTTCATTCACTGAGCCGTCAAGAATGACAGCCGTTACAAAGCCATATGGTCTGGTTGTCTGGTTGGAACTACATGGTCGGTTGACAAATTTTTGGTACGAAAATTTTGTCCACAGAGTAACAATACTTACTTACAATACTTGCTGAGATTCAGCTTGAAGCCATTTTGTAAAATGTCTGTCTTAAGTGATTGACATAGATACCTATGTATTTTTAATCTTTAGAGGGCAATATTCAGAACTTCGATATCGCGAATTAATTGTGGAGGTCAGATGGCATGGCACGTTTCCATGGGTGGGCTAACGAAAGGGGTCATATTTTATATTACTTTTATAGCGTGGTAACTTTTGGCCCGCTTTATTTTTTTTATAGCACTGAGGTGGCAGACTAGCACACGCTCCACCTGATGGAAGGTGGTCACCGTAGCTTATGGACGTGTGCAACACCAGGGGAGTCACACTCGTGCTGCCGACCCTGCAAACACAGATTTTCTGTGCGTTCAGTGTAGAAAACAAAGCAGGAATAGGTATTCCCAATCTCCCCAAAAAAGACAGCACAAAAACTCTCTAGGGAACTCTGGCTATCCTACTCAGCGCCGGAAGACGGGGTTATTATGGCCGCGGTTTTCTGTAGGGCGGAGGTACTTCCTCAATCGGACGGAAATACTGTCGTGTCCTACCTCCTACTTGTCTTGCTTGATCGTATATTTTTTGACAGCTTTATAGGTCGTAGAGATGTTGCTTCCTTGGCAGTTTTTTACCGTCTCTACCATGGCGAATGTTCTGAAGAGCTATTCCAATTGGTCCCACCCTCCCCCTTCCTATACAGGACGACACGTGCAGGACTTAGATGTCACCCCTATACGGTGCAGAACATTCCTTCAAGAACCAAGCGGTTCGGTGACTCTTTTCTTTGTCGCACCATTAAGACCTGGAATTCCTTGCCAGCTCACGTGTTTCCCTCTTCCTACAGTCCCGGGTCCTTTAAGCGGGGCGTGAAAAAGCATCTGATGAGGCCGTCAAGCTGAGTGCCACCATTGTTAACATGGCACGTGTATATAATGGTGGCCCTCTTTCTTGAGACTTTACCTTCAGCTTACCATCAGGCGAGGTAAAGTCAAATTGACGTGTCCTATTTATAAAAAAAAAAACAAAACAAATAGGTAAAAAAATTGTATAACCAACACTTCACCAGATGTTTTGGTCTCTAAACAATTGAGAAATAAACGTAGGAATTCAGAAAATCCACGAACATCAGCCCTGGGGGCTGACAGGGGCAGCAGAATGTCACTCCAGCAGAAGTAGGCCAGTTCGGCGGCGCGACGCATTCCCAAGGTTTAATGGTGAAACCTTTCTTACCACACACGAGGGGGCCACCTTAAAATCGTAGATGGTTGAGGGCCAGCCGGAGTGCGAGAGATATACCTACATTGGTAATCTCACACCGTTAACTGAGACCAGTGACGGCGTGCGATCTAATACGACGACGTAAAATCCGTTCGCACCCTCGCTGGCCGATAGGGTGGAATCTGTGGGAATTCCCACACGAAAAAAACACATAGCCATTGTCATTTACTCTCTTTTCCAAGATCACGTAAGTACGCAGGTATAAGCACACATACGAAAGGATACCTCTTGTGACATGTTTGCCACCGACAAGCAAAACTACCAGATTTCATACATTTAATAAGCGCCTACACTATTTGTTTCAGCAAAGATTACGCACTGTGTTTTGTAGTAAATGTTTTTTTTTTCATAGCTTCTTGCTATAGTGCGCTGAACAAATAAAAAGCTATCCGATCTAAATAAACAACCAACGAACTAAATAGTACCTAGTAAAGATTAACTACAGCTTTGTATAATACTCACTCAAGTTCAGTATTTACTATCTTTTTTATAGTATTCTGCTCTTTTATAAAAGAAAATCCAATAAAATATGTGTTGGTTCGGTGTTTATAAAGACTGTAACACAAAATGAATGACGTCTCCAATCTGACAGTTACTTACGTGTAGGAATCTGTATGGTCTTGATATGTAAGGTACTTGAAAGGTACGAAACGTGTTGCTTCTATCGTCATCGCAGACAAAGCATGAAGGCGTAGTCATCTCCAGTTGATAGTGTACCCTGGATAACGGAGACGGCAGCGCCTCTTTCTCGCAGGGGTGAAGTCGACCGAGGCGGGCGAGACCCTGTAGATGGTTGTTAGGAGGGTCTCCACGTCTCCCTAGCAGAATGACGACTGCACAACGCTCCTTCTACCTATCTTGGGTAGGATGAGGCCCTCTCAAAACCATGACCTATTGTCAGCTGGGGTATGAAGAAAATGCCCTATCCAGTAATTGAGACCTAAGGTGCGGTTTATACAGAAGAGACGTGGCGGGGCCTTTGGCGGTGGCGGACAATTTAAGTAATACAACATAAACCTCATGTAGTAGGTATACAATGACGTTAATGACGTGACGCGCGCCACTCGATGCAATGGCGCGTCATTTTAGTGGCGGGACGTCGCCTGGAGGCGCTAACGCAATTCTCCTCTAAGACAAAAACGACGTTATCGCACACTTCGTAAGAATTATAATTGTATATAAGCCTTCAGGCTTTCACGGCCGGCCTTTTGGAGCTCCAAAAAGGCTGGTACCCAGCACTGAGAGACACTCGGTATCACAGTGCAAACGACCAATCAGGATCGAGTACGTCGGTGCCACAGCGCTCGACCAATCAGAATCGAGTGAGTCGATTCCCCGTTCCGACCGTGCCTATAAATACACCAGTGATTCAAGACTTCGCATCAGTCGCAAGTCTAAACTGCGCCTAAGACAGCGTGCGGTTTTAGTCGGCTCGAGTAAAATTGCAATCCTTTGCTGTTGCCAAACCTGTTGCTGGCTCGACTCGAAAATGACGAGATGAAGTAAGCGGGCCCTGGGCTCCGAGACTCCGATGTAAAAGTTGCAAGGCCTAGACAATAATACTAAATTAATTTTCTCTAACCGTTTTTATTGTAACATATACATATAAAATAGCTATACAAGATACCAATTCAAAAGTTTCTTACATAAATTATCTAAATATAACAACAAAATATACATAGTAGGTACACTTATAGATAAATATAATAATGATAGGCCTTTCTGAAGAACTTTGCTTCTTTCAAATATTTTTTGTTTGAGCAAAAGATTAAGTTTTCAAGTGTGTCTAGAATTATATAATTATATATATAAAAAAGAAACTTTACATGACTGCCAAAAGAAGTTTTATGTTTTAAGATAACCTATCATCGCACCACTTGCTATAGGCAGGGAATTCATCCTCACACACTGCGACCGGAAATGGTGCGCACCGTGCGTTTTGAAAGGAACTTCATCCCACGCACGCTCAGGTTGTGGAATGAACTTCCTGCCGTGGTTTTCCCAAGCGACTACAATATGGGGTTCTTCAAGAAGGGTATTAGAAGGTATCTACATGGTCGGTAGCACGATTGCGACGCCTCTGGTGTTCCAAACGTCCATAGGCCACGGTAACCACGTCCCATCAGGAGGGCCGTGTGCTTGTCTGCCACCTAAGTGGCATTAAAAAAAAAACCTGCAGTGTTTCCACCATAGCTTTAAAATACCTGGGTCCTATTCAGTAAAATTGCGTTTTCAAAACTATTAGTGATTCTAAAGATTTTAAACTGAAGAAAACGTGGGTTGGTTTTGTTTTGACAGATCACACGGAGAACCAAAGCTTTTGGTACATTTTTCTTTATAATTAAATTGTGTTAATTTTTTTTGGCCATCATAGACTTATTTTGTTTATAATTTATATCCTAGCTACCCATATATTAATAGATACATTTCACAAACTTAAATCTGTACATACATCTTTGTAAACTGGAAGTAATGTTGTATGGTCAGCATTAAAAGTAGCTGAACACTTGGAAAACCTTAGTAAAATCTATTGATTATATTATTCTATGCAGTTGAAGCAACAGGCTACAGCTAGTAGGATATTATTAGAAAAAATAGAATATATTAGGCCAGTCTTACAAATTTGAATGACTTCAGTGATTTTTCATGCTGACTGACTTCGCGATATATTTATTTTGTGAACCAAGTCATTATTCATAACACCCGGACGGATAGAAAATGAATGTGTAGCTAATAGCATTAGTGTGTATTTAGTCGCAAACTCAAAAAATAGACTATAATGGAGTAAAAATTTCAACAGGGCATTGTATCTTTACCTACAAACCAGAAATAAACGGAAAAATATTGTTTATTTAAGGCGTGATATCTATGTCCCGCCTAGCTACCCATATATTGTTTTTAGTTTATACAAAATTTTTCTGTTCTAGGATAGATCAGCTAGTATTTTACTTTATAGACCATTTATATAGTTCACAGACGATATTATAATGTATTAAAACGTAAAATACAATTTAAATAATTATAAGTCTGGCCAAATTTGGCTATTACTCATACTGACCGGGTATTATACATAATGCCTGCAATCATCACTTGGTCCTTAAACACACGGTCTAGCAAGCAGGCGCTACGAATCCCGTTTTTAGTTTCTGCACATAGTCTTTGCGGCACTCCATCTCGTCAGCCGGCCTGTTGAACGGCAGCCATACGGGTTCACCAATGAAGAAGCGTTTTGCTTTTATATAGTTCTGGAACATGAAAACATTTCTAAGTTTTAATCTTTCGCATTGCATGATATACAAAAATGTTAAAAGGAATTAACGTGCCTACGGTATAGGTGTGTATTTAAATTGACTGAAGCAGCTCTGACCATGGTCAGTGTATCCTGGTTGAGATGTGAGGAGGAAAGGTAAGTATGTATAATGGTATGGACTAAGTGATTAATGCGGGTACTATACACAAAACTACAGAAAACATGGCTGGTGACCCGTATGCGGTGACCCTAAACGCGCGCGAGCATCAACTCTCTCAGGTCTACTCTAAAGATGGTAGACTCCGCTATGCAGTGTCACTCAGAATAGTACGGAGAGCACTGAGAACAATATTTCAAATCCCCTGAATAATATTTGCGGCAACTGTCGCTAGTGCTAAAATATTACTAAAGTAGGTTATTAAATAATTGACCAATGAATTGGCTGATTGTACTGTCGCCACAAGTTGATGATTTAAATATCACAAATAAATAATATATATATATAATATAATATATAAATCAAATATCAATTAGGAGTTTTGATCCCTACTATTAAACAGAAATCTAAAAGATGCTGCTAAAAATATAAACAGTCTTTATCTACTCTGATACTAAAATACAAGTTGAAATCAAAACTCTTATGACAAACATTACGCACAGGTCAAAAAAAAGTTTCGGAAGAAGAAAAAAGAAACAAACATGCGCAATCGATGTTTGCGCCTTGGCGTCAACATTTTACATTGAAATTTAACAAAGTTTTGTTTTGTTTGTAAAATAAATTAGTTTATGTCTTATAGTATGAGAGTAGATAAAGTAGTGTATGACACTGTACATAACTTGGTCTTATAACACTCGTGTGATACTATAAAAAAACTCGCTTACGGCTCGTTTTTTTAAAACACACTCGTGTTATAATAACCCTTATTTATTACACAAGAATGTAATGGCAAACCAGCGCTTAAAGAAGTGAATATTGGATATTGATAAGAGACAATAACCACCTCAACTATATTGTCCATGCACGGGTGTGCGTTCGCGCAGCGGAATGTTGTTGAATTTAAAGATTTTAATTATGCAGATATTTAGTGTATGACGTCGTGTAATTGTGTATGGTAAAAAAAAATTTGTGCATGCAGCCATTGTGGAGAAATTCGCTAAAAACTGATTCCGCTGGGCGAACGTTGTCCTGGCGGAACTTTTTTCTAATCCATGGACTTAGAAGAAAAGAAATGTGTCCAAAAATTAGTGTGTATTTGTGTGTAATTGTGTATGTATGAATAAAATTATGCTGTGTGGTGTCGGCCTAAAAGAATAGCACCAACCCAACTCTGCCCGCGGGTGTCGTAAAAGGCGACTAAGGGACACAACACCGGGGGGTGGGCAGCAGCGCCCCCTGCAGAGCAAACCCACAACCAAACTGCGATCCCCAACCCGCATGCCCAGCGTGGGGATTATGGGCACTACCCCTCTAAAATGGCAAAACTAAAAAGATGGCCCTCAGTTCCCGGCCGCCTCGCTATTCCTGGCCATGGCAGCGGCCATGGTAACGGCGGGGCAGGGGGTGCTAAGAATCACCGGGCTACGGTAGGCTGCCACAAAAATCTGACCCTGGCAACGTTTAACGGATGCACTCTGAGGCTTGACCACCATCTAGCGCAGTTGGAAGTGGAGTTAGAGAACATTAAATGGCATGTTCTAGGGTTATGTGAAGTCCGTAGAGAGGGGGAGGAGACCATAACCCTGGACTCGGGCCATCTTCTCTACTTTCGCGAGGGGGATAAGAAATCCCAGGGTGGCGTAGGTTTCCTCGTCAATAAGGCCCTCTCTAACAACGTTGAAGAAATCTCCAGTGTGTCGACCAGGGTAGCGTACCTGATCCTTCGGCTGTCCAAGCGCTACAGCATGAAGGTCATTCAGGTTTACGCACCGACCTCGACACACCCGGATGATGAAGTGGAGGATATGTATGAAGACATATCCAAAGCCTTACACCACACCACCAAGGCCCACTTCAATGTTGTTATGGGGGACTTTAACGGCAAGGTGGGAACACAGACTGGCAACGAATCCCGTATAGGCCCGCATGGTTATGGAGTTAGGAATCACAGGGGGCAAATGCTTGTCAACTTCCTTGAGAAGGAGGGACTGTTCTTAATGAACTCTTTCTTTAAGAAACAGCCTCAAAGAAAGTGGACATGGAAAAGCCCCGACACTGTGACAAAAAATGAGATCGACTTCATCATGACGGATAGCAAGCACATATTCAGAGATGTCTCAGTGATCAACAGGTTTAATTCCGGATCTGATCACCGACTTCTCCGAGGCTCTCTGAATATCAACTTAAAGCTTGAAAGAAGCCTACTGATGAAGTCCACGCTCCGACCTAACCCAATCCATATCATGGCGGGCGGTGAGAAGTTCCAGCAGCTTCTCGGGAACAGATTTGTTGCCTTGGAACCCATCGACGACGTTGACGAGAGCTTACACAATCTGGTCGAAACTCTGAGGGATGAGGGCATCAAGTTCTGTAGAACGCAGCGGACTGGCAGAATATCCAAACTCTCGGCTGAGACTCTCGGGTTGATGACAAAAAGACGGGAAACCACCCAAGCGACTTCGTCGGAGAGGTCAGACCTGAACAAGCAAATTGCGAAGATGGTACGGCGCGACCTTCGGAGCTCCAACACACGCCTTATCGAAGAGGCGATAGAGCGAAACCGAGGGTCTAAAGTATTCACTCAGCAGCTTGGCAGGAGCCACCTGACGAAGCTAAAAACGCACGACGGGAGGACCGTTTTGTCAAAGCCAGGGATCTTCGCCGAGATAGAAGATTTCTACGGCCGATTATACGCTTCACATGCCTCTCTTTCTCGACGAGATGACCACGATTCCAGAGCCACCCTGACACGCCACTACACCGACGAACTGCCTGACATCAGTCAAGACGAGATCGTGTCAGCTCTGAGGCAGCTTAAAAATGGAAAAGCCCCCGGTGAGGACGGAATAACATCAGAGCTTTTGAAAGCTGGAGGAGCCCCTGTTATACAGGAACTACAGAACCTCTTCAACGCCGTCCTTCACAGTGGGAGAACTCCAAAGGCGTGGAGCGGGAGTTTGGTGGTGCTCTTTTTCAAGAAGGGTGATAAAACCCTTCTTAAGAATTACAGACCCATCTCGCTCCTGAGCCATGTCTATAAGCTGTTCTCACGAGTGGTCACGAATCGTCTCGCCAGGAGACTCGACGAGTTCCAGCCGCCGGAACAGGCCGGGTTTCGCGGAGGATATGGCACCATAGACCACATTCACACAGTGAGGCAGATTATACAGAAGTCCGAAGAGTATAATCAGCCCCTGTGTCTGGCCTTTGTGGACTATGAGAAGGCCTTTGACTCTGTCGAAGCCTGGGCTGTTCTGGAATCCTTACAGCGATGCCAAGTAGACTATCGTTATATTGAGGTGCTGAGATGTCTGTACGAAGCCGCCACTATGAGTGTCCAAGTACAGGACCAGCAGTCTAAACCGATCCAGTTGCGCAGAGGAGTGAGACAGGGGGATGCTATATCCCCGAAACTGTTCACCAGCGCGTTGGAGGATATGTTTAAGACGCTGGACTGGAAAGGAAAGGGCATTAACATAAACGGCGACTACATCTCACACCTACGATTCGCAGATGACATAGTCTTAATGGCGGAGTCGCTAGAGGAGCTGAACCAGATGCTGGGCGGACTAGCTTCAGCCTCCCGACGTATCGGTCTTGGCATGAATTTGGACAAAACCAAAGTCATGATCAATGGCCACATTGATCCGATGCCGGTCGTCGTACATGGTCACCCTCTCGAAATCGTTTCTGAGTACACTTACCTCGGGCAGGTTCTGCAGTTAGGTAAAAACAATTTCGAGAGGGAGGCCAAGAGGAGGATCCAGCTGGGCTGGGCAGCGTTTGGGAAACTACGCCGAGTCTTCTCGTCATCTATACCGCAATGCTTGAAAACGAAAGTTTTCAATCAGTGCGTCCTACCCGTCATGACCTACGGAGCCGAGACATGGACACTCACGGCAGGGTTGGTCCATCAGTTCAAAGTCGCTCAGCGAGCTATGGAGAGAGCTATGCTCGGAGTTTCTCTGAAGGATAGAATCCGCAACGAATACATCCGACAGAGAACCAAAGTTATCGACATAGCTCAAAGAATCAGCAAGCTGAAGTGGCAATGGGCTGGCCATATCTCACGAAGAACCGACAACCGTTGGGGTAAACGTGTTCTTGAGTGGAGACCGCGACTCGGCAAGCGTAGTGTAGGACGTCCTCCGACCAGGTGGGATGACGATCTAAGAAAGACTGCAGGCAGATGCTGGATGCGGCAAGCTGAAGACAGGGCGCTATGGCGCTCATTGGGGGAGGGCTATGTCCAGCAGTGGACTAATATAGCCTGATGATGATGATGATGATGATGAATAAAATTAGTGCATGCATAAACTTCGGAGAAATTCAAGTTTCCGCTACGCGAACGTTTGGCCATTAGCTAGTTTTCATATAAAGCTCTTATATAGAGAGCTGTAGATTTTTACATAGGTTGTTTTGAATTTGTTTAAATTTGTTTAAAAAACAGATTTAGAAGAAATCTTAGGGTTTAAAAGATAAAAATATAAACGTGAAATACGCTCATTAGGTCTTAGTTCGTGAAGTAGCCACTTTGGGGTCTAGATTTTCACGTTTATACAAACCTTGTAAGTGTCTGCAACATGTTGCCAAGTATCAATGATGGTTCGTTAGTAATTAATGAGTTATAGGACAATTTACCATGAGTAGACCACTGTTTGCAAAGCAGTCAAATATCAAGACGTTCTAAAGTAATTGCATAGTAAAATGTGTTCCAATAATTAGTGTATTAATTCAACTACTTGCATGCAAAATTTCATCTCATTAAATTCATTAATTAAAGAGGAACAATTAAAATACTTACAAAGCATCGAAAACGTACATAACCCGACCAAATTCGGATAGATATAAAAAAGCGGCCGTTCAATATATCTAGGTAACATTCTAAAATTTACAGTATAATACCGGTATTTAATTGGTACAGGCGTTAACACAATTGTTTTGATATAATTTACAGGTCATTTATTTTTCTACACATGATTTTTTAAATGTTTTTGACTATGACAGTAAGTACTGTTTACGTAGCTACTTTATAGCTTTTTTTATATGAAATTACCGTTGTACTGGACTTATGTATGTGGGCGTGTTCCCGCGCACCCCACCAAAATATTCAGAATTATTTTGTTCGAAGCGATACACTTAAGGCTAGTCCTTTGATTAAATAGTCTAAGTATTGTAGTTAGGAATTGATCAAAAATATTATGCTAGTGTGAAAAAACAGACAACGCGCTGCGCGCAACGAGCGATAGAGGCGGCTTCCCTCTTGAAACGGTACTTCCATCCTTGAAGAAAAGAGAGCGCAATATGTTTTCATAACTCACATAAGCCACGGCCTGCGCGTATTCGTTTGCTGTTGAACTTGAACCTGGTTTTGTTTTATCCCCATTCACAAATTTGCACTCAAGGACAATGTGCGTATGCGCTGTTGTTTTGCTATATATCGCCAATTCTCCGTAATATAATATTGACAGTGTGTTATTAATGTTATAGTGTAACAGTGAAGCTTAAAATAATTATGTGGTAGGTATATTGAGTGAGTGATAGTAAGAAGCTGATGTTTAATTAGAACTTGTTAATTGAAGATTTATTCTTATCGCAGATAGGGGCGGTATTATTAAAAAAATATTTTTCATTCTAGAAATGCGATTGTTTTATTTTTTCCCAACGCTTGTGTACGCAACTGTACCATATTAATAAATACTATACTGGAAGGTTGAGAAATACTATACTGGAAGGTTGAGAACGTTACTTAGAAATATGGCACGGTCGCTTTTTTTAGCCATCCGAACTTGGTCGGGTTATGTAGGTTTTCGATGCTTTGTCAGTATTTTAATTGTTTCTCTTTTATTACTGAATTTAATAAATAAAATAAAAATAAAATAAATTTTGCATGTGAGTAGTTGAATTAATACACTAATTATTGGAATACATTTTACTATGCAATTACTTTAGAACGTCTTGATATTTGACTGCTTTGCAAACAGTGGTCTATTCATGGTAAATTGTCCTATAACTCATTAATTACTAACGAACCATCATTGATACTTGGCAACATGTTGCAGACACTTACAAGGTTTGTATAAACGTGAAAATCTAGACCCCAAAGTGGCTACTTCACGAACTAAGACCTAATGAGCGTATTTCACGTTTATATTTTTATCTTTTAAACCCTACGATTTCTTCTAAATCTGTTTTTTAAACAAATTTAAACAAATTCAAAACAACCTATGTAAAAATCTACAGCTCTCTATATAAGAGCTTTATATGAAAACTAGCTTATGGCCAAACGTTCGCGTAGCGGAAACTTGAATTTCTCCGAAGTTTATGCATGCACTAATTTTATTCATACATACACAATTACACACAAATACACACTAATTTTTGGACACATTTCTTTTCTTCTAAGTCCATGGATTAGAAAAAAGTTCCGCCAGGACAACGTTCGCCCAGCGGAATCAATTTTTAGCGAATTTCTCCACAATGGCTGCATGCACAAATTTTTTTTTACCATACACAATTACACGACGTCATACACTAAATATCTGCATAATTAAAACCTTTAAATTCAACAACATTCCGCTGCGCGAACGCACACCATGCACGGTGTTGCAAAACACCCAATTTTGTGTCACTTCCATTTTCTTCTCAAAGATCAGAGTAGATCTCCCGCGTCGCTACGACTTCCAGATTTTTTATTAATAACTTGCACAGTTTTGGTTTTTTCAAGTCCGGAAGTAAGAAAAAAAATATTTATTTACAAACTAGCCTGTTTTAAATTGTTCCGATAATATTCACTGAACCAATATAGTATACTTAATCGTGATATAATATACTTAAAAAGACCGAAATATTTTATTCATTTTTGTTTTTTTTTTATTTCATTATAACCGCGTATTAGCAAAAAAATTATATATCAAATTATAGCTACAATATTCTTCTATCATCAGTATTTTTATCACGCGCTAATACTGGATTATTCAAGAATTATAAGCAAAATAAAATTTTCGCCAGGGTTATCAGTCACTACTGGAAAATGAAACAGTTCCGAATGCGGATTTACCAATTACAAAAAAAAATTCGCATAGATGCACGAGAATATTTACAACCATGCAGTGTCAAATTGATCTTATTCATTGAAAAATTCACTGAATAAGGTTGACAACTTGAGTTGTCTGTTTCATTAATATCCGAGATGGATGTGTCAACAGAACTTTCGTTTTCAACAATCAAGAAAATATCACTACATTTTAACAGCTTTACCGCTTCCTTGGGATTTTTTTACGTGCGGGAAATCCCCACGGATACCCACCCCTCCGGAGCCGGAGGGGGAGGTTATGTGGGACTCGAATCGACTAAACCGCACGCCGTCTCTGGGTCGTAGTGCTAGGCCGAAGGTGAGGTTGTCATGCGACATATTCCTCGCACCCCGGCTGACCCAGGGCCATCCCTCTCGGTCTGGCCCTCCTCGGGAGGGGGGGACCCCGGTGTGGGGAGGCGCGCATCGTCCTACGATGCTTCCGCCACCGTGGCCTGCTTCTGCTAGGGTGACGGGCGGCTCCACCCGTCACTCAGGCCCGCGCTCATGGGGGGCGGAGGTCAGTTTGCGCCCTCCGACGCCCGAGCCGCCTTCGGGCGCGTGCAGCGATGTCAGCGAGCCTTTCTCGCTCATCGCGCCGCGCCCGCTCTGCTGTCTCCTTCGCGAGCATGACCTGCTCGCAGAAGGAGGCGCTGGCCGCCCACCGCTTCCTTGGGTAACGGAATCTTCTTTGATTTTTCTTTAGTTTTCCTCGTGGGCATTTCATTATCTGAAATTATAGGATCTTAGGTGACTTAAGCTCTATGGAATAAAATCAAACTTTGCCGTTTCGCGAATGATTTTTCAGGCATGATTCTCCCTATCGGACCTCCAATACTTATTTCTAATTACGGACCCTTGCTCCGAAAGCATACCAATTGGTAACTGTAGAGTTTATTATTATTGCTCCATGTATTAAAATTTTATGAAGGGGAAGAGTATTTTCATGTCCATCCGATGTCAGTGTCGAACGCCGATAGCCCTCCTCAGATAGCGCTGTTTTCACATATATAGCCGATAAAATCGGCCCGATACTGCCATTTGCTCAAAAGAACAGACTAGTTAGGGATGCCAGGCATGAAAAAAAGAAAAAGTGCAAGCAATTTTTTCAAATTTTTTGTGATCAGCGTCAGCAATAAACGCGAAAAGACACGTAACTAAGAAAATGACATTAAGGTCGAAAATTGCTTGCTGTTTCAGTCTCTTTGTGATCCACTATCGGGCCAACACAGTGGTGTTGGCTCTGATAACACCACTTTCCATCTCTTCGAGTATTGGGATCCTAGGTGTCGACATCTCAAGTGACGTTCAGTTCCGCAACCATTTGGAGGACAAGGTCAAGCTGGCCTCAAAGAAACTTGGAGTGCTCAACAGGGCGAAGCAGTACTTCACTGCGGGGCAACGACTTCTGCTTTATAAGGCACAAATTCGGCCCCACATGGAGTACTGCTGTCACCTTTTTGCCGGAGCGCCTGCATACCAGCTTGGCCCCTTCGACTCATTGCAAAGACGGGCGTTGAGGCTCGTCGACAATCCCATACTCACAGGTGATGTGGAACCTCTCAGCCTCAGAAGGGACTTTGCCTCGCTGTGTGTGTTCTACCGCCTATACAATGGTTTGTGCTCAGATGAATTGTTTGACATGATGCCCACCGCTGCATTCTATCATCGCACCACTCGCCATAGGCAGGGAATTCATCCTCACACACTGCGACCGGAAATGGTGCGCACCGTGCGTTTTGAAAGGAACTTCATCCCACGCACGCTCAGGTTGTGGAATGAACTTCCTGCCGTGGTTTTCCCAAGCGACTACAATATGGGGTTCTTCAAGAAGGGTATTAGAAGGTATCTACAGGGTCGGTAGCACGATTGTGATGCCCCTGGTGTTGCAAACGTTCATAGGCCACGGTAACCACTTCCCATCAGGTGGGCCGTGTGCTTGTCTACCACATAAGTGGCATAAAAAAAAAACCGATATCGGGCCGGAAAATGTGAAAGACAGATACATTATGTCACACACTTGACTTCCGCCGATATCGGTTGTCGGATATCGGACAATGTGAAAAGTCAAAGTCAAAGTTCTTACAGACATCGGATGCCTGTTATATTTATAAGTATATACAAGTATGTAAAAGTGTCGACCTTGTCAGTAATTCATTAATTCGTCTTCGTTGGTTAGTTTAAGAATCAAGAATAGAATAAGACACTGGCATACAAGTACGTAGAAACATATAACTAGCATCCAATGACTGTAACCCTTCATTGTTACTAAAACCAAATAGTAAAAAAAGTTTTGGTTAGCTTTTTAACTTTAATTATACATACTTAGATTTTTTTATTAGCAGTGTAAAATGTATAAATAGTACATTTAAAAATGATTGTAAAATCATTTATTGTTTCCGATAGAAATGAAATAACATCAATGTAACCAATTTTTAAGTCAATGGAACCTGTGACGTTGATGATTCTCACATGAATGAACTGATCATCATAATTTATATCTAAGAGCTATCTCGATCAACGTAGCTTCAAACAGAAAAAACTGCATTAGAATCCGTTTGGGTACAGTGATGCCACAGACGGACACACAGATTTACAAATACACAAACAAACAGGTTAAACTTAACATGTAAAACCATTGGGAGTAAAAGAGAGACGATATTCTTAGCAATCCATGGATTCTCCGTGCGGGTGCCGGGTCCATCGCGATGCTGAGTTGGGAACTCGGGACAGTGCCTGGGACTTGCGACCCAAGTGTAGGTTTAGAAGGGGCCCCTTTTGTTGATGTACATCAACACTCACCTTCACTACCCAAGTTCCCCTCCCTGCCTAACCAAATTCGATACGAACCTACTAGTGCCGCTTTAGACATTCGTCCTAGTAATGAGCTTATTGTAGCTCTCGATAGGCCTAGATCTTTAAGTAGGTTATAGAGAGATTTAGCTGGTATACCTCTCGCTCCCACTTCTACTGCATACAAATTAACCACGTAACCGTTTTTGATTAATTCGTTTGTGAGATCGTAGTATTTATTTTCCTTAAGTGTGTGGTCCTTCGGTATATTTGTTTCCCACGGTACAGTAAGTTCCACAAGGACCACATATTTAGTCGTTTTCGAGTATAGAAATATGTCCGGTCTAGATGACGAAACCCCAACATCCTCCGGAATTTTATAGTGCTTTTCATACGTGTCGATTAGGAGAGTCCAATCTGGGGCAGTATCTAAGATTGAATAAGGTTTGTTCCTGGATTTTATGGATGAACCTTCAGACACAAAGTTGATATGACGTCTGTTAGTAGTCAATCCTTTTTGGGCTCTAGCTACTGCCAGACTCATTGCTTCGCGTATGATGAAAAGCACCTTATCGTGGCGGCGTGAGTATTGGCCTCTATCGAGAAGCACCCTACATCCTACTAATATGTGCCTAGCCGTCCCTATTGCCTCACCACACGTATAACATTGTTTTTCTGTGGCCTTCCCCCACCTTACCAGATTACTCTGGTCTGGAAGGGTCATCTGAAAGGCGTTAAGATAGAATTTTAACAGGGCCGGCGACCACTCATAAATCAAGGTGCGCCACTTTAAAGCCATCGGTATGCAGAACTCTCCCATTGTCAACCATTCGTTTTGGATTTCCAAATTCATCGCGTGCACTCGATATTTATCATTTTCGTCTTGCTTCAGAAAGGACCTAAGTATATCCTGGTCCCTTTTTGGCTCTCGTACTCCCAACCCCACTTTGTTCGACTGGGCTCCTATCATAAATCGTTTATGGAATATAAGTCTAGATTCAAGCTCGGACGCGTTATTATCTTTCGGGAGTGCCCTGACTGTGTCATCTTGGGATTTACCTAAGATGTGGGCTTTGGTAACTCTAAGGTGTTTATAGAGCTCCGATGGTTTCTTTAATTTCATCCCAAAATTATTCTGATCCCTAAATAAAGCAGAGGGATCAGCAGAGTGCGCTAGTCCAAGCCACGATTTTAGTGATTTTATGACAGTTGCATCTATTTTCGCGAGTAAGGTTTTGCCGAAATCGTATACCAGAAAAGGCCAAGTCAGACGTGATGTTAGGTAGTTGTCATATATCCAAGCTTTTTTGATATTATTCAGTTGTAGCTGATCTATCTTGGTATGGTATGGTATGGTAACACGGGCTGGTATCCGCAACTCCACGTCATGGCGCGGTTTTTGCGTGAGGGTGGGCATTTCACTCGATCCACCCCAACTCATTGAAGAACGCCAGCAGGCTTTTCACACTGCTGGTGATCTCCCGGAGCGTACCTGTATTATTGAAGTACTTAGCCCTGTATGTGGCGGTTGCAGGACAGTGTAGGAGCACATGTGCCGCTGTTTCCTCCTCTCTCATGCAGGCTCTGCAGAGAGGATTGTCGGTTATCCCTAAAATAAAAAGGTGTTTATTAAAGGAGCCGTGCCCCGTGATGGCAGCTGTAGCCATGCGTAGATGTTGTTTTGACAGTTGTCGAAGACGCCGGGTCAGTCTATGTTCAAGCACAGGGATTGCTTCCCTGGCCTGCCTGCATCCTTCCAGGTTTGTCCAGTATCTGTTGTGTTGATCTATCGTTCGTTTGTTTACGATGGTTCGTAGGTATGCAAAGGGGATCGGTATTATGGGCTCAGGTCCCATTGCGACCATGTCAGATCCTCTCCTAGCAAGCTCGTCCGCAGCGTCATTGCCGCGCGAGCCGCTGTGGCCCTTGATCCATTGCAGGATTATGTTGTTGGTGTTGCCTATTTGGTTCAATTTACGATGGCACTCCAGTATCAGTCCCGAGTTTATAGTGTGGCTGTTTAAGGCTTGCAGCACGGCCATGCTGTCCGACAATATACGAATAGAATGTCCTTCCACTCTCCTGGCCATTACTGATGAGGCCGCCAGGGTTATCCCCATGCATTCTGCTTGGAATACTGTGTTGTGGGTCCCCAGCGGTTTCGAGATGGTGATGTTGAGGTCTTCTGAGAAGACGCCGGCTCCCGTGCCTTTATCCGTTTTTGATCCATCTGTGAAGATACGCATTTCTGCTGGGCATAGTGCCTCGCAGCGGTGATCTTCCTGGAGCTGGATTTTGTATTTCTTATCAAATATGTGCTGTTTCGGTACACGATCATTTATTGCTCCTATGATAGGCAGCTCAGCTGTGAGATCTGTGAGCAGTGATGTATGTCGTGTATTCCTGTCGCTCCATAGGTTTAGTGCCTTTAGGCGTATAGCCGCAGCTGTTGCTTCTTGGCGGATAAACAGATCCAATGGTGGGAGTCCGAGCATGACTTCCATTGCCGCCGTGGGGGCGGTCTTCATGCATCCCGTGGTTGCCCTACAGGCTAATCTTTGGGTCCGTTGTAGTTTAGCTGATATCGTACTGTTTTCGGTCCTTGGCCACCAGACAATAGCGCCATACGCTATCATGGGGCGGATCACTGTTTCGTAAAGCCATAGAATGATTTTTGGGGTAAGGCCCCACTTTTTGCCGATCATTCTTCTGCACTGCCAGAAGGTGATTCCGGCCTTTTCTAACTTGCTATCTAGATGGCTACTCCATGTTAATTTACTGTCTAGAATGAGGCCGAGGTATTTGACCTCTTTTGACAGTTGGAGTTCAGTATCGAAGAGTTTGGGTAGACGGTATTCTCCCAGTACCCTTTTGTTCGTGAACATTACTAACTCTGTTTTGGTCGGGTTCACCGATAGATCGAATTCCTCGCACCATTTTTCCACGATGCGTAGGGCTTGCTGTGTAAGGTTACAGACTGTTCCTGCTACCTTTCCAGAGATAAGGATGGTAAGGTCGTCGGCGTATCCTATTGTATAGTCTCTGTTTTTGTTCAGCCTTGTGATCAGGTCGTCTATCACTAGGTTCCACAGGAGTGGAGAGATTACTCCACCCTGTGGGCAGCCTTTGGCTATCAAGGCCGTTTGATCTTCTTTTCCAAGGCGAACCACTCTTTTGCTGAGCATGTTTGTTATCCAGTCTGTAAGTACCGATTCTGTGCCATGTTTTGACAGGGCGGCCTTTATACTAGTGAAATTGGTTTTGTCGAAGGCTCCTTCGATGTCTATGAACGTACCTAGGCAGATGCCTTGATGTTCGATCGCCTCCTCTATCCGGCTGACCACCAGATGGAGGGCTGATTCCGTGGACTTACCGGAGCTGTATGCGTGCTGGTTTGCGTGTAATGGTAGCTGCTTTAGTGCACCATCTGTCAGCTCCCTCTCGCACAGACGTTCCATGGTCTTTAACATGAAGGAGGTCAGGCTGATCGGTCGATGTGCTTTGGGATTTGTGTAATCACCCTTTCCTGGCTTCGGGATGAAGATAACCCCTACTTCCCTCCATCCCCTCGGAACATATCTATGTGCCAGGCAGGATCTATATATGCTCTCCAGTCTACTCGTGACCGGTAGATTGCCCCATTGTAACATAGCGGGAATGATCCCGTCGGGGCCAGCTGCCTTGAAAGGGTGAAAACAACCTATGGCCCACTGGACTTTTTCCAGAGAGACCACTTTGTCTGCATACTGCCAATCTCGGGCAGTTGGTGTTATGGTTTCATCTTGCCAGTTGGGAAGTTGAGTTGAGAGGATGCATCCTGGGAAGTGGGTCTCTATTAGGATGCGTCTGGTTTCTTCTGGCGATGTTGTGAGTGTGTTGTCGGGTTTGCGAAGGGCGGTCGGTGCCATTTGTTTCATCTGTGATAGGACTTTCCTCACCCTGTTTGCCTGTTGGAAGGATTCTATGTCACCACAGAATTTTCGCCATCCTTGTTTGCTTCGATATCTTATGCATTTTTTGTAGCTAGATTTGGCTGAGCGATAGGTGTCCCAGTCCTCATCCGCACATGTATTCATCGCCCTATTGAACGCTTTCCTAACCTTCCTTCGCTTGCGTTCCAGCTCTGGGCCCCACCACGGCTGTTTGCCTGGTGTTTTGGGCGGAAGGGTTTCTGGACATGCTATGTGGTAGCTATCTATTATGGATTTGGTTAGGTGGTTTACCTGTTCCTCAATCTTATCTGATCTATCTTATAAAATTATCATACCGGATTGCAGATATTTTAATTTGCGAGGTGACAACCCCAGTAGAAAAAAACGAATTTATCTTTTTTTACATGTAATGTCTAGATAATCGAATATTAACGCGTGATAAAAATACTGGTGAAAAAATAATGTTGTAGCTATAATTTGATATATAATTTATTTGCTAATACGAGGTTATGTTGAAATAAAAAAATAAAAACCAAAAATGAATAATATATTTGTACCTATCTTTTTAAATAATCATCGTAAATACATGAAAACTTACAGAAAGATTTAGTATACTATATAGCTTTAGTGAGTATTATCAGAATAATTTAAAACAGGCTAGTTTTTAAACAATAATTTTTTGTGCTTTTATTTCAAAAGTTGTGGAAGTCGTAGCGACGCGGGAGTTCTACTCTGATCTTTCTTATGATAATGAATACAGTATTCGAGAAGAACATGGAATAGTTTTGCAACACCGTGCCATGCTTAATGTAGCAATAAATTCTCAAAAGCAATCAGATCTGTTTATGATTCTCAGACAGCTACTTTGGCTGTTGACTGTACATTTAAATGCTACTCACGTTGGTGTCAAGCGTGAACCTGTGGTAGATGCCGCTGGGAATGACGAGCATGTCGCCAGCGCAAACGGCGATGCGGATCCACTGGTCAGAGTTGTCGCGCACGTCGAAGTAGCCGGAGCCGTCGAGGATGAACCTGAAATGTTGTGATCATACATATATATACTTTAGTTCAGTAGTATGGCAGTGAACACAGTCGTTACACAGCAGGCGGGGTTTCGATTCCCACTCAATGCAAATATTTGTTAAAATGAATCTGGCAATTGCATTGGTCTGGTCGTGCCCCAGAGAGCATGTTAAGCCGTTAATACTTTTTGTACATTGTTGGTAAACATTTTTTTGTGGAAAACCAATTCTTAGTAGTCGTTTGAAGTCAGGCAAAAGTGCCTTGTTGCCTGAAATAGGCTCATAGCTATTATATATTACTTAACATAGTGACAACTTACAGTACAATTAACACTAGTAAAGCCCACCTGATTTCTTCATCAGTATGCAGATGTTCGGTGAAGAAAGATTTAATCTTCTCCTCATAGTTGGGCAGACACTCCTTGGAGCAGACCATCTCGTCCTCATAGGTATACCCCCTCTCTGCTTTCAGCTTGTCCAGCACTCCATCCGTGGTAAAGGTGTCTACGTTCAGCTAGAATTTTATGTTTTTAATATTTTTAAATAGATATCTAGTCATGAATTAGCCTGTCGCAGTTCACTGCTGGACATATGGCTCGCCCCATGTTGTGAGGCCTACTGTTTCCACGCTGGCCAGATGAGTTGGTACGGGTTTTATTTCGAGTTTTCCTTCTCTCGCAGTGATGTTGTCTGCATATTTTATACGTAAAAAATTAGCAGTACAAGCCTTAATAAGTAGTTGTCATAGAGAAGATGACAACATGCGTACCAATAGTCTCACTAGCATGATTGCCCAAAGCCGACAAAGTAGAGTAGTACCTAAAAGCCGAAAGGCAGACTCAAACACTAGTGTATTGTATAATGGATTCGAGCATTCAAAAATAAACTAATGGGAGGCTGCGATCTCTCTTTACCTACGGGGAATAAGGCGTGAGTATATATATATATATATATATATATATATGTATGTATGTATATCACTTCTCACTCAAGTAACTTCGTCTTCGTTGTTATCAATCATAACTCAATAATGATAGATAGTATTATCTATTTTAAGAGCAATCATTATACCTATTTAATGTGAGAAACTACTGATACTACATGACTCTTCAAAAAATGATGATAAAGACTCAATTAGAATAGCTATTCAAGATACCTACTTGAAAATACTCAACGCCAGTTTTCTTGTACAAATCGTCGAGCGATACGAACTCTGGTGGGTTTCTGTGATGCTCCAAACGTTGATCACTTGTCTCGTTGTCCATAAACCACGCTTGAACCATGTTTCAAATGAGTAATATTAATTCAAAACAAAAACTTAGACAACCAAGAGGTACGAGGTACGAAACGAATCCGACACAAATAACAAATAAAATTATTTGACATTGACATTTGATTTGACATAACATAACGTGGTTACACCGATTACATTCGGTTTTGCGCTAAATTCAAACCTTTTATGAAAATTGAGAATTTAGAAGCAAAGTGATAAATCGGGCATTATGACAAATATGAGAGGTGGACACTGCGCTCCTCGACATGAATAGATATAGGCTTTAGCCATTGTGGTTATTTTTTATGGCTACCCATATATAATATGAACCATAGTTTTTTTGTTAAAAAGAAATATTTGCAACCGAAATTACTAATATTCCCTCTAAACCCTCCAACTAAGCTAAAGGTAGTGTAATGGCCAAGATTCGAACCCGGGACCTCCCGATCGTAAGGTCGACTCCTTAACCACTAACCACTAAGCCACCGACCCTTGAGTCGTCATAAATCTAAATCTAATTATTTAAACTCTCATATTTATTATAATGCCCAATTTTCACTAGGTCCATAACATAACCATACCATATAATATACCTTCCTATTAAAATTCGAAAAATCAGACCTTATCTTTTTGTTTCATGCTGAAATCTCCACGGATACCACTCCTGCCAGCCAATAGGGGTGGTGGTATGTCGGACTCGAACCAACAAAAACCTTATACTTCGAACTAAACGTAATGGCAGCTTGAAAAATCCTACGAGTGCGGATTAAGGTCAGTCAGCGTTTGATTAGCTCCCTTTTCTCAAACGCCAGGTATACAAATGCATTTTCCTCGCACAGTAGTCGCGCCCCGAGTGACCCTGCGCTATTATTATTCATCATCTACATAAAATTCAAGGATATTAAGTAAGGCTCGACCTGGATCTCGGTCTCGGCATTCTCGGCTATAAATCCAACCGAGAAATTTGTGTTGGTTCTCGGCTATATAGCCGAGATTCTCGGTCATGACCGAGATTGTAACTTTGTTTGGATCGGCATTCAAATTATACCGCGCGTGGCCATGCGCCGCAGCGCGTAGTCGACTGTTGTAAGTGCGTGGAAGAGCTGAATTGTGATTGGTTGAAGACTGCGTTCGCCAGCCGGGACTCACCGATAATCACGCAGAGACGATGAAGAGCAAGCTATTGGATGCACTTAATTGACGGTTTTCATTTGTTAAAAGTTGTTTGCCACTAGTTACTGCAATACTGGTCGATCTACGATTTAAAACTAAATATGTAATGGAACTGAAAGCGAAGTTAACTCAGCCAAGCTGCATATAATCACACTCTCATTGAAAATGTAGTATCAGTGCCCCGAGCACGAATAACATTCGAATTCGTAACGTAAACGTATCGAAAGAATTGGTTCACAGCAGGCAGGCGGCCAATCGCAATGCTTCGTTCTCTGGATACGTTGACGTTACGAATTCGAATATTATTCGTGCTCGGGGCACGTAGCATTGGGTTCACAGTAGGCAGGCGGCCAATCGCATTGCTCCGTTCTCTGGATACGTTGACGTTACGAATTCGAATATTATTCGTGCTCGGGGCACGGAGCATTGGGTTCACAGTAGGCAGGCGGCCAATCGCATTGCTCCGTTCTCTGTATACGTTGACGTTACGAATTCGAATATTATTCGTGCTCGGGGCACGGAGCATTGGGTTCACAGTAGGCAGGCGGCCAATCGCATTGCTCCGTTCTCTGGATACGTTGACGTTACGAATTCGAATATTATTCGTGCTCAGGGCACGGAGCATTGGGTTCACAGTAGGCAGGCGGCCAATCGCATTGCTCCGTTCTCTGAATACGTTGACGTTACGAATTCGAATATTATTCGTGCTCGGGGCACGGAGCATTGGGTTCACAGTAGGCAGGCGGCCAATCGCATTGCTCCGTTCTCTGGATACGTTGACGTTACGAATTCGAATATTATTCGTGCTCGGGGCACGGAGCATTGGGTTCACAGTAGGCAGGCGGCCAATCGCAATGCTTCGTTCTCTGGATACGTTTACGTTACGAATTCGAATATTATTCGTGCTCGGGGCACGGAGCATTGGGTTCACAGTAGGCAGGCGGCCAATCGCATTGCTCCGTTCTCTGGATACGTTGACGTTACGAATTCTAATATTATTCGTGCTCGGGGCACGGAGCATTGGGTTCACAGTAGGCAGGCGGCCAATCGCATTGCTCCGTTCTCTGGATACGTTGACGTTACGAATTCGAATATTATTCGTGCTCGGGGCACGGAGCATTGGGTTCACAGTAGGCAGGCGGCCAATCGCATTGCTCCGTTCTCTGGATACGTTGACGTTACGAATTCGAATATTATTCGTGCTCGGGGCACGGAGCATTGGGTTCACAGTAGGCAGGCGGCCAATCGCAATGCTTCGTTCTCTGGATACGTTTACGTTACGAATTCGAATATTATTCGTGCTCGGGGCACGGAGCATTGGGTTCACAGTAGGCAGGCGGCCAATCGCATTGCTCCGTTCTCTGGATACGTTGACGTTACGAATTCGAATATTATTCGTGCTCGGGGCACGGAGCATTGGGTTCACAGTAGGCAGGCGGCCAATCGCATTGCTCCGTTCTCAATACTCAATACATTTATTGCATTCCATATGATAGATTTAAATATAAGGTTACAATTATGGACCCTGTCGGGCACAGCACAATGTTTGGAGAGAGGAGTGTAGTTAGGTAAACTTAATAATATATATTATTATTTAGTCAAGGTCAATACAATTCGACCCAATACAATACAATTCTCAATTTAATACAATTCTATATATATATGTCAAAAACTTTCATGCAGGTACATTAAACAATCTTAAGTTTTTTTTTTCTTAATGTCATTGAAACACATGCGCGTACTTTCGAATAAGAATGGGTGGATAGATTTAATGTAAATGTCAAAATAAAATATTTATGTCAATTTCATACTTAAATTACACAGTACCACAGAATAGATAATAGTACTAGCGACAGTACTAACATAAAATGAAGTTCATACAATGCAAACATTTTTATTGTATATTCCATGTCTATATATTAAATGTCATTTTTTAATTGGAATTTTAATTGATTACCTAATTATTTATTGTATTTTGTCTATTATTTTTGTTTTAATGGAGAGTTTTTTCGATGAAATTGAAATTGAATATTTTCTATGTCCGAGTTATGTATTTAGTTTTTATCGTCAAAGTATTCTTGTATGCTGTAATAGCTTTTACTTGATAGGTGGTTTTTTAGTTTATTTACAAAAATGTTAAATTTTTCTTCTTTTTTTATGTGCTCAGGTAGCTTATTGTATACTTTTATTGACATGACCAAGGGACCCGAAGAATGCATTGCCAGCTTAGAGGTAGGCAGGTTCAGTCTATTTTTCGCTTAGTGTATACCTACTTTGTATGTTTTCACGTGTAGTGTAGTGTTCGGGATATTTTCTGACAAACTTGCATATTTCCAGAATATATATGCCTGGCAGTGTTAATATGTTTAGGTTCTAGAAATGGGGCTTACATGTGTCTGTTTGTTCAATATTTACTAAAATTCGTATTAATTTTTTTTGTTGAGTAAATATTCTTCTCTAGATACGTTGACGTTACGAATTCGAATATTATTCGTGCTCGGGGCACGGAGCATTGGGTTCACAGTAGGCAGGCGGCCAATCGCATTGCTCCGTTCTCTGGATACGTTGACGTTACGAATTCGAATATTATTCGTGCTCGGGGCACGGAGCATTGGGTTCACAGTAGGCAGGCGGCCAATCGCATTGCTTCGTTCTCTGGATACGTTGACGTTACGAATTCGAATATTATTCGTGCTCGGGGCACGGAGCATTGGGTTCACAGTAGGCAGGCGGCCAATCGCATTGCTTCGTTCTCTGGATACGTTGACGTTACGAATTCGAATATTATTCGTGCTCGGGGCACGGAGCATTGGGTTCACAGTAGGCAGGCGGCCAATCGCATTGCTTCGTTCTCAGGATACGTTGACGTTACGAATTCGAATATTTTTCGTGCTCGGGGCACGGAGCATTGGGTTCACAGTAGGCAGGCGGCCAATCGCATTGCTTCGTTCTCTGGATACGTTGACGTTACGAATTCGAATATTTTTCGTGCTCGGGGCACGGAGCATTGGGTTCACAGTAGGCAGGCGGCCAATCGCATTGCTTCGTTCTCTGGATACGTTGACGTTACGAATTCGAATATTATTCGTGCTCGGGGCACGGAGCATTGGGTTCACAGTAGGCAGGCGGCCAATCGCATTGCTTCGTTCTCTGGATACGTTGACGTTACGAATTCGAATATTATTCGTGCTCGGGGCACGGAGCATTGGGTTCACAGTAGGCAGGCGGCCAATCGCAATGCTTCGTTCTCTGGATACGTTTACGTTATGAATTCGAATATTTTTCGTGCTCGGGCACTGATTCTCGTGAGATACCTTAAATTAGCTCGTCTAACATGGCTGCAACAAATAAATCCCACTTATGGGGCCAGCTCATGATTCGATAGAGTTGGAAGACAAACCAATGACCAATGACGAATACACTTGTGTGAATACTTTGTGATCGACATAGCGCTAGAAAGCGTTCTTCGAGACTGCAAAGAAATGCTAATATTTTTGAAGAATTGGTTTTCGTCACCTTATAAGGTGCTTAAGGCTGCAGCAAATAAATTTTTATCTGCGCTGCCTACTAGCGTAGCATGTGAACAACAGACTGTTTAGCAAAGCTGGACAATTGTATGACAAGAAGAGACACTCTTTGAAATGCTGAAAAATTGCTTTTGTATGCTAAAATATAATGTTATTTAACTTTGATTATTATAACAGTTAATTTTGTTAAAAAATTAGTAGTGTATTAAAAAGTTAACAGTATAAAAAAATGACGGGTTGCACTCTGGGAGTGCCGGCAGAAGTGAAAACATTTTCTTTTTTTCTTTCTTCGTTATATACATAGAAAAAGATAAAAGAGAACATACCCTACCATACCTATAATATAGCGCTAATCATAGAACCTATCACTAATTTTCTGCGATTTTTTGTCAGAAGAAATTAATAAATTACAAAAAGAAAAAATAATCACCAAAAGTAATAAATTATAATAAGAAAAAACAATCACAAAAAATCCCTGAAGGCCAGGTGGTTTGAACCCGATACTATCTGAAACTATAAGGACTTACAGTCGAAGTGCTTACCGTTTAAGCTACGACGCTATCTATCGTAACTTGCAAAATAGATAGTCTGTACCTAATCTTGTATGACGTCTGTCGTCGGTTACGGTTCAAAGGTCAACTAATCCTGACGATTCCTTAACATTTTACACTTCACTTCAAAAAAAATCACGCTTTTTAATTCTTGGTCTTGGCTCTCGGTCTCGGCCGAGAATTATTTTATTCTCGGTCTCGATCTTAGTCTCAGCTGAGAACGAAAAACTCATCTCGGTCGAGCCTGAATTAATTAATGTTTATATTTCGATTTCAACCTGAAATATGTAGGGTGATCTCGTCTTCTTCATCCTAGAATTTCGGGGACTTGGTTTTGTCTAGTCAATCTGCAAGTTTTGCGGAACTTCGACATTTTTCACGAAGCGACTGCCATCTGACCTCCACAACCTGATTGGTGATATTGAAGCATTGCTGTTAGACCAGTTGTTGGAATTTTTGGGTTTATGTTCGTATGGCAAACGGAACCACGGGTTTAACGGGTAGGGAGATAATAACATAAAACAACTTCTTTGATAGGTAGGTACATGATCAGTCGTATAATCAGTCAAGTATATTTTTTAAGTAAGTTCCATCTACATTCACTTCACTTTAATTATCGTTCGTGTCCAATCACAATCACTTTTATAAAGATTTATAGGACCCTGGTCACGGAGGACAGAATATGATTAAGTAGACCCTGGATAACATTGAAAATTATACCTAACTAACGAAAGGCTGACTAAGATCAACTTGCAGTTGCCATGCAGAGCATCTGGGGCTTCTGTAGACAGCATCATTCACGTCGGCTACAGTTTGCCGTTTGTGTGAACACCTAGAAACCGCACACACCTGTAGGAGAGAAATTTGATGGTTATCGGATGGTAGTACTATGAAACAACAATATTGCATTCGCTATACAAGCTTATCGGAGCTCAAAACACGAAAATATAAAGGCAGCAGTGGTTGGGGAGAATATTCGCTAAGCAACTGGGAACCATCGTTGAGTTACGAGCGCGAAGTGACGGGTCTCGATGATGTGATAATCTTCGACGGTTTCTAAGGCACGCCAGTAGTTGTTGCACATAGAGAACTCCTTCCTTCCAAGGTAAATGGATGAAACGGTCAACACAGCAAGTCAGATCGCCCACCCGGTCGCCGGAGTTCCCGTTGGAAATATTAACGTCCGATTTTGATTTTCGATTGTCCAATCTGTAATACAAAATCAGTCATCAAGTCTTTGTTTTACTGACAGCATTACCATATTTGGTAGGTATATGTTAATTTTAAATACTTATTGCCGTGTTGGTAGCTATATAGTTGCATGACACCAAGCCACAGATATATCTAACACACCAATTTCCAACAATCCAGACTCCATTATTTAAGGCATTACTTAAATTAAATGCACCTGTAGAGGCTCATGCAGGCTGCGAAGCTAAGGATCATCAGTTCACCTGAAGTAAAAAAAAAGACGGTAGCGCTAATCATAGAACCTATCACTTATTTTCTGCTAATTTTCTGTCAGAAGAAATTAATAAATTATAAAAAGAAAAAATAATCACAAAAATAATAAATTACAAAAAGAAAAAATTATCATAAAAAGTAATAGATAGCCTGTACCTAATCTTGTATGACGTCAGTCGTCGGTTACGGTTCAAAGGTCAACTAGTCCTGACGCTTCCTTAATATTTTACACCCATCCAACGCCGCTAAAGAAGTTTTCACTTCAAAAAAAGAATAAAACTTAATTAAGTACTTTTTTCGCTGCAGTCTAAATCCTCTTTCTTTGGTGGTCTCTGCAAATGAAGCCTCGCACCATGGGCCACATAAGAGTAGTAGGTACGCCACCATCTTGTCCTTGTTCCGAAAATGCACTGTTACTTATATGTTGTGCGCAAAATACTTCTAACCCTGGTAGTAGGTAGGCTACTTATATTCAATTCAAGCCGCTTCATGTGAAGTCTGTATCAATTTCTCTGAAAGCTGAAATAAAATCCAACTTTGAGATGTGAATGCTAAGGAATAGCGGAGTAAGTACCTACCACCACTTTTAGCAGAAAAAGTGTAAAAAATGCTTTCGAACACTCTTTTACGAAGATATACTCTTATAAACAGTCTAGTTTCAAAAGAAACAAAAGTAACAACATTTCTACAATGATATTAAAACAGACAACAGTGGAAATATTCTTATTTCTAGTCCTTTTTCTCAACAGGCGTCTCCTTAGGTTGCAATGTTTTTTCTGAAAGCTTCATGCTTCGCGCGACCTTTATCATCAATGTGTAGCATGTTATAATGGCTCCTCGAACTGTTCATGGGAAGGCAGGGGACTTACAACAGCCGTTCCATAAATACTTGCACAGCCAGTATTAAAAAACCGGATATACTTAATACCTACGAGTACAAATTAACGTTATGCCTTTGATTAGGTGCCTTGAGCCTTAAGCGTGATATTACGGAAGTACTTATTTCATTATCAGTAGCTGTTTAAGTATTTTCACTACACTTTCGACTCCAAGTTCCTCCTTTCCATCAATCGCAGACAAGTAGGTAGACTTCATCATTATTATTATTGAGCGTTGTCACTGCTGCTACATAGCACTGGAACATTTTTTAGTATAATAAGTAGCCATATTAAAACTTGTCTTAAAAGAATTATAGGATTTGTAAAGGACAGCACTAGGATTTTGCACAATCACTTTAAACAAATATTGGTTATTGTTGAAAAAATAACGTATTACAATTATTTTTACTTTCTCCCAACGAGTCTGGCTAGCAAAAGAAAAAACGCGCCTCTAGCGGCCGAACAGAAAACTATTTATAGTTGCGTTTCACTAAGAAAGTAATAATTGAGATGTTAGATTAACGTTACCGGTATGCTATAGCCCAATCACGAACTGTATTGGCCCCAGCTGGCCGCTCATGATTGATTAAAACCACTGGCCGTGTTACCCGAACCTACCCTAACAGTGATTCGGTTTGTAGGCCGTATATATTGATTAAGTCTGGGCTGCGCGCGTCGGTGGTGCTTTAAAGTTCAGAATACTTGGTGTTTCCAACTATTCAATCACGAGCTGTTTGATATTGAATCAGCGCCACCTGTCGGCACATATATGGAACTGTTTTTTACCTCTGATTCGGGGTTCACTTTGCAACTTTTCCTCCACTCTTCGCGCGGTCTTTGATATCCCTATATAGCATCATCTACACGCATGCCATTTGGTATTTCTTTGGCCTATCCCACCGACCCCTACCAGGACGTATCTGATCGACACATGTATCCGACGGCTATTGGGGCTATGTACACGGGGCTATATATATAGCGATATCGCGGATATGAATGATGATAAGGCTGCAGCGGATTTTAGATATCCTCACGCAATCCCCTTGCGAGAGCCTCTCGCTCGGTACTTCAACCGCAGCATTTTTGTTTCCGTAACACTCAGGTCCGTAGGGGTCGTATGAAACAATAAGCCCAAAAAATGTATAAGTGAGCGAACTCAAACCCCAGAATAAGAAGCCTACGATGGACACAGTTCATTCCATCAATCACCAGGTGTACTGGCTCGGAGGTGGCAAGACCCCATATATACAAGTCCTATAGAACTAACCTATCTAGGTAGGTAATTAAAAAACAATTTTCAAGTAAAAATATATTTAATGATACTAAATGTATTATTATATTTTGGCCTAAAAACCAATTACACAATACTGTGATCTACTTAGAATTGGGGATTTGTTTTTCCATTTCTTCCTAAAGACAAAATCTTTCCTAGCACCTCGTACTGGGAACTTTAAATCAAACTTTTTACAGTTCACACTTTTGTTTCTATGGCAACTATTATATAAGTACAGAATACTATTGATAGTTTTAAAAACTATTAAAATATGTATCTCACAACACCTTATTAGTTTTAATTATAGTACATTCAAATCTATTACAAGAAAAAAATATCTGACAATTTTACTCACAATTTTATTTCTGTCTTAGAAAAGCCAATTTTTTATAATTTCTGATTTCTTATCACTGTGTAATAAGTGATTATAATATATTCTACAAGGTGAACAACTATTATTTTTATTCCATTAAAAATATTTCAATAAATACTTCAAAAAATATTAGTCAGTGGCGCCTCTAGCGGTGAAATATTACAAAATTATAACTGAAAATGCATTCATACAAAAAGATAATTAACATACACATAATAATACAAGAAGTCCTATGCAACAGGGAACGAATTCTTAGACAGAGAAAATATGAGAGCATTAAAATTGTCAGACCAGATAATTCTAAATTTATGAAATTTCTTGAATACATCACACAACACTTATACAAGAAATATTTTATTTACAGATAATACTAATTTTGATATGACTGGCGATGAGAACATAAATATATTTTGATCATTAAGTTTTGTTTTTGTTTTTGATAAAACATTGCCAGGTAACGAAAAACAACAGAATCGCAAGTAATGGACGGATCTAGAATCACAAAAATATTCATAATAACAAAAAACTTTAAATGCGTAAAAATGTACAAATATTTTGCATTAAATATTTTTCTATTGCATTGTTTTGCAGTGCTGAAACTATGTTTTATTTGACATGCAGATAAATAATATTATGACTTAATAAAAATTCAAATTCTTAACAGTTCATAGTATTTTTTTTTTAAATCAGAATAAGTACAACTTTATTTAAATTTCTTTCACAGTTGGCTATAATCTTTTATTTTGTTCTAATATATTTTGATGTAAACGGGTTTAAATACAAGAAACTTCAATAAAAAGTACAAAAATAAGTTGGTAGAAATCAATATAATGTAACTTTAATAATTAAAAACCTGTCTAATTAAAAACAAATGTTTTTTGAAACATGTTTTAGTTTTCTAAAACACAATGAGTTTAATTATGTTGTAACAGGAACTCATACAAAAAATACATACTTATACAGTATCTACTATATGTATGATAATTTTAAAGCTATTACACACAGATTTCCATGCTAAATAAAAATGATATTATTGAGATCACATACTTATATCTACATTTACCCATTCACGTTAAGACTTGTTATGTTTTTCACCATTAGCAATATAAATCATTCATTCATGATCCACAAATAAAGAATGACTGACTGCTCATTCATTGCCTGTAGATCTTTGAGTCTCACACTAAAAGCTAATAGTGCACAAACAGTACAAGCAAAATGGTACTAATTTAGTATTACTTTCGGCGGCTTCACACGCCAGTTCTATGCGTTTCGTATGTTAGTGTTTTAGTCTGAAAAGTCTGTTAAGTTTATACGAGCTTGACAAACATACGAAAAAACTGGAGTAAGCATTCAAATTAGCCCTCTTAGAAAAGTAATCGTATTCCATATTCGATACTTTACATATTTCTGGAATGGCGACCGCGTACGGGCAAACGTAGTGTAGGACGCCCAACGGCCAGGTGGAAGGACGACCTCATCAAGGTCGCCGGGTAGCGCTGGATGCGGGCTGTTTTAGATCGGTCGTTCTGGAAGTCTATGGGAGAGGCCTATGTTCAGCAGTGGACTGTGTGTGGCTGATATGATGATGATGATAAAATATTTATATTTCTCTATTGAATCTTACACCATCGTATTATAAAAAGATGTCTTAGCATGAATGGGCCAAACTATGTTACCTGAATAAATGATAATGGAATCTATTTTGTAAAAAAAAATTCAAGTTTAATTATTTAAATTTCTTATGTACACACACCTGTATCGGTCAAATGAAAGTATATATTTGCCTAAATAACGCTTTTAGCTTCTATATGCTGTAAAAATATTTGTTGAAATTATTATTGTTAAAGACAGATTATTTTGACAATTAGAAAACTATTGACACAAAACTATTATCACTAAGTTTTTGTGACGGAAAGTCAAATAAAACTTACCCATGGGTAATACACAAAATAAAATATGAATCTTCCACGTGTATCTATGTATCTACAAGGGAAACAAAAATGTCACTACGACAAAAAAGTCGCACAGATTCTAACAAAATCTGACTGCGTCTGTTTAATCGTAACGTCTACAGACACTTTTACATTCAATTTTTGAATTTGCTCGTAATGTGTAGGCATCTACTGGAAGACTGTCACATTAAGATTACACAAAATTTGCATGCAGCAGTTCTGTCGCAATATCTGACACGTTTACATAAAGTTGAAATTTTTCGTCGGCATTTCAAAGCAGTGCCTCGAGCATGAAAAACATTCGAATTCGTAACGTGAACGTAACGAGAGAACGCAACATTCCGATTCTTTCATAGTGGCCAGCGAGCCAATCGCAATGCTCCATTCTCACGATACGTTTACGTTACGAATTCAAATGATATTCGTGCTCTTTTTCTCGAAACAAAACTTTCGTTACGAAATCAAAAGCAGTAGATTGTATAGATTTAGATCGGAAAAAGTAACCAACCAGACGACGGGATTTGGATCCGCGACCAGTACCCCTAGCACGAACAACTATCGTAATCGTTGTTGTTGAGAAAACACACAGTTTCCCAATTAGCAGGCGGCCAATCGCATTGCTTAGGTCTCTCAATACGTTTCCGATAGTTATTCGTGCTAGGGATACAGTTCCTTATAGGGAGAATTCTTTGACCAATTGAGCTGCTCAGGCATGTATTCGAAATTCGAAATTCTTCTATACAATGGTCTTGGGGCAACGGTTTTATTATGTAGATAGTATATTATTATATGCTTTGAACATCATATTGTTGCGTCAATTACAGCTTATACCTCGAACCAAACTTAATGGCGGCTCCGAAGTTCGTACGAGTGCGGGTTCAGGCCAATGGCGTATCAGAAAAGAGAGCGAGTCAACACCGATTGGTCTCAATATGCACTCGTACGAACTTCCAAGCTGCCATTAGGTTAGGTTCGAGGTATACCTGAATTACATTGGAAGGTCCTTCAATCGGCTGACTATTTTTTTTTACCGTTGTAAAATGACCACTTTTACGCTTAAACTGAAATATTCTTACGATAAATAATTTCATTTGATTTGGAAAATTCAATTTCTCGCGACACCCGAAAACGCGCCGTACAAAAGCGTACGTGCTAGTGACGTCACACGACGGTAGTGCGTAGTGTAAATGTGTGGAGTACAAGAGAATATCTCATTTATCTCGGTATACGTTGCGTATACAGGTTTCAGAACAAGCTAAAATATTAAGCAGTATTCGGAAGAAACGACTACCTTGTCGAAAAGTCTATTTTTGTAGGTAAATGGTCTTAACATAACATACAATTGTTATAATTACCAGTAGCTTTGCTAAAATTACTAGCATATTTCAACAGAGAACTAAAAACTAAAAATATACAATAATGTTAATAGGAGTTAACGCGATAATGATAGAAATACATGAATAAATAAATAATTCAGATACTTATACATTGATCAAGATAATTCCTTTTAAAATTATGTAGGTATATCACGGAACGAGAATTAATAAAAACTAATTTATCTAATGAAAATTATCACAACAATTACCTATTATGTATTTACAAAATTATCATTAACAGATATGATCTAATATAATAAATTAATACTACATTCTTTATAATATCATAGTAATTAAATCTTAATATAGGATTGCATTACACGTTACTAACTTTTATAAATCTACCGTCGAATGAAAAATAGACTTAATTTATATAAATACTGATTTTGTCATTATAATACTCAGTTTCGTTAACAATTAGGGGTCAACTAACATATGTTCTATTGTTGCAAATCATTATTTACACTAGAATTCTTATCGAGTCTAGTGTAATTAATGATTCGAAAACATATCGAGTTCTAGTGTAATTAATGATTCGGAAGTAAAGTTGGTTATATTAGACAGGGCAGGGAAACAGGCATTCATAAAAATCTTTCACTTAATCATCAAGACATTTGCCATCCACTGGGGGTGATATACCTCTCAAAGCCCACTACCAGATCGTTCGCTTTTCGCATTCAGTCTATACCAGTTACTTTCCAGGCCGTTAGTTCATCTGCTGATCCTTAGGGAAGCTGTTTTGGGTTACTAAGTTCCTCCACGTATCCCTCTGATTAGCAGAGGGCACAGTGGAGAAACGATAAGGATGAGAGGGTTCACCATCTCAGAATTATATCGGAGAGACGAACATGGTCTGATACAGACCAACATCCTTGTAACCCTTTTTTTATACCACTGAGGTGGTAAGCAGGTATAGCCTTTGGTCTTCCCACTGACAGCACAAAAACTCTCCAGTGAGCTCTAGGTACCCTACTCACCGCCGGGAACACAACACGAGGTTATTATGGCCGCGGTATTCTGTAGGGTGGAGGTAACCCTGAACAGCAATAGACAAGATCGGTTCTTCGATAAAACTCATCCCTTGAAAGACGTGACTGGTCTGGTGAGCCATGCATGGGCTTCTCAGAAGGGTACCCTACTAATACATCATCAGAAGATGCAGCCCGGTGAGTAAGAGTTAAATCTCCTTCAAAATTATGGGGTTGCCAGCAACGGGGGACTGCTTTGAGCTGTTTGGCGCAGGCATGGTACGTGTATGTAATGGTGACCCTTTTTCCTGAGACTTTGCCTTCAGCTTACCATCAGGCAAGTTGAAGTCAAATTAACGTGTCCTATATATTTATTTAAAAAAAACTGAAGATATCATGTGTGTAAAAAAATGAAACATATACTATATTTACAAATAAAGCATATACTATATAGAAAAAATAAAGCATATACTACACCTATTATATAAAAAAATAAAGCATATACTACACCTATTATATAAAAAAAAAACATATACTACACCTATTATATAAAAAAATAAAGCATATAATACCTCATAGAGAACACGGTTAACGTGTTCCCTATGAGGCACCCAAGAGTCTTCACACAAACTTACAATAAAATACAGTTAAATGAAATTTAAGTGAAAATAGCTTTTCTTCCAACGAATTTTGCGTATCGTATTTTAGAGCAAGTGGATTATTTGGCTATGGTCGAAGAGATATGAATCACAAATTTTTGTCCTTAATTTTTAATTTTCTATACCTAAATGAGCACAGTGTGGAATTTTATACAAGGAATAAGTTTGAAAAATACCACTCACTTTATCATTTAGGCGTAGAAAAAAATCCATATAAAATTTATCTATTGTTAACCAAACTGAGTATCGTCCAAATCACCTCCATTTCATTTTCGGGGTTTTTCTTATAGCCCCTTTATATCTTAGGCCTCTGTTACTCTTCTCTCCCCTACTTCTAATTGTCAATATCCTTGTCATAAATATTTTCGCCTCTCCAAGTCACGATAGAATTATTTCAGTTTTTAGTCAATGAGAACGTCCCTCTTTTTTGAAGTCGGTTAAAAAATAAATATGATAGATGTTTGTTAATGCAAGAGTTCCAGTCTTAATCCTTTTGGTATCTACGTCACTTCCAAAGAATCATATTTAAATAAATAAATAAATATTCCACAACATTTCACACAACGCTTACTAGACCCATGGTAAGCATAGCTTAACTAGCTTGTGTTATGGAATCTAGAATGCGGATAAACATACTTAAATACATTTTTTTGTTGTAAATACATACATAATATACATAGAAACACCCAGACCAATGCAACTATACATATTCATGCATACAAATATATGCACTGAGCGGGGATCGAACCCGCGCCTCCTGCGTAGCAGCCGCGTTCACTACCACCACGCAACAGAAGCTATCTATCATCTGTATGGAGTAAGGTCATTTGAAATCAAGCGGGGAAATTCTAGACCATTTTTAAGTGGAAATTAAATATGCCTTATTCCATTAAGACAAAGTTTAAATTAGTAAGTAATAATGCACTACTGTTTTATCTGCTAAATTAAATACTGCATACTATTTTGATCTTTGTTTAAATCGAATAAATATTAAATCAACACTTAAAAAGCGCTCTAGCATTTTCCCGTCTGGTCTGAATTGACCCTCAGTTACATGAAAGAAGTCTTGTAGATATGCTACTCTGCTATAAGTTTACTGTCAATCTACCTGTCAGTTGTGACATATGTCATGCGTACTGTTCTATGAACTCTATGGTTACACTACAACTATGGACACATGTATAGTATGGTTAAGATAATTCACACTTATATATTTGGTCAACTGTATGGTCAATTCCTCGAATACTTTAGTAGTAAGTTTTAGATGAAACTTGGCATGGCGCGATCAGAGTTTGGTGTGTTTGACGGTGTCAGTCCAATAGTTCTGGATTGTCATTGCTTCTAAGGAGTTCAGGAATGAATCGTTGTCCAGGCTGTACATCTCCTCGGAGTTATCCTGAAATTGAGACAAGTTACACGTTAGTGACTTCTGAACTCGGAGCGGAGCTCATAATCCGCCTTCCAACTTTTCTTCTCCACATCGTATGGTAGTAATTAAGGGTTCTCTTTTTTAATTCCTACAATTATATGTCATGATTTAACATTGCATAATGTTACTTGTCATAGGGTACGTATTTGAATACCTAAAATTATAATACCTAAAGTTAAATAACCTAAGTTCAAAATACCTAAAATCTAAATACCAAATGGTTTAAAATACCTAAACCACTAATACCTAAGTACTTAATACCTAAATTTGAAATACCTATTGGACTAATTACATAATGTTTAAAAAGCCTAAAGCCTAAAAACAACAAAGGTTGAGATACCAAAATTAAATATACCAAATGGTCAAAATACCTAAAAATAATGCACCACACACAACGAATCTCATCATCATATCAGCCACACACAGTCTACTGCTGAACAAAGGCCTCTCCCATAGACTTCCAGAATGACCGATCTAAAGCAGCCCGAATCTAGCGCTTTAAAAAAAGGGACACTGCCCACCCCGACTCGGATAGGTTAGGTTAGAAGGCTAAGGCGGGAGCGGAGCGGAGCGGAGATCCCGCATTAGCCTTCGTGGTTATTTTTTTTATAACCACACATACAAGGATTTGGAACTTCAGGATTGGAGCAGACAATCCTTGTATGAGTGGTAATAAAAAAAAATAACCACGAAGGCTAGCCTTCTAACCTAACCTATCCGAGTCGGGGTGAGCAGTGTCCCTTTTTGTTTAAGCCGTACCACATATTATTTCTTAAATTGTCGGTATTTTAATTTTCGGTATTTAGAACTTTCGATCATATTAAACATTCGGGATTTTAATATTCGGCCTTCCGTTCGTAGGGCTTATGAAATTCGATAATTTCAAATTAGGCATTGTAATACGTACTCACTATAATATCAATTTGTCATTTAAAGCTTTGGGTATTTTAAAAGTAAGTCAAACAACCATTAGGTATTTAGATTATAGGTATTTTGAACTTAGGTTATTTAACTTTAGGTATTATAATTTTAGGTATTCAAATACTTAGCCATTTAAAACTTTCGGTATTTTAAATTTAGGTCAACCTACCATTAGGTATTTAGATTTTAGGTATTTTGAACTTAGGTTATTTAACTTTAGGTATTTTTTTTTTTTTTTTTACGTGCGGGAAATCCCCACGGATACCCGCCCCTCCGTAGCCGGAGGGGTGGGTTATGTCGGACTCGAACCGACTAAACCGCACGCCGTCTGTGGGTCGTGGTGCTAGGCCGAAGGTGAGGTTGTCTTGCGACATATCCCTCGCACCCCGGCTGACCCAGGGCCATCCCTTTCGGTCTGGCCCTCCTCGGGAGGTGGGGACCACGCCGTCCCCGACTCAACCCCGGTGTGGGGAGGCGCGCATCGTCCTACGATGCGCGCCGCCGCCGTGGCCTGCTTCTGCTAGGGTGACGGGTGGCTCCACCCGTCACCCTCAGGCCCGCGCTCATGGGGGGCGGAGGTCTGTAAGAGCCCTCCGACGCCCGAGCCGCCTTCGGGCGCGAGCAGCGATGTCAGCGAGTCTTTCTCGCTCACCGCGCCGCGCCCGCTCTGCTGTCTCCTTCGCGAGCATGACCTGCTCGCAGAAAGAGGCGCTGGCCGCCCACGCATCCGCGCAGCGGACCATCGCCGCGAGCAGGGTGGAGAGCGTGAGCACTCTCACCCCCAGGGCCTGCACAAGCTCCCGCCTCGGCGTCTCAAACGCCGGACACTCGGTGAGCGTGTGCAGCCCCGAGTCCACGCTCGCGTCGCAGTGATGGCACTCGGGCGTTGGCTCAATACCCATCAGATGCAGATACCGCCCGAAGTAACCGTGCCCGGTTATCATCTGCGTCTGACGGTACGAGAGGCTCCCGTGTGGCCTCTCTAGCCACTCCCCCATGATGGGCCTTACCGCCGCAATCACGGCGTGCCCTGCGCGTGGTTGCCCAAGTCGTCGCTCCCACTCGGCCACCATGACCTGGTGGAGCCGGGATTTCTCGGCCCGAATGTCCTCGGGCTCGGGATCGAATCCCCGCTCCCGCGCCTCCTTTCGGAACTGGTATAGTGCCGAAAGGGCCCTCGCTTCCAGGATCCACGGTGGCGATCCGGCCAGGAGACTCGCCGCTTCGAAGGATATCGTGCGGTATCCCCTGATGGCCCTGGAGGCCATCGTCCTCTGCGCCGTACGGAGCAGAGGCAGGAATCTGGCCCCCAGGGTGTCCGCCCACACGGGGCACCCATATAGGGCCATGGACCGCACGACACCCGCGTAGAGTCTCCTGCAGGAGGCCCCTGGGCCCTTCAAGTTGGGCAACAGCCGACTCAGGGCATTCGCCGTGGTGACCAACTTGGGGCGCAGGCTTCGGAGATGTTGTCCGAAGTCCCATCGACCGTCAAGCACGAGCCCCAGGTATTTCAGCTGGGGCTTGATGTCGATGGGAGTGCCTCCCACTGTAAGGCTGGCTCCCGGGCCTGGCCTGCGCCGAGGACCATGAAAGAACATGGCCTCGGACTTGTGCAGAGCCACCTCGAGACCCAGCCGCCGGATCCGTTCGACGACTTGACCAACCGCGGTCGTGGCCCTCAGGGTCGCCTCGCGGTGCGTAGCCCCGCTCACCGTCACCAGCGTGTCGTCCGCATAACACGTGACGGTGGCACCGTACGCGAAGTCACCGCGAAGCACCCAGTCGTAATCGATGTTCCACAGTAACGGCCCCAGGACCGATCCCTGTGGGACACCGCACGACATCTCACGCCTACCGACTCCGGTCGAACTCGGGTAGACGACGGCTCTCTCCGTTAGGTAAGCCCCGACTATGCGGCGGAGGTAGAGAGGCACACCGTGGTACACGAGTGCCTCCCTGATGCAACTCCAGGGCAAGGTGTTGAAGGCGTTGGAGATGTCCAAGGACACCGCCAACATCACCTCGCCCCGGGCGACCGCATCCTCCGCCAGAGTCCTCACACGCATGATGGCATCCACAGTGGAACGCCACCGGCGGAACCCAAACTGGGTATTCGCCAGGTCCGGCCCCACTCTAGAGAGATGCTCGACGAGGCGCTTGGCAATTACTCTTTCAAAGAGTTTGCCCACCTCGTCGAGCAGCACTATGGGCCGGTACCCGGACGGCTCGTCCGCCGGGCGTCCCTTCTTGCGGATGAGGACCAGCTTCCCCGTCTTCCACATCTTCGGAAACTGGCCCCGCTCCAAGCATGCGCTGAGGAACCCTCTCAGTCGGGGTTCGAGACCGTCTTCCCCTAGAGCTAGGACCCACGCGCGGCCTGGAATGCCGTCGGGTCCCGGGGCGGTGTTCTTCTTGGCCCTCAGCCTTCGCACCGCCAGCTCTAGTTCTACCCAAGTGACCTCGGGCACGTCGTCGTCAATCACCGCACTGGGCGCCGTAGGCGACCGAGGCGGCGGAGCCATCTGCGGCGGAACATGTTCCGCTCGCGCCGGGAACAGGGAGTCGACCACTCCTCCGAGCAGAGCCGGCTCGAGCACCTGGGTCAGCGGAGGGGCCCGGGGGGAACTTTAGGTATTATAATTTTAGGTATTCAAATACGTACCCTTGTCATAACATTATTTACGCATAATACTCATTTGCCATAACCTTTTAAGCATAATTTTTGTACTCCTATTTACTATAAGCATAATATTTTATAAACATAATATCCCAAAGCATAAGTTTACTTAAGCATAACGACGCATAACCATAACTATTCCGAAAAATTATACGCGGGGCTCCTACTTCTGGGTGGTTTATAAAAAAAATAACCAACTAACCTAACCTATCCGAGTCGGGATGCCCTAAAGTCCAGATTGCATCCAGATCCTTGCTAGCTTGCTAGCACCATATTAGCAGGCGTTTATCATTATTCAAAATAACTATTAGACAAATAAACAATATGCTTTACAACTTTATGCATGCTTTATGCTTTAAAACATTAGGATATACTTACAATATTTATGCTTCATAACACAGTATGCTAAAAACTAATTATGGCACACTATTATTATGACAAAGAAAATTATGCCTAATTTGTTATGGCAATTTAAATTAGGACAAAAACCATTATGACAAAAGATGGAATCCCGTAATTAAGTACTCAGCTTACCATATTAGCTGCTAATGGTCATTATCATCTAGGCATTATTCTGGATTGAAACCCAAGCTTTCTCCTCTTTCTCCTACTTCTGGTTTGGCTTTTGTGGTTTTTGTGGGCGCGACTTCCGCCTGAGCTCTAAACCCTGAGAGGAAATCCTTCGCCGAAGCCTCGTCCGTCAATGAGTAATTCCTGCCTGTAGGTCCGGCCCTATATTATACGCTTACTCACCGGAGAGCTTTGTGCTGTCAGTGGGAAGACCAAAGGCTACTCCTGCTTTGTCTTCTATGCTGACGGCACAGAAACTCTCTGTGTTAACCGGGTCGGCAACACGAGTGTGACTCCTCTGGTGTTGTATGCGTCCATAGGCCACGGTAACCACTTTCAATTAGGTGAGCCGTGTGCTTGTCTGCCACCTCAGTGGTATAAAAAAATACGCCCATACTATTATAGTAACGAAATTCAGACTTCCGTCCGTAATTAGGCGGTATGTTCACTGTTGAAGAACAACCAACGAAATATTATGCCGATAACTGTTACATTGGTGCATTGGACTTTTCATTTTATGTATGAGAATGAAAAAAGTACAAATGAACTTACCCTTATAGTGCTGTCATCAAGATAACCGCTCGAATCAGGGTTCGAACACTTGTCATTCAACGTCTGAGGTTTATTCAGGTACCTTCTTCTATACAGTACGAACGCCGTACTCCCAGCCAGAGCAGCTAGCACCAACGCAGCAAAAGATATTCCGGCTATAGCTCCCGTATCCATTCCACCATCACCCTGATCTATTATCCTCCTAGAAGACTCTATATTCGATGGAATCCTTGATTGTGAAAATGGCGTTTCTTGCGAAAGAGTCTTCTCAGTCACTATTCTGCTCTCAGCCGCGTTTCCTCCTTCTTTGACATAGTCAGGTCGCGTTAGATTCCTTTTTTTGGCAGCGAACGTAGCGTTTTGCGTTTCAGTCAGATTTGTGAATGGTACTGCTGTGGTGTTTACGATAGAAATCGTGGTACTGTTCACTGTGGTTATGTTAACTTGTGTCCATTGTATTGGCGTCGGTTCTGTGACATTTGTTGCTGTTGCATTTGTGTCTTGTATCTCTGTCGACGTTTCAGTGATATTCGGGGATTGTATGCTAGCTGGTGTCTTGGTGTAATACATAGCTCGACCCTGTCGCTCAGATAGTCGGTGTTCCAGCTCAGTGTCTGTGGAGATGTGCTGTAGTTCCTCCGATTGGGGCGCTGCATAGCTTCGCCCGCTGCAAGCTGGAAAGATGAAAGTATCTTTTTAGAGATGGTGGACAAGTAAATAAGTATTATGGCGGATTTTTTTAGGATCTTTGGTAAATCAGCATGCATAGCTGTTTGCAGGGGTGAGATTGGCTTGAAAGCCTTGGAATATCAAAATAAAATTAAAATAAATTACAGTAAAGTACAGGTCTTCTATGGACAACTATATTATAATATAACTTTTATTGTATTATGATACATCTTCAGTTGGACACAAGGAGGGGTCAAAGCGTTTTTCTCTACATCATCTGCGGACGCGGCGCAACGCGCATGCGCGGATCAGCTTACAACTTTTGCGCGTTCAACTTTTCTGTCATTTAAAGAAAATTATATTAGCTATTTAATAAGATAGATAAAGTAGTGTATGAAACTGCATATAATTTAGTCTTAAAACACTCGTGTGATACTATAAAAACTCGCCCATGGCTCATTTTTTTAACTCACACTCGTATTTAAAGACCCTTTATTATGCAACAGTTTCATAAAGTAACATTATCGAATTTCCAGGTATTTGTAATTATATACCTCTAATCGGTTAGAAGTAAGTTCGCACCGGTAGATTGGTAGCCGGGAGCCAGGAGTTTAAACCCGGGACTTTCTCGATCTTAAGACCGACTCCTTAACCACTAACCTAGCGACGTGTTGATTAGATTTAAAAAGTAATGAAGCATATGCCTGCAGTGACGATTTCACAACACTAACGGGCACTTCCGATTCGTATTATAATTATTATAAGGAAATGGACTTCCGAAGTAAATATGTTACCTAATCTATACATATTCTATACATATCAATAAAATTGGAGTGTCTGACTAAATGCATATGAATATTATACGGTACATGCACCAAAATAATTTTTTTTACAGTTTTTGTCTGACTGTCTGTATTTTGTTCCGGTTAAATCTGTAATGGCTGGACATATTTTGACGGGCCTTTTATTGGCATGTAGCTGATGTAATAGGTAGTAACCTAGGCTACTTTTATTTTAGAAAAATAGCGTGGACTTAACACTATGCGATAACCGACATCCACCACGACTATAATTCACAAACAGTTTTTTAGATACATCATTTGAGCGTGGTTCCAGGTTGCATTTGAGGGTTTTACCTCAGAACTCAAGGCTTAGGTACTCTTACTCCTCTTTTAGATAAAATTTTTGTCGTTTTTATGGTAGGGACTGCCGTAAGACCTTCATACTCCGAGAGGTTAGTTAGCAGATGTACGGGCTCGCATGAAAACAGGCTTTAAGAATCCGGTATTGTAAGTATTAGGAAACATAACCGCTTAGTTCAAAATGGTATTCGTTTAAGAAAATAATTAAAATATTATACGTGCCGAAAATTACTGTACATCGTTGGTGATTTCTAGTTAGACAAAAAGCTGGCATTTGTTGTTTTTTGCTGTGTTGCGAGTCAGAATATCTGTTTTTAGTATTTATTGTTATAGCGATAACAGAAATACATCATCTGTGAAAATTTACACTGTCTAGCTATCACGTTTTACGAGATACACCTGCCCTAGACAAGCGACAATTCATTGGCCGGCGTTTCTTCTTCTTATTTTATTCAAATGGCACCTTGCATCAGCTATTTGGTTGCCGATGATTCTGCCAACCTCAAGGTAGAGATTAGGTTTAATCGTTTAAAACGGTCTCTGGGTATTTATGAGGCAGTAACAAAATTATGTTTTGCATTCATACAATATCACAACATTATTAGGGAGGAAGAAAAAATTTTTTTTTTTTTTATGGCGCAGTTATAGTTCTATTTCGTTCATTGATATGAATTTGAAGAGGATCTTGATAAGGGGAGAGTACACCAGAGTAAGTAAGTAGGCCAAATTCACAGGTCGAGGAATCTGTTTTGGGAGAAGATCATATAATGGAACCACTAATTTTGGGCAAGAATAGAAGATATGCTCAAGACTGCCTTCATCCAAGCCACACTCACATAGAGATTGGTCCCGGACTCTTAGTCAAGAAACCGGAGTGCAAACAAGGCCGGCGTTTGATGGAATAGAATGACGAATGTATTGGATTTGACATTTATGACATGCGTTAACGACTGTCAGACAAGTCAAATCCCATACATTCGTATTAGAATGACGAATGTATTGGATTTGACATTTATGACATGCGTTAACGACTGTCAGACAAGTCAAATCCCATACATTCGTCATTCTATTCCATCAAATGCTGGCTGACGAATTGCCACTTGTTTAGAGGGGCTGGTGACAGACAGACGGCGGAATTCCAGTACCAGCTCCAGATTTACCTCTTGGGTATGGTACTCTGAAAATACTATCTTAGTCCTCTGTAAAGGTATAAGGCATTTTTATTTTATCCCTTGCGAATGTTCTCAAGCGTTGGCATTAAGCTTAATACAAAATAAACTTTGAAAGGGCATCGCATTCACTATTGTTATTTTTGGAAGATAAAGTGATAATTTAGGAAAATAAATTAACTAAATTCTCATCTTAATGTAGTTGTTTATAGCATTTATTTGACTGTGCTAAAGTTCAGGCCACGAAACCAGCGTAACGAGCTCGTTATTCTTATCGAATATTAAAGAAAAGGAAATGCTTGTGCCCCAAAGCCCCGAAAATATAAAAAAATAATTCGCACCGCAATTGTCTACTTCCTAGTATTTACTTTTTGACTTGTTCTTTGTTGAAGATTATATTTAATCCCAAGGACCGATTCAATCCATGCTTATTTGCCATCTGAAGATTACAAAAATACATCAATTACCTATTCTTTATTGATGTATCAATATAAAACTCGTCCGTAATTTTTTTACTGTTCAGCAGCGTCTGGGGGCGACTGTAATTTTTATTATATTGTGTCCCCGGAAGACCGTTGATCAACCCTATACCAGACCGTTAATCAACACCAAAAACTAAAGCACAAAGAGATTGAACACAATGAATTTATAAATAGCATTTTCGCGATCCATGAATTTAATGAACACGTGTGTTTTATGGCTCGACTATAAAAGCGAGTGTGGTAGAACTCGATTAAAATTCGTCTGGCGTCCCCCCACCTACAAAGCACTTGATATACAGACAAGGAAATGAAAAGTCTACAGCTGTGTTAACAATTATTGAAGTGAAAACTTCTTTAGCGGCGTTGGATGGGTAAAAATTGTTAAACTCGCGCGTCAGGATCACTTGACCTTTGACCCGTAACCGACGACTTTGTAGGATGACATTCACAACATTCCTAGCTACAGAGTGTTTATTTTGCTACGTACGCTAAGAAGCTTCGTAGCTTAGCGGTAAGCGATTCGACTGTATGTCCTTATGGTTTCAGATAGTACCAGGTTCGAACCTGGGCTTCTGACACTTGTGATTTTTTTTTTGTAATTTATTACTTTTTGTGATTATGTTTTTCTGTTTGTAATTTAATTTTTTCTGACAGAAAATTAGCAGAAAATTAGTGATAGGTTCTATGATTGGCGCTTTATTATAGGTATGGTAAGGTATGTTCTTTTTATCTTTCTCTGTGTATATAACGAGATGAAAGAAAGAAAAAGCTTTCCCTTCTGCCGGTACTTCCGGAGTGCAACCCGTCTTTATTTTTATAGTGCGGAAATCCCCCCAGATACCCCCTCCTCTTCTCCGGAGTGGAGGGGTGGTTATGTCGGAATCGAACCGACTAAAGCCGCACGCCGTCTTGGACCATTCAGTTGCCTGGGCATAAGATATTGTCATTCCCTCCCACCCCGACTGGTCCTGGCAGCTTCAGTGTCCAAATGGCCCTCCCCCTCGAGTCAAAGTCAAAGATTTTAATTCAATCTAAAATAACATTGTTGTTTCTTATTGACGTCATTAATAAATTCTACTTAACCTAAGTTTACTACCGCGTCCAGGGCGCTGCTAGAGACGAAACGGCGCAAAATACTCCACGGTGTCCCCGGTTGGGCCGCAAAATCATGACACAGTGTCTTATTGCACACTTACTAGAATAAGTAAGAGATTAGTGCCTTTATGGAAGTAAAGTTTTATTTATATTATTATTTTTAATTAAAAAAAAACCATTATTATCACATACTCAAGGAAATAAAACGCAATATTTTAACAAAGGAAAAGAGGCCGAAATACTTTTTCGTTGTACAAACTCAACGTAAAGATGGATACAACCAATTAAGATGAGACGTGATGTTAACTTCGAGAACACGTTCCGAATAAGAAGAACGCTACGCTAAACAGATTTGAGCCCGCGGCGGACAAAGATTCGTATACTTAATACTTACGAGTTTTCGAACAGCAGGCCGGAGTCAGAAAGTGTGCCCTGTTGTCGGCAAAGAACTTAGCGTTATTAAAATATAACACTTGAAGTGTGATATGTTGCCGCCAATAACTTGATCAGCCATTTCTGAATAATATTCAGCCGTAAGGTTTATTACAACATTTAGTAATAAGGCTGGCTAATGCTCAGGCCAATCTTAAGATGGGGCACTGACTCGAAATAAGATATAAAATTAGATACATACTTACATACATATTATACTTACACCTGTATATTCTTGAGGGGGTAGGAGAGGTGTATTCACAGAAAATTAGTGATAGGTTTATTGAAAAAGTTACGCAATCCGGCTTCGACCTTTTTCATATAAGCATTCAGAGATAAGTAATTTTTCTAGCTGTTTGATTAAATGACTAGAAAAGTAATTAAAAGTCATCGATCCAAGCTATTTGCCGAGCGGTTTAATCAAATGGCTGAGCAGCATAACAGCATTCAGCCGCTAATTGAACGGCGCCGTTCAGTAAAGAGCGTAAGCAGTTAATTGAACGGCTTATTAAGTTAATTCGCTGCGACAGATACATTGTTTCCCTTTGTTAGAGAATGAGCTCAGAATGAACATTTCACAAAAAAATAAACCAATTAGTATGCTCATATTCAAAATTGAAAAAAGTCAACATCCAATATGAGATTTGAACACGTGACTAGTGTCTTGCCTGGACACGTACTAGATAATAAAAATCCTCCAGAATCTTCAAAATATATCCGTCGTCTCAAATTTTAAGTACAAGACAACTCACACACAGTTGTTTTCAATTCAAGGCATTGCGTGCCTAACTCATTATTCCACGATTTCATATACAAACTCAACACTCAAAGGGGTATGAAGAAGCAATCATCGCCCATTGTGACATTTCAAAATCCAGGTTACCTCACGAACGAGTTCACTGTATTCCACGGGAGAGGAGGACCGAACATCTAACTTGTAAATTAGAAAGGGATAGAATCAACCTTTAGGAACCTGTGAGTTATTTAACACGAAATGGCAAACAAAGCAAGTCTGAATTGACCTTTTAACACCTCTTTCGCGGTACCATTCTCGGCGATAAATTTTAATTACGTCATTAAGAGCTAGCGACGTAGAAATAGAATCCTTTGTGTACTCTCGGCCGTCAGTTGCAGAAGTATTTGAAGAGTTAATAATAGAGAGAAAATGTTTTAATTACTTGGAGACAATCAGTTAGGTGAGCACCTGCTGTAAGAAATTATGAGATAGTTAATATTCTAAAATTATAAATATTTGAACTCACAAAAGTCACGTCAGACGAATTAGGTTTTTCGGTATGACGTAATAACGAGAATCATTTCAACGGAATATATTGTTCATGGGCTAGACTGAAAGAGAGCACTACTAAGTCGACTTGTATTGTACAACACCCACGGCAAGACATCAAAAGATTGCATCGTGCATCGTGAAGATGTAGAAGATTCAATAATAAAATATAGACGATGCCTACGAATGATGCACGATGCTCATAATTATATACAGTCAACAAAGGATGTAACTATACATCTTTTATACAATACCATGTTTTATAATGCATCTTTTTTTGAAAAACAAGAATCCGACGACCATTTAAACATAGGATGGTTTGGTGAGACATGAATCTTCACTTTAGAATTTTGATTATTAATTATAATGTTCGCTTACATTTTCATTTATATTTTCTTGCTAATTGCCTCTTTAGAAAATAGCCGTGTCTTGCGGAATTAATTTGCCTATCCTTCTAATTTATGTTTCTTGGAACACTAATTATTCGGAATTTTAAATGTTGACGCAGTCTAAAATACTATAATATAAAGGACGAACTATAGTAAGCCCCCTAAAATCCAACCACAAGTCCTGATCGTCCACCTGAATCTCGAGGGGAGCGGACACACGGAAACAAATTTACTGGCGTGGCTAACGTGGCTCTCGTACACTCGAAATTGGCGTTTCGCCATTAATAATTTTATAATACATTTTACTTGACATTGGCGAATTGTGGCGATTTGCTGCAGAGGCCATTTTGAAGAAGTTCAAGTTGAACTATAGTAAGCTTTAGTCTAGAAGTTCAGTTTGGCTTTCCTTTATATTAGGCATAATTCGTTAATTTGTGCTATAGTAAACTGTCAAACCTTGAGCAAGTTTAGATTCGCCTCTTGAATAAAAAAACTAAGTTACTTTTTCATACCTTTCGAAGAAGCTATACGATCGGTCTTCCAATAAGCGAGTAGCTAAGGTAATGAGATCAGACTGTTTATTTACTTTATTGGATTTATTCGATTTCTGAGTTTCCTTGCTTGTAATGAAATAACTCACTTAGGACAGAAAGTTGTAACTTTGCAAGGATCAATCTTGTTTTAAATAAGGTTGCTGATTTATTTGCTAGCTTTGAGGAAAGTCGGTACCTGCGTATCGAGATTACGGAAGGGCAAACGAAATTACCAGTTCGTTTTGTTTTAATGAAAGAAGTATTAGAAAGTATTCTAAATTATGTTACAGCCAGATCAAGTTCACAATTCCGTACAGGCGGAATACGGTAACAGATAGCAACAAATATATCTATTTCTTTAAAGTAAGACAAGATTGGCATAGTGTCTGCTATTAGCAAGTAATAGAAAGATTGTTTGGGTTGGCGCAAGTTTCAAGGTCGCCTGTAATTGTCTGCGGCCGATCTATTTATCTTAGAAATCCTATTTACTCGAGTTTAATAGCAACGTTGCGAAACATCCGTTCAAATTGAAAAGAGTTATTTACATTTGGAACATTTCATACTCAAAGGAATAACAAGATTCATTTATTTCGTTTCATACATGTTACAGAACTGTCCTGGTTCGGATATGTAATGCGTAGGGATGAAAGTATGTCTAAGGAAGGCATTATCTATAGAAGTGGATGGCTACAAGGGAAAAGTAATACCTAAAAGGAGGAGGATAGACTGTGTAAAAGATGATATGGTTAAAAAGAGAGTGTGTGTTGAGATAGCTGCAAGATGTATGGAAGAAACAAATATGTTGCGGCGACCCCAAATAAATTTTGGATAAGGGCAGGAGGATAATGATTTAGAAACAAAGAAGAAAGAAAGTAAGAAAGAAAAATATTACATTTATGTTCCTCACAATGTGTTGCTTATAGGTACAATATTATATTAAATTTTCGAAAATTTGATTTCGTTAATGAGGAGTATGAGAGCCATCTTAAGAACACGTTCACGACGAGGCTCTGACCCAGGTAATAGGGGTTAAAGTATGAAATTGCCGTTTCATTGTAATAGGTACTTCGAATTGACATAGAACCTTCATGGTTTGAGATTTTTGAGTGAAACTTTTTCCACATGGTACCTATGTAGTTCTTCATTTAAAAATGTGCAACATTCGATTATCCACTTTCAGTTGTTTTTTTTATTCAGCTTAGACAAGAAAGATGGATACTTCGAAAATTCGAGTGATTTTTGAATACGAGTTCCGACGTGGAACTAACGCGGCAGAAACAGCTCGCAATATCAATGTTGCGTTTGGAGAGGGGACTGCTAATGAACGCACCGTGCGATTTTGGTTTAAACGCTTTCGTGATGGAAACTTTGATTTGAAGAACGAACCACGAGGAAGGCCGTCCACACAGGTGAATAACAATGAATTGAAAGACATGGTGGAAGCCGATCCGAGCCAAACTACCCAGGAATTAGCTGCATGGTTTAACGTTACCTTACCAACAATATTGACTCATTTGCGTCAAATCAATAAAATAAAAAAATGTGAAAAATGGGTACCTCATGATTTGACTGATCTGCAGAAAGAAATGCGTGTTGAAACTTGTGTTGCCTTGTTGAATCGATACAGAAATGAAGGAATATTGGATCGAATTGTGACATGTGATGAAAAGTGGATTCTTTACGATAACCGTAAGCGAAAAATGCAATGGCTGACCCCAGGTGAAACGCCACAACAGTGTCCTAAAGCAAAGCTTACCAATAAAAAGGTAATGGTAACTGTTTGGTGGTCTCAGCATGGTGTTATTCACTATAGCTTTCTACGATCTGGTCAAGCAATAACGGCAGATGTCTACTGTGCCGAACTCCGAACAATGATAGCAAAACTAGCAGTGAAACAGCCCCGACTCATGAATCGATCTTCACCATTATTGCTCCATGATAACGCGAGACCTCATACAGCACGAGAAACCGTTTTAACTCTACAGGAACTGCAATTAGAAACTATCCGTCACCCTCCGTATTCGCCAGACCTTGCTCCAACAGACTACCATTTTTTTCGTGATTTGGACAATTTTCTATGTGATAAAAAGTTTTCTTCTCAGGAGGCAGTACAAAATGCTTTCACACAGTTTGTCGAATCTAGATCACCAGAGTTCTATCGCAAAGGCATCCTACTAGATGGCAGCAATGTATAGATAATAATGGTAATTATTTTGATTAAATAAATACGTTAAATTAAAAAAAAAAACGAATTTCAATTTGTCAGTACAAATCGGCAATTTCATACTTTAACCCCTAATATTTCTTTTGGGGTCTATCGGGGTCACGCGATTACAAATAAATGTAAGATTATAAGTCTTCAGGCATTGTAAATGTAAGATTATTCATAATCGCGTGACCCCGATAGACCCCGCGTAAATTTCTTGAAACGTACTGGGGTTACTTGGTGATTTGCGACGGAGGGAACATACGGATGATTTAAAATTTGTTTTTTTTTTTGCAAAAAAAAAACGGGTTGCACTCTGGGAGTGCCAGCAGAAGTGAAAACATTTTCTTTCTTTCTTTCTTCGTTATATACATAGAAAAAGATAAAAAGAACAACATACCAGACCATACCATACCTATAATATAGCGCCAATCATAGAACCTATCACTAATTTTGTGTCAGAAGAAATTAATAAATTACAAAAAGAAAAAATAATCACAAAATGTAATAAATTACAAAAAGAAAAAATAATCACAAAAGTAATAAATTATAAAAAGAAAAAATAATCACAAAAAGTAATAAATTACAAAAAGAAAAAATCATTTCAGAAAAAATAAAATAATGTCAGAAGGCCAGATTTGAACCCGGTACTATCTGATACCATAAGGACTTAAAGTCGACTACGATGCTATTTATCGTATTTTGCAAAACAGACAGTCTATACCTAATGTTGTATGACGTCAGTCGTCGGTTACGGTCCAAAGGTCAAGCGATCCTGACGCGAGTTTAACACTTTTCACCCATCCAACGCCTTTAAAGTTTTCACTTAAAAAAAATTTATCTAAATATGTTTATCCGCATTCTAGATTTGATAATACAAGCTAGTTAAGCTATGCTTACCATGGATCTAGATAGCGTGTGAAATGTTGTGGAATATTTATACTCGTTTTGGGTAACTAAATTATTAAATACTTAATACGATTAGTTAGATTTATTCGGCTATTCCATTTGGCTAAAAAGGTAGCTTTGTAATGAAGCATTGAGGAGATACATATTTCTTATTACACGGACATACCTATTGTGGGATTATTAGTGTCGCGTGTGAAATGTGCTAATTTCTATTTAGTTAAACATTTAAAGCGTACAAATTTCTAATAATAAACCGTCATAATAAAAAACAATTGTATATACGAAATTCTAAGATACTTTGTTTGTTACCATTTTTTTAAATTCGTTATGCAAACAATCATTTGTAACTAAAAATCTTTAGATAAAATCGTGGTACAATGGTCGTTTTAATTTTAATTGCGTTTAATTAGATGTTCCGCACATAATTATGTCAGTAATTAATTTACATAACATCTAATATGCATAATAATATCAAATATTTTATTTAAATTGAGCTTATCTGAATTGAGCGTGTTGTTATGTGAAATATGTACACATGGTTCCCGGTATCAAAATGAAAGCAGTTTAAAGACGATTACAATGTCAGTCATAACTAAAAAGTATAAAATAAAATAAATTATTTAAAAAAATGACGGTGTTCGCGACAGACAAACTGTTTTAACGTAAAATCCTTGTTCGCGACAGACACACGCACAGTGTATTATTTTGCCTCAGTAGCGGACATCCTCCTTTTATAGCCAATTTCGATGCATATAATCATAATACAGCATACTATGACACACCAGATTAACAATATTGCTAGGTTTTTAAAATATGTAGCTTTTCTTGAAAGGTCATTGAACTTTGTCTAAAAGATTTTTACAGATTTAGCGCGAAATTATTAAAATTGATCATAGTTAAAATTACTAATAAATGGCGAAATATAAACATAATTGAGTGTTAAAATTACAGGTCTGCAAATGACCTGGAACACGAAAAAAAAAATATTTTAGAAATTTCAGAAAAAATTAAATGGAAAATTTTCTAGTTGACGGTCGCATTTTTTTTCACTTGGCAAATACACTCTAGCATTGTAGCTTCCTATTTACAAATTTTTGATTATTTTCAATGCAGGACAGCTGAGGTATGACGTTTCTAAGTTTTTTTATAATTTCTATGGAAATAGGGTTGTCATAAAAAAATACAATTATTCGAAATTTATAATATTTAGATTGACGGTTAAGATAGAGTTTGATTGACTCAAAATTGTGGCATGATTTAGTGATATCCCTCTACTGCTGAGATATTGCTGAACTCTTAAATTTTCGCAAATATTTGTAAGACGTTTCAGACATGTGTATGTATGTCTCTTGCGAATGGCAACGTGGTAAAAATAACATAAACCGGGGAATCCAGAAACCAATTTTGGCGTTATGATCGTTAGTTAGATCGGAAAACTACTATCACTTTACTAGATTTTGTTTTACTTTTTATTTCTGTACCTGTTTTGTTTTATTTATAATTTTTAATTATATAATAAATATGTTAGGTAGGTTATATAGTATACACAGCTAAGAGCGCGCTCTCGCCGTTAAACGATTAAGTTTAGCGAGGAACAATTGTAAAGAAAAAAAATACGATTATTTCACCGTGGACTCGAATCATCCGATCCATATTTATCAACATTGTCCCACAATAAACGTCGCAAACCGAAGATGCCTTTACTCTCGAAAGTTTTTTCTCTATTAGAAGTAGGGGTAATACTGAACATTATCAGTTGTCAACTGATAATGTTCAGTATTACCCTTCTGAATCAGATATTCAATTTGAATAGGTGGAGTTGACCACAAATGATCCATTAATAATTTTCGATAACGGTAACGACCATACACTGCACCCTCACATCAACATTGCGCAATATTTGTATAAATCTTAGACCAGATAATCATGGTTACGATATATTTAAGGTATGGTACTTTTATTCAGTTTGTTACAGTTACACTTCTCAGTAGAAACAACTTACCCAACCAGCAAAAAAAACAGTTTCAAATGGTTTATTTACTTTATATAATATTTTATATTTTTATAATATTTCTAGAGATAATTGTAAAAAATAACGTTCCTATGTGCTCTCTATGGGCCTAAACTGAATAAACGAAATTGATTCTTTGATTCATACCTCAGAGGTGGTCTATTGAATTTTATCAATTTCAGGTTCAACTATTTTTGAAGTAACGACAGAACTACTTCTTGGTTTTTAATAAACGTTTTTTACTTTTTATATAAATTTAGAATTATTATTCTCTTTATTCAGTTTTATATATATCAATTACATTTTAAATATTTTTTAAAAATATGTTTAAGAATTATTATTATTATTGTTATTATTATTTTACTGAAATGTAGTGTACTTGTCATAATAGTAAGTAGATAAGTAGTGCAGACTGAAAAATAAAAAAATATAATGACCAAACTGAACTATATCTACCATAGACGACGAGAGACAACCCTAGCTCAAAACTTAAAGATTGAATATCACAGCTGTCCTGTACTGGTAGCGTCTGATTATTTTTGTGGTAGTAGTAATAACCACCATTAACAATTAGGCACTAAAAAAAATGCGACCGGCAAGGGATGCGTCTTTTAAAAATTAAATGAAATAATAATAAAAAAATATATGCTCGCTAAAATAGACGAGATAAGGTTTCTTTTTTTTCATAAATCGGTGCCTAAATTATAACAGAATCATACAAAAAAAAAATCCGTGAATAAGAACGAACAACAAAAGAGATAAATAGTTTTTATGGTTTCTATGGACTTTTCTCGATTTCTTCAATTTCTCTAAAACTATGAGAGATAAATTATTTGGAGTTTTACTACAAATTTAGTTAGGTAGTTATCTATCGTCAGACATAAAAAGATGAGGATGACCGCTACTGAGGCAAAATAATACACTGTGACACGGTACAATTTGTGATTATCTATAGTCTATTTACAAACAATCAAAATAAACAGTGTTTCTTGTGTATAGTCGAATAAACAGTGTGAATCGTTTAGTGCAAAACGGCCTCTGATTGGCCACTGTATGGCTCAGTCACGCCCTCTGTGATTAGCAGTGGAACCTTTTAGATTTTAAGATTCTAAAATTCATTGTTATCAATATTATTTATATCTGTCAATTTTAGTAATAAATATTAATTAAACGTGTATAAAGAATGTATGTAATAGAAATAGAAAACCGTGCCTTACATTTAACAACATGCTTGTAAACCACAGTCTTGTAACATTTAAATAAATAACAATTAAACCTCACACGTAGACGCCAAAAATTGTAATTTCTGCACAAATTTGTTAATTTTAGAGTAAATATGTTATTATTGTAATTTAATTATTAATAAACAAGTAGATAATTGTGTTGCACAGCCCTATAAATAATAGTTGTTAAAGAATTGTTAAAAATTGTATAGAAAATTGTAATTATTCGATGTCATTATAAAGTAAAATTCGAACCGAAATTAGAGGCCCACATCAGGGTAAAACCCTATAATATATAAACGCAGGCGACTTTCTCATCAGTTCGATACTCTTAGCCGGGTCGCCAGCAAGTCTTTGAGCTCTGCTCAGATTTTGCACCTGAATGGGCCACTAAATTCAGGACGATTTTGTTCTAACCGAATAGAATAGTTTTATTTACTGGGTATCCCTTCAGAACCAATTCGGAATGTGGCCTTCCTGGCTGGTTCAGCTATCGTCAGAGACACACGGGGAAACCTTCGCTTTCCTGTTCTCGCGTACGATAGTTACAGTCCACCTTATCCTCAGGGCAGGAAAGTGTGTAAACTGAACCACCCCATGTACATATGGGCGACAGCCGATCAAGCGGTGAACGGACTCGTGTTCTATAACCGGGTTCGCTCGTCCACGTGAGGCCCGTCCAGTACAGATGGGTTGCACTCTGGGAGTGCCGGCAGAAGTGAAAACATTTTTTTATTTCTTTCTTCGTTATATACATAGAAAAAGGTAAAAAAGAACATACCATACCATACCATACCTATAGTATAGCGCTAATCATAGAACCTATTACTTATTTTCTGCTAATTTTCTGTCAGAAGAAATTAATAAATTATGAAAAGAAAAAAAATTACAAAAAATAATAAATTACAGAAAGATAAAATAATCATAAAAAGTAATAAATTACAAAAAGAATCACCAAAAGTAATAAATTATAATAAGAAAAAACAATCACAAAAAATCCCTGAAGGCCAGGTGGTTTGAACCCGATACTATCTGAAACTATAAGGACTTACAGTCGAAGTGCTTACCGTTTAAGCTACGACGCTATCTATCGTAACTTGCAAAATAGATAGTCTGTACCTAATCTTGTATGACGTCAGTCGTCGGTTACGGTTCAAAGGTCAACTAATCCTGACGCTTCCTTAACGTTTTACACTCATCCAACGCCGCTAAAGAAGTTTTCACTTCAAAAACTCGACCTGTGCTGAAAAGATCGAAACAAGCTTTATAGCAGGCGGTACCCATTTGCAAATCTCAAACCCGATAACAATTAATATAAACCTCCTTTAGTTGAGTAACTAACCAAACGGAGTATGTATACATTCTGTCTTTCCTTTCGAAGTACAGCACCCCTATAAAGACCTATTGGAATCGCAGAACATTGCGATTCCTCTGTGCACTTTCAGGTTTGCGGAACGAGTACTCATGCCGAGTTAAGCTCGCCTTTGTATATAATATTTTACTTGTATAAATGCCGTACATAAATAAATAAATAAATAAATCAATTGATGCCGACAATGGTAGATACGAGTAGTTGTTTTTGAACGTCAGTCATAAACTGCTAAGTGAATAAAAGAACATAAGTGGTAAAAATTGTTAAAGTTAATCCTTTGAGTGCATAAATGGAAACATACAGCGGCAAATTGTGTCAACAATATTTTCCTTCCTATTATTTTTTGTTTTATATATATAGGACACGTCAATTTGACTTCACCTTTTCGGATTGTAAGCTGAAGGCAAAAGTCTCAGTAAAAAGGATCACCATTACTAACACATAGCATGTTACCAATGGTAGTAGTCAGCTTGACGGCCTTATCAGATTCTATTTCACGCCCTGCTTAAAGGAACCGGAACTGTAGAAAGAAGGAAACCCGTGAGCTGACAAGGAGTTCTGACGGTATTTCCATCCAATTGAGCAGTCCGACTGGGGAAATACCTCCGCCATACAGAATATCGCGGCCATAATAACCTCTTGTTGTGTTTCCGGCGGTGAGTAGGGTAGCCAGAGCTCACTGGAGACGTTTTGTGCTGTCAGTGGGAAGACTAAAGGCTGTTCCTGCTTTGTCTTCTACACTGACAGAAACTCTCTGCGTTTACAGTGTCGGCAGCACGAGTGTGACTGTCTGATGTTACACACGTCTATAGGCCACGGTAACCACTTTCCATCAGGTGGCCCGTGTGATTGTCTGCCACCTCAGTTTTATATAAAACTAGCTGTCGCCCGCGGCTCCGCCCGCGTGGATGTCGGTTATCGCGAATCGGGGTATGAAAAATAGATGTTGGCCGATTCTCAGACCTACCCGGGTAACCTATTGAAATATCGAATTTCTGTTACCCGAATCTTAAAACCCCGAAAACGGTTGGTAGAACTTTTAAAAGACAGATGTAATGAATGACAACTTTCTATAATTCCGTTTTTCATTTCCCAGATGAATCAATTTCCAGGTGCACTAAAACCAAATTTTCAAATAGTATTTTTTTGTTTTCCATATTGTCATAATCCAAATATAGTTATACCAGATTCTCAGAATATTTTTTTTTGTTTCCCATCGTACCATTTTCCAAATAAACTATTACCAAATTTTCATAATCTTTTTATTTGGTTCCCATACAAATCGTGTTCCAGCTAAACTATATACAGGTATAGTAAAAATCAGTAAATTTATACGATTCATTTAGGGTTTGTAACGGTTGATATAATAATAAAAAATCTAACGTTCACTTAAGACATAAATAATTTCACTTAATATAATGAAAGCCTGAAGACTTATAAATATAACATAATTTTGTTTAAATTATTGTTTTCCATGTCATGCATGAACAGTTTTGTATGCAGGTATAATCAATGAATCAGGAAAGCGAGCTCGTGAACACTGCGTACCACACCCGACCCGACTCGCCGTGGTACTTGTCTGCCCTACACTAGAGTGTTATTTAAGAACCGAAGGCGCGGAGGGAGGGGAGCCCCTTATTTCGTAGAAAGAAATTTCATAGAATTTCGTTTCACAGAAAATGCTTCATTTAATATTTGGTTCTTATATTTTTATTTCGAATATTATTGTTTCAAAAACAATTTCCTACAATGAAACATATTTCACAGAAACACAATTTTTAATCAAATTTTTTTGTTTAACAAACATATCAAGCTGTAGAATTATTTTTAAAGAATATTAAACCACCTTTATAATGTTCCAAATCACATTTTTAACTGTAACATTTACAATTTTAACACCCCGACTCAGATTACCCCGACTCGGATAGGTTAGGTTAGAAGGCTAATGCGGGAGCGGAGCGTAGCGAAGCTCCCGCATTAGGCCTTCGTGGTTATTTTTTTATAAACCACCCAGAAGTAGGAGCCCCGCGTAGTGTCGCCCTTGTAGACGCATCAATTGTTTAGTTCATAAAAACCATATATATGATAATATGTTATTCTTTGTAATAAGTGTCTATTAAATAAACAATATAATGATTAAGAATAGTTGATTTGATATTCTATGAAATGATTATTCTAATGTTTTTCTGATTTTTCTAATATTCTTTATATGAAACAAAATTCAATGATTTAAAATTATATTAATTAAATATAATGATTATATTTGTTATTCTATGAAACGAAATTATGCGAAACATTTTCTGTTATACGAAATTATATTAAACAATTGTCTATAAAACAACGCACACGCGCGCAGGGCTGCGGAAGCGAGCATGGGTGCCCGAACTTTGTTACGCAAGGGCGGAAGGACTGCACTTCCCGCAGCGCCGGAGCACTAATGCTTGCCTGCTTGCCTGCATGCTTGCCTGCTTGCCTGCATGCATGCATGCTTGCCGGTTTGATTGCCAGCTTGCCTGCATGCATGCTTGTTTGCTTACATGCATACATATATATTTTAAGGCAACGTGTGTTTTGTTCAGTAGGTCTCCAATTGTAGTTAGTAGACACCATATGAGGTTTAGTTTTAGGTTTAGAAATCTGGATATTGTTTGTCTGGATATCAATTAACTGGATATCAATTAATTGTATTTCAAAAATTTGTGTTTTAAAAATTGGGCTTTCGTGCATATGGATTACGGTCATCTGGATTTTGTGCATTTAGATTTCGTGTGTCTGGAACTCGTTCGTCTGGATTATAAAACGTCGTACAAATGAATAAATGGGCAAATGAAATTCGGAGTTGCGATTATATGGAAAATAAAACTTCGGAATTTGAAAAACCGGGATTATGAAAAATTGGCCAAACGTTTTCTGGATTATGATATTCGGAATGTTAAAATTCGGGATTAAGATAGGTAACCGACCTACCCGATATGCCCACAAAATTTCATGAGAATCGGTCGAGCCGTTTCGGAGGAGTTTGGCAACGAAAACTGTGACACGAGAATTTTATATATTAGATAGAAAATGATGTACTTAATAAAATATTCTGCACCGTATGTGAATTACATCTAAGCCCTGCATGTGTTGCCCAGTGTAGGAAAAGAGAGGGTGGGACTAATTGCAAGAGTTCATCAGGACATTTACCATGGTAGAGACGGTAAAATACTGCAAAGGCTCGAGGGTATTCGTGACCTCAGGATTCCCAATAATGCGGACAGAACGTCGCTGCAACCTGTCGAGAGCATCTAATTAATACTTTGCGGAGCCATCCCAGAGATGAGAACAGTATTCCAAGCAGGAACGAATTTGGGTCTTGTATAGAAGACACGTCTGCTCCGACGTCGTAGTCGTCTTACTCTGTTCCGGACTCCGAGTTTACTTGAGGCTGTTTTGATGATACTCTAGATGTTGTATTTGTTATTCAGTTTGCTTCATCGAGTCAAAACTGATATTTTCCGTGGAGCAACTGCCATAACATGACCTTCACAATCTAATGCCAATAAATATAGATGTACTGTAGTACGACCAGTTGTCGGACTTTTAATGGAACACCCGCGCCAATGCAAATAGACATATTCAGGTATACAAATTTTTGCACTGAGTAGGAATTAAACCCGCAGTCTCAGAGTAGCTGTCGATTGCATTGCCGCCACGCAACAGAGGCTGTCAGCTACCAATTAGACAGACACGTGAAGAGCCTCCGAGCACCCTTAATGGAGTCGCTCTCGTCTTTGTCAGAGAAAGCCTGAAGCAGCAAATTCTTTACACTACCTAAGAGATTGGAGATTTTGTCAGTGACTTTATTGGGGCTAAATGCGACCCTGATTTAATTAGAAGTCTGGCCCAACAATAGCTGTTCTGAACAATGCTGAACGTGACATTCAAATTATAAAACAATTAGTTGCTCGTAGCGAATTTATTCGGAAATAGATTGATTCGAGGTCCGATACATCCAGTACAGCTACAATAGATTCAGGTTAATAGATTTGAGGTTTGGAGCGTATTACAGCCTGTAAACCTCCTTATGATGTCTTTCCTGTGACTGCACCAACTTTAGAGTGGATATTCACTATCGTCTTTTAGTTAATGCTAAATTGCTTAAAATTTTCATTTGATATCATACTTCAATAACAAAAAAATAAGTAAATAGTATGCTAACTTTCACTATACTTTTAAATCATAATAAACAAAGACTTGATACAATATCCTTCAAGAAGTACACGAAATCAACCGACCGGACATTCCTGTAATAAGACCTAAAGTGCCGAATAGAATTATTCTACAGACCATCTGAATCTGTGCTACATTGTTAAAATTATCCCCTTTATTAGGGCGATTTATATATGTTTCTCTAAAACTTAGAAAATTGTGTATCGAAACACACATACGTTCATACGTTTAATATGTAGGACCGCGCGTATAAAATGCTACGGTCGACCGGTTATTGACACACGTAATTACAAGAGTAATTAGTGGGTGTAATAATTACTCCAGCCATAATAACCACTTGCTAGGGATGCTGTCATAACATGCTCATAATAAAATGTAATATCAGACAGAGTTAATTGATAATCATGTAATTATTAGTTATATCACTAGTTACATAAGCTATTAAAACATCTCGTGTTCCTAATTGCAAAAGTGTATCGAATATTATTCACCCTTTGTTTATTTAAGGGGAAATATATTTTTAGTATTCAAAATGGTAGATTCACAAAATGTTGATAAACAAAATGGTAGATTTACCACTAAACATGATAGTTTTCTTGCCAAATCGATTATTTTAGCCTAGGTTAGAATTTTGTTAGGTTTTTTGCGATAATCGTCATCATCGATTGAGTCTACAGCCTTCTTATCACCAAACTAGTAAATTTACGGCCAAAGTATTTTGGTGGCAGACTAACTATTTTGGTGACTGCCCTTTTCAACTGTATATTCTCCCATATTGTTTCCCATTCAATAGATAGATAACTGTATGACTAAACGAACTTGATAACAGAGACGCTTTTTCAACAGCGCAATCACTGTGCCTTTTATTATAATTGATTTAAAATCAATTTTCCAGTGACAAATTTCACCCCGTATGTTTCCAGAAAGTTCAAGAACTAGAACAGTAACAGGATTAAAACGTCCAACAACATAAAAATAGAATTCTTACAAGAAGTTCATGTGGGTCACAGCGGCATGTATGAAGTAGACCACGTGGTTATTAGGTATATTTTTGTGTTGCATTGAATATGGGGCACAGCACGTTAGGTGAGATATTTGGGTCATTTGTGAGTTTATTTGCGGATGATTTCTTTGAAGTGAATCATTTATTGGGGGTAAGATCGGCTCTTGTGCAGTGGTATTTATTGCACTCTCCACAGATACTTATTACGCTCTGTTGTATCGTTATCGCCTTTTACACTCTTTTTTCATCATCATTACAGCTTTCTTGCTTCCGTCCAATTGAGCAGTCCGACTGGGGAAGTACCTCTATCCTACAAAATACCACGGCCATAATAACCTCGTATCGTGTTCCCAGCGGTGAGTAAGGTAAATAAAGCTCACTGGAGAGTTTTTGTGCTGTCAGAGGGAGGACCAAAGGCTTTTCCTGCTTTGTCTTAAACACTGACATGTAGAAGCAGGAATAGCCTTTGGTGCTGTCAGGCACAAAAACTCTCAGTGTTTATAGGGTAGGTGCATCAGGTGGACCGTGTGCTTGTCTACCACCTCAGTAGTATAAAAAAGCAGCTTTCGTCAATTGCATTCATAGCTTACTATATATCTTACTTTATCTCTTACTCTATCTCTTGGTTTGGCTCATTTTGGTTTTTGCGGGGGCGACAATTGTCTGAGTCCCTAACTACTCTTCTTCTTTTTCTTTGCATCTTCCCATTATTTGGAGTCGGCTCTCCTCATTACTCGGCACCAGGATGCTCTGTCCGTTGGCCAGCGTTTGATGGATTAGAATGCATGGAATTTGACGTTAATATGGATCGTCGGTCGTCAATATGGAGGGTCTTCAAATCACGGGTCACAGTGTAGAGCCATGTGGCGAGTGGTCAACCACGACCGAGGTTTTGCTTAGGTACGAATAATGCTCGGATCACAGAATGGTCAGAATCTCTCCGTTTTATATGTCCGTACCATGTTAGGCGATTTTCTCGGAGCTTATCTATAATAGGGGTGACTTCGAAACTTCCTCTGATGTACTCGTTTCGTAGTTTATCGAGTCTAGTTACTCCGCCGGGCCATAGAAATAACTTCTAGTTAGAGGAAAGTTGTTCTTCTAGTTAGAGTTATCACCAGAGTCTCGTTCGTTATTCAGCAGGCCACCGGTGAGGTTGGCTCGGGGTTCGAACATTTTTGAAGTGATAACTTCTTTAGCGGCGTTCAATGGGTAAAAAGGGTTAAACTCGCGTCAGTATCACGTGACCTTTGACCCGTAACTGACGACTTTGTAGGACGACATGACGTCCTAGCTACAGAGTGTTTATTTTGTTAGGTACGCCAAGAAGCTTCGTAGCTTAGCTGTAAGCGCTTCAACTGTAAGTCCTTATGGTTTCAGATAGTACCGGGTTCGAACCTGGGCTTCTGACACTTTTTGTGATTATTTTTTCGTTTTGTAATTTATTAATTTCTTCTGACAGAAAATCAGCAGAAAATTAGTGATGTGCGAGCCTTCTGATATCCTTCTTGCAGATATTTTTTATTGCTGCCTTTTAATATAAGCTTTACCTGCATATCGGCCCTCATTTATCGTAGGAAACAGAGTCCAATGAAGTAATTAGCGCAAATATAATTACATCACCAGGTGAACCCTTAATGAAGGCTTCGCGGCCATTATAGTTAAGACAAAACGATAGCTACACAAAGATGCCGTCAAAAATTAAGTTTAATTATCCGAAAAGCTGTTATATCGGATGAATTTACATCCTTTGGCCATTTTGGTGGAGTGATGTAAAACTTTGATTACGTAACGAAGTACAAAATATGGTACAAATACATACGCTTTCACTTCAATTACGGTTTGGTGGAAATTAGGTGATTAATCATCGCCATCATCGTTTTGGTGATTGGCTAATTTTGGGTACGAATACACCTCTGCCTACCCCTTCAGGAATTTACAGGCGTGAGTGAATGTATGTCTTGGTCGTGGTCATGGTTGTTACTGAGATTTTTACCAGTCCTTTTACTTCATCGCCTCAAATTTGATTTGACTTATAAATTAATGAGAGTGACTGCCGTCAGAACTCCCAAACCCAGAAGAAAGATTGCCCCAGAACCTAGTCTATCAATCAACAGACCAACCAAAACCTAGGAATAAAACTTCGAGGCTCAAGCGGTCATCGCAAACCATTGGATTAAAGGATGAAGCTCCGGCCTGGAACTATTCCAACTACGTTTTTGAAGGGTCAAACCGCCCACAGTTGTTTCTGTAAAATTCAAAATTAAACCAAACAAAGCCACATTTATGCAGAATACTGGAAATCGATATCACCAGTATTCTCGCTAACCACCGAAATTGCTCGTGTTAGGAGTGTGTTTACGTCAAAAGTACCTATAAGGTCAGATTCGAACTCGCGACCTGTACACCACAATCCTGACACTTTATCCACTAAAATGCCATCTCTTGTGAATTACACAATAGTTAACTAAACACTGTCGTCACTCACAGTCGGTTAACATATGGCTTTGAACGCGATTACTGTCATAATGGCTGTGACAAAGCCATTAGCCTAAATCTCTTTGATTGAGAGTGGTCGCACATGGTGTGGCTGACTCTGAGATACTATTGATAGCTTTATAAGTAGGTACCTTCATTTGAATGTCTTTTGTGTTCAAACTTGCGAATATATTAGTTAATTTAGACTTGTTGGATCGCAGTTCAGCCATATCTGCAGTTGAGACTGGTAAAGCGGACCCCAGACTCAGAGGTGATAGCTTCGGAAGCGACTGGAATCTAAACTTTTGGCAATGTCTGGGGGCACGGCTGCTGTGCCCCCGCCAAGTCGAGCAAAAAAAGCGGCTTGGCCGTACCATACCCTATAACTTCGTTGTGAATAAATTAATTTTCAGTAACCAAGCAGGCATTGTATAAACACGGTATATTCTAAATTTCATTCAATTTGACCCAGTAGTTTAAGAGTTATAAACAGTTAAAGATTCTTAATTTTGTCACTGACTGACCAATCATCAAAATCATAAATTCTAAGGTGTATGAATCAATAAAAAACTCAAATATGTTCCAATTTCGGTCCTATTTATTTAGAATACATTACATATAAATATACAGAATTACAAAGTTACATTTGCAGTTAATTAATCAGTGTACCTGTATGTATCACTACATAGTATAAAACAAAGTCGCTTTCTCTGTCCCTATATCCCTTTGTATGCTTAAATCTTTTTTGATGCGATGAAACGGATTTTGATGCAGTTTTTGAAGTGAAAACTCTAATTCCTATATCCTCCGTCCACGGATCGTTTACCGAACAGTAAGTGCAATAGAAAAATCAGAGCATATTATGACACTACCATCACATCTCCTGACTGACATGCGATATCGTAAAGGTTGAATAAACATGACGACTGTTTATTATTTGCATAGTACATACATATAATCACGCCTTCATCCCCGGAGGGTTAGGCAGAGGTGAATTAACACCCACATTTCACCTATTGCCACATAGAACGTATTGCCGTATTCCGGGCACTATTGTTGATTCGAGCCATGCATCTGAGGCTGAGTCTGGGCTGTACATATCTGTCTGATGTTAAAGTTAATCAGCCCTATCCCTTAGTCGCCTTGTACGACACCACATGGGAAGAGAAGGGGTGGCCCTAATTCTACTCTGCCGGGAACCACGCGGCTAAGCAAAGTACTAAGGTAGTAAACTAGCAAACGGGCATTAGATAGATGGTAAGCAGTTACCACGGCTTATGAATGTTCCAATATTCTTGCAACTCAGTTGGGGATGGCATTTGGTCCGGGAAACAGTCGAACTTTGATATTTTCACATGATCCTATTTTCGGTTCGATCCCAGGTTTTCCCATGGCGCACACCAATGACTATTCGATGCTTTTCGAAGTTATGTGTGTATTTATCGCAGGTTTATAAGTGCCCGGTTAATGGCAATAGGCTCGCCACCTATTACATTAGGACCTGAACATAAACTGGCGAAATGTGGGAGCTAGCACCTCTGCCTACCCCTTCGGGGATATAGGCGTGAGTTTATGTCATGTCATGTCACTTATTTTCTTTTTGTTTTTTTTTAGGTTAATTTGTATGAAGTAGGACAAGGCGGTATTTCCATCCAATTCAATAGTCCGACTGGGGAAGTACCTCCGTCCTACAGAATACCGCGGCCGTAATAACCTCGTGTTGCGTACCCGGCGGCGAGTACCTATAGGGTAGCCAGAGCTCACTGAAGAGTTTTTGTGCTGTCAGTGGGTAGACCAAAGGCTTGTCCTGCTTTATCTTCTACACTGACGACACAGAAACTCTGTTCTAACAGGGTCAGCAGCGCGAGTGTGTCGCCCCTGGTGTTGCACATGTCCAAAAGCCACGGTAACCACTTTCCATAAAGTATGCGGTGTGCCAGTCTGCCACGTCTGTCTCGTCTTAAAATATAAAACCTTTCACTCTTTAACTTAATCTAGGAATATGCCAAACTGCTCGGGTACCTACCACTGAACCGCTCCTTAAGTAAGTGAGGATCATCGACCCAGGTAAGAAATGTTTAGAGCGAAATTATCTTCACACTACATAAACAATGGGGTCCAACAGAGTCACTGAGTGGAAAGATGGGATAACTATGTGCTTGCGCTGTCACTTTGTCACACTTTTAGTTTATGTTCACGAGCCGTAACTAAATACTACGTTTTTGTACTTACTACTATGATAATAACCAAACATTCCACAGATATACTGGTGGTAGAAATTTGATGGCACAAATTTGTCACAAATTTCGGCCGGGTGGGTACCACTGTGCACGATTACGAAAAACCCTCCATAGTAATCCAATCTCCGTGTTTGACTACAAAGTCACAAAATACATAAATAAATTAAAATCATTCATTTCAGGGCATTTAGACCCATATTGATTACATACATTTTTCACATTCAATATAGTTAGTATCATTAAGAAATAATCAGGTTATATGAATTACATTCCCACATAAACCATTATGAACATAAAATTACCTGGAATATTGAAGGCTATAGGTATACGAATGGATATGTCTCGAGACAACCTCACCTTCCGCCTAGCACATCGACCAACAGACGGCGTGCGGTTTAGTCGGTTCGAGTCCGACATAACCTCCCCCTACGGCTCCGGAGGGGGGTCGGGGGGTATTCGTGGGGATTTCCCGCACGTAAAAAAAAAACCATCGAAATCGCCGTGATGGTTCCCGGTAGAGCAGAATATGGCCACTCCATCTTTTCCTGTGGGTGTCGTGGAAGGCGACTAATGGATAGGGTTTTCTTCATCCAACAGTTAACATACAGCCCATAACTAAGTGTCCGCTTGACACCAATAGGCTCGCCCTCTATTACGCGGGACAGATAATCAATGTTGGCGAAATATAGGCGTTAATATACCTGTGCCTACCCCTTCAGGGATTTACAGGCGTGAGTGTATGTGTGTATGTACTATCCAAACTAATACATGATATCGATAAGATCATTTTGAGTACTTTGTTCGTCAAGGTCGATCTGATGTTGACTGTACAAGGTATGAGGCCAAGATCTTTAAAACCCAAGACAATCTAACTTGCAAGAGGCCATGGTACAAGCCTTCCTATCAGTATTGGGAGGTACAAAATAAACCAGATTGAAAGAAAGAGTAGATAGGAGAACTAACGCTGGCCTCACAATTACTAGCCTTGAATGCAACTGGGACTTATATGATGACGGTGGAGGTACTTCCCCAGGCAGTTCCGACAGCCTCCGTGGCGTAGCGGCCGCTATGCAGGAGGTGCGGGTTCGATCCCCGTTCAGTGCAAATATTTGTATACATGAATATGGGTATTTGCATTGGTCAGGTCGTGTCTCGGAGAGCACGTTATAAGCCATCGGTCCCGGTTACCATACAAACATATATGGCAGTCGTTACGGGTAGTTGGAGCCCTCAAAAATCCAACAACTGGTCTAGCTGCAATGCTTCGATATCGCCTTTGGATTGTGGCGGTCAGATGGCAGTCGCCTCACAGCAAATATTGAAGTTTAGCCAAATCAGCAGTTAGACTGGTAAAAAAGGACCCCAGACTCCAAGTTGAAAAGCTTCGGATGCGACTGGGATTAACGCTAGGATGAAGAAGAAGAAGGAGGTACTTCACCAGCCAAGCTTCCAAAAGCAAACGGGTAATTCCGTTAAGCCCTACTTTGTCCAAGAACATACGATTATCCAATGACTATTTTGTTGTGTTGTGTTGTGTTGTGTTTGGTCAGTGTCAAATGCACTTTACTGCAGTCGTAAGCTAGAAGCCTTATTATGTGTAATTCGATTTACTGCTGATTCGATTGATACGTGAGAATCGTTCTAAGTCTTCTATTTCACGAAGGTTTTATGATGTCAAATGAATGATTGGTTGTCGATAAATGTTGTGTAGAAAGGTGCTCTTTTAAGGTATAGGAAGCTCGTGAGGATGTTTTTAAGGACAGAAGCAGATGACAGGCGGATGTCGCACCCTTGAATAGTAAAGACATGACGAGTATTTATAGGTATGTATTCCGTTCTTTTGACAAATTGGGATACAAGTTTCCAACTTTCAGTTTCGAAAGGTGCTCCTGCAAAGGCCATCACAAGCCAAATTAGGTAGAAAAAGGGGGAAGGCGAACTCCAGGTTTCAATGCCCAAGCTTTGGAGATAACGCATAGACGATGATGAAAGAACTTTTTCAACGGTCAACAGTAGAAACTTTGTACACATATTAATACAAATACATGAATCTCTCTCATCTGACTGACGGGTGTTGTAAGAAGCGACTGACGGAAAAATCTGCAAGAGAAGGAAATCTCGAAATAAAACCTTGTACATATCCGTCTGGCCAGCGTGGAAACTGTAGGCCGAAGTCTACCAACAGACCTATGTCCAGCAGTGGACTGCAAAAGGCTAATTGATTGTTAATAAAATATGTACACCTGTCTCCCTATCTGATAAAAAAATCTATACAGCCTGAAAAATTTAAAGAGTCAAATAAAAATCTATCCCGTATAAGTCAAGGTCAACCCTGTTGAGTAAAATATAAATGGGTAATTCGCTTACTTACTTACGTAAGTAAGTATGGGTAATTTAAAAGGCTGCTTTTTAAATAAGTACAGCGGTACGTAATAAGTAGAAGGTTGACCTTGATTTCAGTCAAGTATGCCTATGTTTAGTAAAAAGAAAAATGTTATATTAGATAATGTAATTATCTAAATTGAAAAAAAAACGTTAACCACCTATTCACTTGAAGACTGCATAGCTTTAGGCAAAGCTATATGAGAGCAACTAGTTTGCATGTTTGATTAATCAGATTACCCTTCGCACAAGCACCCCTGGCTGTCGTACCTAGATAACTAACATTTCGGTTATAGTTTTCGAACAAATTGCTAGATAGATTTTAACACAATTAACATGGTTTGAAGCCTACGAGGAACTTGGTTCATTAGTTCCCATACAAAGGCATACACTCACGTCTAAAGGTATCCTACTTATTTAAAAAATATGATAGTTTGTGAGACATGGGTCGATGAATGTCTTTTTCACGCAAAAACAGCCGAACGGATTCTGGATGAATTGTGGCACAGATATGGATTATGGTGTGGAATAGCATATAGGCTCCTGTGGATCGTAGGCAAGAGACAAGGATCGATATTTCAAGCATTGGGAGTATTAGGGTGCTCCGAGCGTAGCCCATGGCTGCTGACAAATAACCAAAACTAGGGGACAGCGTAGCTGAAATACAGAATACTGCGGCCATAATAACCTCGTGTTGTGTTCCCGGCGGTGAGTAGGGTAGCCAGAGCTCACCGGAGAGTTTTAGGTGCTGTCAGTGGAAAGACCAAAAGCTATTCCTGCTTTGTCTTGGGCACTGACGGCACAAAAACTGTAACCACTTCCTATCGGGTGGCCCGTGTGCTTGTCTGCCACGTCAATGGTATAAAAAAAAACATTAAATCAATTTAATATACAGATTTTTTTCTACAGATAAAAATTGATTTATTTTGTAATATAGGTCAGATCGGGCAATTAGAATGTATCCGTACCGAATTACAGTCACAAGGCTATATCGGCTATATGAACATTTCCCTAGAGGGGACCTTGGAGCGTTCACCAGCTATAATATCAGATATTATTAACCCAAGGTCTGTCCTTTTACCACTCAATGACAGAACTGAATGTTCTGACAATACATTTTTTTTTTACCTCTATAGCGGAAAATTTACTGCATGTATTTAAGTGGTTTTCACACTATAGTATAGTGTGAAAACCACTACTGATTTAGTCGCAAGTCGGCCAAACAGCCCGGAAGCAGTATATTCTACATGCAACGCCGGCCGTGAAAGCCTGAAGACTTATATTAAAAATGTTTATCCACATTCTCACACAAGCAAGTTTTGCTATGCTTACTTTGTGTCTATTCAGCGCTTTGTAGAATGTTCAACTTGTTTTATATTGAGAAGTCAAAGAAAATACTGTTTTCGCAAAAACTTTCAGATAAAAGCACCAGACTACGCTAGTACTAATATCTATTCTGTGACCAGACCATTACTTATTCAACAATTGTGAAACGTGGCTGTAAAAGGCATTGTAGGTAGGCTTTTAACGCAAGTATTTTGAAAAGTCCGGCCACATTTACCTAAAAAAAATGTTTTTCATCATTACGAAATCTAATACTTCATTCAAGTGCTTCCATAATGTGTGTAAGTGCTTGTATATAATTACAGTGTGAGTAGCTTTGGCCAGCACTTATTGATTATGCAAAACGAAGCTAATTTTAGATTAAATCGATGTAGTTCTAACGCCACACAAATTGATAATAACTTTCAGCACAAAAAATAATGACGGTTCTTTCTTAAAAAACGCTACAGTAAGCTCCTCCCCCGTTTTTCTCTATTCTTTTTTTATAGCGAATTTCATCTTTTTTCACAATAAACTGTAGGTGAGGAATCGTGTTCCAGCCAAAGGTCATCAAGATTCGTTCATAAACAACGCAACAGCAAACTTCCCCCCTTTCTCCTCCATTTTACCTCCTATCAGAAGAAGCTCTCGAAAGAAGTTGAGTTTTAATTCAAGGAACATGTGTGCCAAGTTTGATGGAAATCGGTTACGAAATGCGTCCTCTAGACCAGATCTGTCATTCCGACATAGATACGAACAAAAGCAAAATCGGTCACCTAATCGAAACAGAGGTTCCGTTCGCTTTGTCAATTATTCGTTGTTTATAGAACATAATATTCGAAAAGAAGCCAGCAGACTAGACTATAGAACGAGTGTTGTGATTTATGCTTCGGTAAATGTGGCCGCAATTTATTGCGAGATCTAAGACGTAAGTAGTAACATAATATTGTTTGAGTATTACATAGGGACTTAGGGACCTTCTGTATCTAATGGCTTGTCCATTATTTATCGAAACGAATGAAAGTGATCCTTTCCATACCGGTAGTGTTTTCAACCACAATACAGGTAATTGTAATATTGTCTCCGACCTCCTTCCTAACAGCTCCTTCTTTTTGTTACTGAAAATATATGTATTTTTATACCACTTAGGTGACAGACAAACACACATCCCACCTGATGGGAAGCGGTTATACTCGTGCTGTCTGTAAGAACATACAAATGCCCTTCTTGAAGAACCCCATATCAAGTTATTGAAACCCATTTCAATAACTTGATATGGGGTTCTTCAAGAGGGGCATTTGTGTGACCAAATATCCTGGTTAGGCCCCAGCCTAACCAGGATATTTGGTATCCAAACCAATCTCACCAGTACCAGTACACGTGATGAGTGATCCAGTGCAGGCTTCCCTACAACCCAACAGTAGTAAAGCCTTTCAATTTGTTGCTTATCAATTCCCATACATTAAATTTGTTAATACGCGTTTTATTATTTCTACACAACGAAGCTGAATAAAAATGTCTCGTTTCTGCATATAGTGACGATCGATTACATTTCGATTTAATCACAGTAATTACGTAAACTGATATTTAATGTCATGTGTACGCAATTAAGATGTCAATCACACAGTGCGGTAATACTAATAGCTTTGTTTCAATCAGCTTAATTTAAGCATTATCATAATAGGTAATTATCATTTAATTAAACATTCTTCACACCTTATAATATTTTAAATTTAACTGCAATCAGAATCAGAACTTACGTTATATAAGCAAATCCTTCGTGGGTTATGCTGGGTGCTATTTGACTGGGTTGCAGCTGGGGCGATATGGAGGCCCCATTAAAAGATTTTGGGGCCGAAATCAACTTGAGAACAGACCAATTTATATCGAGAGGAGAAATAGGAGACCGGAGCCGATGCTTCAAAATGAAGATGCAACCAGGATTGCCGATCGATACTTCGAATGATATCCATAAGTGCAATAGATTGACTTATCGCTAATATTGATTTTTGCTAGACAACCTTGTGGTAGGGGAGCCCAAGTGGGGACTTCGGGATTTACTAAAGCGCGGCAGATTAATATACAGGGGGATACCTTGTACCCGGTTAAGTACCTCCACAAAACATGAGGCCCATATATAAGGCCGCCCGTGAAGGATACAGGATCAGGTTAGTAAAAAAAAAATGACCATCAGAAATTCTCGAGCGCGTCAGATTAAGGTAGGGTGAGTTAATTACATCCTAAAAAGTGTATATTCCACTAATCTGACAATTTGAGAGTGACGTAAAAAAAGGGGAGGGCAGCAAAGTTGTAAAAAAAAAACGTCATCTCGACATTCTCGAGCGTAGCTAAACTTTTTTTTATTTTGAAGGAAATAATTCAAGAATAATGAAAAATGTATAATCTGACGATTTCCGCGAGCCGAAATAACAAAAATTCGTCGATAAAGTTAAATGCGTGCAGCTGCGTGATGCCTACATTTCCTTCTCCGCGTTTCTATTCCTCTCTCACTCTCACTCCGTCCCCACTCTGGTTTCTGTTGCCATGACGCCATGATTGTCATGACATTTTAATATTAGTTGTGTGAATTAAAGTTTATAAATATTTAATATGAGTGCTATTAATTTGAAATGTGTATTTTGTGGTGAAAGTACCTTACAAATCTACGGATGAAGATGATGATTAATTAATCAATTTAATTATAAAACATTAAATTGTTTTAAGCTTTTTTTTAAGTAATTTTCTTATAAATACATGTATTCTACTAAAAAAAGCATACACTTATTTATTTGCATACTATTTCCTGAGCTTTTCAATTAATTAAGTTCAATGATTTAAAAAAATTAAAAAATCAAATTTTTGACTTACCGCTAAGAAAACTTAAAATTTTTAAACAATTCGGGAAGTTATTGGTTTTACCCCGTTTTGCGAAAATCGAGTTTTCATCAGATCTTGACGTTTTAAGGTCATAGGAAGCTTCCCTGACTACCTCTGTGATGTTGTCACTATGTCTGTATGTGTGCGTGCGTGCGTGCGTGCGTGCGTGCGTGCGTGCGTGCGTGCGTGCGTGCGTGCGTGCGTGTGTGTGTGTAACGACTAAACCGTTCGGAATCTACTAAACGGCGTTCTAAATATTTCCCTTAAAATCAGATTTTGAGAAATTTTGAAAAATCTCAAAAAAAATAAGTTTTTTTTGAAAGTGGTTTTTTTGGAATAAGTTTTAACCGGCTTTAGCGATCAATTTCAAAAACTAATCCGCCTTTGAGCTTGAAAAACCACGTCGATCGCCACCAAGCTGGCCAAAAGCGGTTGATTCGTCCGAGAGATATCGTGAACGAAAGAAACCCAGAAAAGTGTTTTTTCGTGATTACTCCGAAATTTGTGTATCGATCAATTAAAATTGCAAAATTACTTATGAGGATGATAAAACTGCGTCGAATGCCGTCAACCCGTGAAAATTGCTTGATCCATTCAAAAGTTATTGCGGTTTGAAAATTCCAAAAATAGTGTTCTATGAAACTTCTGTCAGACTTTCGAGCTGGGAGAGCTCAAATGCATAGAAATATTATATCTTTGAACTCAGCGAGCTCAAAATATCACATAAATTATATTTTGAGCTCAAAAATGTCATAAGTACAATTTTAAGCGCCCAGGAATGGAATTAGCGGGAAGTTGCAGGGATTAAGGTGAAACGTTTTTCTAATTTTTTTTTTGTTAGATCAGGCGAATCCCTCTAGATAATCGTCAGATTATGAGACAGCACGTTTAGAATATAAAGATGAACCATATATATCTTAATCTGACGCGCTTGAGTATTTCAAAATGGCGATTTTTTTTTGCATATTATGAAAATGGTCGCGAATTTGCGTCCCATCGAAATCGTCAGATTAGTGAACGAGAGCTTTTTTTTAGTGCACTTAACACTCCCTTAGAAAATCTGACGCGCTCGTTAATGTTTTTTTTTTTTTCATTTTCAACCCTTAAATCCAACCACCCGCATCATGCAAACGATCAGATTAACATACGTACATTATTAAAAATACGTAGGGCATTGATGCTATCAATATCTGACGCGCTCGAGGATGTCCATGCAACAGTTTTTTTTTACATATTTAAAAATCGATAGCCGCTTCCCCCACCGATGTAAAGGTATATTTCATATAACATTTTTTTCTTCTTATCATCTAAGCTTTGGATCCCAATAGGTCTCTACGACGCTCGAGTAAATCCCCATTTAGCCTCGTGGGCTCCCCTACCATTGGATTATACAGCGGGACTCAACATGTGTTAGAGTACAACATAAGTTTTTAACACGTGTATTTTTTTGTAGGTAATTTTATTAGCTGACGTACAACTATGTAAACAAACCTTGTACAAATAATGTTCAAGCTGTGGTATGAACTCCCTGTTGTGGTTTCACCAAGCGACTACAATATACCCCACCCCATATTGGTCTGCTCTTCAGGCATTAGAAGTTTTCTTCATAGTCGGCAGCGCAAGTGTGACGCGGGTGTTGCACACGTCCATAGGCCACGGTAACCACTTTCCATCAGGTGGACCGTGTGCTTGTCTGCCACCTTATTCGTATAAAAAAATGAACCAACTGTACCGGCTAAAATCGGTACTACGTATGTCACTGTCAAATGCATACTGTTTTATTGCAAATAAAAAACGATTTAGCATGATTTGACACTATTGAAGGGACGGTTGGCATTTATGTAGGAATTAACCAACTTCTGACTGTCGTATCTACTTGAAACTTCGTAATGAGACATCCGGACGACAATATTTTAGACAGAGCCTTGCTCGACAGCATGAATCACCAAAAACTGTGTGAATAACGACTTTCGTGTGAGTATTCTATTTAGTTCTTTAAACTGATAATGTTTGCGATGCATATCATTATACCGAAGTAGAAGCCATGTTTTACGCCGCGTCGAAATAACACTTGGTGCGTCTAGGTATGAAAATTGTATACTTGTAGTCTGAGATTTTATTTCAACATCACTGAATTGATCTCTTGATCTTGATGAACCTGATGATGTTCTGAAAGTGGAACTCCTCAACCACTCCTAAGAAAAAAAAAGGAGTGAGGGTGAGGCTCCAGTTGTACGTTTGTTTTGGGTCGTCGCAACGGAGCAGGGAAATTGTTAGAAACCAAATGAGACAAAGTCTTATAAGTCTTATAAGTTTCTAAGAATTACCCTATTCCATTAACGACGCCGCAACACTAACGCACGAGTGGACCCTTACCCCAAGCAAACCGCGGGCTCTGAGGCGAAGGTTTCGAAAAAATCGGGAACAACGCTGAGGACGATGAGGAAAAGTTGAGGTAGGCGCTAATTGCCTCATAATTTTATTAAATTACTTATTCAAATACTTAACACAGAAATGCTGCATAGCAATGAACAGTAAACGGGAATGAATCACAATTGGTTCATTTTAAACTTAAACACATCGTTTTCCCCTGTTATGTCATAAATATTTCTAGAATAAAAGGAAGGAAAACATGCTACAATAAGGTCAATAAGCTGTAACAATCATTAGTAGGTAGTATACAAACGTTTACATGTTGTACTGTGTTTATTTTTTCCATAGGTATCTTCAAGGATAGTTGAGATGCAAGAAAAATTACTTATTGGGCCTACACCTCGGCATTTAAGACTCAAGACAGCGTGCGGTTTCTGTGGGATCTTCTGCATGTAGAAAAGATCTTTAAGGATTATCTTTATCCCTGATAGGGCAGGCAGAGCGGGGCATTCCTCTTTTTCCAATCTTCAATGGAAAAATACACAATTGGTATTATATTCTTCACTCATTGGATACAATAGGAGGTGAATTCCATTCGTACGGAATCCTAAAACAGCTTATAATTACCTTAAAAGAAATTTGACTGAAATATCTTGTGTAAAAGCTCAATAAAGAGAAAGCCAAGAGCTCAATTTCTTCGACGATATGAACAAAACGATGACACCGCTTCACTGAAGGGGCCATCGAGTTGGACCTTCATTTTAATCAATTGTATGGAGATAATGAAGTGGAGACTGGCCTCTTGACAGAGCTGAGCTCATTTTGTTTGAAGGGCTTTAGAAGATGCTCGCCTTTTTGACACGTTTTTAAGAGCCTCATCTGTAGCTCTTTATGTTATGTTTGATGTGAAATTAAATATACACACAACTCTCTTTTCGTAGGGTACGTTTGCTGCATTTCGCTTTTAATTGTACATTTATAATTGTTTGCATAAAAAATAGAATAAATATTTTATATTTTCTTGAAGGATTAGATGCTTGGTAGATGATAAGGAGCTATAAGTGAAGTCTGAAGAAATAATGCCACCATTATACAGCATGAGCTTTTTGAGAAAGGAATAGCGAAATGTGCTCAAAGAGATCTCGGGACTTCTATTGGAGTTTAGAATTGTTTTTAAATATTTCTAGCCAGGAAAGTGGAAACTTGAGGAAAGAATTGTTCTTTCCTCGAGTTTACCGTACGTTATTCCCAGAATTTGTTCCTTATAAGCGTAGAAACTAATGTTTTCAGTTATTCATTGGACTTATGTTATTCAAGGAAACCACTATTAAAATAATACGCTTTGGCAAAGGTAATTTAACAATCAATTAATTATGTATTTTAAGTAAATATAACTATTAACTTACCAATGATGATGAACAGATTTGTCACCCAGAACCAGTGCATCCACCAGTGTAGCGTCATGACGACAGCTTGACAGGATCTGCTGAGAACACCGACCTGCAACAACGCCAAATGATAGTTAGAAACGAGAACGTACTTACTACCTTTACCTAAATCTCTTCGTCTGTATCTATCCCCATCCTATGGTTGCCTATAAGAGATTGCCTCAGTGCTATAAGACCGCCAATTGTGTACACGACGAGGTAGGACACGACGGTATTTTCGTCCAACTGAGCAGTCCGACTGGGGAAGTACCTCCGCCCTACAGAATACCGCGGCCATAATAAACTCGTGTTGTGTTCTCGGTGGTAGGATAGAAAGCTCACTGGAAAGTTTTTGTGGTGTCAGTGCAAAGACCAAGTCCTGCTTCATCTTCTACACTGACGGCAAAGAAACTTTCTGTTCTAACAGGACCCCCTGTTAGAACAGAACAGAAAGTTTCTCTGCCGTCAATCAGGTGGGTCATGTGCTTGTCTGTCACGTAAGTGTTATAAAAAAAAGACGGGTTGCGTTCTAGGAGTGCCGACAGAAGCGAAAACTTTTTCTTCCTTTCTTTCTTCGTTATATACATAGAAAAAGAAAAAAGTCATACCATACCACACCATACCTATAATACAGCGCCAATCATAGACCCTATCACTAATTTTCTGCTAATTTTCTATCAGAAAAAATTAATAAATTACAAAAAGAAAAAATAATCACAAAAAGTGTCAAGGCCAGTTTTGAACCCGGTACTATGTGAAACCATAAGGACTTACAGTCGAAGCGTTTACCGCTATGCTGCGAAGCTATTTCTAGTATATTGCAAAATGGACAGTCTATAGCTAATATTGTATGACGTCAGACGTCGGTTACGGTCCAAAGGTCAAACGATCCTGACGCGCGAGTTTAACAATTTTTACCCATCCAACACCGCTAAAGAAGTTTTCACTTCAAAAACCCATAAACTGTACCTCTGATTTGTTGTCTATGTCCTTGGAGAACAATAAAGATTTATTTATTTAATTACAGTCAGCGTCAAAACGATCTTGAATACCAAGTCTCAAAATAATCTTAATACCAAAGTATTTAGCGCAAGTGAAACTGTTTAATTGATTTAAATTTTATAATTGTCCGAACTAAAGAAGTGTACCAGAAAAGAACAATCGGATACCAAAAAGGAAACCAAGGAATTAAGATCATTTTGAGTACTTTGTTCGTCAAGATCGATGTACATCGTATTCGTGTTTACAGGGTCGGCCAGCACGAGTGTGACTCCCCTGCTCTCGCACACGTTCATAAGCCACGATAACCACTTTCCATCATGTGGGCCGCGAGCTCATCTGCCACCTCAGTGATATAAAAAACGACCACAGATCTTCATCTCACCAACCCGCAACCCTGACAGACAAAGGACAGAATCAGTGGTTCTTCAAAATTGCCAAAATGAAAATCTTTGTAACAATCACCGCTAGAGGCCGGACTTGGTCTGTAATTATAGAACATTGCAAAAACGCAAAGTCTCCGCATGTTTTACTAAAGGCGCAGTTATATATCGATCTTAATTTTTTACCTTGACCTATGAACAACTGCAGGCCATTTATTCCCGTAAATAGAATTGTCCATACATTGAGTCAGTAATGTATTGAAAAGAGTAGGTAGGAAAACAGGGCAGGTCACAAACACTCGCAACCGGCGTGCATGATAGGTTTGACATAGAGTAACCTCGTCTGTATGCAGATGTCAGGCTATTAACTGTGCCTACTATAGCGGGCAAAAAGGCGTGAGTATATATTTGTAAGAATAACTAAATAAACAGAATAAAACTAATAATGTCAAAAGCAGAAGAAAAAGTGCATTAGAAGTTTCCTATAGGGTCAGCAGCACAAGTATGACGCCCCTGGTGTTGCATACGTCTATAGGCCTCGGTAACCATCAGGAGATAGTTGATTAATTTATATTAGTGTATGATTAGTTCATCTCGACTCGATCTTCAAACAGCACTTTTGTTTACATTTATGATACGATTTCTGAAGTAAGCTAAACATACCCTGTGGTTTCCAAAAAAGAATTCTAGGACTTGAGTGTCAGACACGAGACACTTAAGTGTTAGAATGTAATCAAAAGTGCTGTTTGAAGATCGAGTTGAGATGAACTAATCAGTCTAAGGCCCGTATTCCAGATCAACGTTCAGTTGTGAAACAAGACATGTCATTAGAATCCCTCAGATCTATTTATAAACCGAGATTCAGTACTGAGTATTATTGTAGAATAAGGGCTTAGTAACTAAACTTTGATTACAAAATGTATAAGAATATTTTTCTGACCTGTGGTACACTAAAAATTCACCGAGGTATTCCCCAGTTAAATATTTGGGTCTACCGCCGGGCCGAAATCCGAGGCCTAAACTAATTGAAAATACTTTTAGAAACATTTCGGCAATATAAAAAGAGATTGAATCCATTTTGTTATCCTATCCTTATTAAGGTCGTCCTACGGAAAGGAAAAGGCCGAAGTGAATTCTTTGGTAATTAACTACATACTTATACGAGTATACACATTGCTTTTCTTCTGTGTACAAAATGGATTTCTTCAGTTTGATTTGAATAATATTGTTTCGTTCAACTTTTAGAGTAATGCGTAGCTAGAGTCTGGCTAACGAAAATGTGACCTGAGAAAAAGCGGGAAATTCAAATAATCTTTATGTGGTACCATGGAGAAGGAAATGATAGCGGAGATGTTACAAGGGAATCGAGTCGCGAGCCTTCCATATGTCAAAACGACTCAATTGGTTTGTGACGTCACCATCCAGTTCTAGTGAAACGTCCTTGCGTTCGGTTGTCATTTTTCGTCAAAAGTTCAAGGATAAAAATAGCTTTAACCTGGTTTAAGAATGAAGTGTACAGTACAAGGATGTACAAAGTGTAAAAATAAACAATTTCAACATTTTAAGGGAATAACATTTCATCAGTAAGTCCACTATATTTAAATTTTAATTTTTCCGAAAAAAATGTCTTTACAGAACCATCTAGCGTAGAGAAGAAATGAGTAACCTAGTCTGGCATGTATACTAGTTGTAATAATAACTCAATTCATTTTATGAAAATGATCACAATAATCTCGCCCGACTTCATTAGCAATTTCAAAAATGTTATATTATTAAATGGAATATTTTGCTAAAATTGAAAATTAAAGTAAAAAAAATTGGGCCATCTGTCGGTATAAGGCCAAATCATTTTGCCCCCTAAATGATTTTGCTATAATCCAAAAGATGGCCTTATTTTTGAAAATTATTTCCTTAAAATAGATTATTCTAGAATTCTGTGTAGCGCTTAGTGGCGAATAGTCAAACTATATAACAAAAATGACAAGGTCTGTTTCTGTTCGGTTTCGCTATGACGCACTAGATGGAGTCGTGGACGAGGTATGACGTCATGCCCCCCGCGTCTCCCTTCCCACCCGCATTTGGTCACGCGTTTTTCTTAAGAGAAATTTGACTGTGGCATCTCCGCTACTTAATCATATTCTGTCCTCCGTGTGTGGTACCTATCACTGATCACACAATACTGACAATTAAGGTCGTAGCCCACTTACACGACTCTGCTCCCACCCGGCAAAAATAATATAATTTGAAATATGCACCCAAAATCTTCGCCTGTTATTTCTTGCGCTTCTCTCTTCATCCTCAAGTGCAATAGTAATAATTGCTAGCTCGCGCGTTGTGAATCAGAACATATAAGTAAAAAAAAATACAGTGAAGTACTTAATACAACTTGCTACCATTATTTTTGTACATCATGACCCTTATTGTCTAACTCTGTGTTTATTGTCGACCTGGCAAAGCTTTTATCGATACCAAAACAGTTATTGTCCGTCACTATTATTGGTTCCAAGTACACTCACCACTGCCATCAGTGCCAATATGGCGATTTTCAATTGGTCACAATACACGGGTACTGATCGCCAGTCCAGCGAGTACTATTACAGGTCAGTGGTGGGAGCGGTGTTGGAGCGGAGTCGTTTAAGTGTGCTAAGACTCATAAACTTTGACGTGCCTTTGACAGCTTATAAATGTTGCCATATTAAAGTTTCAAGAAAACTCCCAGGACACGCTTTCGTTGGCCAGACTCTACAACATGCTTCAGGGTAGAAAACGGAAAGAATTTTTTACAGGGGATAAAAACGGAATTATTATTATTCTTTTAACTTGGGTGTAGATAAACGACGGTCAGAAAACGGAAACAAAGTATACGAAAATGCCTTTTCATTTTAATCTTTTCTCTCTTCTCTTTCGTAATTGTTTTCACATGTTTTTTAAGTTTAACTATTTTCAAGTAAAATTAAAGATTTTATGCTTAAATTAATCATCATCATCTTTCAATCCAGATCCTACAGTTATATGAGATGTGTGGACGTGTGTATTCTTCCATTCAAAATGTGAAAATCAAGGGCAGAACTTGAACCTAAACACCATTAGAATGTAAAAGCGTTTTCTCATTATTGAACAACGCAATTCCCAAGAAGCAATACTCTTAGGTAGGTACATTTACTATTAATCAGTAAGTAGAATGCCATTCAACGATTCACGAAATTGTTCAGTCGTGGAACGTGTCTGCGCGTGTGTGGATGGCACGATATGAGACAGTGTTAGGGTGCTTATATAGAGAAGCGGTTTGCCCGAGCGATCGTCGATTGTTCACCACGATTCACCAATTGTAAATGAGTTTGCGGTGAATCGTTGTAGACAATCCACGATCACGCGGGTTCGCGCAGGCGAACCGCTTCTCTATGTAAGCACCCTTACAAAGGGTATCTATTAACAATTCCTTGCGCTTGCACCTGCACCTGCCTCGTTAGCGAGTCTCTATGTCAAGCCATAAGTGGAGGCGATTTCAAAATAGGAAACCAGATCAACAAGCAATAATATGGGTACAACGGATGAGTGACTAGCTGTTACCTGTGTCACCGCCCGCGTGGATGTCGTAGACTTTTCAAATCGATTAAGATAGGAAAAATTTAATCAGTTCAGGCTGGATTCGAAACCGTGGTCTTTCCCTTACAGGAGGAATGCTCTGACCATTGAGTCACCGCACCACACAATCACATAAAAATTTCATTCTTTCGCATCTTTTCCTCATATTTTCAGTTTTACTCAACCATTTGTGATCGAACACATGGCAGATTTCAAGTCTCACCTAGATCTTTGTGATAAAACACCCGCGTCAAAAATCCATGTTCGTCGCGACCGCGAACAAATAGACAATATTATAATTCCTTCAACAATGATCAAATCATATCATTTATGTCAAACTAAGGGGTTATTCTACGAAGGATATGAAACTAAGGCCAATTTATTATTGTAGATTATATGTAAAACTGGAAATATGAGCAAAAGTAGCAATAACCGACATCCAAGCGGGTGGAATTGCAGGCATCAGCTAGGTAGTTAAAATATTCAATCAGCTAGGTAGGCATAAAGAATAATATCTATTTTTCATCTCGAGTTTATCCACGTTTGGGCTCTTCCTTTCAAAAAGAAATTAAGCAATTCATATTGCGAGTAACGTACCTGGATGGATCTCGTAAATTTTCATTCATTAGTAAAATGCGGAGTGTTTCTCTTTTAATTAAATTACAATTAATCAAAAGGGATTTTTGACAAAGTTTTCTATGAAATGGATTCAGGCAATCCTTTTAATTAAGAATGTAGACGGGCTTAATTGGGGATCTATTTATTGCTCTAAATACTTCAATCTCATGTAATATTGAGAGTAAATCCGTGTACAGCGTAATAAAGTGTGGTAAATATTGATATTGAAGATATAATTATTTTATAACCCCTTTGACCCAAGTTTAAGTATGCAGGTGTTTGTAATGGTGACCCTCTTTCCTGATACTTTGCCTCCAGCATAGCATTAGGCGAGGTGAAGCCAAATTGACGTGCCCTACATTTAAAAAAAGTCATTTACTATTTGTGAGTCCGCTTCCATACTAAATACTTATCTATTGTGCATTGCATTGCATTTAGGTACATAAGTATATTTTTATTTTAAGAAGTCATAAGCGGCACCTGTGCTTACAAACCATTATAAACTCTAGTTACATCAGGAATGGCAGGCACCCTTAAGTTACCTTACTTTATAGTCTGTTTTTAAATTTCAGATAGTAAAATGACATCACCTGTGTTGCCCGTTTATTGCAATTAAAAATAGTCATGTGCCAGATCGAAAATTGACGATAAATTAAATTTAGTACAGATTTTTGTTGGTTATTTTATAGTTAGCTTATATGGATAGTGTACGAAACTAAAAAACTTTTTAATTTTAACTTTTTTCTTAAAATATAATAAAGCCCCACTTGTATCTAGGCCACAAGTATTGTCGATAGTTTCGAGCACGTTACTAAGCACTAAAAGCTGGTATCATTATTTCACAATTTGACATTTGCAGTTGCTGTCTGAATTTAAAAAAAAAACTATTGTTTATTTATGAGAAGGAGGTTTACCTCCTTATTTATTTTGATTTTCGACGTAATGGTAGTGATCACTTTCTCATATGCTAGTGATCAACCAAGTAATTAATAAATGTAGCTGTTCTTTTTTGACAATAAACCCACTAAAAAGTGCTACTGTCAAAGGCGAAGAACCCTATAACCCGATTCCTGCCAGGTTCCCAATGGGTAGCATGGTGCATGACAAACTAGATGGAGATAAGTTTTTTTCCCACCGGCTTATCTTTTAGAAATTTTCATCACTCGCTTTTATGACCAAAACCGTAATAGGCGAAATTAATTTTCTGTATATATCTTCAGAGACATTCAGTACATGAATATATTGGTAGTAATAGTGCTGTGTAATTTGCCCCAAAATATATTAAAAGCTAAAGTAAATTACTAAGGACTCATAAAGTTCAGAACGTGCAAGTCTAAGTGAAGATATCTCAACATCAACGTGACAAAGTGTCGTTATCAGGGTATTAACTCTGCTCTTGTTACACGCCCGTTCGCTCACAGAGGGCGTCACAATGGCGTCTCACCCAGTTCGAGATAATTTGGGCGAAAGCGCCAGGAAATTACAGGAGTGACGAGTTCACTGGGTTTTATGAGTCAGATAGATCTTATGGATGCTCTGTACCGTATGTGCTAAAGATTTAGAGCGGGCTAGATGTAGCATTGTGCAATGGAAATGGCTTATTATTATTTACTAGCTTTTGCCGGTTGTCGGGATGTCGGTTATCACTATAATATCGATTATCGTTATAAATTGTAGCCTATGTGTTATTCTGATGTATAAGTCATAATATTGTAAAGTTCCATTAAAATCCATTCAGTAGTTTTTACGTGAAAGAGTAACAAACATCCATCCGTCCATCCATCCATACTTACAAATTTTCGCGTTTATAATATTAGTAGGATTAATGGCTATGGTGTCGGCCTTACGATCGAGAGGTAATTCTGGCTACTATACTACCTACTAGTTTAGCTGAAGGGGTTAAGAGGAATATTAGTAATTTGGATTACTTATATTCTTTCTAAGAAAAAAAGACGGGTTGCACGCTGGGAGTGCCGGCAGAAGTGAAAACATTTTCTTTTTTTCTTTCTTCGTTATATACATAGGAAAAGATATAAAAGAACATACCATACCATACCTATAATATAGCGCTAATCATAGAACATATCGCTTATTTTCTGCAAATTTTCTGTCAGAAGAAATAAATAAATTATGAAAAGAAAAAATAATCACAAAAAGTAATAAATTACAGAAAGAAAAAATAATCATAAAAAGTAATAAACTGCAAAAAGAGAAAATAATCACAAAAAGTTTCAGAAGGCCAGGTGGTTTGAACCCGATACTATCTGAAACTATAAGGACTTACAGTCGAAGTGCTTACCGTTTAAGCTACGACGCTATCTATCGTAACTTGCAAAATAGATAGTCTGTACCTAATCTTGTATGACGTCAGTCGTCGGTTACGGTTCAAAGGTCAACTAATCCTGACGCTTCCTTAACATTTTACACCCATCCAACGCCGCTAAAGAAGTTTTCACTTCAAAAAAAACTCAACGATTTTTTAGTGGTAATAGCCCCCACGACAACGTTATCATCATCATTTTAATATTATTTTCCCAATTTTTGAGGTGAACCAGATCATACCTCTCAGATCTCGAGGTTCGCTTTTTTATCTTCGTTTCGATTCGAATTATTAGCTTTAAGAAAGCGACTGCAGCCTGACCCACTAACCATGAGATAAATGCATGTGCTAGAGCTTCGCCCGTCAATAATTACGTATACCGACTTACCATTGACGTTGGTTTTGGCTGTAAAGATCTTCGTAGAACTTGATACCTCGCTTACGGCATCTAGCCTGCATTAAGTCTATGGCACCGAGCTTGTTATTTGCGTGGAATTTACCCGGTGATTTGCTAACGACCTTCAGTTTCCCCTCTTCATTGAATTATTCCATAAATTCATCGTATACATTCATTTACTCACGACTGTAATTCCGCGAAGGAGTAGGCAGCATGAACACATCAAACACTCATATTTTCCAAGTAGAGTTGGTTTCCTTGCGATCGTGATAGGCCAACTTTTCTTTGTATTATTTTGACCGTCATTGGTTCGAAACCTTACTGATACGTTTTCGAACCTCCTGCAGGAGACTTTACGCGGGTGTCGTGCGGTCCATGGCCCTATACGGGTGCCCCGTGTGGGCGGACACCCTGGAGGCCAGATTCCTGCCTCTGCTCCGTACGGCGCAGAGGACGATGGCCTCCAGGGCCATCAAGGGGTACCGCACGATATCCTTCGAAGCGGCGAGTCTCCTGGCCGGATGGCCACCGTGGATCCTGGAAGCGAGGACCCTTTCGGCACTGTATTTCGAGCCCGAGGATATTCAGGCCGAGAAATCCTGGCTCCACCAGGTCATGGTGGCCGAGTGGGAGCGACGACTTGGGCAACCACGCGCAGGGCACGCCATGATTGCGGCGGTAAGACCCATCATGGGGGAGTGGCTAGAGAGGCCACACGGTAGCCTCTCGTACCATGAGGCGCAGATTATCACCGGGCACGGTAGCTTCGGGCGGTATCTGCATCTGATGGGTATAGAGCCAACGCCCGAGTGCCATCACTGCGACGCGAGCGTGGACTCGGGGCTGCACACGCTCACCGAGTGTCCGTCGTTTAAGACGCCGAGGCGGGAGCTTGTGGCGGCCCTGGGGGTGAGAGTGCTCACGCTCTCAACCCTGCTCGCGGCGATGGTCCGCTGCGCGGATGCGTGGGCGGCCTGCGCCTCCTTCTGCGAGCAGGTCATGCTCGCGAAGGAGACAGCAGAGCGGGCGCTGCGCGATGAGCGAGAAAGACTCGCTGATATCGCTGCACGCACTCAAAGGCGGCTCGGGCATCGGAGGGCGCAAACTGACCTCCGGCGCCCATGAGCGCGGGCCTGAGGGTGACGGGTGGAGCCGCCCGTCACCGTAGCAGATTCAGGCCACGGCGGCGGCGCGCATCGTAGGACGATACGCGCCTCCCCACACCGGGGTTGGTCGGGGACCGCGCGGTCCCCCCCTCCCGAGGAGGGCCAAACCGAGAGGGATGGCCCTGGGTCAGCCGGGGTGCGAGGGATATGTCCCTCCGGCTTCGGAGGGATGGGTATCCGAGGGGATAAAAAAAAAAGATACGTTTTCGAACCAATGACGTTCAAAATCTATACTACTAGGCAGTGGCGGCCTTACCCATTGCGAGGCTCCGGGCGGCAGGTCTTTGCGAGGCCCTTTGTATGTGATGCGAATGTATATCATGTTTAAGGAGAAATGCTAAAACTATACAAATGAATCAAGAGTTGAGTTTTAAAATATTTTACATTGAAAGATTTACAAAAGTCAACACGAGAAACGTCGCGAGTACAATCAAGAATAATCCAGTAATATTTATTATTTACTATTTTTTCAACAATTTGAGTCTTCACGTGACTTGCCGTTATTTGTATGAGCTCATTTTGAATACTTTTACCGATATAGTGGTCATTAATCGTCTTATCCTTTACTTGTTTTAGGTGCCTGCTTTCTTTTGATAGCTCGTTTCCTTTTGAACTACCTGACTCAAATTTTCTACCGGCATCACGATCACGCGAATTTTTTTATATTTTTTTAAATTTACTTGGATTGTTGCGCGAGGCCCCTATAAGGGCGAGGCCCCGGGCGATTGCCCTGTTCGCCACCCCCTAAGGCCGCCACTGCTACTAGGTCACTAGAATGACGAAAGCTGTCTCTCTACATACTGATTTAACCTTCTGCGTCTTTTGAAGCGGGTGTCACAGGATTGACGACTTGTTGTGTTTTGCAGTCTTGTGTGCTTGAGACAATACGATTAGCTAGACAAAATCTCGTTCAAATAACTTAATCATGTAGCCTATCGCTTTCCACTGCTGGACATGGCCTGTCCCAATGTTGGTAAGGCTAAGGCCTACTGTTTCCAGACTAGCCAGACGGTTTGCTATAAGTTTTTATTTCGAGATTTCGTCCTCCTATCTCCCATAATTTAGTTTGTTTTGTAATCTCGAATCGTAGTACATTTACCTATTTTTACAAGCTTTTATTTAGTTTCACCTGTCCCGTTGTTTGTAATCAAATATTGTAAGCTAAATTTGATCCACTTCCCGGTTTCCGTTGATTGCATACATGTATAACATAACATAACATAAACTCACGCCTATATCTCCGAAGGGGTAGACAGAGGTTCATTAAATGTGGGTGGGTACATGTATAAATCGAATGACAATGCAATACAACACAATAGTGACGTAGAGCTGATCTGATGATGGACCTGGAAGCTGGCCATAGGAATTCCGTAATTAAACGATGTAACCCCATCGAGTTAGAGCTCATTTGATTCGTCTTGACGAGTACTTTGATACTGTATGCTAACCAGGGTCTGATGATGGACCTGGAAGCTGTACCTTGGGAACTCCGTTATTAAACGACGCAACTCCAATGAGGCTCGTTCGATTCGTATTGACAAGTATCTTGATTGGCGTGAATATACAACTTTAGTTAAATTTATTAACAAATATAAAAGCTTGTTTTTAAAGCGGCGTTGGATGGGTAAAAAGTGTTAAACTCGCGTCAGGATCACTTGACCTTTGAACCGTAACTGATGACTGACGTCATACAACATTAGTAACAGATTGTTTATTTTGTTACGTACGCTATGAAGCTCCGTAGTTTAGCGGAAAGCGCTTCGACTGTAAGTCCTTATGGTTTCAGATAGTTCCGGGTTCGAACCTGGGCTTCTGGCACTTTTTGTGATTATTTTTTCTTTTTGTAATTTATTACTCTTTGTGATTATTTTTTCTTTTTGTAATTCATTACTTATTGTGATTATTTTTTCTTTTTGTAATTTATTACTTTTTGTGATTATTTTTTCTTTTTGTAATTCATTAATTTCTTCTGACAGAAAATTAGTGATAGGTTCTATGATTGGCGCTATATTATTTCTTTATAATAAAGTATACCTACCTTAATCTTTTCTCATAAACTGGTAAGAAGCTGAAACTTTAAAAACGGCTAACGAGAGTTGTTGTTCAGTTTATGGAGCATAATATAAAGTTCGTGAAAAACTGGCGGCAAACGGAATGGGAATATAAACTGTTCTTGTTGAAAATACAATTACGCAAGATTTTGATTTCATATTTTTTTTAATCATAAAGATCCTTACTAATATCCCCAGCTGGAACCGGTAGGGGTGGGTATGTCAGACTCGAACCGATAAAAAAAAGACGGGTTGCACTCTGGGAGTGCCGGCAGAAGTGAAAACATTTTCTTTTTTTCTTTCTTCGTTATATACATAGAAAAAGATAAAAAAGAACATACCATACCATACCTATAATATAGCGCTAATCATAGAACCTATCACTTATTTTCTGCTAATTTTCTGTCAGAAGAAATTAATAAATTATGAAAAGAAAAAATAAACACAAAAAATAATAAATTACAGAAAGAAAAATAATCATAAAAAGTAATAAATTACAAAAAGAAAAAATAATCACAAAAAGTTTCAGAAGGCCAGATGGTTTGAACCCGATACTATTTGAAACTATAAGGACTTACAGTCGAAGTGCTTACCGTTTAAGCTACAAAGCTATCTATGGTAAATTGCAAAATAGATAGTCTTTACCTAATCTTGTATGACGTCAGTCGTCGGTTACGGTTCAAAGGTCAACTAATCCTGACGCTTCCTTAACATTTTACACCCATCCAACGCCGCTAAAGAAGTTTTCACTTCAAAAAAACGACTACGGCTATGGGTAGCAGTTTGACTATTAAATACAAAGACCCAGTCATTGCTGACGTAATAAGCAAAATGTAATAAATTAAATAATGAATGCACAGGTAACATTTTCTTTGACAAAAGAATCACAACGGTTTAAAATGAGTTACAGTCTTAATGGACCCCTAGCAGTTTCAATTACTTCCTAGTCAATTATATTCGAACATGATAAACAATAAACAAACCTACATACAAGATTTTGTATAGATTTCAAGTCCAATAACCTTCTGAAGCAACCTCGACATATATCATGTCATTTCTTTGTTACCCATATTCATTATTTTGCTACACGGGGCAAGTGTCTTGGCTTATACGGGAGTGACGGCTGTCTCCCTCAAACTCTGGAAAAAGCCCTGTGCATTATTGGTTGATCAGATAGTGACTAGTATAAGCGTCGGTAGCTTAGTGGTTAAGAAGTCGGTCTTACGATCGAGAGAACCCGGGTTCTTATCCTGGCCATTACACTACGAACGCGAACCCTTTCCTAGCACAAGCAATAAAGCTTAGTTGGAGGGGTTAAGGGGTTAATTTCGATAAATTCGGTTGCTAATATTCCTACAGCAGCAAAAGTGGCAGCTTGCATGTGAGTTTGACTTAGGCAGACACTTTGGTACATGGGAGTGAACTATTTTTTGTTTTGTTAACTACATACATACATACATATAATCACGCCTTTATCCCCGGAGGGTTAGGCAGAGGTGACTTAACACCCAAATTTCACCAATCTATATTCGGTCCCACGTAACAGGGGGTGGTATTCCGGGCACTATTGTTGACTCGAGCCATGCATCTGAGGCTGAGTCTGGGCTGTACATATCTGTCTGGTGTTAAAGTTAATTAGGCCTACCCCTTAGTCGCCTTGTACGCCACCACATGGGAAGAGAAGGGGTGGCCCAAATTCTACACTGCCGGGAACCACGCGGCTTTTGTCTGCAACGGAAACTTGGTTAAACCCGTGGTAGGGGCTCATATATTTTCTCTTCAAATAATGTACCTACAGCTAATATGAATAAGTAACTGGAAGGCATAACCGCTTACCAGACTGTGCATTGAAATTCTCGATTGCACTGAATACTGTATAGTTTGCCACAGGATTCACGTCTGTCTATAGAAGATTGCGTTTTGTGTGAGTTGGATGTTCCACAGGAAGCGGCTTAACTATATCTTTGCTAACACAGTATCTGTTATAGGAATAATCGCAAAATAACTGTCCAAAGTTTCAGCGGTATTAATTAATGGACCTGGCACGAAATAAGTCTGGGTTAAAACCGGAAAAAATATTCGTGAATAAAAAAAAACGGGTTGAAAACGGAAAGACCCATCCTGATGCGTGCCAATGCCAAACATATAGAGAGTTGGAATTTTCATTATTTTCGACTTCATTATTTCAGGGCTTACTAAACTTAGGGATCATATTTTCACTCATCCTATCCAAAAGAACGATTTTCATCTAAACTCAGAATAGACAATAGAATATATCCTCGCATCTGTAAAAAGAAACTCATTTCATAATAACGTATATGTGCGTTTCATAGCGTTGAATATAGAATAAGTTAACGTCGCGGAATCGGACAGGATGAATGGGAATCACTCTTTACAAATCCTGGATATTGTAAAGTGGTTAAGAATATTTCAAAATCATACAAATTAACGTGTTGTACTGTTTTACGGGATTTTACATCTGCAGATGAGAGAATTGTAGAATTAGTCCTTGCCATAATTTTCTCGGTGACTACTATATAAGCTGCTATAAAATACGCTCTACCTATAATGTAGACAACGCATGTGACATTTCTAATATATATTTATCTGACCATCGCGAAGTTAGTCGAAATATATAGAAACTCAGACTGCAAAAAACACTAAGAGAAACCGTTTTTTTTATTAATGTATAAGAACCGTGTCATTAAAAAGCTGTTATTTAAACATTAAAAACAGATAATTTAGCTAAATATCCTTGTATAGATCGAATCTGTCATTCTAAGAGATTTATATGAGTCGTGATCAACGGAGAACTATTGCACAAAGCATAAGATAGGATCTTACAACACGTCGTTCTTTGGTCCACTCAGCTAATTACCTGACTGTTACTTCAACAGCCCAGCTCTAATTTATTTTGTTTTAAATTGTCTCATACATATTCTGTTGTATTGTAATTTTATCATTAGTGAACACTCGAGTAGAATAAGTAAATAACACATGACATATTAGACATCGGCATCTAGATTCGGCAGCGAGAGTGTGACGTGCCGTGGTGTGTATTGCCCACGTCCATAGGCCACGGTAACCACTTTCCATCAGGAGGGCCGTGTGCTTGTCTGCCACCTAAGAGGTATAAAAAAAGAAGATTATAGACATAAGATACTAAGCATTTTAGTTATTTCATGAAAATGAAAAATAGAAACCAATATTACTACTATTTCCCCTAACCCCTCCAGCTAAACTAAATTGTTTGTGTTATAAAAGGTAAGGCCATAATGTGGCACCCGGGACCGTTTGGTTCCAAAACTTGCAAAATCTCATAAAATTAAAATTTGTAAGTCTACTTGAAAAGGAATCAAACTGTGATAAACGGTTAAAAAACACTTTGTTGGATCATACGGAATACCAAATTTTTTGAAGGTATTGTTGCAATCAGGTCTTAGAAAAAATAAAATATATATATAGGTAGAAAACGGAATAACGTCTGGGTTGAAACCGGAAACATACACGTGGATTAAAAAACTTTGAAATTGTCTTGTATGACGCCGAGTCAGGATGCTAGTTCGTTATAAAAACAATAGTAATTAATCTTAAACATTTAAATCATCACATCAAAGACAGCACAATTACAGCTTGTTGTCTTAAGTACGGACCGTGAAGCGATTATGCTACTTTGTAGTGCAAGCCATGCTTGGTTGCGCATGACCTGGCTTAGAGAGCGACCGGCTTAACCCGTCTGTACTTCACCAGGGTAACTGGAGAATGACGGCTAAGAAACTAGCTGCTATATTATGACGTCATTGTTTATTGATAACGTTATGCTGGGCTTTGTATATTTTAATTTACATACTTCATGTAGATTGCTTTTATGTTAACGATAAAAGAGATACGGTGGCCTGTTTCCATGAAAAGTAGCATGTAAAGTTACGTCCGTATCTCCTTACTATGCAATAGTTTATAAAGTTCAGGTTAGGTTAGGGCAGAATGTAATTTGCATTTGCTTGACTAGGAGAAGATTTGTATAGGTTTCTATAAGATCTCGTCAATCAAACCTCACATGTAAGTGCAAATTTTTGTTTTGAGGTTAGTGTCTGACAGCAATCAATTCCGTTGGAGGTGAAAGCAATAGAAATAAAGCAAAATCTCCTGAAAAGATTTGTTGGCAGATAGCTTGGCAATCCATTCAACTTCTAACAGTAAACAAAAGCTACAGAAATAGAAAAACTACATTCATCTCGGAGGAACTACAAACATAGGGAGGGTAGTTCTCAATCTTCTGTTTTACAGCCATATGAGTGCAGTGCGGCTTGAGCTGAGCGATACTATTGCAACTCGGGAGCAATTCATTCTTAAATAATTGATATTTATTACTAAAGTATTTAAATAGAATATATTATATGGTATTTGCGTGAAATACTGATATCATTATATAAAAAGCTCATAGGGTATTCCAGACTATCCTATTATTATTATAGGTTTATAATAGGTCCCCATGGGGAGCGGGAACTTGATCGGTGCCCCGAACACGAAAAACTATCGTAATCGTAACGTAAAATTGTCGAGAGAAAGCAGCATTGCGATTGGCCGTCTGCCTATTGTGAACATGTGTGTGTGTGTGTGTGTGTGTGAAGCCTGCCAATCGCAATGCTCCGTTCTCTCGATACGTTTACGTTACGATTACGATAGATCTTCGTGCTTAAATCACGCAGGCGCAGTGCAAGGTACCTATAAATAATCAATATAAGCTATCTCTACGCTATTTCAAATTCGATCAACCGTTCTAGCGTGACTCAACCCAAACTTTGGCCTTTGCAATAATTGCGATATTCTTCTCAATCGAGAAAACTTCGAGTTTCTGTAGTAAAGGTGTTTCTTTGTGTTGAAGGTACAGTTAGTTTGTGTGGTGAACTACCTCAATCACAAGATGCTATTCCACACAAAGTTTGTGAAGCATACGTATTGTTGTATGTTAACCAAGAAGCGAGAGACGCAAGTCTTATTATACTTTTCGTGTTTTGTGAATAAACATGTTCACGTCGTAAAATGTTCTGAAGTAATATAGTCAGATTGTTCTACTTACATTCATGAGTTTCGGAGCATAGTTTTGCTAGGCTACGAAACTAGAGGAACAAGAGAATACTTAGTACCGATTATACTGTAAATTCTCAAAAATTATGGCAAAAAGTCTTCCGTCAAAAGGAATTCCTTCTAACCTTGCATACCTACGTCTTCATGAGAAGAATAGGTTATCTTAATACAATAGAACATATTTTGTAAAGAGTGTTAATAAGTAGCCATTATTAATATTCCCCACTTCCTAACCTACTCTAAACTAAAACTTAAACCACAGAATAAGTAGATAATATTACTAAATGCAGAAGCACTTCTTTATAATTGAAGATAGCCTTTATAATAAATAGCTTGTGTTAGGACTGTGTTCAATTCGGTAGGATAATGGCCAGGATTCCAAAGGCGGCTCGGCCGTCGGAGGGCGCAAACTGACCTCCGCCCCCCATGAGCGCGGGCCTGAGGGTGACGGGTGGAGCCACCCCTCACCCTAGCAGAAGCAGGCCACGGCGGCGGCGCGCATCGTACGACGATGCGCGCCTCCCCACACCGGGGTTGAGTCGGGGACCGTGTGGGGAACCACACGGTCCCTGAGGCGGGCCAGACCGAGAGGGATGGCCCTGGGTCAGCCGGGGTGCGACTGTGCGAGGGATTTGTCGCATGACAACCTCACCTTCGGCCTAGCACTACGACCCAGAGACGGCGTGCGGTTTAGTCGGTTCGAGTCCGACATAACCTCCCCCTCCGGCTCCGGAGGGGTGGGTATTCGTGGGGATTTCCCGCACGTAAAAAAAAAGGCCAGTATTCCAAACCGGGAGCTTTCGATCATAAAGCCGATTCCTTAATCGCTAAATTACCGATGCGTCACCTAATAGAAACTTATCAAAAACTAAAATACTTTAAGGTGTAATATAGATAAAGGATGAATACTAAAAGGAAAAAAATCATCCCAAAAGCAACTAAGGAGGTACGACACGACGGTATTTCCGTCCAATTGAGCAGTCCGACAAGGAAAGTACCTCCGCCCTACAGTATACCACGACCATAATAACGTCGTGTTGTGTTTCCGGCGGTGAGTATTGGTAACCAGAGCTCACTGGAGTTTTTGTGCTGCCAATAGAAAGAACAAAGGCAGTTCCTGCTTTGTCTTTTACACTGACGGCACAGAAACTTTCGGTGTTTACAGGGTCGGCAGCATGAGTGTGACTCTCCTGGTGTTGCACACGTCCATAAGCCACGGTGACCACTTTCTAACAAGTGGACCTTATGCTTGTCTGCCACCTCAGTGGAATAAAATAAAAAAAAGACGGGTTGCACTCTGGGAGTGCCGGCAGAAGTGAAAACATTTTCTTTCTTCTTCGTTATATACATAGAAAAAAATAAAAAGAACATACCATACCATACCATACCATACCTATAATATAGCGCCAATCATAGAACCTATCACTAATTTTCTGCTTATTTTCTGTCAGAAGAAATTAATAAATTACAAAAAGAAAAAATATTAACAAAAAGTAATAAATTACAAAAAGAAAAAATAATCACAAAAAGTAGGTAATAGATTACAAAAAGAAAAAATAATCACAAAAAGTTTCAGCAGGCCAGGTTTTAACCCGATAATATCTGAAACCATAAGGACTTAAAGTCGACTACGATGCTTTTTATCGTAGCTTGCAAAATAGACAGTCTATAGCTAATGTTGTATGACGTCAGTCGTCGGTTACGGTTCAAAGGTCAAGCGATCCTGACGCGAGTTTAACACTTTTCAGCCATCCAACGCCACTAAAGAAGTTTTCACTTTAAAACTAAACACATTTGAATGAAGGTTCCAAGAAGGAAAATAAGATATGCCCTATTCACTTTTTATGTTAGGTACGCCAAAGTTTCCGCAAATGCGTTTCCTTGAGGCATACAAAGGTCGAATGATTGTTCCGAATAACTTGAAAGTTTTCCATCTAACCGAATTTATCTTAGCATGATAAGGTCAGGTCAACATAATCCGCTTAACTCACTCCTACACATCCATATATTTTGCGTTACATGTTCGTCAAATAATGAGAATGCTCTCTGTAGAGTACACTTATAATTAAGCCGGGTATCGATAAGCTAAATTGAGTGAAACAATGGCAGACCGCCAAGAGGGAAAATGTTTTTATAAGCGTGAAGGCTTTTGTGTCGAAAGATAGGGTAAGAGCGTTTTCACACTCATCCGATATCCGATATCCGACATCCGATATCCGATATCCGATATCCGATATCCGATATCCGATATCCGACATCCGATATCGGAGGAAGTCAAATGTATGAGATATGTATCTTTGGGTTATGTGTGTATGGTTATCAGAGCCAAAACAGTAGTGTTGGCTCCGATAACCGATATCGGGCCGGACAATGTGAAAGAAAGATACATTTCTCATACATTTGACTTCCTCCGATATCGGATGTCGGATATTGGATATCGGATGAGTGTGAAAACGCTCTTAATGGACTAAGAGCTTGTGAACGCCAGACCTTCGTCATTTTATAAAAGCTAAAGTTTGCCAGCGCGTACCTACTCCCAACACAGGTAAGAACGATGGCCAATTATGAAGTTTGGAATATAGTGGCATTGATAGATAAAAGATACTAACAGTGTAAAAAATAATAGACAGGACAGAAATTTTCTTTTTTTTTTTGTCGAGTAACCATGAGCAGATCCACTCTCTGGTACCGGCTCATCCTTGAATTTTGGGGCATGTTGTATGAAAATTAGATTTTATAATACAACATATACTTTCATGAACATTAAGTGTGTCTGACATGGGGTTACCACCATGTTAAAGTGTCTGTATATGAATGACGCGATTTTTTATAATACTGTCAAGGTAATACCTAAAAATAACACTTTATTATTTGACAAAAATACTTAGATTTTCTCTTTTCAAAACTTTAATACCGTTTACCTGCCAAACCTACTATGATCCAAACTTCATAATAGGTATTTTATAAAACGACGAAGTTCTGTTGTTCAGAGGCTCTCAGTCTATAAGTAGCGAAGGGTAGACAAAACTTTTTGTCAGTATATGTAGGATAGGTAAGCTGAAAAAACAACTAGATGTCTAATACTTGTGGATGTTTGGGTTCAGATTTATTTTGAGGGAGCTTCAGTGGCTTCGGGTATTGATGGAACAGGTGAGGGATTAATTAATGAAGTCGGGAGGAGAGTAAATAAAATTAAAAAAAGCAATACCCATTTCTAGTTTACCAACCGGTACGGTTCAGGTACTATATCAGGTATATTCAGACAGCAGTCATCTCTGTAAAAGCCGATTATGCCAATGCATTTAACCTAATCAATAAAGGCAAGGAGGATTAGCGAAACCAGAGCTTCAGGTGCAAACTTTAGATGCAACTGGAATCGACGCAATTGACGATCACAGACGCTAAAAGCCTCCGTACAATCTAAAATAACTACGACTGGTACTACTCTAAGTCACGACTATAAATTCCCGAAGAGGTAGGCAGAAGTCTTTTCACATCCACATTGCGCCAACTATGATTGTGTTGGTCCCATGTATTCGCCTACAATGGGTGCGTCTTTTGTAACAGTTCACAACACTGACACTGATTACATTGCGCGCATCGTCCTACGCCTCCCCACACCGGGGTTGAGTCGGGGACCGCTGGTCGCCCCCTCCCGAGGAGGGCCAGACCGAGAGGGATGGGTCAGCCGGGGTGCGAGGGATATGTCGCATAACAACCTCACCTTCGGCCTACCACTACGACCCAGAGACGGCGTGCGGTTTAGTCGGTTCGAGTCCGACATAACCTCCCCCTCCGGCTCCGGAGGGGTGGGTATCCGTGGGGATTTCCAGCACGTGAAAAATAATAAAAAAAAGACGGGTTGCACTCTGGGAGTGCCGGCAGAAGTGAAAACATTTTCCTTTTTTCTTTCTTCGTTATATACATAGAAAAAGATAAAAAAGAACATACCATACCATACCTATAATATAGCGCTAATCATAGAACCTATCACTTATTTTCTGTCAGAAGAAATTAATAAATTATGAAAAGAAAAAATAATCACAACAAATAATAAATTACAGAAAGAAAAAATAATCATAAAAAGTAATAAATTACAAAAAGAAAAAATAATCACCAAAAGTAATAAATTATAATAAGAAAAAACAATCACAAAAAATCCCTGAAGGCCAGGTGGTTTGAACCCGATACTATCTGAAACTATAAGGACTTACAGTCGAAGTGCTTACCGTTTAAGCTACGACGCTATCTGTTGTAAATTGCAAAATAGATAGTCTGTACCAATCTTGTATGACGTCAGTCGTCGGTTACGGTTCAAAGGTCAACTAATCCTGACGCTTCCTTAACATTTTACACCCATCCAACGCCGCTAAAGAAGTTTTCACTTCAAAAAAAGACACTGATTACATTTGGTTTAAGGTACTTACCGATTACGATCGGCCGAGTTCCTTCACCGCGCGATCATATGCTCGCGACTACAAGAAGTGCACCTAGAACAAAGAAACAATCACATTAATATGTAATCTGGTCAGCGTTCTGTAAATATCGCGTGTATCTTGTGTTTAGTTCTCGATTATAATTGTAGCAAATGCACTGTTTTTGTTTTTTGCTGACGTCATTTTTAATTGGGGATCGATTGCGTTTGCAAGCTGCACGCCTAATTCAAGGCAACTAAAACAAATGCCGCAGATGATACGATGAGCAAAGTGTGTCAATCAATCAACAGGTTTGTCTCGTACCGTATTAGTAATATTAAAATAACAGCTTTATGTATGCATATGAATGTTCACACTGTATATATAAAATCCGGGCAAGTGCAAGTCGGACTAACGCACGAAGGGTTCCGTACCAGAAAAAAGGCTAAAAGTAAATATATAACCTTAACAATTTGTAATCATTTCTAGCGTCTACGTGTAGCCATTATTAATTAATATCGAGCAAAAAACGGTAAAAAAAAATATACTTTTGTTGTATGGAAGCCCTCCTTAAATATTATTATTATTTTATTTTTAGCCACAGTAAAAATACATAATCTGTGCAAATTTCAACTGTCTAGCTTACGTTTCTTGAGATATAGCTCGGCGACTGAAAATGGGCACGAGAAAGGGCTAAAATATCACATTTTTTGTATGGGAGCCCCCCTTAATTATCATTATTATTTTGCTTTTAGTATTTGTTGTTATAGCGGCAACAGAAATACACAAACTGTGATAATTCTGTCTAGCTATTACGGTTCTTGAGATACAGCCTGGTGACAGACGGACGGAGCGACGGACAGCGAAGTCTTAGTAATAGGGTTCCGTTTTTACCCTTTGGGTACGGAGCCCTAAACAAAGACATTTTTTAAATCTGTCGCCTGTATATATGTTCGTTCCAGCTGATCCCCGTAATGGCTGGTTTGACTTTGACAGAATTGTCACTGGCAAATAGCCGATTCTAATTAATTTTGCCTGCAATCTGAATCCCATCACTAATATTACCTGCAGATGAGGTCTGTACTATCAATATGATTAATCCCTACAATAAATTTATACAATCGAAAGTATCGGTACTATATATTGCGTCTCACTATTGTGTGAATCATGTCCTATACCAAAATGATTATGATAATACGATTCATTGATAATAATGTATCGATTGAATCGCTACTCTCATTTAGTCAGATGGATATTTACACAATTGTTAGATGTTATCATCAAGTTGCATTCGAGGCTTTCACCTCGGAGCCCGAACAACTGTCATCTGACCTCTCAACCCCGAAAGGAAAGCTTGCGTCAAAGCCTCGGTCGTCTATCAGCAGATGTATCGGATTGCAGGAAAGGTTGGCTTGGTGACGTCATCGTTATTCAATACCCTTAATCTGATCTTTTCTTCTGCGCTGGCAATTCAAAGTTTCCTATACATATTTATTTTTTTAATTCTGATAAACATTAGTAAAGGTATAGACAGCGGTATACCACTGTTTTCATCAAATCCGCCTATTGCCGGCAAGCAGGCACTTTTTCATGGCCTGCATGTTTACTACCAGGGGCCCGTTCCATAAAACTACAATTTACAAATTACAAGTACAATTCTATGTACCTACATTGCGTAGGTAATTGGTCATTTAAATAGGTTTTATAAAATATAGCCAATTAACTACGCAGTGTACATCGAATTGTACTCGTAATTTATATACTGTAATTTTATAAAACGGGCCCCAGGTGGAGAACAGCCTTCAGTTGTCTTCTACGAAACCACTGGAAGATATGCGTTGGTTATTCTGCTCCACTGGGAACTAACACGGCAATTAGGTATTCCATGGTGCAATGCAAACTATATCTAATATATAAAATTCTCGTGTCACAGTTTTCGTTGCCATACTCCTCCGAAACGGCTCGACCGATCCTCATGAAATTTTGTGGGCATATCGGGTAGGTCTGAGAATCGGCCAACATCTATTTTTCATACCCCGATTCGCGATAACCGACATCCACGCGGGCGGAGCCGCGGGCGACAGCTAGTTCTTTATAAACTAAACGCATTCAAGCCACATAGGGCAGTGACTTCAAGTCGTGCATACAGTGTACACCCAATCAATTAAGATTAAAATAAACTAAAAGAATAACTTACAATGTCGTAAAAGTGAATGTGCGCGGAAGTCGTGTTTTAATAAGTACTTTATTATGATTGTAAAGGAAAGCCAACGGTACCTTTACTGCGGTTTGTAAAAAAATGTCGTTATAAGTTGAACTTGTTCGCTTTACTTGGCAATTTATTTGCTTTGGGCACGTAGGACGAATTCAGTACATTAAAATACAAGTGGACGGACAAAACTTCACTTGCAGAGCCTCAAGAGAACACAGTGATCAATTTGATGACGGGACCAGTAACTTTGGTTACTAATAAATACTCATATTTTGCGGAGGCGAGTCCTATGCTGGACAACACGTGTAGAGTTTAGATGTCATCCCGCATACGGTACAAAATTCTATCAAAAACCAAGCGGTTCAGCGACTCTTTTCTTTGCTGCATCACAGTCTTGTAATTTTCACCGTCACAGGTGTTTTCTTTCCCGAGTCTACAAAAATATATTAGGACAGAACGGTCATTTGAGCGGGAAACGCGTGGGAACTTTTTAGTCAATTCCTGTCCTATAAGACAGGTTTCGAACGCTTACTCAGTAATTTTAAGACTAGCTTGTAATAATATCGTTACAAATACCGTGAATACGCCATATTGTGGTATTTCCAACCGTGGTATAAAAATGGAGTAGTAAATTTGTAAAATAAAGGTATTTCTTATCTCTCGTAAGTATTTAACATAACATAAACTCACGCCTTTATCCCCGAAGCAGAGGCAGAGGTGCTAACACCGACATTTCGCCGGTTTACGGGTAGCTATGCATTTGTTTATGATGTATTTGAAGTGTTCATCAGTACGCACCGTCAGTAAATTAAGTAAGACTTTAAATTTTTTAGATTATTGATCTAATCTGTCTGTTCAATTTTTGAAATTTCGAACCAATCTAATTTTATGTCGTTAGAAATTAGATAGCGGGTATCAAATTAATCAAAACTTGCGAAATGGAAAGCACGACGCGTTTGATCGCTATTAATAATAGGTACATGTTATATCCGGCGGTCATGCTCATTACGGTAACAAATTCAAACACTGGAGAGTCATCTGGATATCTTTGTAATTTAGATCTACTTTCACTCTTTAAAGCTCCATAAAAGTATGATTCCGAAGCCGACCGCGTACATATCGCGTACATACATTACTTGTTAAATTGCGATACGGATATGGGGGACTATTGAGTAGCCGCAATGAATTACGCGTATCTGCTGCGCACGTCTAAAGTTGTATGCTTTCACTTTCGGAATTATACCTTTAGACGGTGTGAGTTGCGATTTTGACTTCATGATAGATTACCTAAATACCAAGCTGCCTTAGGACATTATTGTACTTGACAATGAATTTTAAACGTATAGTAACGTGAATAGACGGTATATTTTAATAGGTAAACATAAAAGAGAGAAGGGAGAATGTCATATCCGCGGAGATATTGAGCACGAAAAAAAAAAACAACACCTATAGAGAAAAACCAATCTTTAGTCGGTACATTGATGGAAGAGGCTGTGACGCAGGATATCCTCACATAAAAGCCGAATAAACAGCGTATCTGACAACCTCCGTGGTGTAGCGGTAGTGAACGCGGCCACTATGGAAGAGGGCGCGGGTTCGATTCCCGCTCAAAGAAATATTTGTAGGCATGAATAAGATTATTTGCATTGGTTTGGTCGTGCCTCGGAGAGCACGTTAAGCCGTTGGTCCCGGTTGCCATGCGAACATCTATGGCAGTCGTTACGGGTAGTTGGAGCCCTCAAAAATCCAACAACAGGCCTAACTGCAATGCTTCGATATCGCCTTTGGGTCGTGGAGGTCAGATGGCAGTCGCTTCACGGAAAATATCAAAGTTCAGCCAAATCCGCAGTTGGACTGGTAAAGCGGGCCCCAGACTCCAAGTTGGAAAGCTTCGGAAGAGACTGGGATTAACGCTAGGATGAAGAAGAAACAGCGTATCTGACAGCGACTACAGTGTAGGGTTCTTCAACAGCGACTGATCAAGAGTTCTGACCGCCCTAGGCTAATTACGAGGACGCGCCCCCGCCAGGTGTGTAACGGACTTACGGACGGCCTGAAAGTAGTGAGTAGAGTACCTAGTAGTGTGAAAATTTCAACATGGCACAACTAGGCTGCACTGTTTAAATTCCGAATTTCCCATACAAAACGAAGTTAAATTTACGCCCGTTATTAAAACTCGCATTAGGCACTCTGTTGCCAGGTCACCCACTCGCTCGACCACCGACCGATTCGAGTAACAAGTAAGTGTTTGATGTACGACGCCCGCTTTTAAAAATTACTTAATTTATTGTTAAAATTAGGGACTCTCAAGCGCATTTAGTTTTAGTGTTTTGTCTCGGTCTAGTTGAAATATGTGGGGTAGATGCAATGATGGTAGATTGTGAAGACACGATTTAATCGCGCGCCCCCTCCCGATCCTCGCGCCCTAGGCTGCAGCCTAATTAGCCAAAGGGTTAATCAGGCCCTGTTCTTCAAGAAGGGCATTCGGTTACTACGGGGTCGGCAGCACGAGTATGATACCCTGGTGTTGCAGACGTCCATAGGCTAACTAATTTCCCTTAGGTAGGCCGTTATATTTCATTCGTTCGAAATTTCATCAATCATTCTTCATTCACTGTCTATTTCAATCACTTCCTACTAAACAGTCAATGTTTAATGAATTTTGTCGCAGTCAGGCGACTCATATCGCAGGTTAACCTACTTTCTATACTATTAGTTCACGGTTATTTGATCACGTTTTAAAACATCGACTGTTTTGTCATTGAAATCTGTTTACTTTTCACTTTAATCAAGCCTACGTAGAATGTGGAGTAAGCAGAACAGTAGATAGGCGAATGATATCACAATCGGTGCTCTTGACCTTGAATGAGATGATTTTGACCGTAGTTATTATGCGGTTTTTATGGAAGCGACTGCTGACTGACATCCGAACCCCTAAAGTAAGGTTGGCTTGGCCCCAGGATACAACATGTACGTACATATGTGGGGAGTCGGTCACGTTCAACTATGGGTTATTTTCGATTCCCGTGTTAACCCCCCCCCCCCCCTCTACTCCTCCAAAGGTCAATACCATACCTTGTAAAGTAAGGTACCTTTGAAAACTGCGTTCGACGAAACGAATGTTGAAGATTGGCATCATCGATCGACGGACAGATAAAACCGATCGAGGCTGACTATACAGGTTTAAAGGCAGATTGAAATTGGAGCAGGACAGATCTTAACAAATCCCATTAAAAGCTATTACATTGTGTATTATTACAATGACGGTGCGAAACAAACATGCGATGGTGTGACAACCGGCCAAGAATGCTACGTACTCGATACGACATCAAATTTGGAACCTCATCAATAACTTGGTCTTGAAATAAGGTCGTAGTTTTTGTGATAGGGTCCAAACTCTAAGGACATACGGGTACGTAACCGCCAAAAAGACCTATAAGGTCCTTTAACACAACACCGTAGACTCGTGCCACTTTGAACAATATAATGAGTCGATTTGAGAAACTCACAAATTCTACCTGAAAAGCAGATAATACTTACTCAATATCATCACAGGTTCAAAATAAAAATAATCTGTGGAAAAGTGCAAGTGACGTGTATTATTCAATATTATTCAATGTCTTTCTTTTTATTTTAAAAGTATCCGGCTGTCGCCAACAGGTTAGCTTTCTATTATGTATAACCAAAAACGTGTGACTAAAAGTTACCAAAAGCTGTGTTTTTCAGACGCCTCTATCTACCCTTCGAGAGAGTGTATCCATGTATTTCAACCATGTGAACTTTCATTTCATTTTATACATAAATAAGAGCGTAATTTGTCTCTGAGTGTACTTGAGTCACTATTTGACGAACAATAAAGGTGACTAAATGCTAAGTCCTTGGCGCACTTCTATATACGTTTACGCGGCGAAAGGCGTAATAACGTCGGCAGTTTAAAAACTTCCTACAGTTTATAAGTTTAAATTACATTAAGTGCTGAATGTGTCTTGTGGGATACGTTACTACTAACGGTTAATTCAATTCTGAATTGGCCTAATTAACTGTACGGTCCAATGAAAAAATCCTTGGAGATTTACCGTAATAATTGTTGACCTGGATGGTTCTGGAGCTATTATAATTGGATTGCAACCTATCACTACTAGTTTGCTGATTGTTAGTATTTATTAAATTAGGAGCCTGCAAAAAGGCAAACGGAAGGTGTCCATAGCCAGATGGACTGACGACCTGAAAAAGGCGGGGGAACGGACGAAATGGCGCACATTGGGATAGGCCTATATCCGGCAGTGGACTGCGGTTGGCTAATTTCAAATTAAATTAGTGGGTGATTGGGCCAACCGGCGAAATATCACTTCTAACTTAAAAATAAAATAGATTTTAGTAGATACGTATGCGGCACTTCTTTTCATTAGAGCGTTTTCACATTGTCCGATATCCGACATCCGATATCGGAGGAAGTCAAATGTACCTATGACATATGTATCGCTTTCACATTATCCGGCCCGATATCGGTTATCTGAGCCAACAACACTGTTTCGGCGCGATATCGGATCACAAAGAGACGAAAACAGCGACTGCAAGCGATTTTCGACCTTAATGACATTTTCTTTGTTCGCGTTAATTGGCGACGCTGATCACGAATGTATAAAAAAAAAGATACCAAGTCAATATGGTCGAAATATGCTTGCACTTGTTTTCTTTTTTTTTCACCCTTAGCATCCCTAGTTTGTGCTTTCGAGCTAATGGCCGTATCGGGCCGATTTTATCGGATAAATGTGAAAACAGCACAAGATGTCGGATATCGGATGTCAGCTATCGACGTCCGATACCGATATCCGATATCGGATGAATGTGAAAACGCTCTTAGGTGGATCGTTTACCTCACAGGTTTACAAAGTTACTATACAATCTAGTAGAAAATTCCGAGCCCGAAATTAAATTACCACTATTTTTCAATAACACAATAACAAACAAAATCTCTACGCTTCGCTAGCATTCATTCGTGAGTGGGAACAGCCTTTGCTGAGCAAACACAATACGTAATATGTACACCTAGTAACACAAAGAAACAGAGTGGGCTCAGCAAACATTGCTTGACAACGAACCGGGTTAAGGCACTCTACACACATAGCTACAGTTTGTGTCTGTCTTTACACACAATACCGTTAAGAATGTAGCCACGAGTCGTATCATAGCAACAGATTTTAAGCATTCGCAATCAATGGAGTTCAATTCGATAGGTACACAAAACATTCAACTCCTGCCCTGTTGAGAGTTGCTTGAGTTTCTTTTTCATAATAACGTTTTTATGTTGCGTTGCTTTATTACTTATATGTGTGGTACACGAACAACTAATAAACGTATGTACATATAAGTACAATGTAAGTTAAAACATAAATTAAGTATCAATTTTTAAGCAAAACAAGCTCAAATGCATACCAAACTGTCTGTTACACTACATACTTGTTGTTTCAAAAGCGATTACGAGAGGCAGAGAAAAAGACTTAAATAGCTCGTATAATATTTATTTATATGCTCATTTATTGAATTAGATGACATCGGGCAATATCATCTACTTCAATAAACAAAATTACGTGCTACAACACCACAAATGTTATATGTGTGATTAAGATGTGTGCACTTGTGCAGTAAGCCTAACGCAAAGATAAACATTCGATCGCGGCCCAGTATTTGTTCAGTCCAAATATGGACACAATTGCCTGCTAGGTTAAGGTCGAATGCGACTCGGAATTGACCGTTAGTCAGGTATTACTAATATTCGGAGGTTATTTTGGTATGATTGCTACTAATTACTATGTTTTATTATATATACCACTGAAGTGGCAAACAAGCACACGGTCTACCTGATGAAAAGTGGTTACCGTGGCCTATGGACGTGTGTGTAACACCAGGGGAGTCACGCTCGTGATGCCGACCCTGTAAACACGGAGAGTTTCTGTGCCGTCAGTGTAGAAGACAAAGCAGGAATAGCCTTTGTTTTTCCCACTGACAGCACAAAAACTCTCCACTCTCTCTCTCTCTCTATGTTTATTGATCCCAAAAATATTAGAGGGTAGGTTGAAATAAAAATACCTCATTAGTTACTTTGATTTAATTACGTTAAGGATGAATGTAACTCGAAATTGACCGTTACGCAGGTATTACTAATTACATAAAATAACATAAACTCACTCCTATATCCCCGAAGGGTTAGGCAGAGGTGCTAACACCCACATATCGCCAGTTTATGCTTAGGTCCCAATGTAATAGGTGGCAAGCCTATTGCCATTAACCGGGCACTTATAAACTTGCGATAAATACACACATAACTTCGAAAAGCATCGAAAAGTCATTGGTGTGTGCCATGGTAAAACCTGAGATCGAACCCGAGACCTCGTCTCAGCAGTCCATTTCCCATACCACAAGGCTACCGCGGGATTCAAACCCTTGATCTTTCGCTTACTATTTTTCCTATCTTAATAGACTCAACAGTTAGCATGCTAAATGCTTTAAATTTTCATTCAATTTCAATTATTTGTATGAAAATACAAGAGGGTAGTTTGATATAATAAAGTAAATGCCTCCGTTAATTATTTTGGCTTACTCTTCGAAACAATTTTTATTAATTAATTATAAAATAAATCAGAATTTCTGCAGTCAACTGAATTCCAGTACTTTAAATATGACCAAACTTTACCAAATACTTTACTGCTTAGACCTTTTAGTTTTTACTGCTCCCAATAAATCATTCGTTACTCAATTTTAACTAGTGGTTCCGTGAAGAGAAGAAAAATGAGGTGCTCGCGAGCACATCATTTTTCTGGTACCCTTATCTGGTATTAAAATTAAAAGAAAAACGATGCGTATCTTCTTACTTTAAACAGCCGCAGATGTACCACCAAAAAATAATGACCGCCCGTTCTTAAAAAACGCTACAACAAACTTCTCCCTTTTCTTTCATCTGTTTTATTTATAACGAAGTTCACATTTTTGCACATCAACCGTTTAGACGACAATTATGTCCTTGATATTCCAGCCAAAAATTATTAATATCAAACGGATATTAATAATTTTTGGCTTAAATCGCGACAGCAAACTTCTCCCGTTTTATCCCCCATTTTCCCTCCTAGCAAAAAAAGCTCGACAAAAGTTGTGTTTTAAATCACAGAACATGTATGCCAATTTTCATGAAAATCGGTTAAGAAATGACCTCTCTAGACCAGAACTGACGAACCGACATAGGTACGGACCGAAACAGAGACTCATTAGCTTCGCTCGCTCGGTCAAAAACTGATTTTCCTGCAATCTTATTGTTTATTAGGTATTCATATTTGTTTGAAAACGAAGTTTTTCAATTTTAGGTAGATAGGTATACATATTTTGTAGGCTTTGTTTGTTATAACTTCTAAGTAGGTACTCATTACAGCAATGTTCTTTTGAATCATTATAACAATTTTCTATACTTTATGATTACTATACTATACTAATTTTGTTGCCATCAGTTCCGCGTAGTTCCCGGCAGAGTAGAATTTGGGCCACCTCTTCTCTTCCCATGTGGTGTCGTACAAGGCGACTAACGGATAGGGCTGATTAACTTTAACATCAGACAGATATGTACAGCCCCGACTCAGCCTCAGATGAATACGGCAATAGGCTCACCCCCTATTACGTGGGACCGAAATACAGATTGGTGAAATGTGGGTGTTAATTCACCTCTGCCTAACCCTCGGGGGATAAAGGCGTGATTATATGTATGTACAGTCACTCAGGTAATTTAGGTTAAGTAAGACTTTGGTGTACAATTTGCGACTATCCAATATCACGAAGGCCAAACACTCGACGGAAAAATAACGGCCTCGCGATTAAGGCTTTGAACAGGAAATGTTACACCTGCTAAGGATAATTTGTAACATGACTTAATTTGGTACTCGATATCCGTTCGCAGTACGACACTAAGATCACTGGATTGCTTATATTCGGGAAAACGATATGTAAATTGCAACGATATCTAACTTTTAAAACGATATATTCTTTAAAGAGTATGTGTAATTTTGTAGTGCAGTTTGATTTGTCCTTACAGTGTCTACCATTGTCGCTTTTGCCTTACTGGCCTCCATGGGCATTCATGGGCGTGCATTTAATATTAGGGGTTAAAGGGGTTAAAGTTTGAAATTGCCGATTTGTACTGACAAATTGAAATTCGTTTTTTTTTAATTTAACGTATTTATTTTATCAAAATAATTACCATTATTATCTATACATTGCTGCCATCTAGTAGGAAGGTCATTTATGCCTTTGCGATAGAACTCTGGTGATCTAGATTCGACAAACTGTGTGAAAGCATTTTGTACTGCCTCCTGAGAAGAAAACTTTTTATCACATAGAAAATTGTCCAAATCACGAAAAAAATGGTAGTCTGTTGGAGCAAGGCCTGGCGAATACGGAGGGTGACGGATAGTTTCTAATTGCAGTTCCTGTAGAGTTAAAACGGTTTCTCGTGCTGTATGAGGTCTCGCGTTATCATGGAGCAATAATGGTGAAGATCGATTCATGAGTCGGGGCTGTTTCACTGCTAGTTTTGCTATCATTGTTCGGAGTTCGGCACAGTAGACATCTGCCGTTATTGCTTGACCAGATCGTAGAAAGCTATAGTGAATAACACCATGCTGAGACCACCAAACAGTTACCATTACCTTTTTATTGGTAAGCTTTGCTTTAGGACACTGTTGTGGCGTTTCACCTGGGGTCAGCCATTGCATTTTTCGCTTACGGTTATCGTAAAGAATCCACTTTTCATCACATGTCACAATTCGATCCAATATTCCTTCATTTCTGTATCGATTCAACAAGGCAACACAAGTTTCAACACGCATTTCTTTCTGCAGATCAGTCAAATCATGAGGTACCCATTTTTCAATTTTTTTTTTTTATTGATTTGACGCAAATGAGTCAATATTGTTGGTAAGGTAACGTTAAACCATGCAGCTAATTCCTGGGTAGTTTGGCTCGGATCGGCTTCCACCATGTCTTTCAATTCATTGTTATTCACCTGTGTGGACGGCCTTCCTCGTGGTTCGTTCTTCAAATCAAAGTTTCCATCACGAAAGCGTTTAAACCAAAATCGCACGGTGCGTTCATTAGCAGTCCCCTCTCCAAACGCAACATTGATATTGCGAGCTGTTTCTGCCGCGTTAGTTCCGCTTCGGAACTCGTATTCAAAAATCACTCGAATTTTCGAAGTATCCATCTTTCTTGTCTCAGCTGAATAAAAAAAAACAACTGAAAGTCGATAATCGAATGAAACTACATAGGTACCATGTGGAAAAAGTTTCACTCAAAAATCTCAAACCATGAAGGTTCTATGTCAATTCGAAGTACCTATTACAATGAAACGGCAATTTCATACTTTAACCCCTATTATTAATATTCTGTGAGTGCAATGTATATAATCGAAATACCTTAGAGTTGTACTGTTCTGAAGCTTTGCAATAAACATTTTTTTATTTATCTATCTACTATACGGTATATCGAGTATAGACTATTATAGACGATGGAGGTGTAGCCATATTTATGACTTGCTTTTGCCCGCGGCATAATATAGGTATTCGTTATAAATTGTAGCCTATGTGTTATTCTGATATTTTAAGCTATAATAAGTGTAAAGTTTCATTAATATCCATTCAGTAGTTTTTACGTGAAATAATAACAAACATTCATCCTTCCATCCTTTCATTCATCCATCCATACTTACAAATTTTCGCGTTTATAATATTAGCAGGATAGTCCTTAACATATTTGTCATATTTGTCAATTCTGGTGAGTCGCTTCTCAGACATATGGACTACCGACCTGAAAGAAATAGCTGGGATACACTGGAAGGCAGAGCATCAGACCCCATGGCGTTTATTCAAGTACTAGCTGTTGCCCGCGGCTCTGCACGACGCTATTGAGAATTTAATTCACCTCTCTACTCAACTTTGTCCTCGATTATTTTTACATTGATGATCACTGCTCCGCTCCCTTGAGTAGTAGCGTGATGATATATAGACTATGTGTTATTCTGACGTATAAGCTATATTATAGCTGTTTCATTAAAATCCATTTAGTAGTATTTACGTGAAAGAGTAACAAACAAAACAAAAAAAAAGACGGGTTGCACTCTGGGAGTGCCGGCAGAAGTGAAATCATTTTCTTTCTTTCTTTCTTCGTTATATACATAGAAAAAGATAAAAAGAACATACCATACCATACCTATAATAAAGCGCTAATCATAGAACCTATCACTAATTTTCTGCTAATTTTCTGTCAGAAGAAATTAATAAATTACAAAAAGAAAAAAATAATTATAAAAAGTAATAAATTACAAAAAGAAAAAATAATCACAAAAAGTAATAAATTACAAATAGAAAAAATAATCACATAAAGTGTCAGGCCAGGTTTGAACCTGGTACTATCTGAAATCATAAGGACTTGAAGTCGACTACGATGCTATTAATCGTATTTTGCAAAATAGACAGTCTATAGCTTATGTTGTATGACGTCAGTCGTCGGTTACGGTTCAAAGGTCAAGCGATCCTGACGCGAGTTTAACACTTTTTACCCATCCAACGCCGCTAAAGAAGTTTTCACTTCAAAAACATCCATCCATCACAAACTTTCGCGTTAATAACATTAGTACGATCGTCTCGGTGATCGGAAGCAACCTATGTACAGATATGAATTGCAATAGGCTGTCAATTAATTGATACTATTTTACACGATGTTATGAGAATAAGTACCTACCAGAGATCTTACGTAGATAGGTATCTATTTGTTTCACTAACTCCCATCGTAACGTCCCCTCTCAGGCGATAAACTTTAATAGTCCTCTGATAATCACTGCATCAAGTGAACTGTGAAAGTGACTCCCACCTTCACGGTTTCATACACACTGAAATCTGTAATTTTATATTTAAATTGGACACTACTGACGATGTAATTTAAATTTGTTAGTGTCATTAAAGTTCTATTGAATTTCATATTACAATTGACTTTCTACTTAATGTAATTTTACTATTTAATATTGCTAATTTCAGTTCAATATGGCTACAGGCAATTTGTTAATTGGTCAAATAATTTGAGTTGCATTCTTACCTTAGTAGGTATATACTCGTAAGTGGTATTGATTTATTTAACTGACGTAAGAGTGATTTTGCCGTCCTATGCGAGTTATCATCAAATTTGCTTAAGTAAGCTTTAGGTTTGTGCGAACCATCTACTACACATGGTGCCTATAACTCTAGTCCTTACGGCTTTGCAATGGGTCGCACGGTACATGGCAAACTAGATCAAGATAAGTTATACTTTTCAAACCGGCTGCCCTTTTGAAAATATTCACCCTTCACCAGTCGATTCGCGGTTTCCACTTCGTTGCTCGGATTCTGCCTACCTACTCTTTCTTTTGTTTTGGCTTTTATGGGAATGAATACCGTCTGACCTCACAATCCCGAGAGGTGACTGGTACTTACCAGAATCTCGTCCGTTAATCAATAGGTGTACAACTTTGTAGGTGAGGTTAGCGTTAGATTGGGCCCCGAAGGACTAGGTGTGGTCCAAAAACACCCTACTACGTACTCTCAGGCCCATATTCTAGAATTTCTCTTAGCTGAATAGCGATTTATCTGAGGAAAAATTGTATAGACAATCTGCCCGACAACCTGTCAAATTTGTCAATGTGTATATAATCTTTACCCACGTGAATCGAGGTTCAGCTGAGTGGCATTCTATAATACGGGCCTAAGAGGAATATGACCTTTCAAAGGTGAAAATTCTTTCAACTAAACTGGGTTTTCATATTTCACTAAACGTAATCCATTGCTGAAGTGATTTTTAACATAGAAACTGACTTCTAGAACAAAAATGCACAGATATGTTAACCTAGTTTAATTCGCATTCACGAAAGGTGTAACCTTTTGTAAATAACTAAGAGGGCTTACAGGAAAACCCCTATTAGCTTTTTCCAATGTAGCAATAAAAGAACCCGGTAGTGTTGTGCCTGATTACAAAGCGCTCGCGCAGGCGCTGCGAGAGCAATCATCGTCTGTGAGTCACTTCTATGAGTCAGTACAATTTCAACACATAAGTGGATGTGATTCAATCAAGATTACGAATATAGATAAATCAGTGTTATGATATAAATCTATTTTAACCTGTAGGTATATCACATTTCGCAAAGTACTATTTATTATTTATTTAATCTGTGACCTGTTTTAGAGTGCGATTTATGTATTGCAGTATACTTTTTATTCCGGTAACCGTTTTAGTCACACATTTAAATGCGGTTTGATTTAGGTAGTAAAACCATGTTTTTAATATAGGTGGTACGATTAGAAAGAATAACGTAAATAAGCTTTGGTATTCCGTATGATCAGTCAAAACAAAAAGTTTTCGCGATTTTATAAAATAGGATCCGAATCAAATTATGAGTTTATCCGAATTGGATTTTGAAGTTTTGATACTATAAGTATTCTTACACGTTAATCACACGTTTTAAAACACAATACTGTTTAATTCAGTTTCAGCGGGCTAAGGTTGATGTAACAATAAACTTGGACGACTTGCGTGGCTCCCTTAATTTATAGAATTTCGGTCTAAAAGCTTATTTACCATCCCCCGGGAAAACATCGAGGGCTTCACAGAAATAAAAGAAAAACGTTGTACAAGCAAAATAAACGATCTCTTCGTTCGAACCCAGTTTTTTTACAAAGCTTTCGTGAAACCATTCAAATCAGTTCATTTATAGATATCCTTCAAAAGTATTACGAAACGAGCAGATGTTTACGACTAAAGTTAGAGGGCTCTATGACTTCAATTCTATAAATGGAATTCTTCTGTCAAATCGACACCACTTCTACTGATGGCACAGAAACTCTCTCTCATAAATTTAATTGGCATCTCAAATGATAAGGAGATCATAATGTAACAGTGGATTAGAGTGGAATATTATTATCAAATGAAATCTAATCCACTGTTGTAGTGGATTAGAGTGGAATAAGTGGAAATGAATCCACTGATGGATTAGAGTGGCTTAGAGCGGACCCCCCTGGTATTGCACACATCCATATGCCACGGTAACCAGTTTCCATCAGGAGAGCCGTGTGCTTGTCTGCTACCTTAAAAAAAAGCTATCAGATTTTGTTTTCGCAGTGTGCTACCCTGGATTGCGTTCTCGGTGCTTATAAGATCCTGCAATGTACAAGAATATGGACACGCAGCATCAGTACACGACATTAGGCGAGGGTAGAATAATAAATAAAATAAATATTCCACAACATTTCACACAACGCTATCTAGACCCATGGTAAGCGTAGTTTAACTAGCTTGTGTTATGGAATCTAGAATGCGGATAAACATACTTAGATACTTTTTTTTGTAAATAGATACATACAATACATAGAAACACCCACACCAATGCAAATATACATATGCATGCATACAAATATTTGCATCGATCGGCGATCGAACCCGCACCTCCTGCATAGCGGCCGCGTTCACTGCCGCCACGCCACGGAGGCTGACGAGAAATATCATCGATTCTATCGAAGAATTTCATTTAAATATCTATACCTATTCGGAAAACGGACCTCGAATCGGCAAAGGGAAGGTGTAACGCCCTCCTAGCAAGACGGACGGATTACCTGAAAAAGGCAGCGCGTTCTCACGTTTCACCACATTCAATTAGGAATATAAAGAGTCCATCATTGTTAAGGATAGTTTATTATTAATTGCTTTGGTATCTACTTTGTAGGAATCGTGACTTGGGAGCCAGTTCTCCCGTTAGGCGACTTCAAAATGAACGGTAAATACGTTGTGTTGTCTGAAAAAGTATCATCACAAATTGATTTTACTGTGGGAAACCTATGTTGTTGCAACTACCGAGATCGGACCTTAACAGAGCCTTGAAAAAGTATCCAGTGACAGTAAGGCGACACAAACCCACTCGTCCCCTAAAATTAGTACCCTGCACCCACTCGCCCCTCAAATATTTTAGGCTACCAATCGTAGTGTCTCAATCTAATTACGTAAGACCAAAAAAAGTTATCAGAATGAGGGACATTAAGTAATACTATTAATCAATCAATTCTCGACAGTTCTAAAGATAAGAAGTAATCAAAATGCAATTACATTGATTTATCTTCGCTATTCCCTTTAGTTCAGCTGTCTAGTCTGAGCCAGATTCAGCTATCTCGTTCTAGTGTCAGTGGTTATTAAGACATATTGAGATATACGATCCTATTTCAGTCCTAGCATCTGAACGATGGCGCTGATTTATTTTCCAAGGTTTTGTAAAAAATAGTTTGTTGTACATTATTTATGTTTAAGTTTCCTTCGTCCTACAGTCCCGGGTCCTTTAAGCGGGGCATGTATAATCATCTGATGAGGCCGTCAAGCTGAGGGCCGCCATTGTTAACATGGTACAGTCTGTATGTATATGACTATATGTGTTTTTAATGGCTACCCTCTTTCCGAGACTTTGCCTTTAAATTCCCCACAACTTTACTGAGGCAGCAATTATCGTTCATCGTTATCATCATCATCATCATCTACATCATCAACTCGTTATCATCATCATGAACAAATGAATATACATGATATATTATAAATGAAGACATGGCTTAAAAGTCTTATAAACAAGCCAAACATATTCGTTAAAGAAAGGGTCACCTCAATGCATTGATTTTTTGCATTAGCTTCACTTGTAATGTAACTATGTAAAAAATTCTGTCAAGCTCCGGTGCTGCGGGGCTTCGGCGGCCCCACACGAGCTTATCGTCGCAGATGGTGGTAACGCCCACCACCGCGACTGAGGCCTGAGAAAACCTTCTTTTCTTCTTCCAAGGGTACGAAATAGATGCCTTTGCGTACCATCTTGCCGTCTTGTTCCCGGATAGTCAGGTTAGTTTCATAGAGTAGTGAATGAGGTCGTCATCAGTAAATTACTTTCCGCGAATTGTACATTCAACAACCAAAGTAGCTTCAACACGTTCATTTGCAGGAGCAGCAAGAAACATAATATAAAAATTCGCGGAGTTCGTTGTAACTTTTATATTTGAGTTGATTGAATGAAAGGTAAATTGCGGTTTACGACGTATTAAAAAACTACTAACTAGATCTCGTTCAAACCAAGTTTCGGTGGAAGTTTACATGGTAATTTATAGTAGTGGTAGTACATTATTGTATATTTTTTTAGTTTAGACTTTCTCTTACTTTGGAAGTTACAGTGTAGGGGACACATAATACCACTTTGAAAGTGTATCTCGCGCAACACGTATGGGCTTGATGAAGAAATTTTTTTGAGTTTCAGTCTTGGGGAACCAATAACATGTATTGTTTTTTTTTTCTCTCTATTTTGTGTGAAAATCATAATGCAGTTTACAGAATACATCTACTTACCAAGTTTTAATAGCATAGTTCTAATAGTTCTAAAAAAAAGACACCTAAGAAACGGTAATTGCGCTTCAAACAAACTAAAACTACGCAGTACCTACCTTCGACCAAAGTTTTAACTACGTCGAAGGTACTGCGCATATAGATAGAGTACATTTTGTGACGTGACTGGAGTAAGGATATATGCCTGATATTTTCTAAAGTTAACGCGAATATCACTCATTGAAATAAAACTACTTTTTAACGGATATAAATTTAGAACGACGTTTCGGGCACTTTTCAGCAGCCATGTTCGCGGTTTGACTAAGGATGGTAGTTGTTATATAGTTTGAATTGTTGGTGTTACTATTTACGCAGACTGAGCTCACAGTGTCGTTAACGCTTGCTGTATTTTGCTGTTTACTAGGTTTGATTAAGTGGCTGGCTTGGTCCCAGGCTGCTGGTACGCTCCAACCATCCTCTCTATAAAAATTTAGGTGTGTTTAATTTCAATAGCTTCGCGGATCATTTTAGGTATATATCTAAGCTCTTTAGCGAGTATCTGTGTTTTATCAAACCTTATCTATAGGTTTTTAAAAGTAAATAATAACAAATAAATCACCATAGAATGCGTTAAAAAGTGGTTTCATTGATAATATGCCTGTTTACGAACCCGTGAAGTTCCCTTCGGGTAATTAATAGTTAGGTTTTAATTTACTACAAGACGTACAAATCGTTTTTACATCTGTGACTAATTAATTACACTACCTACAGCTACAAGTGTAAACCTTATAATTATCCACAGTAAAAATCACAACAAAAATGTTAAAACAGGTCACTAATTAATTTCATGTTACCATTCAAAGAAATATAGTGAAATTGTAATATTTTCACAAGTACTACAGCTGTTGTAACGACCTACCTGCGTTTCTAAATTGATCACTAAATAAATTGATCTGGGACACGCCAACTTGTAGACAATTAAGGTACTTTTCTGTTGTATTTGTTAGAAATGGATTGCGTAATAAATTTCGATAAATTGACAGCGTGAGACGTTGTACTTTGTTACTTTAAACATAGGTTTATTGCTGACGTAAATGTCTACCGCTGAGGTTACACTAGATTGATTTATGGGTTCATTATTAATTTATGAAAAGAAGAAATATACTTATATATATTTTATGCTTGTGGCGGCAGTGTATCACGGTCTTTTAACCGCAAACGGAGTTTTTAGATGTGCTACGTCATTTTGATGATGATGATTATAATACACGACGGAGTTATAAGTAATTATTAAATGAATGACAAATCATACATAGTAAGAAAATGTACCTAACTACCTACTCGGGACTCATCTTTTTACCCGACTGCGCCAGAAGGAGGGTTATGTTTTTCGAGAGTATGTATGTTTGTATGTATACATGTATGTATGTATAATTGTTTAGCACGCTCTGCAGCCTGAACGGCTAGATGGAGTTTAGCTTGAGAGGTGTCGTCAAATTCGTATTTACTGTGAGAGTGACACTGAGTATATCAAAATAAATAAAAACAACATGGCGGATAAGAAAAAATAACACTCAAATTTATCGCGTGAGGTGTCAAAATGAAGGAAATTAAAAGACGATTACAAAAATAACTAAAAAGTATAAAATAAAATAAATAAATAAAAAACCCGACTGATGCTGAAAAGATCAAAACAAGCTTTATAGAAGACGGTACTCATTTGCAATCTCAAACCCAATGAAAATTAATGGGTACCGCCTGCTATAAAGCTTGTTTCGATCTTTTAGGCACGGGTCGGGTTTTTTATTTTTTTAAATTTATTCACGATTTGGTTTATCTTGAATTTTAAGGGAGCGATATCTGTCGTACCCCTAGAAGAAAACAGGCGTCAGAGCGTCGCCCGCCAATCGGTAAGTGAATCAGCTTCAGGGAGCCTTGACGTGTTCAAATCATATAAGTATTTAAGAGAGGTTTAATATCAGCAGAGGCTACTACCAATGACCAGGTCATCAGCAAAAGACTGGTAGTTATCTGAAGAAAGCTCTGTATGTTCATATTTCCAATAAACAGACCGTAACGATGTTCCCGCACGACAACCCCGCCTCCGGGGCTGTCAAGGACGTCTTTTATTCCTATAATATACAAAGGACGTAAATGCGCAATGTTGATAACTACAATAGTTGAATGTAGCATAATCGCTTTTAGAATATATTTTTTATACAACTGAGGTGGCAAACAAGCACACGGCCTATGTACGTGTGCAACACCACGGGAGTCACAGTCGTGCTGCCGACCCTGTAAACACAGAGAGTTTCTGTGCCGTCAGTGTAGAAGACAAAACAGAAATAGCCTTTGGTCTTTCTACTGGCAGCACAAAAACTCTCCAGTAAGCTTTGGCTGCCAAAAGCACCGCCGGGAACAGAACACGAGGTTATTATGGCCGCTGTATTCTGTAGCGCGGAGGTACTTCCCCAGTCGGACTGCTCCTTTGGACGGAAATACCGTCGTGTCCTACCTCCTTGAGATATGTGAAATATGTATATTTTAACTTGAATTTAAAGATAGCATTACGTTGTAGGTGCTCATGGGAAAGTCCAAATTGTTTCGCTCCTATACTTCAGTACGTCGTGAATGCGCTACCAAGATATTCGAAGCAAATGTAAATCTCACCGACATACCGGTATTCATGCTGACCGACAGACGAGATTCTGATACATGCTTTCCTCTCAGAGTTGGGAGCTCAGATGGTAATCACTCCGTTGAAGGTCAAGGCAAGTCTTTTCAGGCAATATACCTAGTAGGATAGCTCGCTTTTCCCGGAACGCATCCTGTCTGACGTCCCAGTCAAAGTCACCGGTAAATTTTACTTGGGTCTCAAGGATGTTTCGAGGGCCCTGCACATCCACGCTCTTATAGTTATTGTCACTGGCTAAACTATTTGAAGTCGGCATGAGAGTTGCACATTTCTCCAACAACAAATTCATACCACGATGACACGTAAATTCCCAAAAAAAAAAAAAAACACTTTCTCCATCTCTCCGACAGACAATACGAAGAGCCATACTTTTAATTACCGACTGACATTCCGTACGTCTACATAACGAATTAGCTTTATACTGCGACCTACTAGCCCCGATGTGAAACTATGTGATCTACGATAGAGCATTGCAATTTTTAGACACAGACTCGTATAATGTACGGATAGTTGCTGTACCAGGGTCTTAGATAGCTCAAATAGACAATTGGACAAAAACTTATTAGAGTAGAGGTACCCTTTTGCGATTGCGCAAAAACCCCCCGGATGACCCGGATTATGTCGAACTTGAACCGACTAAAACTGATTGCCGGAGGTAATATTGTCTGGAATATACCTATCTCTCGCACCCCGTCCGACAGAGCAAAGGTACACATTTAATACCAAGGAAATAGTTCTTTTTAGGAGCAACTTTTGTCTGACCTCCAACCCTGATGGACTGGCTGGTACAAGTCATCTAGTTTTTTTTATAGGACACGTCAATATGACTTCGCTTCTCCTGATGGTAAGCTGAAGGCAAAATCTCATCAGACTTGACGGCCTCATCACTTTTCAAGCCCCGCTTAAAGGATCCTGTACTTTTGGAAGTTATTTTTTGTATGCAGTGTATAGGTAGCTCAAGCTCATACAGACTGCTTGGCTGATCACGTTCCTATTACAACCAGGTTTCGCATCACTGCACCAGCACAATTGGGTTCACACAAAAATCATTATTCACTTCGTAAAATCATGGCCAATTCATTCTCAACCTTATAACATTGCAATAAAATATAGAAAAGATTTTGTAAGATGCATGGTTAAGTTTGTAGTTCGAACTTAAGGAGGGGCATCTATAATAACCATATTAAAGTACATTCATTATTCACGAACATAAAGGAAGTTATGACACACATTTTGGCTACCTAGTTCGGTTGTCCGGTAAGGTTCTAAGTAAAAAGGACAAAGAAAGAAACAATGGAAAAAGAGTGTGACAGCTTGACAGGCTTTGAACTTGTCGATCGTAAAACCGATCTTTGACCACTAAGCCTTACGATCGAGAGGTCCCGGGTTCGGATCGTGACTCTTACACTACCGACGTGACCCCACTGTTAACACAAGTAATTCAACCAAGTTGAAGGGGTTATGGAGAACACACATAAAAAGCGGTCAAGTGCGAGTCGGACTTGGCCGCTTCGCCAAGGGTTCCGCAGCAGTAAGTAACATAATTTAAAAGTTATTTTAGTATGTTGTTACTTTGATCGCTGTTTTTAAAAATAATTACCAAGTAGATTTCGTTCAAACCAATTTTCGATGGAAGTTTACATGTTGTTTCCGTTTTATTGCCATTTGGCTACGGAACCCTAAATCAAAATCAGCACAATGTAATTACAAAATGGTTGCCGAAATTACTTTAAATGCGCCCTTTTCGTGCTGTTGAGGTGAATAACCATTCGTTGTGATATTTGAAGGTCAACAGTAATGTCGTGTGTGACCTTGTACGAGGGTGGAGGGCGGTTAATTATAACTATACTACTGGTCTTAACGTTGCGTTCCTATAAATATTATGTGCTGAAATTAGCAGATAATCGTGAAAAGAAAACAAACCGGGTACGTCCCTACAACCATGACACATTAAGACATATTGCACTAGATGACGTCATATATAATATACTTTTTAGCTTACTTAGAACTAATTAAGACGTTACGGCCTTGCACAACGATCCACTGACGGGGTTTAGTCGGTTGGAATACGACATAACGGGGGTGGGGGGTGTTTGTTTATCGAGGGTCTATTCTGGTTACATTCAAAGCTTGCATCTTGGAGTCCGGTACATATAGGTTGGTCACGGTCTGTTTCCCTCTGGGGTAGGCAGGGACAAGAGCCCGCCATTTTACTCTATCCTTACATACTTCAGAAGCATCCTCTATTGCTACAATTCTTTTCACGCAAGCCCGAAATCTTTTCGATCAGTCATGCATACTATCAATTTCTTTCTTCAGTTTCGGCCCAAGCGCATGCTTATAACAATGACACTCACTAACAGAGATATATCAGGCGAATTCGCTTGGTGATTACTCTACTGTGCGAGAAAAGGGGGGTAACGGTGTTAACACGTGTATCACTTTCCATGTTTGGCTCAACGGGTTTATGAATACCAAAATTATTAAGAGCTGTAAAGCATTTCTGAAGGTATTTGTGTAATGTTTAACAGCCAAAATATTTCACTTAGGTACCTATAGATGCCTATTTTATTTTATAAATACACGCGTATATATCATCGCAGAGGTGACCGGGGTGTTTTTTAGTACCCTGTATCTCAAGAACCGAAATAGCTAGACAGTTGAAATTTGCACAGATTATGTATTTTTACTGTGGCTACAACAACAAATACTAAAAATAAAATTTAGGAGGGGCTTCCATACAACAAAAGGTTTTTTTGACCGTTTTTCGCTCGATATTAATAATGGCTACACGTGGACGCTAGAAATAATTACAAATTATTAAGATATATTTACTCATAGCCTTTTTTCAGGTACGGAACCCTTCGTGCGCGAGTCCGACTCGCACTTGGCCGGTTTTTTAAATATATATGTATAGGACATGTCAATCTGACTTCACCTCGCCTGATGGTAAGCTGAAGGCAAAGTCTCAGGAAATAGGGGCATTTCATACATGGTATGCGCCATGTTAACAATGGTGGCACCAGGGTGGCAGGGTTGCTGACCCCTGAACGCAATCTAAAGTGGATTACTATGGAGGGATTTTTGTAATCGTGCACGGTTGTAGCCACCCGGATAAAATTTGTGTCAACTTTTCCTCAAACTCCATATTCATTACTATCAACAGTTTGCGTTAGTCCCGTCCGCAACCGACTCCATCACCTCTTCACAAAATGATGACATCTTCTCTTCTTCATTCTAGAGTTAATCCTGGTCGCATCCAAAGCTTTTCACCCCAGAGTTCGATGTTCGCTATTTCCAAACTAACTGCGGATTCGGTTGAACTTCGATATTTTTCGTGAAGCAACTGCCATATGCCCTCCACAAAGTATTGGCGGTATCGAAGTATTACAGTTACACCATTTATTGGACTTTTTAGGGCTTCAACTACCCGTAACGACTGCCATACATGTTCGTATGACTCAAATAGCTGGAACGAATGCAGCTTGCTTAATTAAGTAATTCACACACATGATAATATGACAATGACACTTTGTCTACTCTTTAACGTAACGTCTAACAACACAATCTACTTTAGCACCTTATGTAATCAGCGTCTCACATCAGCGCATCGGTAATTCGCACTTGACCAATAAAGACTGCTCAATAACATAAATATATACATAATACTTACAGCTTTCTCTTCAAGGTGGATAGAGACATAACAATAGGAAGTATTTTCATTAATACACACCATAATAAACATATGAATATAACATGTGCGATTTTTTACACATTTGTTCAGTTGTTTTGTTGACAATATTGTAATTTAAACGAAACAGTAAACAACATACGCGCAAACATTACATAATATGCCTCTTCCTTACGGCTTTCCAGACCTATTTTGCGATACCTCCGTCAATCTCTTCTAACCTGTACCTACCTATCTACCCGTGTTGGAGCGCGTTGTGACATATATGACGTCAGATTTTTTTTTCATAATAATATTGTAAATGGGTAAGTGTATGTATGTGTGTCTGTTTGTTTGTCCGTCATTCACGCCTGAACTAAAAAATGAATTTGGGTTAAGGGTAAACTAGACCTAGAGAAAAGACATAGGCTATGTTTGGTCGCGATAACCGACATCCACGCGGGCGGAGCCGCAGACAAAAGCTACTTTACCATATTTAGCGGCAAATTTACTGTACCAACATTTGAATGAATGAATGAAAAACTCTTTATTGTATGGTACACAAAGAAAGAAAGAACATTACAATATAGTGGTAGGTACAGTTTTGTAGCATACAATTGGCGGCCTTATCGCGCAGGGCAATCTCTTCCAGGCAACCATGGGATGGAGTTCAAAGAGAATAAATAACCACTAAATTTTAGGTGGATCTAGAGACAAAAAGAAGGGGGTAGTTTCCTAATAATTATTTTGAATTTTGGTCCATACTAGATATATTATTATATTCAGGTAGTTAATAGATATAATAATACTATATAAACATTACTTACTATATACAATATATAATACATAACTAGTGAAACAGTACCTATCATTAGGTACGTGAAATAGATATACTTAGATAGAATACTAAAAACAGTAAAGACATAATATTAGGGGTTAAAGTATGAAATTGCCGATTTGTACTGACAAATTGAAATTTTCTTTTTTTTAATTTAACGGATTTATTTAATCAAAATAATTACCATTATTATCTATACATTGCTGCCATCTAGTAGGAAGGTCATTTATGCCTTTGCGATAGAACTCTGGTGATCTAGATTCGACAAACTGTGTGAAAGCATTTTGTACTGCCTCCTGAGAAGAAAACTTTTTATCACATAGAAAATTGTCCAAATCACGAAAAAAATGGTAGTCTGTTGGAGCAAGGTCTGGCGAATACGGAGGGTGACGGATAGTTTCTAATTGCAGTTCCTGTAGAGTTAAAACGGTTTCTCGTGCTGTATGAGGTCTCGCGTTATCATGGAGCAATAATGGTGAAGATCGATTCATGAGTCGGGGCTGTTTCACTGCTAGTTTTGCTATCATTGTTCGGAGTTCGGCACAGTAGACATCTGCCGTTATTGCTTGACCAGATCGTAGAAAGCTATAGTGAATAACACCATGCTGAGACCACCAAACAGTTACCATTACCTTTTTATTGGTAAGCTTTGCTTTAGGACACTGTTGTGGCGTTTCACCTGGGGTCAGCCATTGCATTTTTCGCTTACGGTTATCGTAAAGAATCCACTTTTCATCACATGTCACAATTCGATCCAATATTCCTTCATTTCTGTATCGATTCAACAAGGCAACACAAGTTTCAACACGCATTTCTTTCTGCAGATCAGTCAAATCATGAGGTACCCATTTTTCACATTTTTTTATTTTATTGATTTGACGCAAATGAGTCAATATTGTTGGTAAGGTAACGTTAAACCATGCAGCTAATTCCTGGGTAGTTTGGCTCGGATCGGCTTCCACCATGTCTTTCAATTCATTATTATTCACCTGTGTGGACGGCCTTCCTCGTGGTTCGTTCTTCAAATCAAAGTTTCCATCACGAAAGCGTTTAAACCAAAATCGCACGGTGCGTTCATTAGCAGTCCCCTCTCCAAACGCAACATTGATATTGCGAGCTGTTTCTGCCGCGTTAGTTCCGCGTCGGAACTCGTATTCAAAAATCACTCGAATTTTCGAAGTATCCATCTTTCTTGTCTAAGCTGAATAAAAAAAAACAACTGAAAGTCGATAATCGAAAGTTGCACATTTTTAAATGAAGAACTACATAGGTACCATGTGGAAAAAGTTTCACTCAAAAATCTTAAACCATGAAGGTTCTATGTCAATTCGAAGTACCTATTACAATGAAACGGCAATTTCATACTTTAACCCCTATTAGAATAAATTATAAAGATAGAAGGTGTAAGACAGTGACTATCGCTCTTGCAAATAGTAGGCCGTAACCATTTTTTGAAGACAGGCAGAGATTGTGCACGTCTAATGGTAATGGGTAAGGCATTCCACAATCGAACAGCCTGGACAGTATAAGATTTGTCCATGAATCTCGTGGAGTGCGCTGGCATCTTCAGCCTCAGATTCCCAGACGACCTCAAGACCCTAGAATGCGAGTCACATAGGAAGTCAAAGCGATCTTTTAGGTTGAAAGGAGTGAGAGGGTGAAATAGAATACTATACAGTAGATAAAGATAATGAGCATTCCGGCGAAGGCGTATAGGTAACCACTTGAGCTTAGCGCGATATTCGGAGATGTGATCATATTTGCGAAGTCCAAATATAAATCGTATGCAAAGATTTTGGAGTTTCTCAAGTTTATTCAGTTGGTCTTCGGTGAGATCTGGATAACTGGCATCAGCATAATCAAGGATGGGAAAGAGAAGACTTTGTGCAAGCGCAGTTTTCGTGGCAATGGGAAGAAAATTTTGAAGCCTACGCAGGGACCCCGCGCTGGCAAACATTTCGGAATATAAACTTTAGTGACACAAAAATATATATCCCGTAGTTATTTAACATCCGAAATAGGCAGGTCGAGCCGCCATTTGCATCATGTCTTTTATACACCTTGAGAGCTTCTTTTGATCTCATTAAAACTTTGAACAAGTCCGCCAGTATCAGGTACTATGACCTTTTTGAAACTATTACTAATTTGATTTGACCTCGACCGACTTAACTTATTTTTTATATAAATCGAGATAATCAGAGACAATTGTCGTTTGAGTAACATTTACAAAGAAATAATGGATTATATCGTACTGATAGAAATAAATTGCATCATTTAAATGCATCGACTTATTCGTTTTCAAATAGAATAGAAAATGTCTGTAATTAAGGCAACACATTTTTGATCAAATTAAAATTTAATTTTGAGTAGTAAACGTAGAGGAAAATGCCCATGAGACCTTATGATGTTGACCTACATGCTTTGGGAATAAAAATGATTAAATTAAAAAGAAGTAAACAAGCTTAGACTAAAAATTTAATAAAAAAAATATAGTAATACGTGTGAGAACAGTCAAAAATTAAGCGTTTTACGTGAAGTTGTTTAAAAAGGCTGTTCTTCCCGTTCCTGACCAAAAGAGGCTGTTCTCAAGCCGATAGTAAAAATAGAGCTCATGACAAAATGCCCATTTAACGGTTATAGGCTTGCATTACGTAGCCAAGTGGATGCAAAACCATAGCTGGTTTAATATGAGTGTCCATACACCTCTGGCCACCCCTTCAGCGATTCACAGGTGTGACTGTATGTATATATGTATGTATTTAAAGGTGTATAAGTAAGTTCGTATTTTCTTAGCTGTGTAAAAACTAAAAATAGTAGATTCTTAATACAGAAAACTATCTTGGGCTTATTTAATGTAGGCAGATGTCGTCACGAGTAATAAGAATAACGCAAAAGCTTACACAACAAACAGTCCAAAACACAATAAAATTATATCAACGAGGGATTTTCTTATGAATGACGTAACTTAGGCTCCATTTAGATCTAAATCCTCAATACAATAGAAAAATCCTTGACGAAATATATAAGACTGTACAGTGTAGGTACATATAAGAATATGGTTACCGTTTGGTGAGACTTTTTCAAACAAAGGCGTTGCAATACACACCAGAAGGTCATATTTGTAAACAAAATAACTTTAGAGTTATCCAACAATTGTGCATTATTTTATAATGTTTGCAGGGATTTTAGAATAATAGTTATTATGTATACTGTGCAAAGAAATTAAACATCGGTTGTAAGTGAAACATAGCTTTTATTAGATTATGAAGCGCAAATCTGTGACAGAAGTAACATTGTACATATAAAGTACAAATGTAAAAGTGTATAAATGTTAAATCATTGAGTATCTTTTTTTTGTATTGTTCATACGGATATCCCCACGAATATCCACCCACCAGCCGGCAGGGGTGGTTGTGTCGGTCTCGAACCGCCTAAATTCTCACACCGTTTCGGGTCTCAGGTGCCGAAGTTCGTATCCATAGGGCATTACTTCCGACTGAACCAGGACCATCTCTGGTTTTAAGATAGCTCCCTGGCGAGTCTTTAAGTAGTTATATTGTTATACATAAACAATAATTTACGCATGTAGTCGGTTATGTATCAAAGTTATATGCAAAAGTCAACATCTGAGCATTTTTAATAAGCAAAGTTTTGAGGACACGGAGGTCGAGTTTGACGGTGATGTAATTAAACAAACGAGTACTTACAAGTACTTTACCTCCTACGCAGAATTTGAAGTAGGTTTGTACATAGCACCTATGTATTTGTTAGATATTAGGGTAAGTCTTCTTCTTCATCCCAGCATTAATCCCAGTCGCATCCGGAGCTATTAACTTGGAGTCTGGGGTCCGCTTTTACCAGTCCAGATATGAGGGTAAGTATTTTATTCAAACAATCTGGCTTACCATGACGTGTTAAAGCGTCTGTGTTTCAGGTGAAAAAGAAGGATGAAGCTACAACCCGCTTACTTTAAGTCCAAACATAAAATAAATGAGTTGTACGAGTATAGTCAGCGTCAGAAATATCTTGTTTACGAAGTCAAGTCCTTAAGATTAAACTATTAAGAGCAAATCAAACTATTTTGCTGATGTAACTGTAGTAAATTAGAATTATTTTGAGAATTTTGTTTATCAAGATCGATTTGATGCTGATACACTTACTCAACTCATATTTACAGAAAGTTTATTGAATCTGTAGCTGTTTTCTGTTGCTTCTTTGAAATGAGCCTTTAGACACTCTGTTATAGACAGGTAAGCACATGAAACAAGCTTATGTGAACACAAATGGGTACTTCTTAGAAGCCGTATCACTTGACCCCCTTTCTGAGGGCAAATAATTGAAACCTCCGCGTATTTCTATTTATTTATTTGTACACTCGCATCTGTATATATCCGACGGTGTAGACAGAGATATGTTGAAGACGTACACTCTAGACAACTCTGAATATTCAGTCCCAATATCAGGGTAAGGACCCCATGGTTCAAAGATAAAAGCCTTGGATGCAGTGACATAAATTTTATTACTCCAGGATAATTTGAAGAGATTGGAAAGATCTATGGAGGCAGCAACCTTTTTAAATAAAGCTGTATGTCAATTTTCAAGCAACTATTATCTCCTTGGCTGTCTGTAAATAGTATTTATTACCAATATTTTAGATTTTACAAAGTGCTTCTGAGGTACGGACTGCGGTTGATGTGACACAGCCTCGTCCTATTGTTAGAGATGCGACTCCGCCTTTTTCAGCACTCAACTGTTATTAAAATAAAACAAAGCAACAGCTTGTTTCAAGAGATGAAGTGCTCTATCCTTAACCACAATACGTAGGCAAAAAAAATGCGTAAAATGTAAGCAGGTAGGTACGTACCTACTATATCTGGAAACCATTCTTTTTCCTTGTCAGAACGAATGCCAAATATTTTTACATTCAAATTAAAAAATGTTCTTACGGTGCATAAAAATGCCTAAGCATAAAAACTAAGTTACAATAACACCCCCGTTTAGATAAAGATTCGAGGTTACAATAATTCGCACCCGGCTGAAAGTTGGTAGGACTGTTCAAAACAACATCATAAACGAACTCTAAATAGTCATCATAAATCCAAACGCTGAATTTTTGAAGTGGAAACTTCTTTAGCGGCGTTGGATGGATAAAAAGTGTTAAAATCGCGTCAGGATCACTTGACCGTTGTAACCGCCGACTGACGTCATACAACATTAGCTACAGATTGTTTATTTTGTTAGGTACACTTAGAAGCTTCGTAGCTTAGCGGTAAGCACTTCGACTGAAAGTCCTTATGGTTTCAGATAGTACCGGGTTCGAACCTGGGCTTCTGACCCTCTTTGTGATTATTTTTTCTTTTTGTAATTCATTAATTTCTTCTGACAGAAAATTAGTGATAGGTTCTATGATTGGCGCTATATTATAGGTATCCTATATTCTTTTTATCTTTTCCTCTGTATATAACGAAGAAAACGTGTTCACTTCTGCCGGCACTCCCGGAGTGCAACCCGTCTTTTTTTCTATTCAAAGCCAACTGATCTCTAAAACTGTGGTCATAATTTAGTCGCAATATATCACCACAGTTCGATCCGCAGTCCAAACCGACATATCGAACCAGCGCGGCGGCGGTTTGGAACGCGGTCCCGATGCGCGGTTCAAAACAGTACGTGTAAACGGCGCTAATGGGCTCAGCGTGTCGTTAAGTATGATTGATACTGTGTGTCAAAAAAATTCACATGGCGGCGAATATGCATTATCATCTGTTCTTACATACCTATATTTATGCGTGTCTCATACGAGCAAAAATAGACTAGGTATCTACTACATAAGTTTAATTACTACACCACAACCATTTACAATTATGAAAGGTCTATGATCTGTGTAAAAGTATCGTGTTCAAGTGTTCATGGACAACTACATTGTATAAATAGCTTTTGTAATATAATAGCAAGTGTTTAATAACAGAATTACACCGGCTACCGTTCTCGATCACGCAGTACTGTCACACTCAACGGTTACCAAACTCACGTGTGAACACAATACTTTCGTTCATTGACATATAAACTAATTATGAGTCCGATGATGAAATTCTGATCGCTGTTTTGTGTTACTTTTGTAATATTTATTTAACCTGAAAGTATGTACCAATTTACAACACACCTGCTGTTACCTCTCACCAATTCTATACAATATATTACATGGATCCCGTCTTATCCTGATCGCGTTGACTTGAAAATGACTTTACTGATTTTATTAATCGTTTCGTGTAAATCCATACATCCATACTAATATTATAAATGCGAAAGTAGCTCTGTCTGTCTGAGGTCTGTATGGTACGCTTTCACGCCTAAACCACTGAACCGATTTTGATAAAATTTGGTTCGTCGCGACAACCGATATCCAAGCAGGCGGAGCCGCGGGCAAAAGCTAGTAATTTATAGAACATTTCTAATGGCAAGAAAAATCAAGGAACAAACAATAGAAACATTTCGGAAAATTTATTGAATAATTCAGTATTACAAGCTGCGTTTATTTAATATAGGACACGTCAATTTGACTTCACCTGGCCGGATGGTAAGTTAGTTAAATAAATAGCTATATATTAAAAAAATTGCATAGATAATTTTCACACATGGAGCTATGTTACAATGGTGGAACTCAAGATATATTCTATATAATATTATGATAACAAAAAACAATATTGCACGTCATACGTGGATGAAGGTACTGGCAAAAACTGGTATAATATTACAATGATTATGTTAAACTGTTATTTATGTAACAGTAAAATGATTTAATGAAATATTACAATTTAAATTATATCAGGCTGTCGTGGGTACTGTAGAACCGGGGCGTCGAGTTCTACAGTTTTTATATGTTATAAATAAGAAATCGATATTTTGTTACAATAATCTCATTTATTTTAAATTCTTATCACTCCTAATCGTATTTTTGTGGGATTCACGCGATGTTTTTTTAATATATATTACTTACTATTTGCGAATAAGAGGGATCGCGGTATCTAATATCTTCAATCTTCCACTAGAAGAAGACTCGCTGATTCCTCTGTCAGCTCCTTGACGCCAACTGTCCCGCATCATATGTTTTTTCTCCTCTCTACATTTCAATTATTTGTTTTATTTTTGTATCTTTGACGAGGTAACTACAAGTAGTTTCAGTCACAAAGGACAGACACTAGGGCGACTAAGGGATAGGGCTAACTTTAACATCAGACAGATATGTACAGCCCAGACTCAGCTTCAGATGCATAGCTCGAGTCAACAATAGTGCCCGGAATACGGCAATAGGCTCACCCCCTATTACGTGGGACCAAATACAGATTGGTAAAATGTGGGTGTTAATTCACCTCTGCTTAACCCTCCGGGGATAAAGGCGTGATTATATGTATGTAGTATGTTACATTATTGACTTAGGTAAATATCAACAGTACAATAATATGTTGTTATTTGCCGCGTATGGACTCCCTCTTTCTCGCTCTATTGAATAACCGTTCCGCGTAATAGAAAAAGAGAGAAGCATACGCAAGGGGGATTGGTGCTACCAGATGTGGTTCCATGCTGATCTATCATTGTATAACGTCACTTTGATAATAATCGTAATCAATTACAATTATGACCCAAACTTTAACGTTCGCTTCCAAAATATAACTTAGATTTAGAATTCAATATGCGGGTTGCTTTAGATCGGTCGTTCTGGAAGTCCATAGTAGAAGCCCATATTCAACAGTTCAACAGACTGGGTGCGGCTGATATAATGATGTTGATGAAGTTAAGATACTGGACAAATATTAGTACCTACTAATAGCAAATCTTCTATTTACCTTTTCAGGCATTCTAAGATGTATTATCAGTAGTGACTATTGGTTATGTAAACACTGAGGATAAATGAGCAAAATAATTCTGTTACCAATGGTGATGTAACTGGTTCACTGGATATGGTTGAGGATAAATGAGAAAATAAATGTTTTTTTTCTAGTTGTGATTGGGAATACACCAGGAAGATATACCGTTTGAATTATTAAGTGAACATGTTACACTTGCAGAAGAAATGCATGTTCCTTTAAATAAGTACGTAAAAGATTTGACTATTAATGACGTACCTATCTATAGATGAGATGAGAATGAACTCTGGTACCGTACCTGAAATGATAAATAAAACATAAATTAGTTACTTTATATTTTAATTGCTATTGAGACTACATGCTAAAAGAAAATGCCATGCGTGTTAATAGAGAGTACTATGGATGCTGAAGACCGTGCGAAGTGGTAGAGCAAGGAGCAAAATTCGGGAGGAAAACGACGGACACTGAGTTGAAAATCTCTGTAGTGAGTGAGATCTACGATAAGGTGATGATCACAGATATACTAATACTTTGGAGCGCTGCGTTTTTAGCAATCGGTTTCTCTTTTTAACTTATGCGCTCTTTTTTTCGCTTATTCCTGATTCCCCCTTTTACCGATTCCCCCGTTCCATAATAGCGTTTCATCTGATTCCCCCTGAAAATTTTTCAGCTTTATATAATAGCGTTTCATCTGGGTTCTGCAGTCAATGTGATAAGTGTTATTTTATATTTTCATCGATTTTTAGGGTTCCGTAGCCAAATTGCAAAAAACGAATCCATAAGATTCGTCATGTCTGTATGTCTGTCTATCCGTCTGTCCGTATGTCATAGTCTTTTCTTAGTCCGATACTATAAGAACTATGCTGTTGAAACTTGGTAAGTAGAAGTATTCTGTTAACCGCATTACGATTTTCACACAAAAATAGAAAAAAAAACGTTCCATATAGGTACTTAGAACTGAAAATGAAAAAAAAAAATTCGTCGAACCCATACGTGATTGTTGGGGTATCTATGGATAGGTCTTCAAAATGATGATGAGGTTTCTAATATCATTTTTTTCTAAACTGAATAGTTTGCGCGAGAGACACTTCCAAAGTGGTAAAATGTAAGTCAGACTAATTTCTAAAATAAGAGAATGATAAAACTAAAACAAATATAATTATGATGTTGGAAAATTGATTTGCACGAGATCTAGTTTTTTTTAATATACCAGATATCCTAAGCCCCAATTTACCTGTCACTCAATCAACATCGATAAAAGTTACAACGAACTACAAGAACTTTTACTTGCTGCTACGGCACCCTTTATGGGCGAGTCCGACTCGCACTTGGCCGCATTTTGACTGGCAGACAAGCACCCGGGCCACCTTAGCACAAAAACAAATCAATAAAAAAATACAGAAGGCATTTTCTGTATTGCTTCGTTTATACTTTAGATATTCATTTCTTTCAGTCAATAAAGTCTTCAGTATTGTCTTATTTGACCGTGAACTTATACCAGTGCAAGTTTACGAAAGACTAACTCCTAAAACAAAATAAATGGAAAAGCAAGATAAATTCTCCAAGCGACCTTTGATTTCTGCAACAGTAACTACTCCCACGGCAGAGATTTAAACAGACACATTTTATCGGGAACTTAACCATTCAGAGAGTATCGCAAAGCATTGTCACTCTTATAAGGTTGGAACACTAAGTAAAGAAAAGCCAATTTTCTTTGAATCGATTCGAACTTCCTTGAAAAGTTTACAAGGATTTTGAATCTTATTTAGTAAACATATTGGTTTCTTTTAAGTGCTGTTTTAGTTTGCGATAAATTTATAAGGTATTGTAAGTAAAAAAGTGCAGTTTATTTGACCATGACTGCCTAAAAAGATTGTAGATAATGTTACAAAACGTAATTGATCCAGTTTGACAGGACAAAAGCGTCTCTAAGTGTATTCAACTCAGTTGGGATCGACTTCCATTTCAACAACGAAGCCGCTGACCTTCGATATGTTCTATGGAGCGACTGACATCTGACCTACAAAATCGAAACGACAAGACTAAAACGTATCCCCATAAAATTTAGAATAGATAATTTAGATAATTTAAAATTTAGAATAGATAAGATACCACAAGCCGTTCGATCATTAGTGACCAAAACGGCTAAATCTATCCAGCTTTTACATAATTGAGTAACACAAGTAGTTCTGTGAGATATATTACCACATTTTTAGGTAAACGCAAAAAAAAAAACTTCAAAATAAAAACGATACGGACCTACATATCTTTTTATTTTACACAGTCCTGGATGTTTCAACAAAATGTAATGACGATCGGTTCTTAAAACAACGCTACAGTAAACTCCACCCCCTCCCATTTTCTCATCAGGTTTTTTTTATAACAAAGTTACCCTTGCTGATACAGAGTTTTTTTTCACGACAACCTGTGCGGAATCATGTCCTTCATGTTTTAGCTGAAAAACATCAAGATCCGTTCATAAATAACGCGACAGAAAACTATCTCCATTTTCTCTCCTATCACAAAAAGCTTTCGACAAAAGTTGAGTTTTAAATCAAAGAACCAAAAAATCAAAGAAGGCCATGTTTGGTGAAAATCGGTTAAGAAATGAGCCCTCCAGCCCGGAATTGACAAATCGACATAGATACGGACAAAAGCAAAATCCGCCAGCTTGTCGGAACTGAGGCTGAAAAAATATTTTAGGTATTAATAATTATCAAAAATTTCTTTTTTTTTCACCATTTTTGTCCAACTAATGTTACCTTCCCCACAAACAAAGGATAGGTCAATGTGCGAAAGGTCGCCGCGGACAGTTTTGATTGAATGCTACCAACGAACACCTACCCAAACAACAGTGTGGTATCACCCACTTATATTCGAGGCTTGAGGAAGGAAATACAATGCCTTTTATTGTCAAGTTTCATTATAACATTGACCAATTTATTTTATAGCTGTGCCCGTGAATTCGTTTGAGTGGAATTATTTTATTGTACAGTTGTTGTTGACTAATTAACTTTAATTCTTTTCAATATAGTGTCCTAAGTGAAGCAGTATAATAGGGTACCGATACTAAGAAAATAGCTTTAGTATTACTCAAAAATCAATAGATGGCACGAGTTGCCTCATTTAAAAGAATAAAGAAGTATCCCAATTTATAGTCATGTTTATTATTTCAGAACTTAAACATTTGATAAGCATGTAAGCTAAATCTGCCAGCTTGTCGAAAACTCGTTGGTAATGTATAAATAAATATTTCGTGACAATAGTGCTATTTTAGGAAGCCGCCATCTAGCGGCATGGTGCATTAAGTCTATAAATTTTACAATTTCTGCAGAATCATAATGGATAAGAATATTTATAGTTTTATTCAGTCATATTCAATAAAATGTTCAGTGTTAATTTTGAAAAGTTAATTTTTAATAGTGAAAATTATAAAAGTTTGAAAAAACATTGTCGCCAGCTAGTAACACCCGTGGACAAAAAATTTGCCTGACTTGTTTTGGAAATTACGAGTGTCACCATTTGTGTTCCTGATTGTGCATCTGTATTAGAATTACATTATAATATTATCTGTGGCAGTATAATTTTAGCCACTTGCCAGTGATGACTTGACTTGACCGGCTAAATATAAGTCCGAAGTCCGAACAGACAAAATAGTTTTTATATGCTCAATCAGGACTTATCGCGATTAAAACGCGATAAAAACTATGAGTTTACACCACGATAATTTAAAAGTAACACAAACAGACAAAAGTTTGAAATTTCCCTCGATTCACCCTGGTGTACTTCAGGTGTGCTTCGCAAATGACCCAGGGGCAATAAACTGTACAAACGGGAGCCCATTTCGTAGAAAGAAATTTCATAGAATTTCGTTTCACAGAAAATGTTTCATATAATATTTGGTTCTTATATTTTTATTTCGAGTATTATTGTTTCAAAAACAATTTACTACAATGAAACATATTTCACAGAAACACAATTGAACGAATTTTTAATTACATTTTTTTGTTTCACAAACTTATCAAACTGTAGAATTATTTTTTAAAGAATATTAAACCACCTTTATTAATGTTCCAAATCACATTTATTTTTAACTGTAACATTTAGTTAACACCCCGACTCAGATTACCCCGACTCGGATAGGTTAGGTTAGAAGGCTAATGCGGGAGCGGAGCGTATAGAAAATGTTTCATATAATATTTGGTTCTTATATTTTATTTCGAGTATTATTGTTTCAAAAACAATTTACTACAATGAAACATATTTCACAGAAACACAATTGAACGAATTTTTAATCACATTTTTTTGTTCAACAAACTTATCAAACTGTAGAATTATTTTTTAAAGAATATTAAACCACCTTTATTAATGTTCCAAATCACATTTATTTTTAACTGTAACATTTAGTTAACACCCCGACTCAGATTACCCCGACTCGGATAGGTTAGGTTAGAAGGCTACGCTCCGCTCCCGCATTAGGCCTTCGTGGTTATTTTTTTATAAACCACCCAGAAGTAGGAGCCCCGCGTAGCGGGGCTCCGTCGACCTTGTAGACGCATCAATTGTTTAGTTTATAAAAAAATTGTCCCATTTAAATGAGGGTATGCATTTGCGGAAGGCGCAGGACCGGTCATTGTGGAAATCCTTGGGGGAGGCCTTTGTCCAGCAGTGGACGTTTTTCGGCTGAAATGATGATGATGATGATGATGCATTTTATGAATTGAAACGTTTAGAAACTGTCACTTTGATAATATGTTATTCTTTGTAATAAGTTTTCTATTAAATAAACAATATAATGATTAAGAATATTTGATTTGATATTCTATGAAATGATTATTCTAATGTTTAACTTTATATGCAACAAAATTCAATGATTTAAAATTATTTAAAGTAAGTATTCTGTATATTGATTATTCTATGAAACGAAATTATGCGAAACATTTTCTGTAATACGAAATTATATTTAACAATTGTCTATAAAACAACGCACACCCCTGTACAAACACTTTACAGCTAAATTTTAATTCTACTTGTATAGATACTTTCAGTTCTTTATGTTCGAATTATTTGCAATTTTAGAAGTAAAGGCGAGTTCGATATTGTTTTAGCACGAAATATTCTCGTATTCACAGACGTAGTAAAACGTAATTGCAACGTAAATTCAAGTATATTAGCCATGCTGAACTATAAACCGCTAACATTAAACTATTAAGTATAGTTTGACCGTAATTTAAACTTCTAGGTATACGTTCATTAGTCCGGAGACAAAATTATCTTATACAGTATATCAGGTTCAAGCAACGACGGAAATTGTGGCACGCACACATAGTTGCTTACCTACATACGAGGATCTAGGATCAAATCGGATTTACTGGTAGGCCATTCTTCAAAATCTTTATAAAGGACTAGCTGTTGCCCGCGCTTCGACTCGCATGGATGTCGGTTATCGCGACCAAACATAGGCGTTCTCAGGCTCTAGTATATCTCTGTACTAAGTTTCATTATAATCAGTTCAGTAGTTAAGGCGTAAAAGCTAACATACAGACAGAGTTACTTTCGCATTTCTAATATTAGTACAGATGAATATATATTTAGGTATAATACAAACCCGTAAGAATTAATCTAAATGACAGAGAACCGTTTCAAAATCCGTTGTGTGATTTAGACAAACTTAACGCCGAAAAAGACAGACAAGTGATTTTATTTTATGCACGTAATGATTATGAGTATTAAAATGTTGCGTTTCGAATTGGACGTAGAAATCCTTTAACGATCTTAATAAGATTTTACCTTTACCCTTGGTTAACCAATCAATCAGCCAATCGAGGTCTATTGCTGAACACAGGCCTCTCCCAATGTCCACCACGATTGATCACCTGATCTTCGGCATCCAGTCTACTCCAGTTACCTATTTCAGGTCGTCAGCCGATCTGGCTGGGGGCATCCCAAAGGCAAACAGTAGTTTACCTTCTCGCAATCTCTACTCGTGGACGCCTTTGCTTCAACGGCCATCCATTACCGACAGTAGTCGCCAGCCCCTTAAAATTTTAGCTCTTTTTAGGGTTCCGTACCCAAAGGGCAAAAACGGAACCCTATTACTAAGACTTCGCTGTCCGGCCCTCCGTCCGTCTGTCGCCAGGCTGTATCTCAAGAACCGTAATAGCTAGACAGTTGAAATTTTTACAAATTGTGTATTTCTGTTGCCGCTATAACAAAACATACTAAAAACAAAATAATAATGATAATTAAGGGGGGCTTTTAGCCCTTTTTCATGCCCATTTTCAGTCGCCGAGCTTGATCTCAAGAATCGTAATAGCTAGACAGTTGAAATTTTCACAGATTGTGTTTTCTGTTGCCGCTATAACAACAAATACTAAAAACAAAATAAAAGCATATTTAAGGGGGGGCTTTCATACAACAAAAGTATTTTCTTTTTACCGTTTTTTGCTCGATATTAATAATGGCTACACGTAGACGCTAGAAATAATTACAAATTATTAAGGTTATGTATATCTTTACTTTTGGCCTTTTTTCTGGTACGGAACCCTTCGTGCGCGAGTCCGACTCGCACTTGGCCGGTTTTTTTATATATTTAGGTCGTCAAGTTGACTAAGCCCTGCCTGATGGTATGCTGGGTTGCAATTAAAAAAGAATAGTGGCTGCCATCCCTAGAAAAGCGGTTCATACCTTGACGGCCTCGATAGATTTTTGAAGCGAAAACTTCTTTAGCGGCGTTGGATGGGTAAAAAGTGTTAAACTCGCGTCAGGATCACTTGAACTTTGAACCGTAACCGACGACTGACCTCACACAACATTAGCTATAGATTGTTTATTTTGTTACGTACGCTATGAAGCTTCGTTGCTTAGCGGTAAGCGCTTCGACTGTAAGTCCTTATGGTTTCAGATAGTACCGGGTTCGAACCTGGGCTTCTGACACTTTTTGTGATTTTCTTTTTTTGTAATTTATTACTTTTTGTGTCTTTTTTTCTTTTAGTAATTCATCAATTTCTTCTGACAGAAAATTAGTGATAGGTTCTATGATTGGCGCTATATTATAGGTATGGTATGGTATGGTATGGCATGGTCTTTTTATCTTTTTCTCTGTATATAACGAGATAGAAAGAAAGAAAAAGATTTCGCTTCTGCCGGCACTAGCGGAGTGCAACCCGTCTTTACGGGTAGGACTCGGGACTGTCGGAAGAAGGAAACACATGTGTTATAAGAGTTCTACGATTTAATGGTGCGGCAAAGAAAAGAGGCACCGAACCGCTTGGCTTGATCTTTATTTTTGATATTATTTGGCTAGCTATGTTTATATACACTGTAACCCAATTTTAATGAGTATTTTTTTGTTTAAAAAGCGAATGAAGCACAAGGTGATGTATTTTACTTGAACAGATAACAATGGCCGCCGGCATTGAATGCTTGCCTATCAACGGAAGGCGTTCCTCAGTCCCACATCCTTGGACTACAGACTATTATTCTTGAACACAATTGTATAATATGTGTTATGAGGGCAGCTTAAGCTAATTCGCGTAATTAATTATGATAATACAGAGGATAAAACAACTTAGTTTTACAAGGAGAACCACATTCGAGAGCGTTAACAATACAGCTTCATGTAAACTCAGAGTTTGGAACAATTTGAGATTCTACTATTATAAAATGCAAAGTAAAAAAAGAAAAAAAAATGTAGTAGGTATAAATGATTCTGTCAATCTAAAATCATACTATGTAAGATAATTTTTCATACCGAAGTAGCGATGTCTTCACTATAAGTGATAGGTCTGATGAGTGAAGTGAAGTGAAGTAAGGATAGGAGCAGAATAATATTTATATCTGGGACGACCCTCTTTCGCCACGCCTCTCTAATATGACAATTGAACCCGGCAGTTTTATTCACTTGGTACTAGCTGTTGCCCGCGGCTCCGCCCGCGTGAATGTCGGTTTGTGAAAACTTCTTTAGCGGCGTTGTATGGGTAAAAACTATTAAACTCGCGCGTCAGGATCACTTGACCTTTGAACCGTAACCGACGACTGACGTCATAGGTACAACATTAACAGACTGTTTATTTTGCAAGATACGACAAGAAGCTTCGTAGTTAAACGGTGAACGCTTCGACTGTAAGTCCTTATGGTTCCAGATAGTACCGGGTTCGAACCTGGGCTTCTGACACTTTTTGTGATTATTTTTCTTTTTGTAATTTATTTCTGTTTGTAATTTATTAAATTCTTCTGACAGAAATTTAGCAGAAAATTAGTGATAGGTTCTATGATTGGTGCTATATTATAGTTATGGTATGGTATGTTATTTTTATCTTCTTCTCTGTATATAACGAAGAAAGAAAGAAAGAAAAAGTTTTCACTTCTGTCGGCACTCCCGGAGTGCAACCCGTGTTTTTTTTTTAATAGAAGTAACCTAAGTTACTCCTTATAACATTAGCTACCTGCCAATAAAGGTCCCGTCAAAATCGCTCCAGCCATTTCAGAGATTAGCCGCTGTAAAAACCAGTTATTTCAATGTTACAAACAGACACTCCAATTTTATTTATATGCATATTTATTTATAAACAAAACAAAATGTATAGAAGATGTATAGATATGGGTGTATAGATGTATAGATTACCACAGAATAAATAGTAGTACGTAATACTTCTATTACCATTAAAATTGTACTTCACCAAAATTATAAAATATGTATTTCATTTAAAAAAAAAAACGTTTTTTACGTAAGTAACAAAATTATGTATACAACCTCGGAATAAAAACAAACTATAAGTATTATTACGATTATTAGTTTATTGAGTCGGAAACCATTTCGCAACCTTATTAACATAGTATTCGAACACTATCTCCCAAACAAGTCCCTGAAACCGATATTTCTCTAAATAAGCTCAAATTATAACCTATGAAATATCTAGTTTCAGCTTCCACTCCCGCGCAGAGCGAGGCCAACGCCCCGCATATTACACAAGTCAATGACATTAAGTACATCGGCATTAAACCGACTGTTCAAAACGAATAATGCACAAAATGACGCCGTCGTTCAAAAAAGTAAAATAGAATGTTAGTATCGCGTCAAATTATTTTAATAAAACTTATAATGATAACATTTATTATTGTTAGAATAAATTATTATACTTATAAAAAAGCAATTGGAGCTATGAGTAATTGTACAATTTGTAAACAATATTTTTTATGAATAAAAAAATACGAAAGATTTTTTACAATTTTGTTTAGTTTATCTCAAAACTAAAGAAAAGGCCCAGAGTTAGCCAGCGTACGACGGATACGATAATTATTAAACCGAGATGACATGCGATTTTAACCAGTTCAAGTTCAACATAATCACTCCGCTTGCTAGGGAGGAAAGGCGGGTGTATATCCACGGATTTCTGCACGAAAAACCGCAGCAGACAAACGAAAAAGAAAACAGGGTGTCATTTTTTATAGAAGAAAGGCCCGACCACAAAATAAATTCATACAGAAGGGCAGCTTCATGAACGAAAACGCACGCCCACTCACACGCAAATGTGCATTGCAAATGGAACTCAGAATTGGCAACTGACGAGTCGATTGATTTAGATTCTCGTAACTACGTGAAGTCCTATATAGTATATAGACACAGTATGTCTAACAAAATGGATCGCAAGACGGCTCGAAATACGCGTTATGTACTAGAATGTAATGTATCAAACAGAACGGTCGCGGAATCTGCTCAATGATTGAGTCTAATACACTTTATAACTTCTTCATACTTCATCTTGAAGAACTCTCGCAGATTTCTCGATCACCAACAGACCCGAACTTCTTCCGTCCCTTGTTTTTTCCTATTCCATAGTTCAAATTGTAATTATGTGTTTTATTTTTATACCGCTGGCGCGTTGTGGTCAGGTAACTAAATAGGTTTAACGAAGAAGTGCGAACACTAGGTACAGTACTTTATATCATATCGGGAGAGAGTTGCATGGTTAATGGGTAAACGTAACTTCATACGGTAAGACATACCAATACTAGTCACTATGAATTAGTTAGTATGTCAGACGATTGTTATTTATACGTAATATTGAGAGGGTGGTCTTGTTAGCACGCGTGGGTTTGAGAAGTGTTATTGACACTTTAATATTAGTAGTTCTGTGAACAGTACACCTCGTGAGGGGTGTACTTTGCTACATTTTCTGGTACCTACCACATGCTACAGCAAACTATGCCCTTATCTATCTACATCATGTTTTTACGGCGTACGGCGGGGTATGCGCGTTAGTGGCGTCTCCGGTTGGTTTATTGCTCTGAGTTTTACGAGGCTTGATTTTTTTTCTCTCAAAAATCTGTCAAGAATCATGTCTTTGATGATTCAGCCAAAAATCATCTAGATCCGTTCATAAATATGGCGACATAAAACTTACCCCCTTTTGTCCCCCATTTTTACTCCTATCAAAAAAAAAACCCTCGACAACAACATCTCGATATGAAAAAGTGCAACCGTATCTCCTTTGTCGACTTACATGAATTTACGAGAAAAATAAACTCGCACAAACTTGAAAAATATATTCGCATACCATAATCGTATAAAATATGGGCTATCAGCTCAACCAGCATTACGCTGGCGATGTCAGATAATCGATTAAATCTATGTAATGTATGCGCTGACATATCGGGAGAGAGTGGCAAGGTTAATGGGTAAACGTAACTTTATTCGGTAAGACATACCATTACTAGTCACTATGAATTAGTTAGTAGGTACGTCAGATTATTGTTATTGTTACGTAATATTGAGAGGGTGGTCTTACTAAGATGCGTGGGTTTGAGAAGTGTAATTGGCATGGTAAGAATAGGGCGGTTATTCGTGGTTTTACCTCGGGACATATTTCTTGGAGTCAAAATTTACTTAAAACGTGCTCTATACACGTTTTTTGGGCGTCTTTTGAAGATAGCATAGGGTGCTATGGCGGTCATCATCATCATCATCATATCAGCCACACACAGTCCACTGCTGAACATAGGCCTCTCCCATAGACTTTCAGAACGACCGATCTAAAACAGCCCGCATCCAGCGCTTCCCGGCGACCTTGATGAGGTCATCCTTCCACCTAGCCGTTGGGCGTCCTACACTACGCTTGCCCGTACACGGTCGCCACTACAGAACATTTTTGCTCCGTCGGTCATCTGTTCTGCGCGCTATGTATCCTGCCCACTGCCACTTCAACGAGCTTTTCCGCTGGGCTACGTCGGTTACTTTTATTCTTCTACGGATATCATCATCACGTAGGGAAATCCCGAGCAAAGCCCTCTCCACAGCTCGTTGAGCGACTTTGAGCTTTTTTAGGAGACCCATAGTGAGCGATCACGCTACGGCGGTAGACGAGCTCAAATTCACCAAGCATATATTTTATTCACAACAATCTGCGCGTGCCAGAGGTTCGTTTTTTTGGTGGCTTCGAGCGTTTCTCGGGCCGGACAATGTGAAAGAGAGATACATATTGGACTTCCTCCGAGATCGGATTTCAGATATCGGATATCGGATATTGGATATTGGATATTGGACAATGTGAAAACGCTCTTAGGTCCAAGATATGTGCAAAATCGTTATCTTTTAGAAAACTTTCTACAACTATTTTCAATAATACTACACATTGCAAAAACCAATTAGATTTAACACAAAACTAGGCATGAACTTATTGTATTTTCGTTATTTTAAGTGTAAATCCACGTTGCAATAAGAGGATAATTTGTTTGGTATTACAACCTTCATGCTGAAACAGCTGAACGAATTTGCATGGGAGTCGCGATAAAATTAACATATAGTCTACCATGCTTTACATACCTATATGCTTTAAAAACAATCTTAAATTGTAGTAATCATTCCTGTATTCGATAAAAAGATCAGCTTCTGCAATACTAATTTTATAAAAGCTACCACGGGTTTGAAGCTCGTTCACGACGGGGCGTATGTAAATATTTGGTTGTTTGAAAACATAAACAAGTAATCTCCAAATTCAGCTGAACAATAACTCCAAATTCATATTCCCATTCAAATTTTACGCAACGCCACACAAATATAATCAATCGTCAACAACAAAGCGATACAAAACAGTGCTAAAATCTGACGGCGCGTTATAATTATTGTGTGATTAGGGTGAATGAAATTCACTCTGGCGTAATGCAAGACTCTAGTGCTCTATGGTCGAGTGTAACGTCATTCGTTCATTCGGTCAATTTGAGTTTGACAGATCATTGACTTTGGTGGGGCGCGCGGAGAATCGTGATCAGTATCGCCGTGAACCTCGACCGAGCACTACGTGTCTAGCAGAACGCTCCTAGTTCGGTTGAATATACTTGGTTATAGATCGCGAGTGTGTCTGTAAAATGTGTAGTCAGTGATTGATGTAATTGAAATGTGGTGATTCGTGTATTAGGTTGTCCTATCTCCTCGCCCGTAAAATCCACGCAGATTGTAAGTGCAAGCTTACAATGGGCTACTAAGAGGCCCCAGACCCGAAGTAAACCCCATGCGCCTGCATCAGAAGTGGGATACCAGGGCAACAAGCTGAGGAGAATAGCAGTGGCAACCAAAAGACTCGCTAGCCGGATTTACATGAAATAACGTGCAACTGTGTCTGTCCTGATTCTTGGCTGTATCCCGACTACAAGACCCGGTGAGCCCGTTCCTTTTTATTTCGTAGACAGTGTGTCTGCTTATTTTTAATAACAAGTGGTATAGCCAAATAATTTCCTGGTAGCGGAATATCGCATTCCACCCTCCAGGGAAAGATATTGTTGCAAAGGTATTACTCGTGGGTACAAATTCGTGTTTGAATAAAAAGTCTCATCCTATTTCTACCATTCTATGTAGTGCCAGAAGAGACGATAGCAGTTCTGGCAATCCGTGAGCAGAGGTTTATGAGGTAGCGGAGTTTGCACCTAATTATATAGTGGCTAAGTAAAATTGTCATTACACGAGATAGTTTCGAAACATCCCGAATATCTAACTATGCTAGTTTCTTTACTATCTGTAGCTGTTGATGCGATGAGAAGACTTATTCGAATTGAGTAGGGTACGCTGCAAAAGGTTACTTTGATTGCTTAGATTAGCTTAGAATGCGGTGACGCAATCCGTACGTACAAGAAGTGAGAACGATAAGTTTTAACGAACTACCCTATATTAACATCAGCGAGTTCTTTATTGTCAGTACGCAGATGCCATGTCACCATAGTGCAAAGGCTCGTGCTAAATCGCCATTGAGTGGGGTAGTGAGAAAAAAAGAACCAGTTCTCGATTTAATATTTTTTTATTTAAGTGACATAATTTACTTAAAAGTGAGTAGTTTGCAGTAAAAGCTAACGAAGGACGATTCCGATTATATCACGATGTATTACGTGTTGGTTTTTGCGTTTGCTTTTTTTGGTTTCCATATCTTTTCGGTAGCAGGTACTGACCCGGTGTGTCTTGTCTTGAGATGTATAGGTCCCTCGGAGTGCTCGAGCTGTGTATAATTGTTGGTGGACAGATAGGTGAATGTAGCTGTACAGTGTAAGATATAGCTTCCTATGACGAAGGTTGAACTCTGTTAATAATCGCGTGCTGGATTGTCAGTCTAATTTTCTATGATGCTGAGTAGCGAAGGAGCCATGCAGCATCGGCTCTGACGGGTTTTGTTCGTGAAATATTTCTCAAGTGGGTAGTGGGTTGACTCACCGTGAGGTCACACTATTGTGTACCTAGGTAGAAAAGGCGTGGCGGATTCTTAGCAAGAATACACGAACCAACAGTTTGGTAACCAAATATTTCGGGTCGACTAAAGAAATAGTTCTCGTCGCCAAATTGGCAGATTGAGGCCGATAAACTGCCCCGAGTAGTCTCTCGTCTTTACTGGGCGATTATATGATCTACATTCTGGTGAAAGCCTCTGTGGCATAGCGGTGGTCGGTGCGGCTGCTGCGCGAGGCCTCGGTTTCGGTCCCCGGTCGGCGCGGGTGTTTGTGTGCTCGTATGGGTCTGCTGGCATTGGTCTGGTCTACGTGCTACGGAGGGCCTGTTGCGTCATATATCCCGGTTGTCATGCGAGCGTCTGTGGCGGCCGCTACGGGTGATTAGAGCCCACAGGGGTCCGACTGGTGTAGCTGCAGAACATCGGTGTGCCGCTTGGTTGTGGGGATCGGATGGCGGTCGCTTCGCTTCGGGGTGTTTAGAGATCCAGTCGCGCCGCGTATGTACTGGAGAGCCGAGACCGACTAGATCGAGAAAAGGGTTCGGAGATTGACGATAGAATGAGTTGGAGTTGATTGCTAGGAGCGGCGGTTGCTGCTATTTATTTGTCATATACCCTCCATTATGATGAAGTGGAGTAAAGTGTGTAATTACGGGTCCACCACCACCAGAATGGCTACCAGCTGATTCCGCGTTGTCTGAGTGCTAACAAATTGACACTAGGTTATTAACTGTAGAAGGTTTCTGGTGGTAGGAAAACTGAACCCGACTCACTGCAATCACGGGCACAAGGTGAGGTGAGTAATGTTGAGGATTTCGTGTTGTTTGGGTTTTTTAGTTAGACAAGGTTCTTTAGTTAACTGTCTTTTATTCTAAGGTTGGGACAGTGTTTGCAATATTTTACAATAATCTTAAGGTAACTAGCTAGTGCTTGTGACTTGTGTGGCTGACATGTAAGAGCAATATGGCGAACTCATTCCGGAAGCGGATACAAGATGGTATGCCGCTCGGGATGCGTTCCGAAGCGTTAACACGTAAATTTCAAACTGTTACGAAATTTCAGGCAAAATTGGGTCTAAGTACGAATCATTGATCAGATGTCAGAAGTTGACGTACAGACTATAATCAGATGAAGGGGGCTGTAATCCGTCACATCAGTAAGTGGTGTACAAGGAGTGAAAATAAAGTGCTTTGGTACTGTGTTCTCGGGTATGAGTGATAAAGTCGTCACAAGCTGTGTGTCTTTGCTTTGAGATGTCTCATTTGGTGAAATTAGGACGTCTTTGATTTCAATACCCTCGCGTACCTAAGATTTAGGGAAAGATGTTCTATTAGCAAGTAATGTTTCATTGTTATCTCAAGTAACGGTTTCTCGTCGTACGTGGTCACATAGACGAAATTCTACATCGATCAATCAATCGACGTGGGCCTCTCCCAATGTGCGCCATTTCGAAATACTACATGGATATGGGTTATCTATGTTATATGATTAGAACAGGAGAAGACCTAAAGTTCCAGATACTGACAAGCATTGGCAGGTTGAGGATTACTACTTCAAACAGACGCGTGCTTGGGTGACTTCTCTTACTTTACAGGGTAGTATCGGTGTCATAGGGCTACTCTGTTTAATAGGCAATCAATGAGCTAGATGAAAATGACAGCTTCCCCGTAAGTGTGATAGATATGTTCGCTCCACAGCCGATCGTGTTGATCCAATAGTGACTTCGATGGATCAACAAACGGATGATGGCCAGGGTGGTAATGAAACCGTTCTAGTTTGTGGGAGGGCGGTGTGCTCCTCCATGCGTCTTATTTCGCTCCATATTAATGATTGAGTGATGTAAAGTAACAGCGTAGATGTGCAATCCGTGCGACTCCGCCATTGGTCCGGGGAAGCGTAGTCGTGATTCGTGCCCTCGTTAATAGACAGGGTAATGGAACGGTTACGAGAGCCTCTGCGAGAGAAGCGTCGGTGGCTTGGTGGTTGGGGGGTCGGCCTTGCGATCGAGGGGTCCCTGGTTCGAGTCCTGGCCGTTGCACAGCCGACGTGAGCCCACCCCTGGCACGGGCAGTTTGGCTTGGTTGGAGGGGTTGGAGGGAATATTGGTGGTTTCGATGATTTCGGTTGCTAATATTCTTTTGAAACGAAGCGCGTATGGTAGTTTGGTACAGGAAAGCGAAGTGTAACAAAATTGGCTCCTAACTAATTCTGAACCATAAGTTTGTTCTAATTAATCGGTTTCGAGTGTATGCGGATAGAGCACTAAATGGAATATAGTCAGTGTTGGTTTATTGGTTTCCAGTCTTGCTTTACTTGCTACTACTACCTTTGGAAACCTATTCAAATAAAGCCTGGCCGCGGCTTGGGCTAGGATGTAGACGCTACTCGCTTCCAATATGGCGGATAGAGCTGGGACACATCGTGTTTTGGGCAGACTTCAGTACATTTCATCTCCCAGCTTCGAACCCCAATGCCTCAATCCGATCTCGAGAGATTAGTCATACCACTGTAGCAGAAATTGACAACGAGCTGGCCGAGACGGCGGTCTATAGTCAGAACGAAGGAAGAATTCACGACAACGACACATTCTCAGCGATTAATTCTCACATCATTACTACTAGTCCACCTTCCACAGATCTTGATGCATATTGTAAGTAGGTAGGTCCAGACTCACTTTCATGTTCGGACTGGCTCCTCGAGGGTCGATGTTCGAACTACGTATTGTTGCTAGCCTTGCAGGATAGTGTAGGTGTTTGTAGGGGCACCGAGTGGTTGTACGTAGGTCCAGACTCACATTCATGTTCGGACTGGCTCCTCGAGGGTCGATGTTCGAACTATGTAATGTTGCTAGCTTTGGAGGACAGTGTAGGTGATTGCAGGGGCACCAACGAGTGGTTGCCCGGCCCGACTGGTTTGCAGTCGTAGGGGCACCAATGAGTGGTTGCCCGGAGTCCGACTTGTTTATGGTCTGAAGGGCACCAATGAGTGGTCGCCCGGGGTCCGACCGGTTTATGGTCGCAGGGGCACCAATGAGTGGTCGCCCGGGTTCCGACCGGTTTATGGTCGCAGGGGCACCAATGAGTGGTCGCCCGGGTTCCGACCGGTTTATGGTCGCAGGGGCACCAATGAGTGGTCGCCCGGGTTCCGACCGGTTTATGGTCGCAGGGACACCAATAAGTGGTCGCCCGGGTTCCGACTGGTTTATGGTCGCAGGGGCACCAATGAGTGGTCGCCCAGGTTCCGACTGGTTTATGGTCGCAGGGGCACCAATGAGTGGTCGCCCGGTCCTACTAGTTCATAGTCGTAGGGGCACCAATGAGTGGCTGCCCGGTTCTGCTCGTTTGTGGCCGAAGAACACCAACGAGAGATGTTAGGCCTGTGCGGCGATGGAAGTCAGTGATGGACGAGCGTGTCAGTGCGAGAAGAATTAAAGCCTCGTACATTTGTTCACAGACGGATCTCTGGCATTGGTCGCACGAGGACGAGCGACATGTCAGTCTGGCCGTGACGGCGCGTTATAATTATTGTGTGATTAGGGTGAATGAAATTCACTCTGGCGTAATGCAAGACTCTAGTGCTCTATGGTCGAGTGTAACGTCATTCGTTCATTCGGTCAATTTGAGTTTGACAGATCATTGACTTTGGTGGGGCGCGCGGAGAATCGTGATCAGTATCGCCGTGAACCTCGACCGAGCACTACGTGTCTAGCAGAACGCTCCTAGTTCGGTTGAATATACTTGGTTATAGATCGCGAGTGTGTCTGTAAAATGTGTAGTCAGTGATTGATGTAATTGAAATGTGGTGATTCGTGTATTAGGTTGTCCTATCTCCTCGCCCGTAAAATCCACGCAGATTGTAAGTGCAAGCTTACAATGGGCTACTAAGAGGCCCCAGACCCGAAGTAAACCCCATGCGCCTGCAAATCTATTTACCTTTGCGCCAACACAAAAAGGTAGTTAATTAATCAACAACGATGCCGGACCTCGAATCCTTTCTAATGTATGGTATTATTAAAAATAAATTAATGAAATAATTATGACCACTTAAGAGTATCTGGGAGTGTTAGGTGAAGTTAAATTTCGAAAAATTTAATATTAATAGCAAGATCCGGTCAAATGAGAATCGGATTTGCGCGTGAAGTGTTTAACAACAACGAATACTAAAAAGAGTTCCATCTACGTTACGGAACTCATTTTAATATTTTGTTGTTAAAACGGCAAGAGAAATGCATCATTTTTCATCAAATTTTAACTGTATAGCTATCACAGTTCCGTTTTTAAACTTTTACCCTAACCGCACGCCGTCTCTGGGTCGTAGTGCTAGGCCGAAGGTGAGGTTGTCATGCGACATATCCCTCGCACCCCGGCTGACCCAGGGTCATCCCTCTCGGTCTGGCCCTCCTCGGGATACTCCAAAGTCTATGCAATGTTTAATGTAATGGACTACACAACAACGATGGCAAAGATGACTCTCACTGATATTTCGAAAGTCATGAAAATAATATCAGAAAATCGGCTATATATCATCATAATACGAGATTAGATTTCATAATAGAAAACAATGAAAAATAAGCTTGTGATCACCGATCATAAATCTTAGAAGAAAATGAACCTTAGAACGAATCACATGAACATATTACAGAAATTTCAAAAGTGACAGAAAAGTGTCTGTCAATTTAGTAAGAGTTCTTAATACGAATGTGAAATGCGTAAAAAACGGTGTAGTCCACTTAGAGCACCCAACCGAATAGGACCTTAGTGAATAGCACCTAGCCATACAACCCGGCATGATCCAAGAAAAGACGGATGAGTTTGAAAGATGGCATGATAATAATAGAAGTGAATACCTACGTCTTATTCCTAACAGGTGGGGTGGGTATTATGGAGGGAAAAAATGACTATCGACGACCTCAATTTTATTTGGGACATGGTACTAGGAAAATGAATAATAGCCTTATTCATTTTCCTAGTACCTAGTTCCTTCTCCAAGAAGGAAGAATGCTTCAAAGACACGGTGACATTCATTTAAAATAATTATTATAAGAACATACATACATTACACATATTGAGAACAGTTGTCTTTTTCCACAGTATTTATATAGAACCTGACCGGTTTCGCCTTAGGTACGGCACACTCAAAGGTTTACAATACAATCATACTTACAATCATACATTCATTCATACATTCATTCATACATACATTCATACATACATACATGCATACATACATAAATTACTCATGCCTGTAAATAACCAAAGGAGCAGGCAGAGGTGTATTAACATGCAAATCGCCAACTATGATTTTCGATCCCATGTAATAGGCAGCGGGCAAGCTTAGCTGTCAAGTGGGCACTTTGTCTTGGGTTTGTTTACTGTCGAATGGATAACAGGTCCATCCCTTACTTGCTACGATACCCTAAAGAAGAGATGGGATGGCCCCATTCTACAAACAACACAGTTAAAAAGTCATACTGAAAAAAATATCCCTTAACAAAATATTCAAGTGTGAAACTGTGAAATTTAGACTAAAGTATAATAAAGTCGGGCGAACGAAATTTCTAATAACGCGACTGAAGGCATTGAAATCATTATTAATCCCTAGGTAAACATTTTATTAACAAACTTGAAATTAGTACAACATAAATCCTCAAGAGCAAGATTTAATAAATTCTATGTTAATAGCTGTTTGTTCAGTCTGAACTCTGAATAAAACAAACAATATTAACATTATGAACAAGTAGGTTTATTCTTTACTAGCTTTTGAGCGCGGCTCCGCCCGCGTGGATGTCGGTTATCGCGATCAAACAAAGCCTATGTCCTTTCTCGAGGTCAAATCTACCCCTATGCCAAATTGCATCAAAATCGGTGCAATGGTTTAGGCGTGAAAGCGTAACATACAGCCAGACAGACAGACAGACAGAGTTACTTTCGCATTTATAATATTAGTATGGATTGTACACATTTTTTTTAGCGATACATAATTTACAAAGGCGAGCTTAACTCAGAGTTGAGTTTTCTTCCAGCGTACCCGGGAGTGCACAGAGGAATTGCTATAAAATGAGAGGCACAGTCTAGTGTATAATGTGGAGATTTGATTGTAAGAGGGTATACAAGATGTATACCCTAGGCAGTAGGCATACATACACATACATACATATATAAACACAACATACATACATGAATAAATACACGTTATGTCTGCTATTGTTGAGAGAAAAAGTAGTCTTTTATTTGTTTTTTAAAAATGTCTAAAAAAGGAATATCGCGTATGGAATGAGGAAGAGCATTCCACAGCCGTACTGCAGAAACTGTGAAAGAATTGTCGTAGCAAGTAGAACTATGAGAAGGAGTTCGAAGCAAAAGTGAAGACGAAGTGCGATAGGGTTTACCCCTCGGGACGAGGAACTCAAACTTTTGTGCTGATTCGTAATATAATATCTGTTATAAAGTTCTATAGTACTAGTTTAAGGGGGCCACACACCAAAGTCGCATATATGCTGCGCACACAGCCAATTGCCAAGAAAAATGCTTCTTGACAAAGGATGTCAAGAAGTGTTTGCTGCTTTGGTGCATTTACTGTCCTGTGACCCCTCTAAAACAGCAAAATTTAATCTTTATATATCCCGGTCAAGAGGACGTAAATCACAAAGCACATAGAGATCAGAAATCCCATCTTTTTACCCGTCTGCCGAAGGGTTATGTTTTTCGCACGTGTCTTGTACGTATGTTGTAATATTTTTCAATACCTTATATCTTCTGAACACCCGTACGGATTCCAATGATTCATGTCTCAAATGAAAGGTATTCATTGCTCAAGTGTTTTTAAGTACATGAAATATGAATAAAGGTTATATATTGGTATTTTGGTGTCAAAACTGTAAAAAGAATGTTTACTCCAATTTATCGAGTGGGATATCAAAATAAAGGAAATTAGAAGTTGATTACAAAAATATCTTTATGTAGGTAATAAATAAAAAGTATAAAATAAAATAATTTATTAAAATAAAAAACCCGACTGATGCTGAAAATATCGAATCAAGGTTTATAACAGGCGGATAACAGGCGGTATCCATTTGCAAATCTCAAACCAGATGAATGGGTACCGCTTGCTATAAAGCTTGTTTCGATCTTTACAGCATCAGTCGGGTTTTCAACGTCTAAAGATGATGCAATACTAAATAGAATGAAGCAAACTCCGCACATGCATCGTGTAACGTGTATTTGTCAAGGTCGAAGTCAGTTCCGATTGACCTATGACTTCATATCGTAATAAAGCTCTCCAGCAGTTTATTTCATGTCCTGCTTCACCTTCGTTTGAGATATCTGATTCCTTTTGGCAAGTCCGATTCCTGAAAGCACTCAAGCCTGTATAATATTGCTCAAGTTAAATAAAGTTGAGCCATCTATACATAAGTTACTGAGAATTTCCTTTTGAAAAATTCAAACACCAGGAACTGGGACCACCGAAGTCTTTCAGATATTTCGGTTAAATACAAACATATGCGAAGGGAAGAAAAGAACTTAAACTGTCAAAAAATACCTTCTTACTTAACTACTAGCTTTTGCCCGCGGCTCCGCCCGCGTGGATGTCGGTTATCCCCCTATGCCAAATTTCATGAAAATCGGTTCAATGGTTTAGGCGTAAAAGAGTAACATACATACATACAGACAGACAGACAGACAGACAGAGTTACTTTCGCATTTATAATATAAGTATGGAAGTATGGATATGGAAGTATGGAAGTATGGGTATGGATATGGAAGTATGGATTTCAGTCGTCATCAAATACCTGTTCCTTGAAATCTTGTAACGAAAAACTACTTAGTTTTTATTACCTCTTGACCTGAGTTAGGACCTGAATTTAAATATTCAATCCCTTTTACGATCGTATTGTATTCGCAAGATGTTTTGTTTAAATTCCATATTTAAAATATTTCGTAACATTGTTCCTGAACAAAAGAGTATCGTATTTATCTAAATAAAAAGGGAACATAACAATAGCAACTAACTGGCGTCTACAGATTTATTGGGAAATGGGAAGCGCCCATTATCCCGGTACATCTTCCGTAACAATCGATCGATTTCGCTTTTATTCTCTTTGTGTTAGCCTAAATTGTTCCCATTCCTAACTACGCACTACCTTTACATACAGTGCTTGAGCTATGTGTGTGTGACTGTGAGTGTGTGTCGCGCGAACCGCGTGGTTCGCGGCTGAGTAGAATTTGGACCACCCCATCTCTTCCCATGCGGTCTCGTACAAGGCGACTAGGGTGAGGCTTTATTTCTGCTTTTGCGGTGTGTTATCGCAACGGAGCAGGGTTATTCCTAAAAATGTATAAGAATTTATCTCATTGGTATAATATTGTTTATGAATTTCTAAGAATGACCTGCTCCGTCGCGACGACGCAACGCAAACTCTTCTTCCTAAGGGATATGGCTGGTCAGAAACATCAGAAAGATATTATACGGACCAGACTCGGACTCAGCCTCAGATGCATGGCTCGAGTCGACAACAGGGCCTGGAATACGGCAATAGGCGGTCCGAATACAATAATTGTTGAAATGTGGGTATTAATTCACCTCTGCCTAACGAAGACGAAACGATACGTTTACTAAACGCGCGACAGCATTGCTACAAAAAGTCACCGTGGGCGAGGGCCCTAATAAAACAATAATAAAAGAGCTTTATACATCATAAATACATAATATATAAAATATAAACTACGTCCGTTCTTATTGCAACATTTTTATTCGTTTTTAATTATCCACCTAATCAGTAACAGTTAATTACTTGACAATACCGACGTACCTATGTATGACGTCATTCATTCTACCTTATCTATGCTAATTACTTTTACTGACTGGTTGATTCATCAACGCAGAGCCTAATGCGTTGGATCCACTAACTTGTAATATTGTCAGTAGATACATTTTTATATATAAAGGTAGTAAGCATCCACTAAGGAAGGATTATTAGAAATTTTCACCCCTAAGCCGGAACGGGCTGGTTTCATAAAGTTTCTATAGAAGTATTTTAATGAAAATAAACTGAATAGGCTAAACAGGGAAACGGTACGTTAAGTAGAATGAATGAGATGTTTTCCATTAGCTAAGATACCAGTACTAGCGTTCTTGTATGAAAACAAATTATGATAATAGAGGCAAAAGATGTAGGTATGCCCGGTTTGTAGCTTGTGGAAAGTCTCTGCTTACCCCGATAGACACCGCTCGCCATTGGTAGGGAATTCATTCTCACACATTACGACCGGAAACGGTGCGCAATGTGCGGTATGAAAGGAACTTCATCCCATCCACGCTCAAGCTGTGGTATGAACCCTGTCGTGGTTTTCGAAGCGCCTACAATTATGGGGTTCTTCAAAAAGGGGATTAGAAGGTGATCGTCACCGCAAGTGTGACGGTCCTCGAGTTGGACACATCGTTTTTGCATTGCCACCTAAGTATAAAAAAACGCAAAGTGGCGTGACTTTATGTAAATTATTATGTAATGATCCAGTTAGCGGCTGTTTCCGTTTGAACCTGTACGACAATCACAGATTGATATTAGAATAGACAAAATCTTATTTGGAACAAAATTACTTTATGTTGTCATTATTTACAAGTATCCATAATATTATGGGTTAAATCTTAGCGTGCAATCAAACGATTATTTCAATTTTATTGCCTAAACGCTCCATTTATTAAGAGCTACCTTTCATAATTTGGATCTTCTGTCAACGTCCATTTTCATTACGTTTCGTTTTACGTAAAATTTTCCGAAGCATTTAGGAGCTAAAGAGCTCTTTTCTTGTTAAATTATAATTCTTATTTCAAATACACAGTAAATATTCAGAATGCTACCAGATTGTCGGTTTTAATCACAGTTTTAATATTTCGAAGAAAAACGTGCGTCATGATTAGATTTTTGAAGTGAAAACTTCTTTAGCGGCGTTGGATGGGTGTACAATGTAAAGGAAGCGTCAGGATTAGTTGACCTTTGAACCGTAACCGACGACTGACATCATACAAGATTAGGTACAGAATATCTATTTTGCAAGTTACAATAGATAGCGTCGTAGCTTAAACGGTAAGCACTTTGACTGTCAGTCCTTATAGTTCAGATAGTATCGGGTTCAAACCACCTGGCCTTCTGAAACTTTTTGTGATTATTTTTTCTTTTTGTAATTTATTACTTTTTATGGTTATATTTTCTTTCTGTAATTTATTACTTTTTGTGATTATTTTTTCTTTTCATAATTTATTAATTTCTTCTGACAGAAAATTAGCAGAAAATAAGTGATAGGTTCTATGATTAGCGCTATATTATAAGTATGGTATGGTATGTTCTTTTTTATCTTTTTCTATGTATATAACGAAGAAAGAAAAAAAGAAAATGTTTTCACTTCTGCTGGCACTCCCAGAGTGCAACCCGTCTTTTTTTGTTATTAGGTCGTTTTCTTCCACTGATTTACAGTTTTTAGGACATCAATAGATCGTTTTGCTCATATTTAGCAATTGAAAAAACTCCCATAAGTTAATCATATTATATCTAATCAAAAAAAACGTTAAGTAGGTATAAGATAAAACACATGATTTAAAAATCACTTCACAAAAATCATGACTTATATTTCAATCACCTACAATTAAGGCATCATTAAATCTTAAGAAAAAATATCTCAAACGACATAAAAAAACTCTTGACTATGAATGACGATTTTTGTCAAATTCCATCGACCATATTAATACATTGGTCATATACCAATGCGGTGTACCCGTTATTAGTGACTAGCCGATGCCCGCGGCATCGCCTGCGTGGAATTCTGTTCGCATTCCCGTGACCCCTGGCCGCTCCCATAGGTCACGGGAACGGTACACTCGACGAAAATGCCGTCGCATGCCTTAAGCTATAGTTTCGGCATTTCCATTTTAGGCGCATACATTTTAGGCATACTTCATACGGAAGGTTGTTACGAAGGGTTCCTCATTCTCGTACGGTTTCTCCAAGTCACGCGTATGTCGTATTGCATTCCTATTTTTAGCCTAGTACACATAATTAGGTCAAATATTGAAAACATATTCATTGGTAGTAAGTCAGTAAGTTTCAAAATACTCCATGGATACATAATTGATTGTATACTTTTACTTACTGCTTTTAGATACGTACCAAAAGTTGTATTTTGAATAAAAATCTATAATTATTTAATTTTTTATTCATAGCTATAGAACATAAACATATTCGAAGCAAACTGAAATAATAAAGAAAATATTCACAATTATATAATGCGTCGATAACAAATTCTACATAGACACGATTTATTAATTTAAAGTTTTCACTTCTTACTTAAAGTTTTCTCTTTCCGGAGTGCAACCCGTCTTATTATTTTTTTATATTTGTCATTCAATCCTGTCAGAAAAAAAGGCCCACTCGTGCGAACGTGAAGCTTATATCGACAAAGATCCATGTGTATTTGTCAAGGATTATTCACAAAGCTCTGTGAATGAATACACAGCACAAGGCCTTTTGAGTCTCTATTTGCGCATTAAAGTTGAAAAATGGCAAGATATTTTTGAGATTTGTTTCTTTAATTGTTAAAACGACCTTAACTTGCGATGGCCGTATTGACTCTATAATGTAAATTAACCAAAAAGTAAAGAATAAAGACTAAAAATATTTAAGTTGGAGTCTATTTAATTGCAATGGCGACTATTAAATACGGGTGGGCGTCACCCAGTAAGTTAAGTTAAATATGTATATATTTGCAGTAGATAACCTTTAAATACACTTGATAATGTTATATTACTCAAGGTATTTTAAGCTAGAGTGAATTCCACTAGCAACAGGCCACCATTTCAAATGCTGAAAATGCTATGATGGCGGTCCTACCTTTTTTTGCGCGGGGAAACCCACTCGTATTACACTTCATCGGTACCGGAACTAACGATGAGGGACTATGTCGGACTCGAACCGACTAAAAACCTAAGGTGTCCTAGAGATCCTAGATCCCAGAGACCCCGGGTTATTGTTGGGCATCAAAATCCAATCTTTAAAAAGTCCACGTCTTTATAATGCAGCAAATTCAATTCTTTTATTTATTTAGGTCATCGAGTAACATTTCTGAATACGGTATGATCTTGCTTGCAAGGCGAATAGATAAGAGAATGAGAAAGCAAAAAAAAAATAACCAGGAAGAGAGCCAAACTTATTAACAAGTCAACCGTATGCATTTGCATATATTACGTTAAAGAGAAAAATCTGATACAGCGAGAAACAGTAGATACGTTGTTGTTGTTGTAAATAAGATGAGTCATGCGATGAGTGAGCAAGTAAACATAAGCTCGAATAGTTGCGCTTCGAATGCGTAGGTCTACCTTTTACGTCATTCACGGGTCATAACCGTTTCTGTTATGAGCAACAAATGCTAATAGTGTACACAGATCCTTAAATATTAGTATACGGTTTATTAAATGTTGAAAGGGGCTTTCAAGGTGCCCGTGTGCCTGTAGCGGTCGCAAAATTGCCTTTGCGTGGTGGCCAATTACAAAACTTTACGATTTCTGAGTTTCAATCTATGCTAATAGATATTATAAAGCTGAAAAGTTTGTTCGTTTGAACGCGCTAGTCTCATTAACAGCTGGTTCGAATTGAAAAATGTTCTTCGTGCGGAATAGTCCGTTTATCAAGGAAGGTTATAGGCTATATTTTATATCATAACGCTACTACTTAAGAGAGCGGAGCAGTTATCATATAGATTTCGAAGTTGCCACGGTCGAAGCTGCAGTAGGTAAGCTAGTAAGTATTGGAAGCCGTCGACAAGGTTTCATTCTTTTAATGAACACTATTGGAGAGCCCTCAGCAATTTTCTTAAGATGTTATTGTCCAATAGGCCCTTGAATTTCACTAATTCAATGCTGCAGTGGATGTGCGGAGTCACGCATAAGGATTGTGTGATGAAACAGAGGAACTATTACATTAGGTTACATAACCGTGACATCGCAGGTAAACAGGAGAGTCACCTTCTTTGGTGCGGCCATGTTTTATGACAACCGTCAGGTTACGTGAGTAAGAAATGTCTAGTCAGGGTACGTGAGTATAAAACAACAAGGGGAATCATCCAGAAATTTTGGCACGACGTTGTAAAAGATAACATGCGTATCAATGGTCTCTGGTCTCGATACCAGGGATGCAGAGAACTGTGTAAATCAAGTCAATCAATTAATTAGTTCACTACTGGACACAGGCGTCTCCCAATGTGCGGCTTTGGCCTACACCTACTGTTTCTACGCTGGCCAGGGTACAGGGTTTTATTTCGAGATTTTCTTCTCTCGGAGTGATATCGTCTGCGTATTTTTCCGTAAGTCGCCTCTTGCGACATCCTTAGGATGTGATGGCGAGAATAAAGCAGGAATGCAGAAACCCTTTGCTCCGAGGTATTCAGCTCCGGATGCGACTGGCTGGCACTCAACACAGATAATGATGAAAAAAGAGGATCTCTTCCCTTTTTTGTAGTCGGTTTGTCGAACGTTTACGCAAATAATCGTGTGTATTACAATTACAATGAATTTTATCACGATTTCAATATTTGGGATTATTTTATATTACAATACCGTGGACACTGACGGTAGGGCTAGTCCATAAACTAAAAGACGCGCAGCGGGCTATGGAGCGAGCTATGCTTGGAGTTTCTCTGAAGGATAGAATTCGAAACGAGGTGATCCGACAAAGAACCAAAGTTACCGACATAGCTCGCAGAATAAGCAAGCTGAAGTGGCAACGGGCTGGCCACGTCTGTCGAAGGACCGATGGCGGTTAGAGCAGACGAGTCCTAGAGTGGAGACCGCGGGAGGCAAACTAAGGGTAGAGCGCCCCCTGGCCAGATGGACCGATGACCTGAAAAAGGTGGCTGGGACGGACTGGATGCGGAAGGCGGAGGATCGTACGAGGCCTATGTCCAGCAGTGAACTGCAGTGGGCTAATTGTTTGATTGACAATACCGTGTTGGTGCCCGGTAGAGCAGACTAGGACCATCCCATCTCTTCCTGTGAGTGTCTTAGAAGGCGACTAAAGGTTAGGGCTGGTCTCCATACGATAGTGAATATACAGCCCATGTATAAGTGCCTGCTTCAAGGTAATAGGCTCGCCCCCTAATATGTGGGACCGGAAATCATAGATAAGACATGTGGCCCATGTGCGTAAGTACATGTATGTAAACTATTCCCGACGTTTCGGTTGTTTTTCAGCAGATCAAATACACAGAATAATTCGAATATTTTACCGTACATAATTCACGCTTCTACTCATATTACCTAAGCTAGTAATAAAACAGGTAGGAATTCCCAACCCTCGCATTCCCGATGACGTCGCGTGCCCTCGCCGACCGAAGGGTTTGTGACTTGAATACCTAGTAGTTAGTTTTTACCCCATTCCCGGGAAATATCCCTAGAGGTCGATGTACAAATGACGTGTTTTATTATAGTTTCGTGTTAGATCGGTACAAAATAAAGAAAGGTTATTCTATTGATATTATGTGTTGTTGTAATTTATTTGGATGAGCATTTGCTAAAATACGAGTATCTTCTTCTTTATTTAGTCTAATTTAATGCTTCACCTGATGGGAAGTGGTTGCCGCAGGCTGAGGACATGTAACATACCTGGGGCGTGAGACTTGTGCTGCGCTGTAAGGACCTCCTAATGCCCTAATTTATCACTACATAAAATAAACCACAGTCGCTTTCTCTGTCCATATATCCCTTTGTATGCTTAAATCTTTAAAACTACGCAACGGATTTTGATGCGTTTTTTTTTAATAGATAGAGTGATTCAAGAGGAAGGTTTATATGTGTAATCCATGTTTAATAATAGTAGAGGGTGCAGCAGGAACGGGATCTGACACCACACCGGCGGAAAAATATTGGCGGTACGAAGTTCGCCGGGTCAGCTAGTTACGTTTATACTATTACTGATTAATTTACTATCTGTACCACGACTTTGCTTAGATTTGGAAGTTTTCTTGCTTCAGTGGGGCAGAATTTTTAATTTAAAGTTGGTCACACTTATATAGTGCTACTAACGTAAAATTAGAGATCGTATCGATAAAGCTGGACAAGGAAAGGGAGTGAACGTCGACTGAACAGATGAATTGAAAAAGCACACATGTTGCGGTAACCCCAAATAAATATGGGGCAGGAAGGTGATAATCAAATATTCAAATATAGCTTTAATATGCGTATGGTAGGACCTGTTTCCTAAATAAAACACAATGACGGTTAACAATATTAATTCTAATAAATAAGGACATATGTAATAAATAATAGATTTATAAATTATGCGATCAGGCTAGGCTGGTTTAATTTTGTTATTTGAAGAATTAAAATTTAGTCCCAGGCTCGTTGCTGCTCAAAACGCGGGACCAATAAATATAGCTGACAATTGGTATCCTACAATAAACATTCCTGCTCACTCCCTCACGCCCATAATGATGTGTGTATATTTTATACTCAAAGATAGACTCAATTTTGTTTCTGTCTCAAAATATTTAGTTTCATTGTCATTCAATTAGGTTTCAGTTAGCTTCGAATCAAATGTCAGAAAATATTGAACATGAGCTAGGTAGTATTGGGTAAAAGCAACTATCTCCAAATAACAATAAAAAATACCTTTCTACTTTTACGTGTAACGTAATTATGTCCCAACACGCAATTCAGTCAAATCCAATTCACAAATATAATCATTCACACAACACTTTAATCCATATTTTGTTCACCGCGAACTGGTTTTTAACACGGCAACAATGATTACACGTGTACACGGTTTGCGCGCCAAACCGCGACTGACGTGTGAGTGACAGACAGGCTCCGCTTCGTGGCGCGAGGCTGGCCGGCTCTAACCAATGAACCTCGTCTGTCCACCGTTTTTCTAAGCAATTTACATACATAACCAATTTATTCCATGTAAATCCGATAAACTGCAACAGTAATGGAGGGTGAAAATAGAAATTAATAGGTATGTTCAAACGAAAATGTTTCGTTTCAATAATAGGTATCACATGAACTTCTAAAACGCGATCTTTTGGTTGAGGACGCAGATTATTACACTAATGAGCACAAGGAAGCACTAGTTTCGCGGGGAGCTGATATTTTTTTTTATCTTGATGACATAATGGCTTCCATGGAACAATGGGATATACTCGTTAATGATGATTATCTGCAGAAAATCTTTTAACAATAGGCGAATAAAATTTAAAATCTTAACACGAATGAATGGTTAAAGTGAAATAATGAATAGGAATTTCCCATCTGGTTAATCTGACCACATTTTCAACGCGACGAATTTAGAAACTTGCAATCTTAAAAAACGCATTGCGTGGTATCTTTTTTATAGCATTTTCCATTGTACCGTACTTACCTATTGCCGTGTTCGAAATTCGAAGTAGGTAAGTGTTTTTGGCGCTAACTCTATGCAGTGTCCCTGACCCGGTTTAGTGACTGTTCGCATTTTATACCTGCCTAGTACTTTAATGTACGAACTGTACCTGAATTGCTTTGAATAATGAATTCTAGGTACGTTGAAAATATTCATGATGCCAATATAAAGCTTCGTGAGAAATGTAAGCCTACAAGTAAAGGCGCTGCTTCGCTATGCACCGCCATAATCTTCTAACCTATCCCAGTGACCTATCCCATCCGTTTGAACGTACATTATTTTAAGAACACTGTTATACACTGTTAGTTCTATTGGAAATAAGCGAATAATAACCCTGTGCTAATTTATTTACCTTGAATGTCAGTTTTATGTTTTAAACGTTGGATCTCACAAAAATTTTGGATTTTTCGCGATTCTTTTGCCTTGTAATAGTCGTAATAAGACTCTATTTTAAGACCGAAAAAAAAAATTGGAGGGGAATCACGACTAACATAAAATTAAATAATTATGTAGCGGAACTAGATCCTACATTTTAAAAGACACCCGAAATTGAAGCAGTCGCTAGCAATTTTTGTTGAGCTAATTTATCTGCTTGTTTGCTCACTTAGCACAAGAATAAAACGTAATCGCTACAACTATACCAGTGCGAATCAATAGACGTAATGGAACAGAAGATTCTATAGTATCCCTATCGGTAGAGCTAATAAAAAAAGAAAATCCGAATATTACTACCTGTGGAAATATATCAGTAGAAATTTATGGAATGGAGGATTAAGAGTGTCTAGTGTTAGCCTTGTCCATAATACGATAGGAAAACAGTGACGTAGCATTTGTACGCGAGGCCATGTGAGTTGTGACGTCAACAAATAAAGTGGATTACGTTTAATAATAGGATGGTAAGTGGTAATAAGGGCTACTTTTAGATTAAATCTACTATCATACATGACTTATTTTGGTATTCACCTTTGACTTCACATACATATACCTACTGTATAGATGTCGCAGCCAACTAGCTAGCATTAGAATAAGAAGTTATGTGGTATTTCTAATCAAATAATAAGAACAAAAACGAAGTAGTTCCACGGATGATTTGAGGGTGGTCAGATTATAACAGAACATACTTACGCGGGTCAAAATTCTAACATACCAATCTTTATTCCTTTTTTTTTAAAAGAATATTAGCAACCGAGATTATCGAAATTACTAATATTCCCTCTAACCCCTCCAACTAAGCTCAATTGCTTGTGCTAGGAGTGGGTTCACGTCGGTAGTGTAATGGCCAGGATTCGAACCCGGAACCTCTCGATCGTAAGGCCGACTCCTTAACCACTAAGCTACCGATGCTTACTACAACACAACACACAGCCATTTACACACTTTGGAATTGAGGTACACAAATAAATAGATGACTTTACGCCCGATGTGTCGATCCAAAACAATGAAAACATTTACATTGTGGGCTTGGTGCATTTGTACCCGCGCTTATTAAAACTCGCCTTTCTTCATACACAATATGTTATTCTCTGGATGTCATTACCAGAGCTCAACAAACGCATAAGTTATTTCCGTAAGTTTTACGCTCACTGCCATAATATTTTTTGGAATAACAAATTTTTTTTTTTTGCTTCACAATTTTTTTATTTGTAGTTTTTTTTAGTTTTTATTACTATTTTAGGCGAATAAATTTATCACTTACAAAACTATTAAATTTTAGAATATTTCCCACCCGGTAACAATCTTTTTTTTAAATTTGCACTTGAAAGCTTAATTCTGGTTTTATTTCAATACAGAAAAAACTTAAATATGGGGGTTAAAATTGTAGCATTTTGGGTCCTCTATCCCGTTTACAGGAATACGTTGAGTTACCAGTACCCCGTATGTAAAACTTGTCCCAAAGTAGTTGCTATTTTGTACGTGATCGCGAGCTACCCCCTCCCGAGGAGGGCCAGACCGAGAGGGATGGCCCTGGGTCAGCCGGGGTGTGAGGGATATGTCGTCGACAACCTCACCTTCAGCCTAGCACAACGACCCACAGATGGTGTGCAGTTTAGTCGCTCCGAGTCTTTTTTTTTTTTTTTACGTGCGGTAAATCCCCACGGATACCTCCCCTTCGGAGCCGAAGGGGGAGGTTATGTCGGACTCGAACCGACTAAACCGCACACCGTCTGTGGGTCGATGTGCTAGGCCGGAGGTGAGGTTGTCTTTTGACATATCCCTCGCACCCCGGCTGACCCAGGGCCATTCCTCTCGGTCTGGCCCTCCTCGGGAGGGGGGACCACGCGGTCCCCGACTCGCCCCCGGTATGGGGGGGGGGCGCGCATCGTCCTTTGATGCGCGCCGCCGCCGTGGCTTGCTTCTGCTAGGGTGACGAGCGGCTCCACCCGTCACCCTCAGGCCCGCGCTCATGGGGGGCGGAGGTCGGTTTGCGCCCTCCGACGCCCGAGCCGCCTTCGAACGCGGCCAGCGATGTCCGCGAGTCTTTCTCGCTCGCTGCGCCGCGCCCGCTCTGCTGTCTCCTTCACGAGCATGACCTGCTCGCAGAAGGAGGCGCTGGCCGCCCACGCATCCGCGCAGCGGACCATCGCCGCGAGCAGGGTGGAGAGCGTGAGCACTCTCACCCCCAGGGCCGTCACAAGCTCCCGCCTCGGCGTTTCAAACGCCGGACACTCGGTGAACGTGTGCTGCCCGGAGTCCACGCTCGCGTCGCAGTGATGGCACTCGGGCGTTGGCTCTATGCCCATCAGATGCAGGTACCGCCCGAAGTTACCGTGTCCGGTAATGACCTGCGTCTGACGGTACGAGAGGCCACCGTGCGGCCTCTCTAGCCACTCCCCCATGATGGGTCTTACCGCCGCAATCACGGCGTGCCCTGCGCGTGGTTGCTCAAGTCGTAGCTCCCACTCGGTCACCATGGCCCTGTGGAGCCGGGATTTCTCGGCCCGAATTTCTTCGGGCTCGGGATCGAATCCCCGCCCCCGCGACTCCTTTCGGAACCGATAGAGTGCCGAAAGGGTCCTCGCTTCCAGGATCCACGGTGGCGATCCGGCCAGGAGACTCGCCGCTTCAAAGGATATCGTGCGGTACCCCCTGATGGTCCTGGAGGCCGTCGTCCTCTGCGCCGCGTGGAGCAGAGGCAGGAATCTGGCCCCCAGGGTGTCCATGGGGGACCCATATAGGGCCATGGACCGCACGACACCCGCGTAGAGTCTCCTGCAGGAGTCCTCTGGGCCCCTCAAGTTGGGCAACAGCCCGCCCAAGGCATTCGCCGTTGCCACCAACTTGGGGCGCAGACTTCGGAAATGTTCTCCGAAGTCCCATCGACCGTCAAGCACCAGCCCCAGGTATTTCAACCGGGGCTTGATGTCGATGGGAGTGCCTCCCACTGTAAGGCTGGCTCCCGGGTCTGGCCTGCGCCGAGGGCCATGAAAGAACATGGCCTCGACTTTGTGCAGAGCCACCTCGAGACCCAGCCGCCGGATCCGTTCCACGACTTGAGCAACCGCGGTCGTGGCCCTCAGGGTGGTCGCTCCGAGTCTGACATAACCTCCCCCTCTGGCTCCAGAGGGGGGAGGGGGGGGGGGGGTTGTTTCCTAATTTAATAGGAACTAGCTGTTGCCTCCGACTCCGACCGCTTGGATGTCCGTTATTGCGACCATTTTCCAATCTATTTCTGTAGGTACCGTACCACATTTCATCAAAATCAATCTAGTCAACTTAACAGATGGAGTTATTTTCGCATTTGTCTGAATCTGGATTCCATTCCCTTTACTTTCACTGTGACATTCAAACTTTTTCAATCATGTTCTAACCATCTCGTTCGCTTCCCTTTGCTTGGCAAGTACCTAACATGTGAAGTAAAGTTCATCGCCCACTGTACAGATAATCTATTCGCATCCACTGGAGTCATTTGTAGGAGCAAATTGTATCATGCACACGTTTCACACATCAACTTTTTGTCATGAGTGTAATGGTCTGTGAATAGGTAGCATAGCATAAGCATAACAGTCGAAATAGATTAGATATCAATATGATACAAAGTTTGTTTGAACTCGTTAATTTGTGGAAATATTTGTCTAATTTGAAAAATTCTTTTTGCAGCTGACAGCTGAGTTATTGAGAAAGGTTGAATTGCAGAGATGGTATAGGAAAAAATCCTTTTAATCTGCCCTAGGTACAAACCAATGGACCATATGGTGCGTGATAATTGATAAACTATTATACTTCACCCCTCGCCACTAATAGGCTATATACCATTACGCTACGTTTTATGACCATTAGGAGGCGAGAGGCGAGCAATAAAACAAAAGATGGAAAAGACGTAAGAAGAAGATGGAAGAATAGAAGTAAATGGTGGGCTGTGTGGTATAAAATATAAAAACAAATAAAAATACTAAATGCAGAAAAATACTTAGTGTTACTGTGCGAATAAATGTGTCCAGTGAACATCGTCGATGATCTTAGTTTTAGTGTGGAGAAAAAAAAAGTCCATGTCATCGACGACGACTAGTGAATAATGATGTTGATTGATGAAATTCAAGTATGGAAGGCTTGTCATTAGCAAAAATTATAAAATAAGTTACCGCATGTTATGAAATTAATCTGTAAATCTTACATGAATATAATTTAAAAAGTCTTTTATTTGTTGAATGACAAAGCCCATTTGACAGACAACGCTTAATGCAATTTAAAAATCATGCTGTTTGATGAGTGGTCATAATAATTCAACGAAACCCGCCCACCCATACGGTAAAACTCATGTTGACATAAGTCTTAGGCTGCTTTTCCACCAGTGATGTGCTATGCAGCTTTGCTCAGAGGATGTAAAAGCTAAGCTATAGTTTAGCTTAGCTTGCCATTATATAGCCTAGCGCAGTGAAAACGGTCACATAGTTGTGACCGTTTTCACTGCGCTAGGCTATGTAGCGTAGCGTGTAAAATGTGTTATGCTTATGAAGATGCGCAGTCCGAGCTGTGATGTATCAATCACATGAACAGTACCGAATGCAAGTTTCCTACAAATGATCAAAATTCAAATTTATTCTCATATTCTTCATCCACAGCACGCATCCAAAGCATGCATCCACAGCAAACATTCACAGTCTGCATCCACAGCACATCTATAGCACGCATCTAGACATATAAATAAAATTGGAGTGTCTGTTTGTAATATTAAAATAACCGTTTTTTACTACATGCATATGATACGATACATACACCAAAATAACATTCTTTTACAATTTTTGTCTGTCTGTCTGTTTGTTCTGGCTAATCTCTGAAATGGTTGAACCGATTTTAACGGGAATTTTATTGGCAAGTAGCTGATGTAATAAGGAGTAACATAGCTACTTTTATTTTAGAAAAGTAGCGTCGAGTCAACACTAAGCGATAACCGACATCCACGCGGGCGAGCCGCGTGAAACAGCTAGTCTTTCTACATAAAACATAGCTTAGTTGAATCGGTTTCCGCCAATGCTATGCTATGTGGTCCAATGAATATGATGGGAGGATATCAAACGCATTCATAGCAACGTAGTATAGCACATTTATGGTGGAAAGGCAACCTTAGAGAGGCCCCACACCAACACACCAAAGCAGCATTACATACACAGCAAATTGTTAAGAAAGTGCTCCTCGACAAGAGATGTCAAAAAGCATTAGCTGCGAAAATGTATGGCACCAAAGCTGCTTTGATTGCCTCCCTAATAGGTATTTTTAACCCAAAAGCCGGAGAGGGGGGGTTATGTCGGACTCGAACCGACTAAACCGCACGCCGTCTGCGGTTCGTAGTGCTAGGCCGAAGGTGAGATTGTCTCGCGACATACCCCTCGCACCCCGGCTGACCCAGGGCCATTCCTCTCAGTCTAGCCCTCCTCGGGAGGGGGGACCACGCGGTCCCCGACTCGCACCCGGTATGGGGGCCTCCCTGATAGGTAGGTAGTAGGGAAGATGTATATGTGCCGCGTACGCGAGTATTAGATACTGTATTGTGGTAAGTTTTGGAAGACAGTTATAGAAAGAAACACGAAAAGAAAAAAGAAAAGTGATAAAACGAAGAGCGACGTGCTGGTGAATTGTATACCTTATACCTATTCATTTAAAATACAAAGGCAGGCAGGTCCTATCGCTAAGAGCGATCTCTACCTGATAATCTTTGGATGTAGGTATGTAAGCTTAAAACAATAGATAGGCATTAGGTAATTAAATCTTACCAAGTTATTTTTTACTTTTTTATTTTTATTTGTTATATATATAGGACACGGCAGTTTAAATTACCTCGCCTGATGGTAAGCTGAAGGCAAAATCACTGGAAAGAGGGTCACCATTGCATACACGTACCTGTTAACAATGGTGGCATTCAGCTTGACGGCCTCATCAAAAGAGGGTGACGTGGGAGCACCGCGTGACACGCACCGGTCCCACTAGTGCTGCGACCACAATCCCCCCTGCCCGGCTATGCATTTGCTGACCCTTGAACGCAATCCAACCAAGATTGGATTACTATGTAGGGTTTTTCGCAATAGTGCACGGTGGTACCCACCCGGCCGAAATTTGTGACAAATTTGTGCCATAAAATTTCTATTTTTATTCTCATGGCTTGACCTTTTTAACAATAATATAATAATTTTAATTTCTAATGTAGGTGGTACTAAGTGTGTAGTCAAAGTTGTGTATATTTATATTAAGTGCGCAAAGAGTTTTGACCTTTCGCAGGATAATAATTTAATGGCAGTGTGTGGGTGCGTTTACTTCGTTTGTAAAAAAATGTCAACCTACACCAATGACGCATTAAACAAACACTGAAATATCTTCATTACGTACAGCTCATTTTTATTAAAATATTTTTTGTAGAATATATACTGCTTCCGGGCCGTGGTCCATATGAAACTAGCGTTCCAGACGTTTCGTCAATCACTGCGGTCGACATCTTCAGTGGCGCAGGTCCGGGCGGCGACCTTTTATGTACGTATTTCTGTTTTTCCATTTTCTATTTTCGCCAGTCACACAAGCTGATGTGACGAAACAGAGTGCAGTTTTAGTAGGTGATACTTTAACTACGAGGTGTTAAAATATTTTATCTACTCTGATACTATAATACAAAGATTATAAAATTGAAATCAAAACTCTTATGACAAACATTACGCACAGGCCAAAAAAAAAGTTTTATTACGATACAGGTCTTGTATGGACACCTATTTCATAAAATAACTTTTTAATCATAACTATACACCTATACAACCTCCATCTGGTCCAGATGGTGTAACCTCTACTTTAAAAAAAGAATCCGCCGATTCGAAAAAAAAGAAACACGCATGCGCAATCGATGTTTGCGCCTTGGCGCGAACATTTTTTTTTGTTCTATACATTTAAATTAAACAAAGTTTGGTTTGGTTTGTAAAATAAATTAGTTATGTATTATAGTATGAGAGTAGATAAAGTAGTGTATGACACTGTACATAACTTGGTCTTATAACACTCGTGTGATATTATAAACAAACTCGCCTACGGCTCGTTTTTTTAAAACACACTCGTGTTAAAAGAACCCTTATTATGCAACAGTATCATAAACTACTATAACACCTTCCAGCCACTGAACTCCGTTTCCGAAGGCCGCATCCTTTAGGAAGGAAATCAATAGATACCTTTGACGACTGTATACCACTGTCGGAGGATCGGAAAAGACTGGCCCCATCTATCGAAAGACCAATGGCCGTTGAAGGCAACGTGTGCTAGGGTGGAGACCGCGAGAAGGCAAAAGTAATTAGTAGTGCATTATTGAATAATTTTATTTTCAAGCACTTGCTCATAATACGCTTCTAATCTCACTGCAATTAGGCACATAATGATAACTATTATCAAACTGTGGTTTTTTGATTGTTATTATTTCAGGAATGGGATAATAGTTTTTTTTTTTTAATTTTATTGGCTGAGTTGCATTATTCTTTAAAAAAATCGGTATAAAAAATGATCGTGTTTAAAATAAAAAAGAAACCTACCTATTGCTTGTTCATTTCATGCAACTTCGTATTTCGTTTAATAAACAAAATATTCAATTAAATAAGTATAACTTTTGTTTTCACTATGTTTAAAACTTTAAGTGAAATTACCATTTTGTTTACGCGATAAATAAAAAAAGAATTGCTCTCTAGTTGCTTGCGCGCGCATAGAAAAACTACTTAATAATTGTTCGCGCCAGTCCGCCAGTACTAAAAAGTTTCGCAATTTGTTTTTTATGCTGAAATTAAAGTTATTTATTATTTAAAATGTCTACGAGTACTAGTTATGAAGAACACGATTTATGTACCTAGTACATCCCGTTTTACACGTAGTGGTAATACGGAGCTTTTCTTTATATTACGTCATTTCCTGTGCGCCATTTCCAATGCAGTACAGTTACAGTCACAACATTGAACATAATATTCTGTTGAATAATTATTCAAATCAAGACGAAAACCAACATTAATTAATATCTAACGCCCTGAACCACAATGCCGCTGGTAATATCAATAAGCTTAAATCAGAAATATACCTACCTACTGTACAAATAAAGCAATTTTGGCACTAAATAAATAGGCACGATGAGACAATATTTAGATCAACTAGCTGCCCCTCTAGACAAGTGGCAATTCGCTAGCAGGCGTTTGATGGAATAGAATGACGAATGTATAGGATTTGACGTTTTTGACCTGCGTTAACGACTGTCATTTGATCTGATTCGGTGAACTCCGTACTAACAATTTTTTGCTAAGCCCGCGGCCCCGTCCGCGAGGAATTCAGATCCCGTTTTCGCTGCACCTTCTGTTCTTTTATTTTCTGTTTTTTAATCTTTTAAGGTATAATTCCGACGCCGACCGCATACGACAACTGTGCCCCTAGCACTAAAACTATCGTAAACGTATTGATAGAATGGAGCATTGGGATTGGCCGGCTTCACGCGCACACAGGTTCACAGTAGGCAGGCAGCCAGCAATAATGCTACATTCTCTCAATATGTATACGATACAATTACGATAGTTTTTCGTGCTAGACGCATGCAGCCCGTGCATGCAGTTCAAATACATTACATGCATTAATTGTTAATCTTTGATACGGATAAATGGGATCATTGAGAAGCCGCAATGAATTGCGTGTCCTATCTGTTGCGTGCGTGTGCAGTTGTCGTATGCGGTCACCTTTGGAATCATAACTTTATACTAACCTTGCATTTTTATTAATATGGAATTGAAAAGCAATTTTTACCGCCAAATGTCCAGTGAAATTTCTTCTTACTGAAAAGCAACACGTAATATTTTCATATTGGCCCTGTCAGACAGGAGATTTTGACCTATCATGGAATTACTTGTGAATGACAGAGCGAGCGAAGCGAACGAAAGTCTGTTTGACAAGCTAGGCGATTTTGCTTCTGTCCGTATCTATGTTGGTTTGTCAGTGCCGGTCTAGTCGGTTCATTTCTTAACTGATTTTCATCAAATTTGGCACACACGTTATTTGATTTAAAACTCAACTTTTGTCGAGAGCTTTTTTTGACAGGAGGGAGAAAAGGGGGATAGTTTGCTGTCGCGTTATTTATGAACGAATCCTGAAGATTTTTGGCTGAAACATACAAGACATGATTTACCCACAGATTGTTGTGAAAAAAAAGACGGGTTGCACTCCGGGAGTGCCGGCAGAAGTGAAAACTTTTTTTGTCTTTGTTTCTTCGTTATATACAGAGAAAAAGATAAAAAAACATACCATACCGTAACTATAATATAGCGCCAATCATAGAACCTTTCACTAATTTTCTGCTAATTTTCTGTCAGAAGAATTTAATCAATTACAAACAGAAATAAATTACACTCAGAAAAAAATAATCACTAAAAGTAATAAATTACAAAAAGAAAAATAATCACAAAAAGTGTCAGAAGCCCAGGTTCGAACCCGGTACTATCTGAAACCATAAGTACTTACAGTTGCAGCGCTCACTATTAAGCTACGAAACTCCATATCGTATCTTGCAAAATAAACAGTCTATAGCTAATGTTGTATGACATCAGTCGCCGGTTACGGTTCAAAGGTCAAGCGATCCTGAAGCGCGAGTTTAACAATTTTTACCCATCCAACGCCGCTAAAGAAGTTTTCACTTCAAAAACCCAGCATCGGTAAGGGAACTTCGTTATAAAAAATGCATGTGGCACTCGGGGACTGCCACGGCAAAGCTATTGCATTTTCTTCATTCGGCCGCCGCTCTCAAAGCCCGCGATAAAAGCATGCAATAGCTTAAGTCCGTCCGTCCGTCCATCCGTCTATCCGTCCATCCGTCCATCCGTCCATCCGTCCATCCGTCCATCCGTCCATCCGTCCATCCGTCCATCCGTCCATCCGTCCATCCGTCCATCCGTCCATCCGTCCATCCGTCCATCCGTCCATCCGTCCATCCGTCCATCCGTCCATCCGTCCATCCGTCCATCCGTCCATCCGTCCATCCGTCCGTCCGTCCGTCCATCCGTCCATCCGTCCATCCGTCCATCCGTCCATCCGTCCATCCGTCCATCCGTCCATCCGTCCATCCGTCCATCCGTCCATCCGTCCGTCTATCCGTCCATCCATACGTCCCTCCGTCCGTCCGCCCGCCCGTTCGACCGTTCGTCTGTCCGCCCCGTCCATCCGTCCGTCCGTCCCGTCCGTCCGTCTGCCTGTTTGGTCCTTCTTCCCCCAAAGTAACAATTCTTGTTCATAAAACTTCTGATAATCCCTTCGACATCTTTTTGATTGAAGCCGAGCCGAGCTACATGGTAGGCGGAGATAATCGCTCGGCCGATCTACATGATAGGCGGGGCGGGTGTTAAGTATTTTTCGTTACGGAATTCCTTGATTCGGTCGCCGCGCTCAATGCCCCCGGTAAAAGCTATGCAATAGCTTAAAAACTGATGCGGAAAAAGGGAGGGGGAACGTTACTGTATCGTTGTTTTTCAGAACCGATCGTCATTATTTTTCGCTAAAACATCCAGGACTGTTTAAAATAAGATTCGTTTCACTTTTTAAAGTTTTTTTTTAAGTTTACCAAAAATATAGTAAAATGTGAATCAGGAGTAAGTGCCTCATAGTCATCACTGGCGAAGGTACTACAATTCTGTACAGATGTTCATCATAATGTGTGACACTTTGGCTTGCTTTTGATGAGAACTTTAATCAATGGCAATCACGTCACTGTTTGAGTTTGGAGCTCATCTTTTTTCATTAGATACTAGGTTACACTATTTTGTACCAAAATCTATTAAAAACAAACTTGAATTTGAGAGTCACAGATTTTTTACCATCGTTCCAGTCAGTGGTCCTCAGATCGACAGGTTTACGTCGATTAATTAAACATTCGGTCCGCTCCAACGGGTTTCTGAAACCGTGTGTCTATCGGACCGAGGGAAAGTTATGCCTCTCAGTTTATAGTTTTTATAGTATTTTATAGTTTCCTGGTACCAACGGGTGTTTGTTACAGTCTTCTGTTTTATACATTAGTATTGCACTGATACCGTCACGAGATTGATCGATGCGAACTCGAACCAACTACAACTGCATACCGTTTCGAGTGTCCAGATTTTTTTTATATCACTGAGGTGGCCGACAATCAGACGGTTCACCTGGTGGAAAGTGGTTACCGTAGCCTATGGACGTGTGCAACACGTGCTGCCGACCCTGTAAACACAGAGAGTTTCCGTGCCGTCAGTGTAGAAGAAAATGCAAAATTTTAGCCTTTGGTCTTCCAAACACGTGGTTATTATGGCCGCGGTATTCTGTAGGGCGAAGGTACTTCCCCCAGTCGGACTGCTCAATTGGACGAACATACCGTCTCATCTGGCCTCCTACAAAGATGCTGGGGTCTACACCCCATCTCCGGTTGCGAGATGGCCTTCTCGGTCGTGGGAACAACATTGTCCCCATCTTGCTCCGTAGAGCGGGATCGTGTATCCCACCGCCGCCTCTGCCTGCTTCTGCTAGGGTGACAGACGGCTTCATCTGTCACCCCCAGCCCTGTACGGATAGGTGTCATAAATCATTAATCTCAATTATCTAGTTAGTGTCCCGTTACTATATAATTCGAATTTTTCCCGCCTTACAAAATAGACTTTAAAAATTACTCAGGGTTGTCTGAAAACCTAGCTGTCTGAAAACAAAATTTTGACATTACAGCTGTATTAATAGCTTGTGTAATTTTTCATAAGTCAGACAGATAGTGTAGGTACAAGTGAACATCATTCATCATTGTGAATAGGTAATGAAGACATATAGCTACCTAAAAAATATTTTCTCAATGCATGAACACGGCGCATGAAGAAACGTTTTGCATAAATGAATAAATTGTGTACACAGTCGTGTAGTGAAAACCATACATTATACCATTGTCGTTGTAGAAGTATAAGGAACAATTAGCTTAACTATCATGAATGTAGTCTTATTAACAATTTAGTAACACAATAATACTTAGGCTAGTTACAACGGAAATTCCGTTGCGAATATTCCGCGTCGGTTATAATTCCGCGGCAGAATGAGTGTAGCGCTGCGCTAGCCTCAATGCGTCTTCTTCTTTATTTAAGCGAACCTACTCAACCTCGGTTGCACCCGTACATTTCAAAATCCAAGGCCCGCTGTCATGTTTCTTTTTAGGATTCTGTAGTCAAATGGCAAAAAATGGAACCCTTATAGATTCGTCATGTCTGTCTGTCCGTCCGTATGTCACAGCCACTTTTTTTCGAAACTACAAGAACTGTTGAAACTTGGTAAGTAGATGTATTCTGTGAACCATTGAAACTCAAAAATTTTTTTTTCATCAAACAAATCTATGGATATGTCTTCAAATTATTGAAGTTTCTAATATCATTTTATTCTAAACTGAATAGTTTGCGCGAGAGACACTTCCAAAGTGGTAAAAAGTGTCTTCCCCCCCCCCCCCCTCCGTAACTTCTAAAATAAGAGAATGATAAAACTAAAAAAATATTTGATGTAAGTACATTACCATGCAAACTTCCACCGAAAATTGGTTTGAACGTGATCTAGTAAGTAGTTTTCTTTTAATACGTCATAAATCGTAAACCGCAATTTACCTAATTGCTGCTACGGAACCCTTCATGGGCGAGGCCGACTCGCACTTGGCCGCTTTTTCAAAAAATGGTTTATTTAAGCTCTTAAAGAAACGACAGCTCTTTGACCCACAGAGAGGAAAACGCTAGATTACTGATCCTAGTGCAGTGCCAGACTCATACGGAAAGCTATCCGCTTGCGGAGATTCTGCATGATATCGTTTATACCTTCGTTAGTCACCAATAAGGTAACTGCCATGTCTATCATGTTGACAGTTTTTTCCTAGCGGGAAAAATATCAGAGATAAGGGGGTGACAGGGGATCGAGTTGAATACGTCGGGATTGACAGTTATAAATTACAAATGGTAATCTTTACGAAGGACAATAGATCGGTGATTCATAGCAATATATACTGACAAAATATTTGAAGAATTCATGCTGTCAAAAATAAGAATTTTCCACCGTCTCTTCTTTAGCAAAAACGTGATAAAGGAGGGTTATTTTTAATTATAATAGAAATAAATTAAATGAGAAGATAAATAACTATCTTGTTTAAGGTTGAAACAATATGCTATCAAAGCTAAAATGCCTGCGTAAATAATGTTTTATTAGACGATAATATAAATAGTTTAAGGCAGCAATTTCATTAGACGGCTTGACACGCTTGCACGCACATCAGACAGGAACAGTCTAAATGGCTCCCTATAATACATTTCTAAGGACGTTGCGGCATGAGAAGCCGTAGTTTCCAACAGTGCCAACGGATGCCGAACTATCCTTTTCCTTGCCGAAGTTAATAATGTGCGCCGGCCCATAGTGTACCACACAAGCATGATGACCGGAGACGATTTAATAGCACAATTCGTCGAGCGTGGAACTTCGTGCATATTGCGGCTTTAATGATTAGCACTTAGCACTTAATTTAATCTCTATGTGGCATTCGTCAATGGTCAGTTAAAACTGATAGGTCAAGGTTATCTCCTCACGGTCTGTTCATTGCTGAGATTCAGGACAAAAGAAAAGGACTACCTTATATCCTTCATCGGATTAAATTGTAGTATCTATTATTATACTAGATATGCCTCAGCATGGCAGGGAAGGTTTGTTTCTCAACTCACTTCACGTGACCTACACAAATGTGACTCACGGAAAACACCTGGTGTGACACATCGGAACTCCCAGTTAAAATTGAACTGTTTCCAAACCCAAATCGACATTCATTTGAAATACATTTCTTTTGATTTCTACGTGGTTTGCTGATATAGGACCGGTCTAAAATGCGACGCGAAGAAAGCAGTAGGTACTATTTGAGTCCTAAATTCCGACACTTTTTAATACCACTTGAATGCCCACCTGATAGGAAGTGGTTACAGTGGCCCATGAACGAGTGCAGCAGTAGGCACGTCAACTCGTACTTCCGATCCGAAGTTCTGTGACTTCATTGTGCGACTTATATGTGACATTCATCAGATAGAAACAGTAATTATGAGCATCAATTACCAATCGTCTGTCATCTTAGAGGTAATTGCATGTCTTGAAATTAATACAATGTTTCCTAAGTGGGTATGTTTTACGTTTTTTCAGAACCTTATACCTAATACTTGCCGATTCATTGTAACTCATAATACGTGGGATTCTCGATTTCCGTGTTCAATCCACTTTATTCAACCCATAATATTAAAGAATAATAATTATTTCGTTTTCATCTTATTGAAAAAATCGATTCCGTTTTCATCCCATAAGTAATGTAGCCACGTACTCTGAGATACTTACTACGAAGGTGAGGTCGTACGACAGTTGCGCTCCCAATGGCCAGACCAGTGAGAGAATAAGCGAGTGAGCTCCAGGATCTAAGAAAAAGCTCCTGATACAATTGGGACTAACGCCTTGGAGATTATGTCGATATGGTTATGCGGCACCAATCGTTCCAAAACATTCAGTCTTTAGTTGAAAAACACTTGTCAATCCATTAATTGTCATGTTAGAGTTGAAAATCCCTTTGAACAGGATTCACTGTTTGTAGAGCTTACGGCTATAGCTTTTTTTAATATCACAACTGAGGTGGCACGCAAGCACATGGCCCACCTGATTGAAAGTGTTACCGTGGCGTCTCGTGTGCAACACCAAGGAAGTGACACTCGTGCTGCCGACCCTGTAAACGCAGAGTTTCTGTGCCGTCACTGTAGAAGACAAAGCAGGAATAGCCTTTGGTCTTTCCACTGACAACACAAAACTTCTCCAGTGAGCTCTGACTGCCCTACTCACCGCCGGGTACGCAACACGAGGTTATTATGGCCGCGGTATTCTGTAAGGTGGAGGTACTTCCCCAGTCGGACTGCTCATTTGGAAGGAAATACCGTCATGTCCTTACCGGCATATATCTTGACCCCAAGTTCCGACAGAGACGTAGCTCTGTCGCGTGGCGCGTGGTTTACTTTGATATAACTTATGATTGGTGTATTTGAGTTGAGCTTCAAAGGTAGCAAGATCGCTGGTAGCGATAAGGCCGCCATTTGTAAATTTTTCATAATTTTGTCCGTACATCGGTGTACAATAAACATTTATCTTAGCTTCTCCGCCGCTGTGCCGTAGCACCCCGTGCTATCCTGAAAATACACCCGAAAAAACGCGTACTGCGCCTGCAATGCATATTTTGTGACGTCATTGAGGTCAAGATTTCTGCCGCGTACGATAATTAGATACGCCTTGATTTATCATCAAAGTATAAGCAAAAGTGTATACTCAAAACTACTTGGAGGAGATACAGCAATGAACTTTCAGCTCCAGTACACATTGTGCAGTCGTAGTGGTGAAAGGTTGCTGATTGTTTAATGTACTGGCAGTTATTAATTAGGTAAATGAACAATTTCCAACAAATTTAGGGAGCACCTTAGCTATTAACCTTTCATAAAAGGAAAAATAAAACATAACATGCATTGAGTTTTTCATCGGAATATCACTTATAGCGAGCGAAATTTATGACGAACTGTAAGGTAGACAGACGAGTATTATCGATCATATTTCGCTAACCATGATTTTCAGTTACATGTAATAGCGTGCTAGCCTATTGCTGTGAAACGGGCTCATTTTCGGATGGAGGACAGTCCAAATGTATATCAACGTAAGCTTTTGTTATGCACTGTACATTTATCGGTGCTCCACACGTTGGTGGAGTGACCTGCGTGGGCGAGTCAACGCCTGGATCTCGTTGCGGTCCTGGGCGTGGACGTTCTTTCTTTGGAGACCATGGTGAGGGCCGTGGTCTCCGACGGGAGCAAGTGGCACGCCGCCGCCTCTTTCTGCGAGCAGGTAATGCGCGCGAAAGAGGCGGCGGAGAGGGAGCGGGAGAGAACCCTGCCCCCTGAGTTCCGCAGTCTGGACTACTGACCTTCATGATCGGGGCCTAAGGACGGCAGTTGGCCGACTCGCCGTCCTTACAGAAGCAGGCCGTGGCGGAGGCGTGTTGTGTGAGTCCTACACACGCCTGCCAACTCACCGACGCGGGATAAAACCCGACCCGTACATTTATAGAGTAATATTATCGTTCAAATGCACCAGATACATATTGGATTACATGTTATTGGTTTAAAGAGTAATTAATACGTTTATTGGACCGACTTTAACTGAAGAGGTTTATTATTCGTGAGAATAATATCTACCGTTAAGTCAATTTCAGCAGGTATTGTTATAACTATGATATTTTGTATTAACCGACTACTAAAAAGGATTACTGTTTACTATTTACTGTTCTGTTGGAAGTCGGTGCCAACTTTGTTTGTGGTGCCTGAATTACAATGTTGGAATCAATTGAAATGTGACCGCTCGGGTTAGGCTACGACTTCTAACAGAACAGTAAATCTGTAAATTCAGTTACTTTTCTCTAAGTTATTTTATACTTTTCAGTTGTAGAAATCGGTTTTTTAATTTTATTATTTATTGTAGACTTACATGGCATTCATACAGTCATACATAACAAGGAATGATATATTTGTAACTTCATGAAGATGATTTGCATACTTCAATATATTATAGTACGCGATATAAAGTTGCAATAGAACGTACCTATAACAAGAAACGTGCCGTGTTCTCAATGCACTATTTCACGTCGAATTGAATGTAAAAGCATGAAATCGATTTAACACTCACGTTTCAACGCAAGTGAAGATATCGAGTGTTAAAAATCGATTTAAAACAATCGAGAGGTTAAAACTAAAGACACACATATACATACTTACGCCTCTCGCTCCCGGGGTAGGCAGAGACATGGGCTAGCTTTAGTCCGACACTTCACGAACTTCCTGTACTAGTATTAAATCTTTCATTCAGGCAGTTGGTGTTGAGTTTTTGAAGTGAAAACTTCTTTAGCGGCGTTGGATGGTTAAACTCGCGTCAGGATCACCGTCACCTTTGACCCGTAACCGACGACTTCGTAGGACGACATGACGTTTTACAACATTCCTAGTTACAGAGTGTTTATTTCGCTAGGTACGCTCAGAAGCTTCGTAGCTTAACGGTAAGCGCTTCAACTGTAAGTCCTTATGGTTTCAGATAGTACCGGGTTTTCTAAATTATAGTATTCTAATCTTAAGAATTATAGATATTTGTTTTAATATTTGCCCAATTTTAATGAAAATTACGTGTTTTCAAAATTGGTTCAGTCGTTCAAGAGAAATTCATAGAAAAATCTACACACAGTGGTAGCTTTTTATACAAATCATTCGTAACAATGTCGATGCATTTATCTCATAGTTGTTTCAATGTAAGTAATTACTTACCACTAGAAGTATCGCAAGAAACCAATCGATGAAGCGTTTGTAATTAGTTTACTAGGTTAGTAAACATTAATTGTTACAGCTTGTTATTCAACTTTTTGCACCTATACTAGTTCAGTTCTCATACAGGTTCATATCCTATCTACTGTGTTTCGTAACTGACATGTTGATGTTTTAATAATGTAAAACGATGTACTTGAAAAAAAAAACATTAACATATTGTTAGTATTTGTATACCTATGTATCCAGTGGCTTAAGTCATTAAATCAATCTTGGAAGTCTTTAAATCTCCTGCAGACCACTGCTGGTAAAATTGGCAAAATGGGGCTTAATCAAGTGTGCTGTGTGAATGGGTTAGCTGGGAAGGTTTCATCTAGGCGTAGATGTATTTCGATCAGATTAGGGAGATTTTGAACAAGGACTTGCTCAATGGCAGTACCGGTTAGCACTTTTGAAAACAAAAGTAACAAGATCTAATTTTTTTTTAAACCAGCTTTTAATATTTTTAATAAAATTAGGTAACTAAAAAGTTAAAATTCGCAGATTTGTTGGAGTTGCATTTTCACGCCAACCAAGATTCTCGTCAAGACGAATCAAACGAGCCTAAACTCAATGGGGTGGCGTCGTTTAAATACAGAGTTCCTATAGCCAGCTTCTAAGTCCATCATCAGAAACTGGTTGCCATATAGTATTAAATTACTCACTCAGACGAATCAAATGCGTCCAAGGACGACGGGGTTCCGTCGTTTAATTACAGAATTCCTATGGCCAGCTTCCAGGCCCATTATCAGATCAGCTATATCACAATAATATTGCATTGTCATCTGATATACATGCATGCAAAATTTCAGCTCAATCGGAAACCGAGAAGTGGATCCTTTTTTTTTTTTACTTGCGGGAAATCCCCACGGATACCCACCCCTCCGGAGCCGGAAGGGGAGGTTATGTCGGACTCGAACCGACTAAACTGCACGCCGTTTCTGAGTCGTAGTGATAGGCCGAAGGTGAGGTTGTCAAATTTAACTTGCAAGTTTTGATTACAGACAACGGGATAGGTTAGAGATAAAACTAAATAAAAGCTTGTACAATTGGAGGAAGCGAAAAGTGTATCTCATGATCGCTGCCAGTGGAATCAAATGGTCTATAGCTTCTGCCTACCCCATTGGGAACGAGGCTTGACTGTATGTATATTGTACTCGATACTTACCTACCATATAGCCTACTTACTCGAATTAGAAGCCCACAACTGACGATTGATTGATTTTTATTTGTGTACGAGTCCTTGACATGTCAATACCTCACGAGGAATCTATCGATCGATGTTCAACTCGCCGTAAAACTAAAGCAGAGCTTATTTTATTACACTCACGTCCGTATACCACTGGGGCATCTATATACCTATGTTCCGTCTATATTTTTAGGGCCTAAGCCAACCACACCTGTAAGCTGGCACACCTTTTTTATGTCACGTAGGTGGCAGACAAGCATACTGCCCACCTGTTGCAAAGTGGTTCCTCCGTGGTGTAGCGTTAGTGAACGCGTAAGTGTGTTTATCCGCATTCTAGATTCCATAACGCAAACTAGTTAAGCTATGCTTACCATGGGTCTAGATAGCGTTGTGTGAAATGTTGTGGAATATTTATATATTTAGACGTATGCAACACCAGGTGCGTAACACTCGCTCTGCCGACCCTATAGAAACCTTCTAATGCCCTTCTTGAAGAACAGTAGTCGCTTGGAAAAAAACACAATAGGAGCTGTGGTATGACACAGATTAAAAAATAAACATGTAACTTTACCTGCTGATTAGCCAGTTTTCCTTTCTGGACACTATGATAATGATGAATACTTCGGGGTCGCCGAAGTTAGCGGCCAAGTCCACGCTAAGTCTCAGGGATTTCCTATCTAGGTTGCACCTTTTCATCCATCTAGATCCATGCACTATTAATCACATACCTATTTCGTATGACGTGACTGTTGAAACTGACGTATGGGTTGAAATCGAAAAAAGAACTCGTGGGTTGAAAAAGTGGGTTAAAAACGGAAACACCCCTCCTAATAGGTATGCTAATTTTTGACGGCATTAGTTTCCGCACTAACAAAGCTTGTACATTTTAAAATAAATTAAATATATATTTCTGTGGCAACAATCAAAGCAACATCCTATTATATTTTACATTCCCAAATTAATTTTAGAACGTATCTTGTATATAAATGGGTAACACAGCGGACATAAAACTCATAAAAGTGAAAGACGCACGGTGTTGGACGAAACAATCAGAGCAGTATGTAAACGGTACTAAACGTGTGTATGTTTTAGGTAAACAATGTCCACACAAGAGGACAGATCGATAGAAGTTCAAATTCGAACAGATTTTAAACGCTAATAATAATCCATACCACAGAATAGATAATAGTACTAGCGTACAGAATGGAAGCTCACCCCCTCCCACCGATTTCATTTCCTCTCCCCGCACGTCAAAATCATGGGCGCTTTCATGGGCGCCTAAAACAAAGGTTGTCACCAGTAAAATGTGTAGGAACGGCACTTCGGGAAGAAGAGTGAAAAGTTCGTAGCTTCGGTTTTTAAGGCGTCCTCTCTTTCACACATGACTATAGTGAAATTTAACCCTCAAATGCATCTTGCCTTTTTGTATAAATAACTAATGAACTACACATAGTAAGAACATTTGTACTTTTTCCACAGTATTTATTATTGAACCTGACCGGTTTCACCTTATGGTAACTTCAAAAGTTAACATTGTTGTTTTTGAAATGTTTCTAATCTTATCACTAGAGGTGTTTACGACTAGAAATGTTCATAAACATTGCGAAACTGGTCAGGTTCAATAATAAATACTGTAGAAAAAGTATAAGTGTTCTCAGTATATGTAACAACAAGTTCCACCAAGGGTCATCAATGAACAGTATAAAAAAAGCTAATGAACTGGATGCCAGGTCCGCCCAGGAATAAATTCGTGAAAAATCTTATCAATTATAATAATTTTCATACAGTCCGGGTTTTTTAAGAAAATAAGTTTTTGACAAGTTACAATTAAGTGACATTATAGTGGACCGATATTGAGTATAGGTGTATTATTTTTTTAACATTAAAAAGATTATAACTCAAAAGCATATGATGCAGATTTAGATTAGTATACATTCTAGGGTTAAAAAATGGGCGGTACCTGGCAATGACGGAATCCATGATGGGCGACATTGATTGTGATACATTCAAATCGAAAAAAATGCCACACTTCATAGGCGTTAGCTGTCAAAATAATAATTCTTAAATTTTATAAAGTATAGAGCGGTTAAAACCATTTGTTTCTAAAAAATATAAATAGATATCCTTCCGTGAACTTCCGTTTAGTATAAATTATAATTGATACTTAAATAAATTAACACTATTAAGTTAAAGTGTGCTCAACTGCCATTTTTATAATTTCCTACTCGCCGTTGACAATTCTAAATAAGTATTAGGATAGTTATTACAAAAACCGGGCATAAAATCCGTGTCATTCAGTTGTGGTTCAGAAACCTTGATACGTAATAAAAACACCATTTATAAAGAAATGTTCTACCTCACGCTTGGCAATGAAGCATTAATTACTAAGGGATAAATACTAGTAGTTCTGTAAAGAGTTCCTGATTATTTTTTGGCATCTGGAGATCAAATTGGGTATTCTCACTTATATTTCCTTTATACGATACGTATCTTTCTTTTATAGCTTCCTGGATATTTCACCAATAAATATTGTCAATCCGTTCTTAAAAAAGCCACAACAAACGTCTGCGCCTCTCATGTTTTTTTTCCCCAACGGAATCATGTTCGGATATTTCAGCCAAAAATCATCAATATCCGTTCATAAAACGCGACAGAAAAGCCATCCCTTTTCTCCTCCGATTAAAAAAGCTCTAGGCAAAAATGATGTTTTAAATCAAAGAACATGTATGCCATGTTTGGTGACAATCGGTTAAGAAATGTGCCCTATAGACCGAACGGAACGGAGACTATTTATAATTGATGAAAAATTTCACGCGGGCGAAACCGTGAGCCACAGCTAGTTTTTATAAACACAATCGGTTTTAATTACTCTATAAACATATCAAAGTCGTGTTGTAGTATTGTTTTGTTATTTGTGCCAATTCTGTTGATTGACAGGACCAAAATGTATCGCCATATTCTTTTCTTCCGAAGCGAAGAAAAAGATGGAAATACGTTTTAGTGTAAAAATCATTAATATGCCTTTTTGTAACAACAGGATTGTCGCCTCCGTCGGATGTGACGTAAATCATGACACCAAGGGATAGAGTGAGAAAAATCACGCTATCTCACTCAAAAATTAGCTCAAATTTCAAATAGTGCCATCCATGACATTTCCAATTTTCTCACACATCAACACTACCGTGCATGTACACGAGATATGTTTGTAGTAATTACAACGCGATTGTTTCATACATTTTTCCGAGAGCTTCCGAGGTGTGTCCATACTAATATTATAAATGTGAAAGTGTGTGTGTGTGTGTGTCTGTTTGTAAGTGTTTCACGCCTAAACCACAGAACCGATTTTGATGAAATTTGGTATAGGGGTAGATTAGGCTTAAGATAGGATACAGGCTATGTTTGGTCGCGATAACCGATATCCATGCGAGCGGAGGCGCGGGTAAAAACTAGTGATAAATAAATATTCTAGGGTATTCAACACAGCCTTATCAAGACCCAAAGTAAAAAAACGTCAAGTAGTTTGATAGCTGAAGTTAGGGGTCGATTTAGGTTAGATGTACGTGGATGTAAGTCAGATCGAAGACAAAGAGCATGAATGAATATGCAGGCACATGGGGCTTACTTCGGGTCTGGGGCCTCTTAGTAGCCCATTATAAGCTTGCACTTACAATCCGAGTGGATTTACGGGCGAGGAGATAGGACAATCTAATATACGAATCACCATATTTCAATTATATCAATCAGTGACTACACATTTTACAGACACACTCGCGATCTATAACCAAGTATATTCAAACGAACTAGGAGCGTTCTGCTAGACACGTAGTGCTCGGTTGAGGTTCACAGCGATACTGATCACGATCTCTGCGCGCCCCACCAAAGTCAATGACTCGAATTGACAGTACGAATGAACGAATGACGCCACACTCGACCATAGAGCACTAGAGTCTTGCATTACGCCAGAGTGAATTTCATTCACTCTAATCACACAGTAATTATTAACGCGCCGTCAAATACACATATGAAATGAGAAGAAACGAAAGTTGTTGATATACATATCAGCACCATAGCAAGTGTAAACAATGTCAATCTGGTTTGAATTTACTAACATGGCCATTGCGGCTGTGCCAAATTGTATGCGGTTATTTCTTTTCCTATAGAACGTACTTTGTATATAAATAAATAGGTAACACAGCGGATATAAAAGTGAAAGCGGCATTGTAACTAAACTATATCCATAGTTTCATGTGTATTTTTAGCTCAATTTTTATGTTTTTTATGCCATATGAAACTACTGTATCTTGCTTGTACATTGGCGATGCGATGCGTTAGTCCAGAATGCAAACTAGTATAAACAATAGCATAAATATTTATGTGTTCACGTGAATTTACCGGCCCTATTCGAGAACGCAAACCAGGATTTGTTGATCAACTAAATTTGAAACTATTGTATTTTCCTGCGTTGCGATAAGGAATATTGTTATTTAAGTACTAAACAGTGTTAAATGTTTTTGATATAGTTCACTATCTCTCTAGTAATTTTTTTTTTATTCTCTGAGTCAGAAGGATAAAAAAAATAATTTTCATCGATACACCGTATCGATTTGAAACATTTTTTCGATACGTCGTCGATTTATCGTAACGTTTTGCATTGATACATGACGTGTAAAAGGTGAAAGCTTCAATTAAATAGGACCGTAAAATTAGGCATACCTATTATATTGTACCAATTTCATCTATTGGACGACAGGCGCTTACGTAAATGTCAAATCATTGACTTATAGAGAGCGGACCTTGGGTAACAAAGTGCAAGCGCTCAGAAGACGAACACCGATTGAAGATTTTGTATTTATTACTTAAAGAGTTACATTATATCGTGGCTTATTTTATTATATTGCTCATAGATAAAAAAAAATACTATACCACACATACATGTATATCATTATCATCATCATCATCATATCAGCCACACATAGTCCACTGTTGAACATAGGCTTCTCCTATAGACTTCCAGAACGACCGATCTAAAGCAGCCCGCATCCAGCGCTTCCCGCTTCCTTCCACCTGGTCGCTGGGCGTCCTACACTACGTTTGTCGTCATTCCAGAACTCTTTTGCTCCATCGGCCATCTGTTCTGCGCGCTATGAGTCCCGCTCACTGCCACTTCAACGAGCTAATCCACTGGGCTTCGTCGGTTACATTTGTTCTCCTACCGATATCATCATTTCTGACGCGATCACGTAGGGAAATACCGAGCATAGCCCTCTCCTAGATCTATTTATTAATCTGTGCCTCTCCATGCCTTTTATAAAATAACTCACTCAATATGTAATTGAATCTTACTCAAAGTATTTCCTATTGAGCAATATTGTTTATGTCAGACAGATCGAATGTCAGTCTAAGGTCGTCAGTCATTACCATCAGGTAATTAACACAGTTATCTACATTCCTGAAATGACTCTAATCACTTTAGAAGCTATGAAGCAACACTAATTTTCACAGCTCGTGAAAGGTAAATAAATAAATTATATAAACAAACTGGACGCATGCGATCATTTCCTTGACCGGTATATCTTTAGGTAAGTGCTCCTAGTCAGAAGGCAGATTCACCTTCTTTTTTTTTCTTCAAAATCCGCTATCTGAATCTCAAACACCCAAATGTCAAAAACGTGATCGTTTTTGACATTTCAAAGAAAAGAGTGCCAACTCTCAAAAAACTCCCAAAATGTTTAAAACAATCATGATGTTAATGTGGCGGCCTGCTCGACCGCCAACCGCTAAGTCTTCGCGCTTGCGTATGCCACGGAAATAACTGCACTGTCACTTCTCTGTAAAATTAATATCTCGGTTCGTCTTGATTTCTATGTCCTTGTTATTATTGTAAATATATTATACCAACTAAATAACTTGGAGTAATTTAAAGGGACACTCGCAACCACATAAATTTTCTTTCTTGAAAATTATGTTGCGAAAAAACCGTTTTTCACGTTTCATTTATATTTTGACAGATCGAAACTGAATTTCGAATGCTTTTTATTAACAGAATTAGTTTTCAGAGAACTAACAACTGAATGATCAAGACAAATTTTATTTTATTATGGCTATTACGAAACGGATTGCCATCTGATGATGCGAAAATGTACGTGTGTGTAATGGTGACCCTCTTTCCTGAGACTTTGCCTTCAGCTTACCTTCAGGCGAGGAGAAGACAAATGGATATGTACTATATAAAAAAAATACCACAAGGATGACTTTTTTCGCACAGGCTCTAAGCACTTAATTTCACATATCTCCGGCGCAACTAATTAGCAACATTTTGTTGCTCTGTGTGGACTTTGAAACGTCTTCTTTCTCGAACCTAAATAGCCCAGTACATAAAATTTAGGTTAATTACTGCGAGTAAAAGTGTAGTACCCACACATCTGATATCTTATCACTTTCATCGAGTGCAGAGCGTGACGTAGGCGTACTTTTCGTTTTAAAGCTTGACTACATTGTTTTGAGACAATTTTATAATAGAATGGCTTTTGCCCGCAGCTCCGCCCGCGTGGATGTCGGTTATCGCGACCAAACGTAGCCTATGTCCTTTCTTAAAGTGTAATCTACCCCTATACCGAATTTCATCAAAATTAGTTCATTGGTTTAGGAGGAAAGATGGACAAACAGACACAAAATGGATACTACATGGCGGAGAGTTGATAAAAACGTACGGATCATTGGAATTACCGTCTCAACAGTACGTAACATTTAATACCCGTGTGTAAATTAGCTCAATACATCTTTATTTACTTACGTACTGGTATATGTGTGTAGTGGCCTTTTATATTTGTACACCAGGCACCGAAGTATTCATATGGAAATAAAGGACCTTCGAAATGAAATGGACCCCAAACTTTTTATCGTATATTTATGGAAACAAAGTAATTTACTAAAATACATTCACAAAAATATATGAATATGCAAAATTATTTGTTGGCACTTCCTATTTCAAACAAAGGAAATGTACTGACTGGTGTCAGTTACAAATATAAGTGTCGAAAAATCACGATAAATGTAAGTAATAAAATATTTTCATGACGTATGTATTCATTTAATATATATCTACGCTGTTTATAACATAAAATATCTTAGTTTTAATTAATTATACTTATCTATATCAGCTTGAAACAGTATTTTGATCTTCTGCAATGTCGGTAACCCAAGTTCAAAAAGTTTTTGGCATACGCCGTTATGAGTTTAAAGCATCTATATTGAAACTAGATTATATTATTTAAATCAGAATTCGGAAAAAAATATATATATCGTAAACATAAATCAGTTTAACGAGTCGAAAATATTTGTGGATTGAATAAAAGTGGGTTAAAAATATATAATAAGATATACATATATAGTAAGTATTGCAGCAAAAACATGCTGTATGTGGTTTACCTATTTATAGTACTGTAGTAGTCGGTACGTACCTAGACTCGAGTGTGATGAAGCTGGCAACTGAAACAATACAAATTTGGTAAATATTTTTATTACTATATAACTATAAACTTATGCTAGGAGACCCACCCCTTTGTTACCCATGTAGACTGGCGTTCGCCATAGAACGTGGCGGCACCTATATAAATCAATGGCGGCACCAGTAAAGACCCAATATCTAATTTAATAGGAGATAGGACACGATGGTATTTCCGTCCAATTGAGCAGTCCAACTGGGGAAGTACCTCCGCCCTACAAAATACAGCAGCCATAATAACCTCGTGTTGTGTTCCCAGCGGTAAGTAAGGTAGCCAGAGCTTACTGGAGAGTTTCAGTGCTGTCAGTGGGAAAACCAAAGGCTATGTCCGCTTTGTCTACTACGCTGAGGGCACAGAAACTGTCTGTATTTACAGGGTCGGCAGCACGATTGTGGGGAGTCACATTGTGACGTGTTGCATACGTCCATAGGCCACGGTGACCACTTTCCATCAGGTGGGCCGTGTGCTTGTCTGCCACCTCAGTGATAGAAAAAAAAGACGGGTTGCACTCTGGGAGTGCCGGCAGAAGTGAAAACATTTTCTTTCTTTCTTTCTTCGTTATATACATAGAAAAAGATAATAAGAACATATCATACCAAACCATACCATACCATACCTAGGTATAATTTAGCGCCAATCATAGAACCTATCACTAATTTTCTGCTAATTTTCTGTCAGAAGAAATGAATAAATTACAAAAAGAAAAAATAATCACAAAAATAATAAATTACAAAAAGTGTCAGAAGGCCTGGTTTGAACCCGGTACTATCTGAAACCTTAAGGACTTTAAAGTCGACTACGATACTTAATCATATTCTGTCCTCCGTGACTACGATGCTAATTATCGTATTTTGCAAAATAGACATATAGGTAATGTTGTATGACGTCAGTCGTCGGTTACGGTTCAAAGGTCAAGCGATCCTGACGCGATTTTAACACTTTGCACCCATCCAACGCCGCTAAAGAAGTTTTCACTTCAAAAAATCTAATTTTGTTGTTTTGAGAAGGTTCAGTTAATATTCATATAATACGGTGAAGCCTTTGAGTCTTTACGGGTCAGTTTTTGTAATAGCGTAATATAATACCAAGGTGTAATCCCTTGGTGAAGTAATTTCAGCTTTGGCTTTGCATTGAATATAAGTTAGATTAATCAAAATTTATGTTTCATTTTAGTCACGGTAAGGGATTATTATAAGCCTGGATCTTTTTTAAATTCATTTTTCAGGCCAGGAAAAAGGCTTTTGAAGTTGTTTCATAGGCATAAATTTGTGCTTAAGTATATATAACTTTAAAGCTGTTCCTTAGTTTTAATCACTTTGTCTTTAAAAATAAATCATAAAATTTGTCGTAATTCTGTATAAAATTATGGAAGCCATTCAACTAGGCAACAAACATAATGCCGGTCGAGTTTTGACTGACCTGACAGTTTATGAGTCTCAAGTTTAATTTATTATTAATGTCAGATTAATTATGAAATAGTCAAAAGTGTACAATACGTAAATACAATAGCAATACGTACTTATGTCCAAATAACCTATAGAGCAAGTGCTAATCAAACAACCCGCCCCTGATCGCTCCTGGTGCAAAAGTGCCCATCACACTTGCTGCGTCGCGCGTCGCCGCGCTGGATGGCGATGGCCAGTCTTTGCACAAGAAACTATCCGGGACGATAGTCACCGGTCGTCTGGATGAGCCTCTGTCCAATCTCTCCAATAAAGCTTTTAGCCTCCTTGCCCCAGCTCCCCAGGGTCTCCACCGCTACCGGCACGAAATAGTACAGCGGATCCAAGTCTATTAAAGTCTATTAAAAAAAGACAATCATCAAATTATATAATTTTGAAAACTTATTATTTTGACAATATGTCAGAATTTATGCCAATTTCAGCGGTTTAGTCTGCATTCATCTAACTTTTTTTGCCCCATATTCTAAAATTTCCTTATTCGCCTCACATTTTCGATTGTCATCAAAATACAGTTCACAAGCCAAAGACACTTTCTCAGCTCAAACAAAACGTCACCGTGTTCTAATCTAGAAAATGCCCGTCATTTCTCTCCTCATCAGAACCAAAACCACTTTTACTTTCAAAATATTTACCGATGATTACCAAACATTTTATTGAATAGCAATGATGAAATATCAAAGAGTTGGTAGGCAGGTATGGTGTCAAAAGAGCACAATCACGTTGAAGCTTAGACATGCGACGAAATCACGATTTAACGAGAGTTTATACCACGTTCGTTGAAGTAACGATTTCGCTTCAATCGTGATCACAAAGCCTTATGAAATTGCCGTAACTCAAATATTCAAGTATTTAAGCCTTAGGAACGAACTTTTTTCATAAAAATAATCCGGCTTATTAATATTGAGATTGGAAAAGTTCTCAAAGTTAAAGATTTTTCGTGTAAAGACATATTACGTCTATTGCTCTTAAATAATTTTGATACTCAACCGCAATATGAACTCTATAAACAAGTGGTTTATGGGCTTATATTGTGTATTTTCAGTTTAATGCAGACGGGTTAAAAAAAATTGTTTTGTTTCGCGAAGGGATACTTATGAAATTAAAATGAGTGCAGTCTACCTAGAATCCATGATTATATTTAGAAGCCTGTCTCATGATTGTTATTTCCTATGTCCATGATTGTCATTTTCGTACCTACTTTGTAACTTCATCACTTATACGAGTAATTGTTTGGTTTTGTTTAAATTAATAAAACAATGCAAACATGATATAATATATAATAAAACTTAAGTATCAAGATTCATCGTCCTCGTACACAACTCGAAAAACAGTAATTTTACATCTCTTATCGCGAATTTGAATACACGGCTGTGAATGTATTAGATCGATCGACTCCCTTCACTAACATATTCGTTCACTCAGTAAACAGAGAAGACTTCAAAGTTTCGGTTCAAACGGATATTAGGCTTTCAGTCATTCGAGACAGACTCGCATGACCAGTCCCCAAGACCTTGGGTAGAACTTCCAGTGAACGTGTGGGTAGATCGAAATACACTAGTCGGCTTAGTCAATGTCAATGGCAACGCTACAAATATCATGTTTCTATATCGGGACGTCTAAATAGATTAGTTGAAATCCAATTTAAGGATTATGAATATTTATGCAAATTATCAGAATTTGATTTATGTATTTTAATTGATCATCGTCTGCACGAGTCTTGAATCGGCTGGGCAAAATTTGACGCGCAAACATGACGCTTTACAAGTTTAGTAACGTTGCGCAACACGGACATGCGCGATATTGTCAGCTTGTTTTTTGTTCGAACCATGCGTAGACAGAATAATTCTGTCTTCTGTCACTAGGAACAATTATTGTTCCTAGTTGTTGCGCGTCTTTGTTGCGCAACGTGCAAAAAAGTTATGCAACAAGGCGCGCAACAATGTTACCTAGTGGATAGTTATTGGGGACGTATCCGAATGATCTTACAATCTTTGATAGTGACAAATATTTTACAAATTATGATGTATTAGGTTAGGTTAGGCATTAGATTACTAATAATTACCATCGCGAATAGGTTTAAAAGAATAAAACACACATTAAACAGACCAATAGCCATTACATGCGAATAAATACTAAACTAGTAGGTACCATATTATGTTCATTACTTCATACACACGTTTGTTTGGCACATATATATGGGGTTATGTAACGCTCCAATTGTTCGTAACACACGTAACAAAGTTCAAAAGCATTGTGATATTTTATAGAATAGTTTACAATGTAAAATCATGTCAATTTTTTGTTATTCCTGGTCGCATCCGATATCCTCCACGCATCCAGTCTATTGCCTGCCCATTATTGTCTGTCCGTCTAGACAAGTGGCCATTCGTTGGCCGGCGTTTGGTGGAATAGAATGACGCATATGTGGGATTTGACGTATATGACAGTCGTTAACGCATGTGTCAGAACGTGAAATTATGATCGAATCTAGTCTGGAGTTTGGTGTGTCTAATAAATGGTGTATGTTTACAGATATGAAATCTGTGCACCTGTTGCATCACACAATAAATTTATCAAATCATTTAACACAAACCGATTCAGTATAATGAATGCGAAAGTTGAATTAAATACTGCCTAGTTACACAGTATTACTACTACATACAGTAGCACGACGAATGTGCAACGCGTCGGGGGGCGCGGGTGCGCTGTCCGCCAAATCCACGGAGGACAGAATATGATTCCTTCTCCATGGCCAAATCGCTTCTTTTGCGGGAAAGTTCGCTGAGGGCTATTGTAGCCGCGTATAGGTATCGCTCGCGTGACAATTATTAAGATTTTTTTCATTTCATATCATAATGGTGCACTATTGTTCCGTTTACGGATGTCTTTCGAAAATGTAGTTAAATAAATATCAATATTGAAAGAGTTTTAAATTATTTTATGCAAATAATAGTTAGGTATTTTATACAACTATTTTTTCTCGTCGACAATCGTCGCATTTTCGAATGTAAACGAATGCTGATTTACATAATTACTGTGGAGTCCGGGGAAAGAGACTCCGCAGATGTTTTAAATTAAACAATATTTTACCGTAATATTGTTATTTATTAAAAATAACACTTCAATCCTATACGAGCTTTTTTAAATGGGATTTACGCGAGGTTTTTTTTTATATTTTATATAATTCTCGTTTCAGAGGACCACGGAAACTATATCACTTGTCTTCAAATCTGGAGTTTCCGGTGTCTTGCTGGCTTCCACCGAAGCCCTTACGTCAACTCTCTGGAACTGACTCGCTTCTCAGTCTTTTTACCTATCTTCTATATTTTTTGAATTAATTTTTATATTCGTATGATTTATTTTTAAATCGTTGACACATGATGTCCAGGCAAACAACTAGTAATATCTGCCCCGGAGGGCGGATATCACATGAGCTACGCCCATGGACATCCATGTGACAGCGCCTCACTAAGCTAAAAACCCTATGTAAACTAAAACTGGCACAAGAGAAGAAAAATTATAAGTATTGTCCCTTACAATGGGAGAAACAGAACATTTACCATCCATCATTAATTTAACTACATTAAATTAGTAAATGCTGAAAAATAAAATTAAACACAGGTGATGTTCTGTTTTTGGTGAATCCAAAACCAGTTAAAAAAGAATCACCACAATACAATGATTAAAATTATCAATATTGATGTCATTGGACGACATATATTAACATGTGTCCGTATGGGACCATAGTACAACGTACTTTTAAGACCTTCCTCACTAACAAACAAAGAATGATACAAGATAATCTATCATTATACATATTTTGAATGCATAATTATAAACTATTTATATCGCCTACGGAATATTAGATTACAGTATATGTGTACTACTAACTGAAAGCCACTCTTCACAATGAAAGACCCGTGGAAACCAACTTCCACCATCGCAGGTATGTATGTCCTTATAGCGATGTGTCCTCATTATAAAGATTAGCTTCTGCTGATAATACACGTAAAAATAATCATCTATTCCTAGTTAACAGTACGCAAAAAAAAAAAATATTACATTTTCGACAGCGCTACAACATGAAAGAAATGGAAAATAATATAATTAATAAAAAAAGACGGGTTGCACTCCGGGAGTGCCGGCAGAAGTGAAAACTTATTATTTCTTTCTTTCTTCGTTATATACAGAGAAAAAGATAAAAAGAACTTACCATACTATACCATACCTATAATATAGCGCCAATCATAGAACCTAACAAACCTAACACTAATTTTCTGTCAGAAGAAATTAATGAATTACAAAAATAAAAAATAATCACAAAAAGTAATAAATTACAAAAAGAAAAAAATAATCATAAAAAGTGTCAAAAGCCCAGGTTCGAACCCGGTGACATCTGAAACCATAAGGACTCAGAGTCGAAGCATTTGCGGCTTAGCTACGATGCTTCATTTCGTACTTGACAAAATAAACAATCTTTTGCTAATGTTGTATGACGTCAGTCGTCGGTTACGGTTCAAAGGTCACATGATCCTGACGAAAGTTTAATATTTTTTACCCATCCAACGCCGCTAAAGAAGTTTTCACTTCAAAATATTACAATTAACATTATTAAACACATAAATGGTCGCACAGATATCTGCGAACAAAATTAGAGGAATCAAATTGCACATATATTTATATGGTTTCAAATTTTAAAACGTCAAAGAAGTTATATGAAACCAAAGACATTACATACGGACTTCGTTCGTCAAACCATTTATATTCACTGCACATATAAATGATAACCAAAAAAAAAACAATATCATCACAAAAGTCAAAAACAAAATAAACACACTATGACATTGTCTATTTACACTAGATGTCTTCTGCTGAAGAAAGGTTTCAGGAAGTTTGTATGAACAATATCCTGCCAATCAGGATTATTTAACTTCCCTATAATATAGTTCGTGCTTGAAATCCTCCTAATAATAACGTAAGGTCCTTTATAAGGTTAACAAAGCTTCTTGCTTCTACCTGAGATCCTTCTAGGACTATACATCAACACCAAATCACCTGGTTGGTATTCTATGTACTTCACTTTCTTGTCGTAGTAAATTTTTTGTCTTCTTTGTGCATTTCTAATGTTAGTCTTCGCTCGATGTACAAGGTAATTCGCTCTCGAATGTCTCGCTGAGTATGATTCATTTAAAATCTCGTCATTGACCTCGAAATTTGATTGCAGGATGGGCTCGCGTGCAAACAGCAACATATAAGGAGACATACCTGTCGATGTATGTTTCGTGGCATTATATGCAAATGTTACCATATTGACAAAACTGCACCAATTCTTCTGGTCAGCTGACACGTACATGGACAGCATTTGTGTCAGTGTAGCATTGAAGTTCTCGCAGAGGCCGTTTGATGACGCTTTGAAAGCCGTAGTATGACGTAGCTTGAATCCGAAGAAAACAGCTGTTTCCTTGAGTAAGTTTGACGTAAATACTGAACCTCTGTCCGTAATAATGTTTTTCACACCTCCTAGCTTGCATATAATCTCGTCGGTAACGAATTCACATACCTCTTGAGCTGTGACCCTGGGTAAAGGTTTACAAATTACATATTTGGACATATATTCAATAGCCACTAGAATATATTTATTCCCTCTATTGGATTTGGTAAATGGTCCGAGAATGTCCATTCCCACTCTTTCCAACAAACCTTCAGTAGAAATCGGATTCAAAGGGGCTCGTTGTCTAAACTTCTTCCTTTGTTGGCATGTTAGACAACTTCTAATATATTTTTCTATTTCTTTTTCAGCTTTGGGAAAGAAAAATCGGTTACGGAACTTTGACAATGTCTTCGCGATACCGAAGTGACCTCCAGACCATGGATGATCATGCAGTTCTTCGAGGGTCGTCTTCAAAAGTTCCTTCGGCAGCACGACGATATATTTTCTTAATCCGTTTCTTAAAACTTCTTTTACTAATATGTTATCTCTTAATAAAAATCCTTTATAGTTTGTTATATTATTATCCGACAAAATATTCCTTATCGGTCTACAAAATAGGTCTGTGCATTGCTTCGATACCAAGGTATCAGTGCTGATTCTATACATTTTTACCTCGTCTGTTACTGATGTATTTATATTTTCATCTTCAGTCTTCAACGGGTTACGACTGAGGTAGTCCGCAACAATATTGTTCTTGCCGGAACAATGTACGATATCGAAATCCATATCTTGTATTGCCAATGCCCATCTGGCTAACTTGCTGTTAGTGTCTTTAGTTTGTTTCAACCACACTAGAGCTTTGTGATCTGTGACCACTTGGAACTTAATTCCCCACAAATAATGTCTGAAAAATTTAAGCGCCCATATTAGAGCTAAACATTCCTTTTCAGTCGTCGAGTAACTTGATTCTCCATCAGACAATTTCCTTGCAGCATATGCTATGGGGTGTAATTCGTCTTTACCTTGCATGAGGCATGCTCCTAGTGCATATCCTGACGCATCTACGAATAGTCTTGTTATTATATTTTCTTCGCTAGAATAATATTTTAGTATAGGCGGATTAGTTAAGATTTCGACTATGTTTTCGAATGCTTTTTGTTCAATATTCGTCCACTTGAATGGTGTGTTCTTCTTAAGTAGTCTCGTTAGAGGTACTGCAATCTGAGCTAAATTTTCGAAGAATTTTCGATAGTAACTAAATAGTCCTAGAATAGACTTTACCTGCTTAGCATTCTTGGGGGTTTTCAAGTTCTTTACAGCTTCTAAATTCTTTGGATCTGGTCTTATTCCTTCCGTATTGAAAACGTACCCTAGAACAGTGATTTCTTGAAAGCCGAATTTGCATTTTGAAGGTTTCACCGTGAGATTAGCTGCCCTCAATCTTGCTAATACCTCTCGTAATGCTTCTAGGAATTCTTCATAGGTTTTTCCATAGACTATAATATTGTCTATCTAAACTATTGCATTTTTGTACTTAATTCCAGCTAAAACCTGGTCCATTGTGCGTTGAAACGCCGCCCCTGATTTGACAAGACCGAATGGCAACACGTTCCATTCCCAAATTCCGCTAGGACAGACGAATGCTTCTTGTGCTTGTCCTCCTCGGCTATAGGTAACTGCCAGTACCCGATATGAGATCTATATCTGCGAAAAACTTAGCTTCGGACAAATAATTTATTATATCATCGATTCTGGGTAATGGGTAAGAGTCTAATATGACCTTCTTGTTTAATCTTCTATAGTCGACACAGAAATGATATGAATTGTCTGGCTTTTTCACCAAAACGATGGGCGATGCGTAAGCACTTTGTGACTGTCTAATTACTCCATTCCGGAGCATCTCTTCTATTTGATCATTCACAATTTCTAATTGTTTCGCAGCTAATCTGTAAGGAGCTGAATGTACAGGTATTTCATCTGTTGTGGGTATCCTTACCTCAGTTAATGTGCACCTGCCTAAGCTTCCATTGTCGAATGCAAATTGATCTTCATATTCCAGTATTGTTCTCAGCAAACTGTTCTTTTTGGACGTTGGGAGATTTTCATTGATTAATTTCTTGAATTCTTCTGATTTATCTGCTACCACTTCGTTGAAATTTAGTTTGTGGTAATCATCGTTGGTTTCATTTATTACTTTATAATGAAATAACATATCCTTAGTGTTTATAATATTTAACGTTGTGCAATTTGAAACCTTACTCACGGTATTGATCTTGCATCTGTGCGTCCAATTTATTTTAAAGCCTTTCAACCATACACAGTTTTCTCTGAAATCAATTAACACAGCATTAGCATACATGAATGATTGACCTAAAACTAAATCTAATTCGATGTCATTTATAACAATAAAATTCACTTTAACTACAATGTTCGCTACAATCACGTTCACTTTGACTTCGCCGCAGATAATTGCAGTTGAACCAGTAATACTTGTGATGTGCGTCAATGAAGACGACGGATTAATTTGTAGGTTCAATTTTCTAGCTAGAGCTCCACTAATAGCATTTATAGTCGCTCCAGTGTCAAGTAAAGCCTCGATGTCAACATTATTAATTGTAACCTTAATGAACGGAGTAAACTGACCCGAAAATTTGTCCTTGTTGTGGAGCTGATCCGTGATCGTGGACTCGGAAAGCTCCACACTCCTTACATTCTCCTCCCGAGTCCTCTTCGGAAAAACTGTCGGCTCGAGGATGGAGTATCCTGATTGTTTCAGCCCGATGAATTTGGGTTACTGGGGAAAACGTTGGTGTTAGTATTGTCCCGAGGTCTTAAATTATACCTCGGAGTACGAAAATTATCTCCCTCGTCACGTGGGCCTGACGGTGATGGAGATTGTCGAATGTCATTTCCTTGAGGATTTCTAAATCTCACTTGACGACTAAATCCTTGAGGAGGATTCGTAGGTAAATTTGGTACTTTTTCCTCCTGTACATCAGGTTGTACGGCGGAGAGTTGTATAAGAGCATCACGAAGCTCTTTTTTACTTTTATAAACTCTTGCTGCTAAAATATTTCTAAATCTTGGGGACATAGATTTTAGGAATTTATTTATAAATTTCCTGTCATCAGTGATCTTAGCTTTTTTAGCCAAATTACATAATCTGTAATAGTAATTTAATGTATTTTCATCTTTAGCTTGATTTGATGAATAAAACAGATCTACATCATCGCTTTGGGATGGGAACTCCTGTTCCAAATGTGAACAAATTTGTTCGAATGTTAATTCTTCAGTAAAGATTGATTTGTAATTGTGGAGAGCCGCGCCCTCCAAATACGCAGCAAGAATTGTAGCCTTGTCAGCTTGTACGAATTTATTAATGGCAAAGATGACATTGAAATCTTTTATGAAATCTTGGAACGAGATTCCATCTGTGCCATTGAATTTCTTCGTCTCCGCCATCATAGTAATAATATAATAAAGAAAGAATGTTATCTGATAGCGTCGCTCCCACGACGCGGTGATCTGCACACGGTGAATTTTCTTTAAGGGTCCGGGATCGATCGATCTTCTCTTCAATCTTTGAAGATTGTCGAAACGGCGCCTCCACCAAAATCTGTGGAGTCCGGCGAAAGAGACTCCGCAGATGTTTTAAATTAAACAATATTTTACCGTAATATTGTTATTTATTAAAAATAACACTTCAATCCTATGCGAGCTTTTTTAAATGGGATTTACGCGAGGTTTTTTTTAGATTTTATATAATTCTCGTTTCAGAGGACCACGGAAACTATATCACTTGTCTTCAAATCTGGAGTTTCCGGTGTCTTGCTGGCTTCCACCGAAGCCCTCACGTCAACTCTCTGGAACTGACTCGCTTCTCAGTTTTTTTACCTATCTTCTATATTTTTTGAATTAATTTTTATATTCGTATGATTTATTTTTAAATCGTTGACACATGATGTCCAGGCAAACAACTAGTAATATCTGCCACGGAGGGCGGATATCACAGTACCTATCCATCAATTATAACAATATCGTGTATACTAATTAATCTAAAAACGTCTAAAAATAAAGTGTCATGAAAGTATCTTGCAGTACAACACATGTAAATGTGTTTCAAATAAATGATTGCATAATAATTACATTTATTTCCTTTTTTTCTTTTCTGACAACCTTTGCACATTTGCGACGAATAGCGTAGGTACTTACGCGATCGGCGGCATCGTCCGACATCAAAGGCGTTTCTCCACTGTATGTGGTAGAAACACTGTGCTAGTTATATATCATAATCGCGTTCCTGTTCCATTTTGTTTTTATGAAGCAAAGCGCGAGTGATACCTCTGGGAGAGAAGCACTTTGGTCTATTCATCATCTACTTGCCCTAATCCCAATTATTTGGTGTCGGTGCAACATGTCATTCTCCTTCATAAATTCCTGTCAGATGTCATTTCTTCAGTTATTCCCTTCTTTGACATTTCATCTTTCAAGCAGTCAATCCATCTTTTCTTGGGCACTTTAGTCTTTCTACTATAAAGTAATCTTATTACAAGGAAAAAAAATGATGGTACAAAATACTGATTTTTTTCAAGTACCTATTTACATAAAGCAGCATGTTACATACTACAATACGCCAGGGTAGAGATCGGAAATAACTTTTGCAGGTGGTAGAATACGGAATAATTAATATTCTTTTCAAACTAGTTTTATGAGTTGGGAACGGAAACCGTCTTCTCTTCTTGGGTGTCTTTCAAAATAAAAAAGAATTTTAACCATTAAATATTATAAAATATACACAGCCCATGACGAAGGGCTTAAATGACAGCAATAGACAATAGACTTATCTCTTATTACATAGGATCGTAAAACACATGCCACGAAATGTAGGTAAATGTTAACACTGCAGAAGTATCACAGTGTACATATCTTTAGAACTATGAATTGCAAAACTTCTTACTCCGTATTTTCGTTTCTTACTAGCTTCAGTTTAAGTAAAAAACTGCTAAATGTGGCAAAACCATGACTAATGGGAGATAATTAGTAATCAAGTGGCAACTCTTCCGATCACGCCTCATCGATTGGCAGTCAAGGGCGTGCATTGAAAGCGGCGATTAACTCGCTGTTTAAACATTATTGGTGGATGTGGGAAATAGCCTTAGAGGTCAATAGTACACAATGCAGTTGCTTTGCTATTATAAATATTAAGGGTTCCGTACCCAAACGGTAAAACGGTTATAGGGTTTATTACTCAGATTCCACTGTCCTCCAGGAACCGCGCTGGCTAGAAGCAGTTGAAACTTTCATAAATGACCCATTTCTGTAGCCGCCGTAACAAAAAATAGGTACAAAAGTTACCCTTAGTAAGTGGACAGCAGGAGAAGCGGGCGAAGTTCGCAGTGTGTATAACAACTGAAGCAAAGTAAGGCACAGAATGTAAGGTGGTGTTATGCTGCTGCCGAACATAGAAGGATTATTTCAAGTGGTAGGGCATAACTAGAGAAACCGTATACCAACGGGTATTTTATGTATGTATGCTTTGCTTAAATTATTATTCAGTCTAGTATAACAAGTCAATTTTATGCCCTTGCCCCCACTACAAAGGACGAATTTGCATCAAATCTGTAAATTAAGTCAGTATGCAAAATACAATCAAGTCAATAAATTAAACAAATAAGTCGCCCCTGACCGCTCCCGGCTGAAAGTACCCATCACACTCGCGGCATTTCCACGCTGGATTGCGTTGGCCAGCCTTTACACCAGGTTCACCCCGGAACGGGAATCACCAGTTATCTACAATTACCTTCACAAGGTTTATGGCCTTACTGCTCTAGCAGTATTAGCTTACCGCTATCGGCATAAAGTGGTACAATGGATTCAAATGGGCATATTTAATGGTCTTTTTTAAACTGGCGTCTTCAGTCGTCAGATGGAAAGTGAACGGTGCGACTGAGGTGGCTGGCGGCTACAGAGTTGACGCAAATTGCATCGCAAATAAGGCATTTGCTGTTGTTTCAGTGCACCAAAGTCAGTCTGTCTGACCTCTTACCGTCCGACCTGCTCAGACCCGGAGGCTCCAGCACGCCGGGGACGTTTGCCGATACGATGGCCCTACGGACGATATCATTCAGAGCGTTGTCATGTGGCAACCTCCCTTTTTTTACGTGCGGGAAGTCCCCACGGATACAAGCCCCTCCGGAGCCGGAGGGGGAGTTATGTAGGACTCGAACCGTCTAAACCGCACGCCGTCTCTGGGTCGTAGTGCTAGGCCGGAGGTGAGGTTGTCATGCGACATATCCCTCGCAACCCGGCTGACCCAGGGCCATCCCTCTCGGTCTGGCCCTCCTCGGGAGTGGTAACCTCCCTGTGCACCGCCGACAACTCAAAGCGTGATGTCCATCCGCTTCCACCATGGAATTGCAGATGTAAACACGGAGTTCGCACACCTTAGATCCCAAGCGGAAAGCCACCGACACATGCAGAGAGTCATCGTGGAACAGACCCTTTAGACAAGTGGATCTCCACTTTGAGCTGTTCGAATTCGAATAATGCTTTTGCAAGAGCAGTGATTGCTTACGATTTGGTAAGGATTGCAACGGATTAGAAAGAGCCTGTCGTATGGACGACAAGTCTAGATTCGAAATTGTCCATGGTCTAGGGCAAAAATCGAGATAATATCGAATTGAATTTCGATTATGAAATTAGTTTTCTAAATAATTTCATATCTCGAGATATTCTTTGAATGATAATTTAAATACACGATTAAAACCTAGTGAATAATCGGGTGTCGTTTTTTGTTTTCAGATTAATGAAGTTTGTGTTGTGGTTTATGAATAGTGTAAAGTTGAAGATTTATAATTTATTAGTGTCAAAATCCTCCTGCCTCCCATATTTATTGTGATTCAGTGCAATGGAATCCCTCACAATCAGACTTATTTCAATAGTATAATATTAATTTATAATTTTAGTTTAATAGTTAATATGGTAATCATGATCGTTAATGTGATTTCCACAAGGACATTGAATTGTTTAACTAATAATGTAATAAGTTAAGAAAATCACGTCCCGCTTGTTCATGACCGCCATAGTTAAGATAATGTTATTTTATAAATTTAAATTAAGTCAAAAGATAGCATGGAATTAGAGGCTATCGGAATCGACTCGTCTTATCTCGCTCTGTTTGTGTTCATTAAAAGACCTAATGGTCGACACTGATCCAATAGTTAACACTTTCGAAAAAAACCTTTATTGTAAAGAAAAGTAACTATCTAGTTTACTTGACTACTTACTTAAAAGACATCTAATGGCATATATAATACATGTTCAAAATTTCGCAACACTGTTATGAGTAAATATTGAATTTTCGCCAGTTGTATCTTCAGATTTTTGTTAAGGGTAGGAATTTTTAATAGGTATGATATTATATTTATTAATAATGATTATCACTATTTTTAGTACAGATGTTAAAAATTATGTAACTTGTTGACCTACGTAGACAATGAGCAGTTTTCTAGTAGGTATTTATAGCATTCCTAAAGACGCTCTAGATGGCGCGGCCGGCACTTTTGGTAAGACTTTCAGTAGGTACTTTACTTTAAGTTCTTTTTCAGCTGACGACTAGCCTTGTCCACATCTATTCTTAAAGCCCTAATCCATTGATTTCGTTGTGTAATATGTTATGGAATCATGTCATTTTATAAAAAAAAAGAAAAAGAAATATGACTCTTCCTGACATCTATTTCTCGATGTGAGCAACTAACTGCTTTAACGACACAACAACACTAAAGATACGAACAGATGGCGTTGTCACAAAAAAATACCGAGCAAAGCTCGGTCATCCAGGTACGTATTATTAACTAAAATTATGTAGGTATCAACTTTTTGAGGTTACTATGTTACATACAAACTTCAACGCTTCAGAAACAGCAATCAATCAAATTAAGACAATCGGTCAGTTCAAGTTCAGTACCAAAAGCTATGCTAGCGCCATCTCTGATGATTTTAAAAACCAAGTGATTTTAATACCTACTGGAAAACTGCTCATTGCCGTATTTTTATGGTTAGATTTTCTATCAGTTTTATGTGATTGTCGACTATTGGTGTTTACCATGTTTACCATGTGTATAATAATTATATATAAAGTAGAAATATGTTGGTTTATAAAGATTTATCTGCTAATGTCTAAATTAAGAGCAGTTTTAAGACCATTCTTTTTTTTAAAATATGTGTAATTTTGCAGACTGAAGTTTGATTGGTCCTTAAAATGTCTACCATTGGCGCTTTTACCTTACTTAACTAGTCGATATTTCTTCTTGCATTAATCGAGATATCTCGAATCATCTTCAACATCAACATCATTAACTCATTCTCATCATCATCAATAAATGAAGATACAAACAAATGAAGACATGGCTTAAAGGTCTTGTTACCATGCCAATAATATTCATAAAAAAAAACCAACTGTCATTCGTTTTGTTACACGAAATTTGTTTTGAGTACCTATACAATACCGAATACGTCCATGGTTTTGGCACTCTGAAATGTGAATACTGAAACATAACATTATATGTTGAAAATTGAAAAAGAAATCTGATAAACGACTCTGGCGCATCTTTGGAGACTGAACCCGATCTCAACGTTGATCCTAGCTTAAATATTGAGACTGAACGCAGAATGGACTGGACTACAAGTCTGTGCCATGCAGTATTGTATGGCTGGGCATAGTCATAGCCCAAAAGCAGAGGGCAAGGCATACTCGTCGTTTCACTGAAATGGTTGTTTGTTATTAGACAGTGGTGGTATCTAAAAGTGGTAAATTTATATCCAATCATACTAGCATGTTAATATGTAGTGCAACTATAATAACTATTAGTAACTATAATAGTCTGGTTTTTATAATCGAGGATTATTTTACCCACAATGAACAACAACACAATGTGGTGTAGGAATTAAAAATTTGGCATAATCTCTTTCACATTTATAACCTACTGTGTGTATGTATAATGTATTTGTGGCATAGGAAAACCCCTTAAAAATAGTTTTATTTCAATTTATAACATTCACATAAAATTTCGACAAATTTAAAAAATATTGAAATGCATAACCATTGATACTTCATAAAAAAAATCGATTGTCATATTAAATCACATAACTACAACTTTTAAAAGGAAAGTTATTTGTTGGACAGGGTATAAATGTGTGGTTGGTAGTAGCAACAATTAAGGCAATATGAATATAAAGTAATATTAATTAGGTATGTTTTACTTGCAGATGAAGAACACACCAAATATGTCATCCATGCTGGCAAAGAGCTGATCGAATAACCTCAAAATAATGTGCAATTTATTTATCTGTCATCTATATATTTCATATGAGACTAATGACTATAGCGGAGAAGCTATGAATCCATACTGCTGCAGCTGTATTGTAGGCAAAGGACGGAGAGTTGCTGTGGTCATGTAATGACAATTATTTGGTTCTTAAACTGGGCAAGATATGAAGCCAATATTAATCCAGCAACGGTTTTAGTACCTACACATTCTGTGAATATATGATGCAGATTATTAAAAAATTATAATTAAAATGAATGTTTCATTTATATTAATCCGCTAAATGTTCTTGTTAATAAAAGGTGTTGTGTGAACCTGGATAAAACTTTATTAGAAAAATATGTCAATAGTAGTTGTTACGTTCATGCTTAACAAAATCTCTAACAAAATGCACAATGTCCTTTATATATTATTATATATAGAAAACAGTAGTATATTTTTGAGTCACTTAGGTGAAAGACAAGCACACGGCCCACCTGATGGAAAGTGGCTACCGTGGCCTATGAACGGTGAACATGTGCAACAGCAGAGGCGTCACACTCGCACTGCCAGGAACTATATTACACACATTATTCGAGTTGTAATGGTTGTCGTTAATGATGATGAAAAATACCTATGTTGTTTTAGAGGATTTGTGAAGGTTTACAGGCTTCTAAAGAGATATGGAACCAACACAAAAATCATAATTCACTGTAATATCACTAATATCCCACTTTCCTACTCTTGTGTGTAACCTAAAGAAATGCGGTCTAATAACTAACGAGTAATATTTTTTCTGTGACACATTTGCCACACTTCGTCATTATACGCAACCCTTTTCAAACAAACTTCATGCATTTTACTAAAAATACAAGCATATGTTTAACAAACACTCGCCATTTTGTAAAAAATAAGCAATCCGTTCAAATGCTGGGGCAATCGTGACGAATTATTTGTAGCCAAGCGTATTACGGCTTGTCAAACGCCCTGTCTATCCAAATGACCGGCAAGTCCTCTAATATTGTCTATGATACTGGTGAAAAAAGCCATTTTCAACCTATTCTAATCAATCATATGACAAGAACCTAAGCTAGCCAAGGGACTCGCTCAGTCAATGGAATAGAATAGGATAAAATAAATCAATTTATAGGAGTAAAATATTATTATGTTCATGATTTGTGATTTGATTCAACAAATATAATTATGCGCAACCTGCAATAGCCTAATTTTATGCATTTTATAAAAAAATAAATAAAAATACACCGTCATTTATATCAGCTGATCAAAAATCCGCCATTTTGTAGCGTTATCTCCGGCTTTTTATTAACGCTGGTGGAGCGTCCATTTTTGACGATTGTCAGTCGTATTCGTTCATGAAAGTAACATCGTGGCTACCCATTACATTGCTCCTCGCCGTTGGCTACCCAATTAGTCGTAAGCGTATGTCAGTTCCATACACTTCATAATCTATTCGTGTTTCGAATGGTTTCATCATGGCTAGCTTGCTGTAGATAATAATGTACTTCTCGGTCGTTGCAATCGATTGGACTGCTTGTAAATTCGGCTTGGCTTCCAATTTTAAGTTCTATCCGTTGAATCGTATTGCAAGTTGTAAATCCCATTTATTTGTCATTCTATTCTATGCGTTTCTACTGACGATCGTGCCACTTGTCTAGAACCCCAGGGTGCCCAGATGAGGCGAAGGTAACGCTTGTAACCACGCTTTAAATTCAGGTTGCGATACAGCTCGCAACCCAGCCTTATTGGCCCCATCAGCACACTCCAATAATAGAATCTGGAGTCGCTACACCACCACATCATCCCACGCCCGCTGAAGGTGCAAGTTTTCAGTGATATATGCCCGCTCGTTGAGGAGCGATCAGGCTGACACAGCACTCTGTAAATTAAACTCAAAACTGTTGTATTTTCAATAAATACACACACCGGTTAAATTAGCGGAACACAAAACTATGGTCTGGGGAAGGATATGTTTAGGAGCTCGCACGGATTTAGTGGTAGTCGATGGCTCAAATCTGACTGCTGATCGGTATATCAGGGAGATTTTAGAGGAACATGTTGTGCCATTTGCGCCATTTATTGGTAACGACTTCATTTTAATGCAGAATAATGCTCGGGCTCACAGTGCTCGCTCAGTACAGGCATACCTAAACCATGTTGGTGTTAAGGTGATGGAGTGGCCAGCACGGTCCCCGGATATGAATCCGATTGAACACGTTTGGGACTTGCTAAAGAGGAGTGTCAAATCAAGAGTGCCACCTCCTTGCCCCAAGAAATCATTGACAACATCATTCGCAGCATGCCCAGACGGATGGAAACCTTAATCAGGGCATGAGGGGGAAACACTCGTTATTAAACATGTTGTTGTTATTTCATGTTTAATTATTATTTGTTTAAAAATAAAGCAAACTATTTTATACTCTCCTTTTTTGTGTTCCGCTAATTCTGCCGGTGTGTGTATATCACTCTTCTAGCTATAGTGTACTGTGTTTAAAGGTTAGGTCACATTACATCAAATGGCACCCGCCATGTCCATAAACACCCACACTACAAAAGCCGACGACAATACGCCCACTTTCATCCCACACCAAATCCCATATATGAGGCTTGAGGACATAAATAGAACAGTCATTATAATGAAATTGTGTTTACACAAAGGGTTTATTTTGAACCTAACCTTCATTACTATAGCCCGGATATATGCCGACCGAATTTATGTTTGGACAGATGTATTTAGGAAACTTATATATGGGTCAGTGCTTGAGCTATGTAAGGTGCATAGCTCCATTATTATTTGTCGCCCGAAACACTGATGATTTAATACGTCATGGTAAGCCCTCTTGTCAAGATTACATGGAGTATTAACATGATGACCCTAAATATTTTGAAATAGGACAGGCAGATAATGATGAAGCGCGAGAGATACCCTTATTTTTACAAGCTTTTATTTAACTTGCAATGTATGTTTGTTCGGGTGGAATCTTACAACTCAATTTTAGGGCACTTGCCCTCAACCGATTGAGCTGAAATTTGGTATGCACGTTCAGTTCGGATGACAATGCATGAAAAAAAATAAAAATAAAAAAGATTGTTTTTAAAAAGGTTTTGTCGAATATATCTTATTTCTTAAATTACTTAGAACTTTATAATCAAAAGATTGTGCGTTTTAAAATATTGCAGAAAAGATTACCCACTGAGTAAAGTATTTACGGTTTAAAACTTTTATGAAGCAAGTTTGTTTAGGATTATAAACAAATGATGTTACTCAAATAGTCGGAAGAGAACTTGTGCATTAAAGTACAAGACTTTTTGGAAGAGAAAAAGGTTTCGTTATATAAGTTTGGGGCAAAATCTTTTCTGGACCAAAGCTTAGTACTAAGCAAATTGGATCTAATTTGTATGTCGCTTTTCCTACTAATATTATTAGCGCGAAAGTTTGTATGGATGGTTGGATGTTTGTTACTCTTTCACGTAAAAACTACTGAATGGATTTTAATGAAACTTTACAAGGGCCTGGCATACCCTCTTTCTTGCTAATAGGTCTAATCCAGGAAGCAACGTGTATTTTAGTAACGTGTATCTTTAATATAATATAAACTTTTATTAAATATTTTAAACCCTAATTGCTTTCAAACAATCTGCTTATTATCATTTATCTCGAAGGCGTATCATCACGGCATTGTATTATAATTGCAGATGAAGCCGTTTCGCTAATCTTACATTCGCTGCAGATAAGATGTTTTTGTTCATTTACACTAAGTTCGGTGGCAACGAACAATGTCATTATTTGTGGTTTTTTTTTTTTTTTTTTTTTGATACTTATAAGTACCGCCATACGCCCACTACTTTAGTTCTTGTATACTAGGATCCATAACAGTAACAGTAGGTAACCCACGAATACACTAAGTAATAACACTCAGAAAGTTACAGAAAAAGTTGAAGTCTTGATACCTGCAACGAAATCAATCAAAAGAAAATAAAAGGTGAAAACAAAGATGGATGATTAGTAGGCCGCTCAAATTACACCTCACTCAAAGGACTACGTGTTTGGATGTTCCATTAATTAGTTGAGAAGTTTAGTTAGTAGTTAGTTTGTAGTTTACTTAAGAACCTCCCACCTTATTTTGAAGTAGGCTAATATCTATTTTTTACGTCATAAGACCGAAAAGAAATGCCAAGATAGCTGTATTCGTGGAACGCCAATTAGTAGATATGAAATTGTATTGCTGGATGTCTAGCTCTTAGAATCAATAAATAAACATCATATTCTTAGAACGAGGTGTATGTGAGATGCCTATCGGACTATTCTGGCACCGTTAGAAAAACATTAGAGCACTGGTTATTTGGATAGTTCCACATACAGTAATGACGGGAGTAGAGTTAAGGCCGTTGCAAACGTGACGGGCTTAGGCAAGGACGGCATGGGACAGGAAGTTTTGGAAATATGGTTTTATTCAAAATGTATGCGGAAATGCATATGTCACGGAGACATCGACGGGACGGGAACGTGGCACGCGAACTCTTTATTTAATATCAATCAAAACCAATTCTTGAAATGAAAAATTAATCTTTCCTTTTTCACAACTCTAGCACGTTAGATCCGAACTATCACGGTTCCTATGCATTAACACCACATTCCCATTATCAACGGGGCAGCCAAGTGCCCGTCCCGTCCAGGGTTTTATGCCGATACGTATGCCACGACCTTTAGTTTTCAGAAACCGTTGAGTTGTTGCCAACTGCCATTGGCCAATTTAATACAATATCAGTCGTTTCAATCGTGATTTACGACTGATTTTCTTATTTTCGGTAGGATTAGGTGGCTTGATTACTTTTTGATTAGTAGATATTTAGTGTGCGATAATATCCGATCCTACTTTCAAAATATACTTATGCTTTTGGTGACTTCCCCGTGGCTAGTGCAAGTAGTCTTAAGGACACTACTGGTAGTGTCAAAGGTAATATTCTTGCCCCATGGTGCTACCGGTAATGTCAAGGATATAAATTATTCCACTTGAGACCACCGGTATTGTCAAAGAGTATTTTCGTAATTGTAAAGTAATACATATAAAGATTACGTAGATTCAAGTCTCGATTCCTCCTCGAGGTGCTCCTTTGTTTAAGATGTATCTTTTAAGTGATTTTGTGTTATTATCGGCAGTTATTAGGGATGAAAGTAATGTCATAAGGAAGGCATTAACTATGGAAGTGAGGGGCTACAAGGTAAGAGGTGGCTGGACTTTGTGAAAGATGATATGGTAAAGAAGGGAGTAAATGTTGGGATCGCTACAACTAGAAATGAATAGAAGAAACACACATGTTGCGCCAACCCCAAGTAAACTTGGAAAAAGGGCAGAAGGACAATCTGCGGTTGTTAGTTGTTAATATAAAGGCTGAAATTTTTGGATACCAGCTGGAGGGAAAGTACCCTGATTACAAGAGATAGCAGCAAACATCAATAAGGTATCTGATGGATCTTTGCGTAAGTGCTGTATCTGTTTGCATTGAATTTATAAGTTTAGATTTCAGGGATTTTTTTATTTATTTACTGAGTATATTATCTTAGAGAGATCAGTGCCCAGAGCATGAATAATGTTCGAATTCGTAAAGTATACGTATCCAGAGAACGGAGCAATGCGATTGGCCACATGCCTACTGTGAACCAATCGCAATGCTCCATTCGCTCGGCACGTTCGTTACGAATTAAAATGTTATTTGTGCTCAGAGCACTGACCCTTTTAATTAATCCTATCGATTAATGCCTTAATATGTAGAATTTACAGGACTATCCTAAAGAGAATCCTATCGATTAATGCCTTAATATGTAGAATTTACATGACGGTTTTTTTTGTGAAAAGAAATCAATCTGCATTTAAAGATTTCCATATTAGTTACTGTATCTGAAAATCTTTGAATGCAGATTGTTTGCTTTTCCTTTCAAAATGTTCCCTTTAAGTAAGTTTTAACCACTTATTATTTAACCGTAAACTTAAGTTTAAATAATAAACTTAAGTTTACCAGTAATGATGTGCTGATAAACCTAAGTTAAGAATCAGCACCTCTTATGCAGATATGATTGATCTTTGGCAATATCATGTCGCGGAAATGTAGTAAATATAATCAAGAGAATTAAAATCTATCTATTTATTCTAGTTTTTATTAAATTCTTTGAATTATAAGGGCGAAAGTACGTTTTCTAAAATTCGGTTGGTTGGTCGGTATAATCACAAACACTATATCTTCACAATTATATTCAATTATAAGTATATATAAGTAATCTTTCTTAGATCAATCATATTAGTCCTCTGCAGTCCAATGCTACACGTAGGCCTCTCCCAATGTGCGCCATTCTTTTTCTTAGATACTTATTCTCTAGTATCCGATTCACAAACTTTGGAAGTACCTTCTGTGAAATTTGCTTCATTCACTTACGCCCATATCCGTAGAATCCATCGATATAACTTCTTCCTTTATAAGTCGGTTAACATTCAGGGCAAAAAGACTTTTACTTCATTAAATTATACTATTAAAATTAAAAAATTACGAAAAATACCTTTGGCACTACCGGTGATGTCATGGAGAATTTTTACGCGTGTAGGGTTCTAAATATTCCTAAACTAGCCGACCCGCCCCGACTTTGCCCACGGTATATGTTGAAACCCCCGTACCACCACTTTGAGCCCGGAATTCTTTAGTACTCAAATAATGTGACATTATTTATCACTCGATTGTTTTGCCTTCCCGGAACCTCTCCACTAACACTTGAACTTTGTGATATGGTTTCAAAGTTCAAATTGACGTTTTAAAGTTACGAATCGATTCTATGGGAGTATAGAAGTGTTTAGTGATTCAATTTTTATATTATAGATTTGCAATTAAATTGTATGGGGGTGATACTGAAACTTCCACTCCAACCGTGCACTTGTTGTTGTGAATTGGGAATAGAATAAAGGAAATATGGTCCTGATACTGTATTTGTATGGTATTGTACCTATAAGTATCATCTACTGTCATTGAACACAATAATATTCCTTGAACGAAGATTTTAATCCAGAGCCCTTCCGTTCCAAAAATACAGCACAGAATCCTATATTCGACCATTACATGAACAATGTATCAATCAATAGCATTCTAAATGTCCGAACCGAAATTACTCGCTACAATACACATTTGTGGGAATGTGTGGACGGGCATTGTGGTTTAAACATGAATTTGTGTATCCAATAACATGACGAATGACGATGTACCTATTTATGTAAGCATCGAAATACAGTTTTGTTGGTGAATTTTCTACTCAATTCACTATTTCGATGTGAATGGTGACAACTTGTCACCCACAACTGCGGGGGTAAGACCCATCATGGGGCAGGGGCTAGAGAGGCCCCACGGTCGCCTCTCGTACTGTCAGACGCAGATCATGGCCGAACACGGAAACTTCGGGCGGTATCTACATCGAGCCAACGCCCGAGTGCCATCACTGTGACACGAGCGACGACTCGGTGCTGCACACGCTCACCGAGTGTCCGGCGTGGGAGAAGCTTAGGCGGGAGCTTGTGGCGGCTCTGGGGGTGAGAATTCTTCACCTTAGAGTGCTCACGCTCTTCCCCTTAGAGTGCTCACGCTCTTCACCTTAGAGTGCTCACGCTCTTTACCTTGCGTGCGGCGATGGTCCGCTGCGCGGATGCGTGGGCGGCCAACGCCACCGTCTGCGAGCAAGTAATGCTCGAGAATGAGAGGGTGCAATTAGCGAGACAGGGCCTGAAGCTGACGGGTGGAGCCGCCTGTCAACCTAGCCTAAGCAGGCCCCTTACTAAGGGCGAGTCGGGGTCCGCATGGTCCCTCCCTGAGAGAAATGCCTTGATTTGAGGACTTATTTCTTTCGAGGTCGGTTAAAAAGTATTACTGTAACGAACTACAACGGATTGGCTTACATAAGTCAACCCAATTTCCTCTTTGGATTAGGAGGTTGTAGTAGACCTAGTAGGAGGTAGGACACGACGGTATTTCCGTTCAATTGAGCAATCCGACCGAAGAAGTACCTCCGCCCCCTAATAACCTCGTGTTGTGTTCCCGGCGGTGAGTAGGGTAGCCAGAGCTCACTGGAGAGTTTTCATGCGTATATCAATGGGAAGACCAAAGGCTATTCCTGCTTTGTATTCTACGCTGACGGCACAGAAACTAGCTGTGTTTACAGGGTCAGCAGCACGAGTGTGACTCCCCCGGTGTTGTACACATACATAGGTCACGGTATGCTACTTTCCATCAGTTGGGCCGTGTGCTTCTTTGCCACATCAGTGCAGTGGTATCAAAACGTAAGGCAATCACTCCCACATAGTCAAAATAAGACAAAAACAATGACAGCGAAGCCGAAGCTCCACAGTACTGGTTAGGTAGTTAAATCTTATTTTAACGGGGTATTTTACAAAGGATTTAACCTATTCAATTTTGTTTTCTAAAATCAATGCTCAGCAAAAACTGCATCGAAAACAATTTAATTAATTGGCTGAATATAATTTTCGGTGTAATATCTTGCAACAGATTTCCAATTGGACAACGATCTACCATTACTTACTGTTCAAAACAGGACAGAAAATAGTGCATGAAATTGCTCAGAGCACCTGTTGAAATGGGCTACACTGCGTGAACAAGTGGCGATTTGAAATTTAATATTACAATATTGAAACTGAATGTAACTACCTGCGGCTGCCGGAAACAGATTTACCTCCATTTATTTTTCTCATTCCCATTTTTTACTCTCACCTTTCCCGCAACGAGGAACACGCAAATTCATGGGACGGGAAACGTTGGTGTGTTTAGGTATCTCCTAAACAGCATGGCAAATTTTTTGGGAGCAAACGGGCGCACATTTTACATTTTGTTTAACGCGACGGTTGTGTGGTTGGTGTGTGGTCGCAACGAGCCAGTCGGCCACACAGAAGCTGATACGCGCCACTGTCGCGCTTTTCCAAAGAGAACGGGTTATAAAAAGTGGTGACTTCCGACCACCGGTGGCTGTCGCATGCTTCTGATATTTAAAAAAGTATATAGATACAGTGGTAACGCGCGACCGCCACCGGTGGCAGTGGTCGGTGGCCTGTTTGCGCCGAGCCTAAGAGCGTTTTCACACTCATCCGATATCCGATATCGGTGTCGGACGCCGATACCCGACATCCGATAGCCGACACCTTGTGCTGTTTTCACATTTATCCGATAAAATCGGCCCAATACGGCCATTTGCTCGAAAGCACGGACTAGTTAGGGATGATAGGAGTAAAAAAAAGCCAACACCACTGTTTTGGCCCGATATCGGAACACAAAGAGACTAAAACAGCGACTGCAAGCAATTTTCAGCCTTATTGACATGACATGGCATAGAGTATTTTTTGATCTGCGTCATCAATTAAAGCGAAAAGTCATGTAAGTCAGAATCAGAAAATGTCCTTAAGGTCGAAAATTGCTTCAGTCGCAGTTTTAGTCTCTTTGTGTTCCGATATCGAGACAAAACAGTGGTGTTGGCTCCGATAACCGATACCGGACCGGACAATGTGAAAGAGACATAGCTCATACATTTGATTTCCTCCGATATCGGATGTCGGACATCGGATGAGTGTGAAAACGCTCTAAGGCTAATTAAATCATATGGTTGTAATTCAGCGTATATAGTTTAATACTAATTAGTACAGTGAATCCTGTCCAAAGCTATTGTTAACGCAAACATTGATATTTAATTATTCGCAGTACCCACAACGGATTAGTAAAATATAATTGATTGTGTCGGACTGAATAATAATAACCCTCGGGGTTCAGAATGAATTAGTAGGCGATTATAAAATATAGAATGAACAGATAATAGTGCAATAGTTTGGTAAAAAAATAAAACAGTGTATTCAATAACCTAAGCAGAGGCTTGAACAACCAATAACTTCAATCTTGGATGTTATATTTTCTCTTATTCCCTGCTTTTTGGTACTTGTTTTCCTTCGGCATCATTACATAGTAATGTCAGAAGTATGCTTTAAGTGGTCTAGTCCACTTAGAGCACCCAGCCGAATAGCACCTAGCCATGACCTTGAACAGCACCTAAATAAGCTGTTTAGAATAAAATGTCACGGTTCCTGAATGAAGCGGGAATGAATTTTAGATTTTGAATTTGGAACGGGACGCAAAAACTAAAATAGATAAATTATTTATTTTTCATTTAATACCTATCTGTAACCATATAATATACCTATATCATAGTGCACCTTCTTTCAAAGGCCAAGGTTTTCATCATTTCCCAAATAAATTTCTTATGACCGGAAACTCGGGTCCGCGTATCTTTCTACATCTACATCTACATTACTATTATAAAGAGGAAAGATTTGTATTTTTGTGTGCATGTTTGTAATGAATAAACTCAAAAACTTCTTTGTCGATTTCAAAAAATCTTTCACCATTAGTAAGCTACATTCATTCTGAGGCTATATTGGATTTCCACGGGAACGTTTTTACCACCCGTGCGAAGCTGGGTGGATCGTTGTAATTGGGTACTTTCCTGTAGTTAAAATAAATTATTTAGCTGGACTTATTAAATTAATAATGGTAAAAGAGTGAAAACAGTTGCGTCGGTTCTTATTTTTTCGTTCTTATTTATTTTTAATCATCCATCCAACGTTTAATAGTATATGATTTGACTATTAAATATTATGACGTCACAAATATAGTTTTCATACAATTTTCCTTATAAATTACCGTTTTGACGTTTAGAAAAAAGTAATTAATTTGACTGGTCAGTCAAATACCCAATTTATAAGAAGTGTTGTATAATTTATAAAACCCTTGATAAAAGTTGGAAAGCTCGTAGGAATCATGATTATACAGGTTGCTTTACAAATATATTTTGTACTGTGCTTGAATAATGAAAACGGAAATTAAGTGCGGAAGGAGATCCAATCCAATACGCAGCGGCACTTAGAGAATTTAATCTAATATGAGACGGGACACCTACTGGGGACAGTGCACGACCTCTCTATACAGTAGTAGGTACCTACAGTAATGGACCGCCTGTAGCTCGTACGACTACTAACGCCTTTCCTTCTCAGATCTTAGGATTATAGTACATTATGGTACAAGTGTGTAAAGTTGGTGCTCACCGCAGAGGCACCATTGAGACCCGAGTCGCTCGGTGAAAATAAATCATTTTCTTCATAACTAGCATTTGTAAACATTTTAATTAATAAATAACTATTATTTCAAAAGTGAAATCGAGTGGTGAATTTTTTTTCGCAATATCCGATCGGCCATCCACTAAAAGGGTTACTTTTTTTTCTTCGTCGTGGACTAAATGAGGAATTTAAAGTTATTATAAAGAAAACCAAAGTTACAAGTTACTAAATTTGTAGTCGTATATACATTGGATACTGTTCATGGACATGGCTAGGTGCTATTCGCTCAGGTGCTATTCGGCTGGGTGCTCTAAGTGGACTACACCATAATTACTTGGGTTATGTTAGATTAATTAGAATACATAAGTAGGTAGGTACAAGAAGGGCACAGTGGGCAAGAGAGCACTAGCGACTGGTCTTGGCGGTTTCCCTTGTGAAAATGCTCACCTTTCGCCATTACTATTTACCTATATAATGTTCCATGCCACGATACATTGGCTCTGTCACACATAAGGTTACCTCGTGACACTCACCAACAAACCAATTATGGCTAATTTATTCATGGTCCCAGTGTTGGTTATATAATAATTAATGTTGTATGCGTGGGTGGGTACCAAACTTTTAACATCTGTATCAACATCCCGCCAACATTTTGTTTATTTTTTTATTCTGTCAAGACATTAATGGAAGTTTTTTTTAATATTTTTCACTTAGTTACATTAATGTTACCATGTTGGACCTTATTATTCAAAACTAGCTTTTTCCCGCGACTCCGCCCGTGTGGATGTTGGGCCAGACCGAGAGGGTCAGCCGGGGTGCGAGGGATATGTCGTCGACAACCTCACCTTCGGCCTAGCACAACGACCCACAGACGGCGTGCGGTTTAGTCGTTTCGAGTCCGACATAACCTCCCCCTCCGGCTCCGGAGGGAGGGAAGGGGGGAATCCGTGAGGATTTCCCGCACATAAAAATAACTCACAAACTTTCGCGTTTATAATAGTAGGATAGTTAGATTATTTGGAAATTTTATTTTGATGTATCTAATAAGACTTTTTTATTCCAATTAGTTACATTATTTAGATCTTTTGAATTCTATGTAAGTAACGATTTACTAATCAATTATTTTCAAACAGATAAAATAATGTGGTTACGTGTTTTAAGAGCTATAAGTAATTGGGACAGCACTTGAGTAGATTTTAGGTGGTGATGTAATGATGCTATAAGATTTTTTATTCCAATTAGTTCATAGGTATGCCGTAAACTGTTTAAGATTAATCATCATCATAATTCCAAATCATCATTAAATAGAAGAGATAAAGAATAAAGATATCTGATATACTTACATAATAATTAAGTTCTTGTCCTGACTAATTGACCACTAAATCGAGAACAGACTCTACTGCCTCCTGATTAATTCGTTTTTTTTTTTATATAGGCATATTTAATATGACTTCATCTCGCCTGATGGTAAGCTAAAGGCTTCTCAAGAAAGAGGGTCACACTTATAGGCACCAACAATGTAACAAAAGCGGCCCTCAGCTTGACAGGCTCATCAAAAGCTTTATCACACCCCGCTTAAAGCACCCTGGAGAAGGAACCACGTGACCTGGTAAAGAGTTCCACGACTTTAATGGGGCCACAAAGAAAAGAGATAACTAACCGCTTGGTTTTCGATGGAATATCCTGCATTTAAGTATGTAACTTTTAGTTCATCCTTTTCAATAGTAAGTAAATTTGATATTCTAAGTGCGTGTAGGCAGTGTGTGAAGGCTATTCTGCACGCGTTACTAATTCTAGCTTAAGCTTTGAGTGATCATTATGTTGAATGTTAGTGATTATTCCGAAGCTGCAATTAACTATTCCACCTAAGCCTAACGTTTTGTCCATTGTAAGCCTCTTGTTGTGGTGTGTGTGTATTTGTGTCCTAGTTTGGACATTTTGATGCGGAGGGATTACAGTAATGCTGTTAGAAACTGATTAAGTATGGATTTGGGTGATTACAAGGGAACAGGAAGACCTTACAAAAGAAGAAAGGAGTGTTTGAAAGACATTATGGCGTGCCCTTAGGGAAAATGGGTGACATGGCCAAGGCAGAAAGGCAGATCACCCTTCTGGTCAGCGGCGAGTAGTACCTAAGTAAGTAATGGGTTCCTTCATGGACTAATCGAGGTGCTATTTCACGTAGGTGCGATTCGACTGAGTGCTTTAAATGGACTACACCGTAAATTAAATACATATTGTCACATATTCCGAATAAAATAATGTAGTGTACTGTTGTTTTAGTTTTGGCTAACAACATTGTTACTCTCCATTTACTTAATAGTAAATAAGCAACACAGGAAAAACTACTCAAGGTTGTGTTACAAACTATCGACAATCTGGCCCGTAGGTCAGTGAATGGTAGGTACATACTTACTTTTCACACGGATGTGTGTTGAACGTAATTCTGAGATAGAATCACTGCAACAAGTGCCTATTGCGTACAATGTCGCAAAGAAGATCTAGATACCAATATTTACGCGACCAGCACGATTTAAGTTTTTTTTTTTATACCACTGAGGTAGCAGATAAGCACACGGCCCACCTGACGGAAAGTGGTATGTGGAATACTTAATGATGGAGAAGTAACGGCAACCTTATTTTGCATGTCCCCATGGTTTCTAGTATCTACGGTATCTACTTATCAAATTTTCTAGGCATCATTATCGGTTTAGATAAAGTCTAAAAATTGTTTCGAATCGTCAAACGGGTTTTTAGCACATGTTTACATTTCAATTTGTCAAGTCTGTTAAAAATACTAACTCGTCAAGTCTGTTGGTAGTAAGGTAACAGTTGGGCAAATGAGCCATATTCGCACTGCATTTATCCTTTCGCTATTATTCTTCAGAACTATCTAGAAATAAATTCATCTCACGTATTTTTATGAAGAGAAAAGTAAGAACGGTAGCCGCATTTTCAATGTTCAGCTGCTATAACGTTCAACAAGTTTTAATAAAAACGAACTTCGGTGAAATGTGTCTTAACTTTTTTGGGATTTCGTACCTCTAATGGAAAAGGCCACTAGGTACCGAATCCATTCGTTGGCTGTCTGCCAAGACTTTTTTCTCAAGCATGCGTAAGAGCATTTATTTCCAAGGTATTAAGAGCAAATTAAACTGTTTTATTGATTTAAATTGTATTATTGTCCGAACTATAGGTGTGTACCAAATATCGGAACAATCCGTCAAAAGGAAGGGGAAAAACTAAGGTATGATCATTTAGGCCAATATTCTAGAACGTAACTCGGCTGATTCTCGATGTATCTGAGGAAAAAAATTGTATAGACAATCTGCCAGACAACCTGTCAAATTGGTCAATATGTGTAGGTATAAAATCTGGTGTAGTCCAATTAGAGCACCCAGCCGAATAGCACCTGAGCGAATAGCACCTAGCCATGTCCATGAACAGCACGTATCAAAATTTTTGGCAGGTGCTATTCGTGGATACTAATTTATTTTTTACCCAGATAAATCAAGGTTCAGCTGAGTGAAGTAAGTTGATGCTGACTGTACCAAAAAATACAAGTCAATACAAATCGTACTTATGTGGGTAAATGCTGTGAAAAGTTTGATCTTGAGTGAAAGCATTTTACTTTCATGGTCAAACCCAACAAAACAAAAAGAAATGATCCAAAACGCCTAAAATAAACATTGCGTAAGTAAAGAAAAGGTGTAGGTACATTTTCCTTAAACAAACCAGAGAATAAAAGAACAATTTGGAATTTCTAAAAAGTTTTTGGGTTACCTACAACTTTGTATTCTTAATGTAGGGTAAGTTATGGATGGAAGCTCGTAGGTACCTATATAAATAAGATACAACCAGATGCGGTGTTTTCCTAATGCCGAACCAATTGCCGAATTCGGCAGATGTGGCCCGCTTTGGAAGATAGAATATATAAGGGCATTCGCAGCAAAATATTCTCACGAATTGATACTTCAGCATTGAAAGACTTGGATATAATCATCAAGGTAGATATCAAGCAGAGATCTATTTTTTCTATATAGGACACGTTAATTTGACTTCACCTCGCCTGATGGTAAGCTGAAGGTAAAGTTTCAGGCAAGAGGCTCACCATTACATACACGTACCATGCTAACAATGGTGGCACTCAGCTTGACGGCCTTATATGCTTTTTCACGCCACGCTAAAAGAACCCAGGACTGTACATGAGCTGGCAAGGCGTTCCAAGTCTTAATGGTGCGACATTGAAAAAAGTCACCGAACCGCTTGGTTCTTGAAGGAATGTTCTGCACCGTATGCGTATGACATCTAAGCTCTGCACGTGTTGGTCTGTTTAGGAAAGGAGAGGGTGGGAGTAATTGGAAGAGCTGTAGGTGTAATATTACCTCCTAAATTCTTCATCATGACCTTGGTTTAGTTCCGGTCTTATCCAATGTTCACATGGTGGAGCCTTGCGTCCCTCTCATGCTTTTGGTTCAGCTTATACAGCTTTTTAATGGGAGCGACTCTCCCAGGTGATGAAAAAGCAGGTATTTCATGCAGTATTTCATAATAACAATATTTCTAGTCAGCAGCAGTTGTATTAATATGGATGCGATTTGAATGATATTAAAAAAAACCGCGATAGCCTAGTAGTATGGGTAATGGACTGCTGAGACGAGGTCTCGGGTTCGATCCCAAGTTTTCCATGGCACACACCAATGACTTTTCGATGCTTTTCGAAGTTATGTGTGTATTTATCGCAGGTTTATAAGTGCCCAGTTAATGGCAATAGGCTCGCCACCTAAAACATGCCTACCCCTCCGGGGATAAAGGCGTGAGTGTGTGTGTGTGTGTGTGTGTGTGTGTGTGTGTGTGTGTGTGTGTGTGTGTGTGTGTGTGTGTGTGTGTGTGTAAGTAAAATTATATGAATGCCTACTAGCTTTTGCTCGCTGCTGCACCTGCATGGATGTCAATTATTGCGACCAGACATAGTCTAAATGTCCTTTTCCAAGCTTTAATCTATCTATGTACCAGATACCATTATGAGGTTATTTTCAAAAATGGCAAACTTTCATTCCCTATTTGAACCCCTCAACACCTTTTATGGTGATAAAAAGCCTTTATCCTTTCCTATGCTCAAGTCCATATAGCGTAACAAAGTAACTTTCGTATTTAGAATATAAGTGAAAATTCTAAAGATACATTTTGGAGACGATCAAAACTAGATTAGCATTGCATGACAATATCATCTGTTTCAATTGAAATTTTCGTTCAAATATACACTTAATCTGGTAATAATAGACAAGTTTCATCGATCTCGCATTACCAGAAGCCAAATGTCAAGTTCCAAAAGTTGAACATCCGCTTAATTATTCAGGTCGTCAAAAGAAGACAATACCATCCAATATGGTAAACAGTACTTTTATAGACTCGGGTTGCAATTTGTTAGATTCGCTGGACAAGTTTAGTAAAAAAGTACCTCGGACCTCCGCCCTACAGAATACCGCGGCCATAATAAATATACCCTCGATATACCCTATATATACAGGGTGTATTTTTGAAACGGGGCAGTAAGGGCAAGTACCTTAACCGTTGCAGTTACAGCAAAACGTTCTTAGAAGACCTTCCCTAACTTTTTGACATATTTTGAACTGCATTCACAGATTTTGTAAAAAACATACAGTTGGCAAAAAAAAATGCAAAAAGTCCAAAATTTTTTTTTTATGCCAATCGATTCTATTTCATGTGGGGATCAAAAAACTCTATGAGACCATTTTAGCTTTCAGTACTAGGAAAGACAGAAATCGCCAAAAACGTTTCCCATACATTTCGGCAACAGAAACAAATTTCTACGATGGTCTAACTTTTTGTTATGGCCAGGAAGTGGGTAGAATTGACTGTAAAGTAAATAAAAAGAATTTTGACCCTCAAATTTCGATTTTGATTCGAAAATCTGTGTGTTATTCTTAGTTTCAGCTGAGAAACTTCGTATGAGTTAATAATTAAGGATTTTCGCTAAAATGTCTTCTAATCGTGAAAAAATTGACTTATTAGAAGCGTATTTTGTCAATAATCGAAATGCGGGAGCTGCATTAGTGTGGTACCGCACGGTGTGCCTCTCTACCTCCGCCGCATAGTCGGGGCTTACCTGACGGAGAGAGCCGTCGTCTACCCGAGTTCGACCGGAGTCGGTAGGCGTGAGATGTCGTGCGGTGTTCCACAGGGATCGGTCCTGGGGCCGCTACTGTGGAACATCGGTTACGACTGGGTGCTTCGCGGTGAGTGCCACCGTCACGTGTTATGCGGACGACACGCTGGTGACGGTGGGCGGGGCTACGCACCGCGAGGCAACCCTGAGGGCCACGACCGCGGTTGGCCAAGTCGTCGAGCGGATCCGGCGGCTGGGTCTCGAGGTGGCTCTGCACAAGTCCGAGGCCATGTTCTTTCATGGTCCTCGGCGCAGGCCAGGCCCGGGAGCCAGCCTTACAGTGGGAGGCACTCCCATCGACATCAAGCCCCAGCTGAAATACCTGGGGCTCGTGCTTGACGGTCGATGGGACTTCGGACAACATCTCCGAAGCCTGCGCCCCAAGTTGGTCACCACGGCGAATGCCCTGAGTCGGCTGTTGCCCAACTTGAAGGGCCCAGGGGCCTCCCGCAGGAGACTCTACGCGGGTGTCGTGCGGTCCATGGCCCTATATGGGTGCCCCGTGTGGGCGGACACCCTGGGGGCCAGATTCCTGCCTCTGCTCCGTACGGCGCAGAGGACGATGGCCTCCAGGGCCATCAGGGGATACCGCACGATATCCTTCGAAGCGGCGAGTCTCCTGGCCGGATCGCCACCGTGGATCCTGGAAGCGAGGGCCCTTTCGGCACTATACCAGTTCCGAAAGGAGGCGCGGGAGCGGGGATTCGATCCCGAGCCCGAGGACATTCGGGCCGAGAAATCCCGGCTCCACCAGGTCATGGTGGCCGAGTGGGAGCGACGACTTGGGCAACCACGCGCAGGGCACGCCGTGATTGCGGCGGTAAGACCCATCATGGGGGAGTGGCTAGAGAGGCCACACGGGAGCCTCTCGTACCGTCAGACGCAGATGATAACCGGGCACGGTTACTTCGGGCGGTATCTGCATCTGATGGGTATTGAGCCAACGCCCGAGTGCCATCACTGCGACGCGAGCGTGGACTCGGGGCTGCACACGCTCACCGAGTGTCCGGCGTTTGAGACGCCGAGGCGGGAGCTTGTGCAGGCCCTGGGGGTGAGAGTGCTCACGCTCTCCACCCTGCTCGCGGCGATGGTCCGCTGCGCGGATGCGTGGGCGGCCAGCGCCTCTTTCTGCGAGCAGGTCATGCTCGCGAAGGAGACAGCAGAGCGGGCGCGGCGCGGTGAGCGAGAAAGACTCGCTGACATCGCTGCTCGCGCCCGAAGGCGGCTCGGGCGTCGGAGGGCGCTTACAGACCTCCGCCCCCCATGAGCGCGGGCCTGAGGGTGACGGGTGGAGCCACCCGTCACCCTAGCAGAAGCAGGCCACGGCGGCGGCGCGCATCGTAGGACGATGCGCGCCTCCCCACACCGGGGTTGAGTCGGGGACGGCGTGGTCCCCACCTCCCGAGGAGGTTCGAGTCCGACATAACCCACCCCTCCGGCTCCGGAGGGGCGGGTATCCGTGGGGATTTCCCGCACGTAAAAAAAAAAAAAAAAAAGTGTGGTACCGCAATAAGTATCCGTTGCGGCATGTGCCAACAAGAAAGGTTATTAAAAATCTTTTGAAAAACCTGGAATTGCAGGGTTCTTTCAAAAGAAAGCGGCAGCCTCGTGTGGACATGAACACGGAGATTGCGGTTCTAACTTATGTCGAAGCATATCCAGAGGTATCGTCCAGGCAAGTCGCCCTTGAAGTAGGTGTATCCCACTCCCTTGTGATAAAGATATGGAAGAAATACGGCTACAAGTGCTATCGATATGGGCGCATAGTTCAAGTGTTACATCCGGGTGATGATGTTCGAAGGCTTACTTTTTGCAGATGGCTAAGAGGAAAAATAAGCAGATATCATGAATTTGTACAACAGAAAAAATCACCACTATTGGTCCAAAGAAAATCCACTAAGAGTTACGGCAAGTCATAATCAGGTTCGCTTCTCATTCAACTGTTGGTGTGGTATAATGTCCAATCGAGTCATAATGGTGGAATTTTATGAAGGTAAACTGAATTCTGCCATGTATAATGAAGTCATTTTACACCATCTTGAAAACGAGATGGACGAATGGCCCCTGTCGGAATTGCGAAAAGTTCATTTTCAACAAGATGGTGCTCCGCCACATAACAGTCACCTTTCACGTTCCAATTTGAGCCGCCTCTTCGGTACACAGTGGATAGGTACACATGGTCCAACACAGTGGCCACCTCGTAGCCCCGATCTAACACCTCTTGATTTTTTTTTATGGGGCTTCGTGAAAAACGAGGTGTATAAGACGACGTACGCCAGTGTTCAAGAGCTCAAGGATGCATTAATGACCATTTTACGTAATATTCATCCCAGAACATTATTAGCCGCCATTCGTTCAGTGCAAAAAAGGATAGACTTATGTATTCGTGAAAATGGAAATCATTTTGAGCAATTTATTTCATAAACCAATTTCTTATATGTTTAAATGATTTTTTTTATTTAAAAAAGTTCAAAATTTTACCTGACCAATGAGTTTCGAGTTGATTTATCATATTTCCGTACGAAATGTATGGGAAAGGTCTTTGGCGATTTCTGTCTTTTCTAGTACTGAAAGCTAAAATGGTCCCATAGAGTTTTTTGATCCCCACATGAAATAGAATCGATTGGCATAAAAAAAAATTTGAACTTTTTGCATTTTTTTTTGCTAACTGTAAGTTTTTTACAAAATCTGTGAATGCAGTTCAAAATGTCCCAAAAAGTTAGGGAAGGTCTTTTAAGAACGTTTTGCTGTAACTGCAACGGTTAAGGTACTTGCCCTTACTGCCCCGTTTCAAAAATACACCCTGTATAATAACCTCGTGTTGTGTTCCCGGCGGTGAGTAGGTTAGCAAAAACTCACTGTGGAGTTGTTGTGCTGACAGTGGGAAGACAAAAGGCTACGCTGGCAGCACATAAACTCTCTGTATTTACAGGGTCGGCAGCACGACTGTGACTCCCCTGGTGTTTCCATCAGGTGCGCCGTGTGCTTGTCCGCCACATCAGTGGTATAAAAAAAGATCTAATCGGATCACTGGTTCGAAGTGAACGCCTCATACAACCGGGAAGAATGCAACGATGATGGTATGGAAAACTTGGAAAAGGTTTACAACGTGGCTAGATGTAGCTTACGATAAATCTCTTTTTATTTTCTTTTATCACATAACATTTTATTCTGAGTCGTGACCATATATAAACTGGCCTGATGGTAAGCTGAAAGTGAAAGCTTTCATTAGATATTCCCACAATGCTGCACAGCAATGGTGATTTTCCGCTTGACAGTCTTCAGCCCTCATGGCCGGTAAGTACTAAGAGAACTTGACAGAGCTTGTTTGCTCTCTCTCTTTTCTCCACGGCCGTTAAGTACCACCTTATCTGCTACCTTATCAACTCAACTACAGATGACTAAACAGTTTTACTCGGTGAATATCGTAACTAAATTAATATTTCAAAACGGCTATCATAGCGTGCCGCAAGTATATAATGTAGAAAAATAAAACAAAGAAACAACTGCAATGCAATATTAAAAAGAAATACGCAGACTTTGTTTTGCGATAATTTAATAACATTCGATTAATTTGGGAACGAGCTGGTGTGAAATAAGCGTAACGCTGTCTATTGCAAACCGCACTGTTTCGATTTTGTACGGAACGTTATCTATTAAAACAATTACTGAAAAAAGTTATCCTACTTTCATCAAGTACCTGCCTTTATTCTAATATTTGAGATCGGCGCAACATGTCATTCTCGGCCATACTTTCCTGTTAGATGTCGTCTCCTGAGTAACTCTATTTATTGCCATATGTGGCAACAAACAAAGGAACTGCGTGAAAGAGGATACCTTTTCACGAATTCCGAAGTTGAAACCTTATTAAAATGTTATAAATTGAAACGGTTGTGAGACACGTCGTAGCACGGCTGTCCGCACTGATGGATGGATATTTATTGCTATAAAAAGTATCTGAATGGATTTGAGTAGATAATATTGGGTGCAGACTAGCTCTGTACCAAATATTATCATAAGCTAGATATTAGGTAAGTCTGGAATGGCTATTCCTCATAAAGTGACTATAAAAGAGGGTGTGTTAACTGGAGCCAAAAAATAAATTTCAGCAGGAAGATTCTCCTATTCCCGGGTTAAAAAGTCCCCGGGAATAGTACCTATTATAAATATTTTTTACATTTTTACATATTTTTTTCGAGTCAGTTAAAAATACGCCCAAGAGCTCAATTTCCGAACATCAATCGAAATATAAATATCCATTTTTCAAAGGCCGTATCAATATCTTGTTAATGGTATCCACGGCGTTAGTATTTGTCGTACACTTGGGATGAAATACTTTTTTTGTATCTTCGCTTCTCGTAGGTACTTCACAAATTCACACAAAGGCGAAATACAATACCGATGAATGCGTCCCTTTTATGTCTGAAGACCTTCTGACGATGCGTGAATCTTTTGAAGATAAACTCAAGTCCCTGAAGGACATTAGAAAATGGGAAGGTAAAGATAAAACGTAAAAAGAACAAGAAAATGTTTGACGAATATTTTTTTCACTTCTCGGAAATATTTCCTTTATTTCCAAACAGCGATATCTATATATATAAATGAATCCCTATTTTCCTTAGTCACACCATCACGCGTAAACGAATATTCCTTGCGGTACGAGGATGGTTCATAGTAAGAATCATCCAAATTTTTCTCTGTCAATTGTCAATTTAACAAAGGGTTACACGGTCACGGGAACGGGAACAGAATTCCAAGCGGATGAAGCCGCTTCATCAGCTAGTTAATATTATAAATGTTTGTGTTTGTGTTGTTGTTGTTGTTTGTGTGTGTGTGTGTGTGTGTGTGTGTGTGTGTGTGTGTGTGTGTGTGTGTGTGTGTGTGTGTGTGTGTGTGTGTGTGTGTGTGTGTGTATTTGCCCAGCGTAGTCCACTGCTGGATATAGGCCTCTTCCAATGTACGTCATTTTGTCGGAACCTCCGGTCTTCCGCATCCAGTCTGTCCTAGCCACTTTTTTCAGGTCGTCAGTCCATTTGCCATCTGACGGTCGCCACTCTAGGACTGGGAATGGATTATTTATATTAACCTGTTGATCTCTATTCACCCCGCTTCGCTCAGTTTACTTTGTAACAAGCGTATTGCTTTTTAAACAATTTCAACGGGTAATTACTGAAAAATCTTCCGGTAAATACAGCTTACACAGTCCATATTCATATAACATTGGAAAAACTCACGCAAGCGACTTTAAACAAAATGAGGAAACTGAACAAAATATTATAGCGGATCAATTTGGCAACATCCATTAGCGTCTTGTCACGCGATTCGCTTGCTATGCCAGGTAAATGGTTGCTAACATAATTGCATTCATGAGGACTTTGCCGTGTTGGTTCCCGGTGCCGGTGGAGTAAAACAGGGCCACTTCATCTCTTTCTGTGGGTGTCGTAGGCGACTAGGGGGCTAAGGCCGTTCTTCATTCGTCAGTAAACATACAGTGCCCGCTGGAAGGGGGTAGGCTTACCCCCTAGTACGTGAGACCGAAAGTTATAGTTGGCGAAATGCGAGTCTTATTTCAGTTTTTATTTGTAAAATAGAGAAGTACCTACTAGTAGTAAAAAAGAACTATGATCATTAAAAATAAGTAAAACAAAGAAGCCTTGAAGAGCGATCGCAACGAAGGAGATTACCAGTGTGGCACGCATAAAACCCAAGACAATGCCTCATTACACGAAATTACGAAAATGGGTGTAATTTGTTGAAAAAACAACACAATGAGCGAATTCAAATGACGCAGTCATTCCGTTTCATAACTCGTACGTACCGTGGAAAATTGGTGAGATATGGACTGATGCTTCTTGTCAAGAAAATAATAGATTCTTATCTTGGAAAATATAAAAAACGACGCGCGCTGTTAGCTAGAAGAAATTAACGAAGCGTAGTTTGATGTTGTGCGGTTCCAGATGGTTCGAGTCCGGGGATTATACTCGGCAAACGTCTTGACCCCAAGTTGTGAGAAAAGCGAGGCCTTGGTGCGTGTGTACGTATTGGTTTAATATATAATCCAGGTACTATTGGGGAATTTAAGCACATCCGCCGCCGTAGCACCCCGTTATATAAAATACCATTGGTAAGAACCCAGTGAGTCACAAATTTTATCACCTTTTATTTTTGAAGTGAAAACTTCTTTAGCGGCGTTGGATGGGTAAAAATTGTTAAACTTGCGCGTCAGGATCGCTTGACCTTTGGACCGTAACCGACGACTGACGTCATACAATATTAGCTATAGACTGTCCATTTTGGAATATACGATGAATAGCTTGGCAGCATAGCGGTAAACGTTTCGACTGTAAGTCCTTATGGTTTCAGATAGTACCGGGTTCAAACCTGGCCTTCTGACACTTTTTGTGATTATTTTTTCTTTTTGTAATTTATTACTTTTTGTGATTATTTTATCTTTTTGTAATTTTCTTCTGATAGAAAATTAGCAGAAAATTAGTGATAGGGTCTATGCTCGGAGGAGTGGTGGAATCCCTGTTCCCGGCGCGAGCGGAACATGTTCCGCCGCAGATGGCTCCGCCGCCTCGGTCGCCTACGGCACCCAGTGTGGTGATTGACGACGAAGTGCCCGAGGTCACTTGGGTGGAACTAGAGCTGGCGGTGCGAAGGCTTAGGGCCAAGAAAGGCACCGCCCCGGGACCCGACGTCATTCCAGGCCGCGCGTGGGTCCTAGCTCTAGGGGAAGACGGCCTCGAACCCCGACTGAGAGGGTTCCTCAGCGCATGCTTGGAGCGGGGCCAGTTTCCGAAGATGTGGAGGACGGGGAAACTGGTCCTCATCCGCAAGCAGGGACGCCCGGCGGACGAGCCGTCCGGGTACCGGCCCATAGTGCTGCTCGACGAGGTGGGCAAACTCTTCGAAAGAGTTATTGCCAAGCGCCTCGTCGAGCATCTCTCTAGAGTGGGGCCGGACCTGGCGAACACCCAGTTTGGGTTCCGCCGGTGGCGTTCCACTGTGGATGCCATCATGCGCGTGAGGACTCTGGCGGGAGATGCGGTTGCCCGGGGCGAGGTGATGTTGGCGGTGTCCTTGGACATCTCCAACGCCTTCAACACCTTGCCCTGGAGTTACATCAGGGAGGCACTCGTGTACCACGACGTGCCTCTCTACCTCCGCCGCATAGTCGGGGCGTACCTGACGGAGAGAGCCGTCATCTACCCAAGTTCGACGGGAGTCGGTAGGCGTGAGATGTCGTGCGGTGTTCCACAGGGGTCGGTCCTGGGGCCGCTCCTGTGGAACATCGGTTACGACTGGGTGCGTCGCGGTGACTTCGCGTACGGGGCCACCGTCACGTGTTGCGCGGATGACACGCTAGTGACGGTGAGCGGGGCTACGCACCGCGAAGCGACCCTGAGGGCCACGACCGCGGTTGCTCAGGTCGTCGACAGGATCCGGCGGCTGGGTCTCGAGGTGGCTCTGCACAAGTCCGAGGCCATGTTCTTTCATGGCCCTCGGCGCAGGCCAGGCCCGGGAGCCAGCCTAACAGTGGGAGGTACTCCCATCGACATCAAGCCCCGGTTGAAATACCTGGGGCTCGTGCTTGATGGTCGATGGGACTTCGGACAGCATTTCCGAAGTCTGCGCCCCAAGTTGGTGCTCACGGCGAATGCCTTGGGCCGGTTGTTGCCCAACTTGAAGGGCCCAGAGTCCTCCTGCAGGAGACTCTACGCGGGTGTCGTGCGGTCCATGGCCCTATACGGGTGCCCCGTGTGGGCGGACACCCTGGAGGCCAGATTCCTGCCTCTGCTCCGTACGGCGCAGAGCACGATGGCCTCCAGGGCCATCAGAGGATACCGCACGATATCCTTCGAAGCGGCGAGTCTCCTGGCCGGATCGCCACCGTGGATCCTGGAAGCGAGGGCCCTTTCGGCACTATATAAGTTCCGAAAGGAGGCGCGGGAGCGGGGATTCGATCCCGAGCCCGAGGATATTCGGGCCGAGAAATCCCGGCTCCACCAGGTCATGGTGGCCGAGTGGGAGCGACGACTTGGGCAACCACGCGCAGGGCACGCCGTCATTGCGGCGTTAAGGCCCATCATGGGGGAGTGGCTAGAGAGGCCACACGGTAGCCTCTCGTACCGTCAGACGCAGATTATCACCGGGCACGGTAGCTTCGGGCGGTATCTGCATCTGATGGGTATAGAGCCAACGCCCGAGTGCCATCACTGCGACGCGAGCGTGGACTCGGGGCTGCACACGCTCACCGAGTGCCCGGCGTTTGAGACGCCGAGGCGGGAGCTTGTGGCGGCCCGGGGGGTGAGAGTGCTCACGCTCTCCACCCTGCTCGCGGCGATGGTCCGCTGCGCGGATGCGTGGGCGGCCAGCGCCTCCTTCTGCGAGCAGGTCATGCTCGCGAAGGAGACAGCAGAGCGGGCGCGGCGCGATGAGCGAGAGAGGCTCGCTGACATCGCTGCACGCGCCCGAAGGCGGCTCGGGCGTCGGAGGGCGCAAACTGACCTCCGCCCCCCATGAGCGCGGGCCTGAGGGTGACGGGTGGAGCCGCCCGTCACCCTAGCAGAAGCAGGCCACGGCGGCGGCGCGCATCGTAGGACGATGCGCGTCCCCCCACACCGGGGTTGAGTCGGGGACCGCGTGGTCCCCCCCTTCCCGAGGAGGGCCAGACCGAGAGGGATGGCCCTGGGTCAGCCGGGGTGCGAGGGATATGTCACATGACAACCTCACCTTCGGCCTAGCACTACGACCCAGAGACTGCGTGCGGTTTAGTCGGTTCGAGTCCGACATAACCTCCCCCTCCGGCTCCGGAGGGGTGGGGATCCGTGGGGATTTCCCGCACGTAAAAAAAAAAGGTCTATGATTGGCGCTGCATGTATTATAGGTATGGTATGGTATGGTATGTTTTTTTATCTTTTTTTATGTATATAACGAAGAAAGAAAGAAAGAAAATTTTTCACTTCTGTCGGCACTCCCAGAGTGCAACTCGTCTTTTTTTACTTGCCTGTTCCTCCTCACTGCTATCCATCTTTGGCAATTAGCGAGATGAGATCATTACAAATCTTGCCTCGTTTAATTTCAGCCCCAATTTATGTATGTCTGTTGTGAATACATTATGTATTTTATAAATATATATGTTTTAAAATATTCTGACGTTTATTGAGGGTAGTTGTAAATGTGTTCAAAAAGTAATCTCAGTAAACACGTTTGTTGAACAAATTGCGAGCTAAGAATACATTTAATAGCAAAGCATTATCTAAACAAACCTGTTAAGTGAGACGAAGAAATAAGATAAAATATGCATTTAAGGTAAGTTAGAGAGAGCCGGTGAACTAATCAGACAAGACCGGATGGGATAATTGCAAGAGTAGTTAGTGAGGACGCAGTTTGTGATTCCGTGACAAAAAGTTGACTGATGTATTGTTAAGAAATATGGGATAGTTTTTAAACCACTTTCCTTGGAATTCATTGTGTATAAAGATAATCGTTATATGAAAGAGCTTTCATGAAAGAGGATATGGCAAAGAAGGGAATGAATGAGGCAATGACATCTGACAGGAATATAATGAACGAGAATGACACGTTGCGCACACTCCAAATACCTACTTAATTGAGATAAAGGCAGGTAAGTAAAAACTACATAGGTGGGCTTATTTGGTCGCGATACCTAATTTCCACGCGGGCGAAGCCGCGTGCTACAACAAAATAAAAGTATATTAAACGCTGTCAAGTGCAAATTTTCACGAAATTGAAATATTTCATAAAATATAGTTACTATCAGGAAAATCCATTTAGAGTTAATTAAAAAAAAGCCATTCAACTAAATTGTGTCCGTCAGTGAAATTAATTAACGAAAACATGAAAGCGCTTTTTAGTTGAATGAATTTTCACTCGACCAATTTAAATCTTTTCATACTTAATTAATTTCTGTTCCTAACAAAATTGTTCAGTAAACATTTGTTTGTTTGATAAAAACATGGAATTGGTATATTAGGGGAAGTTTGGAAGTGGCTAAAATACTTAAATGAAAAATAATTGAGATGCGAGCGACTGTTGTGGTACAATCAGCGTCAGAATAATCTTGACTGCAATCTCAAAATGATCTTTATTATCATCATATCAGCCGAATATAGTACATAACTGTTGAATATAGGCCTCTCCTATGGAGTTCCGGAACGTCCGGTCTAAAGTAGCCCGCATCCAGCGTTTCCCCCCGACCTTGATGAGGTCGTCCTTTCACCTGGCCGTTGGGCGTCCTACACCACGTTTGCCCGTAAGCGGTCGCCATTCCAGAACTTTTTGCTCCATCGGCCATCTGTTCTTCGCGCTTTGACTTTTTACTTTCGCCTCTCCTTACAGCACAGTCCACATCAGATCGATATTGATGAACAAAATAGGTACTCAAAATGTCCTTAAAACCTTGGTCTTTTCTTTTCTCTCTCTCTTTCTTTTCTCAAATTTTTACACACTTTTAGTTGTAGAATATGTAATTTTACAGTAGTAAGTAAAGTTTAGCAAAAAATGACCAAGACTATAAACTTCATATTGCTTTAAACGAAAAGGAATGTATTATTAGTATTAATTATTACAGTAAATGTAAACATTAAAATCTTAATTTTGAACAAGCCTATACTTTACTGCCCATAAAAGGCGTATTAAATAAACTCTTTTGGCGGTAACAAATACGGTGGAGGTCGGAGGTTGGCACTCTCAGAAACTGGGTCAAAGTTAATTCGTTACCATACTAACATACTTACATAATAGATGCTATTATTTTCAATTACCTACATATTTGATGAGCAGTTTTCAACAGAAAATATTATATACTAGCTGATGCCCGCGTGGATGTCGGTTATCGCTTAGTGTTGAATCGATGCTATTTTTCTAAAATAAACTAAACTAAAAATACTTCTTATTACATCAACTAGCTGCAAATAAAAGGTCCGTCAAAATCGTTCCAGCCATTTCAGAGATTAGCCGGAACAAACAGACAGGCAATCTGTAGTGTAGTTCATATGTAGTGAAAAACGGTTATTTCAATATTACAAACAGACACTTCAATTTTATTTATATCTATAGGTTATATACCTAGATGACAGAGTGTAGATAGGTAATTTCGAAAAGGTATAGAGCCATACTAAACTCATTTGGCTTTCGTATGCGGTCACCTTCAAAATCATATATGTTAGAACCTAACCTGCTAAACAATGTACGACGAGGTTTTGGCGCAGGGTTTCTACTCGGAGTTGGGCTCCCGTAGTCGCTCCCGTAAAAGCCGTCATAAAAATCAAAACTAATAAATGAACTGCGAGTTACCAAGCAATCATATCATATTTCGTTAGTAAAGGCTCACTAAATTATTCCAATACAAAATCCCTACAACAATTCAACAGTTTTGAGTTTAATTTTGTACTATTTTTTAGTTACTTAAGAATTCTCGGCGAAATGTGTCATTTATAACAGAAATGTCACTAGAGGAACATCTTAAACATATCAAGGATAGGCAGAATTGAAAAATAGGATTCCTTCAGCACATTACAATGTTGTTGGAATACCTTACGATTGGCAATATCTAATTTTTGTGAACCAACTACCCATAATGACTGCTATAGATGTTCGTTTGACAACCGGGACCGACGACGCGGCTTAACGTGCTCTCTTAAACACTCGGTGTTTTAAGATCATTCACCCATCGGAAGGACAACATCTTGACAGTTTCCATTCTCAAGTCACGAGTTAAAAGAGTAGAGAGTATTGATTATTCAAATTCAAATTCAAATTCAAAAAATCATTTATTCCATAAAAATATTAAATTTGTTTGGAATCCTCATTATTTTTTCCCCTACCGCGCAGTGTGTGACATGGCAACTACTGAGAAACACTGCCAAAAAACTCAGTAGGAATCCTTTTTAAAAAAAAAATCGTCGTCATGTATGTACAATCATTTTCTTGTGTTGACTTAGCTACTTAATCCCAAGCATTTTTGTCATTCAAATAGTCTGAAATGTTATAATATGCTCGCCCTGTTACACAATTTGGCCTTAATAGTTGTTTTAAATTTATTTATGGACAATGTTCTAATTTCATTGGGAAGTTTATTGTAGAATCTAATACATTGCCCCATAACAGAGTTGCTTATTTTTTGGAGACGACTAGTATGTAACACAAGATTACCTTTATGTCTAGTATTTATACTATGCATATCACTCTTTTTAGTAAAGGAGTCTACATTTTTATGCACATAAAGTAAATTTTCATAAATAAATTACGATATAACCGTAATAATGTTTATTTCTTTGAACTTTTCTCTTAGAGACACTCTAGGACCAAGTTGGTATATTGCTCTTACAGCTCTCTTTTGCAATACAAATACAATTCCGTTTTCTACCACCTACAAAAGTTCTTTCCGTTCTCTACCCTAACATTTTGTAGCCAAAACTTTTAATAAACATTCTCAAACTATACCGGAATATCTCGATATAATTTTTATTGTAGATCCTAACCCTAGTATTTTTTATAGAGATGGGCCGAGTACTCGGTTGCTACTCGGTACTCGGCGTACTCGGCGGGTTTTTTGATACTCGTACTCGGCCGAATAACTCGGTTTTAATGCCGAGTATACTCGGTTTAGGTAAGGCAATATATTTAGGTTGTTGACGTTGACGCAAATGGCTCACAATTTTGAGATATTTCCAGCATATTGGCTTCTGCTATTGTGTTTGTATTTTTGATTTTTTTTTGTTTTGTGTTCCATTTCTTTTTCTATTTTTTAGATTTTTGTAAATTTAATATATTTCTATTTATTATTCATGTCGCATGCCCTCCACATAGGAGCCAGTTGAAAACCAGCCTCAGGTACTTGTGCCTGATACCATGCTGAACTGGCTCCTTTTTTGGTGTAGCGCGCAGAACAATTGTGCCTGATTAACTTGTTTGCGTGTGTCAGTACACAATTAATTGTGTAATCGGTGCTGCACTAAAATAAAAGGTTTTCTTTCTTTTTTCTTCTTTCAAAGTTTCATTTTCCAAACCTTTAAACTCTTTTGTGTGTTTTATTTTAACATGGCTTAACATTGCTGTCGTAGAAGCCTTCCGTCCAACACCGGTACGTGAAATCAGCGAATTGCATAAGGTGCATTTCACTTTCGTTTTATCTTCTTCAATTTCGTCGTAAAACGTCCAAATTCGGAATCTTTCACGTGAAGTCATCACAGTCAATTGTTAATTAACAAACTTTTTCAATTATTTATCTACTATGACGTGCAACGCGACGTATTTGTTTGTAAACTAGCAAGCGAGTAGCGACTGATAGATGAAAGGCGGGGGCGGGGTGAGGGGTGTATCAACGCGAGCCGGCCGCTCGTGCCGCGCGAATCTGTTTGTTCTTGTTTACGCGCCCGAAACGGGGATTTGATTGAACCGAGTTACTCGGCCGAGTACTCGGTAGGAAAAAAAATTGAACCGAGTAAAACTCGGTACTCGTTACTCGGCAAAAGTGCTACTCGGCGCATCTCTAATTTTTTACGTCACTAGGTGATCTAGGATCGCAAGTAGGTACATAACTAAAGCAAACAATGGGACCACCGACTAAGTCGGCCTTCTGTATATTTTCTTATTACGTCACAAAGATACAAAAAGACAATACAAAGCCACTAACTCACACAAGCCCCACATCCAGCCTTTGGATCCATTAGCCTTTTCATTCATTACCTTTATTCCTTTCACTGTGGACCTTGGTTTTACCAAAACATGACCTATTTGGTTTGTTAGCTTTCTTGTAAGGGGCCCAGTACCTACGCACTCATCGTTCTACCTGCGTATAATAAATCACTTTGTGTTGAGCCTTTGATGCGTTTTATGTACGGTCTAAATTACGGTATTTTATCCTTATCCTTATAAATACTTAAGTGTTGTTTCCAAATGAGACTTCTGTATAAAATACAAAGGTGTTAGGTACTTATACCTATTATATGTATATACTAGCTGTTGCTCACGGCTACGCTGTGGCTACGCCCATGTGTACCTATGTCGCTTATCGTATAGTATTCCCAAGCTCTAATTCACTTTTGTACTAAATTTCATCAGGATATCTTCAAAAATTACAAACATTCATCCCCTATTCTCCCCCCCCCCCCCCCCTTAACCCCTTCTATCGAGATAAAAGGGAGCCTATGTATGCCTAGCTTTGTCCATCCCTGTACCAAGTATCAACCCTGTGAGCGCGTAAGTTTTTTGTATTCAAATAATAATTTGAATACAAAAACGAACACCCAGTATGCAGTGCATCATGCATTGCATACCGGGTGGTTTCTGAAAATTAATTATCGAGATGCAAGATTAAAAAGAGGTCAAAAAAGGTCATCTTTTGCTTTTGACCCCAGTAAAGAAAAGCATTATTAATTAGTGTAATGACTGTAATGAATGAGTCTTGTGCCACGGGGTCAATAGTTTCAAGGGTTCCCCAAATTTAATTTCATTCATTCAATCATAGATGACCCACTCTTCATTCGATCTTGCACATTCTTCTTTTTAATTCCTTTCTTTCGATCATAGACAATCTAAATAATACTTAAGTATCATTTATATAACAAAATACTTTTGAATTCGATTGTAAAATAACAATATTCGCATGCTATTAAATATTATTTTAAATATTTTGTGAACTTTAAGCTATCCGTTCAATTATGAATTTGAGGTCTATTTGTATTTCGAAAATTAAGAGTAAATTATATCCTAAAATATGTTTTATGTACTTTAAACTACTCATTCGATCGATTGTGAATTTGAGGTCCATTTAGAACTCAAAGTTGAATGTTATTTATCATTAGGTATCTTACGCTTTTAATACGCACGCTGGACTCAGTACATGATGATTCCTTCCTGTTGACGAATTCTGACATTTGGTACACATCATTAGTTCGGATAATAATACAATTTAAATCAATGAAACAGTTTGATTGTGCCCTTAATACTTAATATATTCATTTTGAGGCTTTTTAGCCAAGATACTTCTGATGCTGACTGTACACATGGTCAAAGAAATTAGTGTACAACTTTACATGTGAATCTGTAGGTGGGTACGAGGTGTTATTTTATTTCTTTAGCGTGTGTACCTTAGTAACACGTAATTCAATTTGTTACTAGACACTTACATGAGACACTTTGGCGTCCCCACATAACAACAGTAAATATAACTTAGCCGTGTATATTTTCGACACTCTAACTACATTTATTTTCCTCCGCAAATATACAAGTTTTCTCTCAATCCGCGAACTTTTCGTTTATTAGAAATGCCTACCAAGCTACTTACAAAGTTCGTTGCAAAATACTTCGAACATTGTAGAACACTATTCCGGTAATAATTTGCTGCGGATACAGCTTCTATAAGGTTAAGGACCGTTACTAGCCCCATACCTGTTTATCCAGTGCAGTACTCACTACTTAGGAATAGCTAGTATTGGCTCCAGCTGCGGGGATCGAAAGGTTCGGCAGATATTAAATACCTTAACTACTTTAGCGAAATAACTGACTATTTTTAGCTCCTGATATTCCAAAGGGAATTGTAAAAGGTGTAGACTATCGCCATTGTTGAAAAAATTGGGTCATGTTTACCAGATGGCACATTACTTTGTAAATGTCAAGAATAACTGTATTCGACTCCATCTGCGTTTAATATTTATTCTTAAAAAGTTGTTTACAAATCAATTGAAACCATTGCAAATAAAATGTAATGCTAGATTCTTTTTCAGTTTGATCTATTAGTTAAACCTTTAAATTTGTAATGATTTTATTGAAATTCGTCTAGCCGATTTCCCGCAGTGAGTCAACAAACAGACAAAGAGGCGAAGCATGAAGAGGTCAATTTGTTTTTCATGCCTTCAAAAAGTTCTCAAGTGAACGCGTATTTTTATGCATGTACACCGATTTGTCAATAGATTTGTGGGACGATTTTCGTTTACTCTTTTATTTGAACTTATATTTGTCTTAAATAAAGAACCTATAAATTGCATTTCAGTCTTTCCTGCTTTCGATTTCTACTATTTTCACTTATGAAAAAAATTGAACATATATTTTGAAGCGGCTTTATAATTATGTGAAACTTGTGAAAACTACGGGTCTAACGCCCGTATTCTAGAATATTGCTCAGTGAAACGACTCTCATAAAGACATAAGAACTGTCACTTAGAATTCATCTAGTTATAAACTAAGTCTCGTTCTGCAATACGGATCTAAATGTGGTACAGATGAGACCGGTATAACCTAAGACTAAGAAGGTGTTTGTGTATGGCTCACTTGGAAAAAGTGGCAATCTTAATGTCTTTTTCTCATGCTTCCTCTGCAAGCATTCAAAAACTACGTTAACTCAACCAATCAGGTTGGTCACATGTGTGATTGGAGTCTATGATTGGAATTGTTTGTTTGATCCTGGAACCGATTATAATAAATTATTGGAAGTCAGTGTCTCGACTGTTTGTAATTAATTACCATTTTTAAGTCACAATATGAAATGGGTTTGCGTTGAGTGATAAGAACTGGTAGGTCCATTGGTCACGGTCAGAAACGTTTTAATTTAATACGTAGGTGCTTAGCGAGTAATAAAAACTATCTGATTAGCAACTTGTAAGACAAATATTCATTTAAATCTGACGTGTGTTAAATGTAACTGGTATGGATGTTAGTACGGATCCGGATGAAATTTAAAATGAATAGGTTTCTGTGGATCGCGGTCACAGGATCAATGTTTCTGTGAGCCTGGTAGTTCATGCACAACGTGCCTACCGACTAGCCTCACAGAAACTCGCTGTATCAGTATTTCTGTGAGCCTGGTATTTTGCATGAACTACCAGGTTCACAGAACCTTCAAGGAACTTTAATCTGTGTGACGGGTACGGAAACTGAATTCCACACGGACAGAGTTGCGGAGAAGCCACAGGCAACAGCTAGTAGAATATAAAGTGTACCTACCTATAGTTAACAAAGGGCCGGACTTGTACCGTTAGAATATTTCGTAATTATCCCTCTTTATAAGCATAAAGGAAGGAAGCTATGCGTGTCTACTGAATAACCTTCGAATGTGAATAAATTATTGCGTTGTATTTATTCTTTAAACGAAGTATGTGAATAAATTATTGGTTGGTTCATTTATACCACGTAAGTAGCAGACAAGTACACGACCCACCTGATGGAAAGTGGTTACCGCGGTCTATGGATTTATGCAACACCAGGAGCGTTACACTCGTGCTGCCGGCCTGCATTATCAATATCCTAACCTATTTTCTGAACCCAAACAGCGGAAGAAACGAGGCCCTGTTGCAAGCAGATTGAATTGATATAATAATCTATGACTAATGGAATTGAGCTCCTTCATCACCGTGGCACCCTCAAAAGACATTCAGTAAACGCGTATACAAACTAAGTATATTTGGTGACGTGACTGGGATCAACATCTCGTATTCGATCGAAGCTTTCAACTTGAAGTCTGGGGTCCGCTTTTACCAGTCAAACTGAAGATTTGGCTGAACTTCCGATATTTGGCGTGAATCGACTGTCATTTGACCTCCACAACCCAAAAGCGAAGCATTACAGTTAGACCAGTTGTTGGATTTTAAGGGCTCCAATTACCCGTAACCCGTGAAGGTATTTCTTATCTCTCGTAAGTATTTATTTACGTTAAAAGTCGCCACGCGCGACATGAACGTGAATACTGCGTATTGCCGTTCTATCCTAATATATTTCTGTGACTGACACAGATGTTCGTATGGCAACTGGCAACGGCTTAACATGCTCTTCGAGGCACAACCAGACCAATGCAAATATTCATATTCATGCGTACAAATATTTGCATTGAGCGGGGATCGAACCCGCGCCTCCTGCGTAGCGGCCGCGTTGACTACAGCTACGCCACGGAGGCTGTCAAATCAAGAGACATATTGGGAACTATAAGTGGTTACTATGGACTTTGGACGCAATACCCAAGGCCACAGGGCCCGTGAGGCTCACTGCCGAAGGCTACCGAAGTTGACTTGACTCAGCCCCAAAGAGATTGGAGTAGCCCCCATACACTCTCATTGCTTCAGTATTTATTCATTCAAATTGATTCATTAAATCGATTTAAATAGAAAAAAAATAATCGGTCTAGGCGGGGTTTGAACCCGCGATCTTTGCCTTACACAGGCAATACTTTGACCACTAAGCTACCAGACCCGACACAGAGCTACTAGGTAAGCATTGCCTCTGTAAGGCAAAGATCGCGGCTTCTAACCCCGCCTCGATCGATTCAATTTTTTCTATTTAAATCGATTTGAATAATTAGCATGAGAAATGCTTAAAAATTTATTTCAAATTGGTCTATTAAATAAATGAAAGTGTACACAAACAATACTAGATTATAAAACATTACCTGTAATAACTAAAAGCTATAGTAAATTGTAGTAAGAAAGTCTATATTGAACACTAAATTATATTTCTAGTAAGATCGCGACCTAATGATGCCTATAATATTGTCTTGCCATTAGCAGAGATGATTACTCTAACACATTAAGATAAGTAGAATAAAATAGCAAAATGATGAGCTCGTAATGTGGTTAAGGAACTTTGTTAGAATGTTACACGAACAACCAAAAGAACCTTGGACAGTAGGTATGTTCCGACAGCAATGATAGAAGTCCAATAAGCATGTGCTTTTGCTAGATTTGCCCTGGATCTGACATGTATTGCGTAACGATGAAAGTAACGTCCTCAGAAAAGTGTTAACTATAAAAGTGGATGGCTACAAGGAAAGAGGAACACCAAAGGGAGTGAATTGAATGGATTTTGATTTGTGTGAGAGACGATATGGAGAGAGTGAATGTTGAGATGACTGCAACTGTAGATGAATACACAAGCATATATGTCGCACGGACCTCTAATAAATAAATATGGAATAAGTGTAGGAGGTTGATGATTAGCTGGTCTCGTCAATATGATGTCAATAATAGGACTTATTTTGCATGGGTGGTTTTGGTGTACATATTATCACATTAAAATGTTACCGATAGCTTTCTGGAGCGAGATTATTGCAACCTTAATAAAGTCTAAACTTGATAATCGGGTATGGGGAGGGTAAAGGCGACTCCGAGTATGTATACCGTAACAGAAAAGGACTGGCCACAAACAGAACCCACTGTGAAAGCAGTTTTATTTCCAACATTTTTCGCGGCGTGTCCTTTTAAATTGTTGCATAGGTAGGTAGGCAATAAGCAATTCAAAAGGTATTTTTCCATAGGCATATCTATTTATATCTTGAGATTTGTCACCAATTATAAAAGCAGCTTACCTATTCACGATGACGCATAATCGGTTTAGATATTGAAATCATACGTAATATTTGTTTAGATTTCACGTACGAACGAGATCACTGTTTCTTTTTGGGTATTGTTTCAAATTCAAATTCAAATTATTTTTATTTGCGTAAAACAGGTATACAAAGAGTTGGGCAATACATAATAGAGTGCAAGTGCTCTGCTTATTACCTTTGATAGGTGTGCAAATTTATAAATACATTAACACGCAAAATTGGAATGTCTAAAAAAAAAGAGAGAAGGTTATCACAAAAAATCAATAATAATAGGTATCACATAATTATGAATGTCATAGTTATAATTCATAATATCGTAGTGTTTAATCTTATCAGCTGATTTGTATGTTTGTTTTTAATCTTTCACACAGCTGGCTATTTGTTATTTAAGCTATGTACAGTCCATCAAATCTAAGAGGTACCGTTTGACGTTTCATATTTTTCAAACCGAAACAACTTTGTTCATACGTACATTATTCAGTTTCGATAACCTTTTTCATAAAACCATGAATTTAGAAAGATTTCATTATTGTATCTAAAAATGTACAATTCTTAATATCTAAATGTAATTGAAAACTTTCAAACAAAGCAAAATAACACATATTTACACAGTAAATAATTTCTAATAGTTATATTCTTGACCGCATTACAAAGTTACGTAGTTAGGTCACTGCACGTAGTGTTGCGACTCTTCGGATACACTTGTATGCAAAAAATTCGTTTACATATACGAAAAATCGAATGTATTATTTACAAATTACACTTGACAACCAAACAAATATTTTTTCATGTGAATGGGATTTATCTCACATATTACGATTACATAACTAAATAGTTATGTAATCGTAAAATATGAGATAAAACCCATTCACCAAAAATACGTATTTATAAATCAAATATATTTGCTTCTTTAAAAAGTTGTCGAAAGCGATTTGTCGATTTTTGATTTTCGCGCCCAAATAAGTCGGGGTTTCTCGCGCTAACGCTGTCGAAATAGTAAATGGAGTCAGGGATAGTGTTTTTTACATTTATTTTTGTGTATGATAGTATGGGTTTGCATATTACAGAGAAATAAACAAATTTTTAACAAGCACATCCATTGATTTTACAATTACAATTTTTTCTTCTAAGTCTTATTTCTACGTCTAAAACTAATAAAAATAAGGTATGTAGAACCCATTCACAAAAATGTTGTTGCCTGATGTTATAAATTAACGACGTTACTGCGCGACCGCATAATGCACTGAATACACAGATACCCTAAAATAAATTAATTTAATTATTTTTAGGTCAATAGGCAAAATCGCAGGTGTCCAAGTCTCTACAATTTTTTTTTTCTGGCAACACTGCCAACTACAAGCGCACGCGGTCCGCTCGGTCGGTTCGGCGTCAGCAGTCTCTCGCCATCTTGGAAGCTGACTGTGCGCGTACTTGCTTTCTCGTTTGTGTTTTACAATTTGTGACTTGGCTATTACTTTTCTGGACTGATCATTCTTTATCCGTTTACCTTGGCAATATTTATACTGGACTCCGAACTAAGCAAGTGTTTATTAATAATGTCGAAAAGAGGACGTACTTTGAACAGCCAGGCTCGTGAATTGGTGGTGAAATTACACGAGTATTTTGAGCGTGAATCTCAAAATGGTGGACTTCTACTGCCAGTTACACAAGTTCGGGATCGCGTCGGTGAAGCTCTCGGTATTGGTAGCCGCACCGTTGGCAAAATATTAAGTGAAAAATATGGGCCTTCGGGGAGTGACAGTAACGTACTTCACACACCGAAAAAACGAAAAAGAAATGAACCTGTGACAGGCATCGATGAATTCGATAGTCATGCTATTAGAAACCATATATACGGGTATTTTACAAGAGGCGAATTTCCAACATTGGCAAAGTTATGTGCAACTTTAAAAGATGCCGGGCTGTATAAGGGAAGCATAGAGTCGTTGAGAACGGTAATAACAGGAATTGGCTTCAGATACAAAAAAGTTGACAAACGAAAAATTGTTATGGAGCGACATGACATAATTATGCAGCGACTAACATTCCTGCGCGAAGTTAAACAAATTATAAACTGGGATAATGTAATATTTTTGGACGAAACTTGGCTAAATTCCAACCATTCTGTGCCGAAAACATGGACTGATGATTCTGAAGCTTCGTGCTCGAAGGTGCCGATAGGAAAAGGTGGACGCCTCATAATATGCCATGCTGGGTCAGCGTCTACAGGCTTCGTGGAAAACTCTTTATTAGCTTTCCAATCCAAAAGCACTAAAGAGTATCATGAAGAAATGGACGCAGTAAGGTTCCGAGAGTGGTTCTTAAATTTATTACAGAATATCCCTCCTAACAGCACAATTATAATGGATAATGCCCCATACCACTCTGTGCAAATTGATAAAGCACCTACGTCAGCCAATAAGAAAGCAGATTTGGTGGCATGGCTGCAAAGAAAAGGAGTGGATGCCGACATGTCACTATTAAAAGCTGAATTACAGTTAGTGAAATTGCATAAACCACCAAAACCGACATATGTAATTGACCAATTGGCCGAAGAGCACGGGCACAAAGTCATACGACTTCCTCCGTACCATTGCCAATATAATGCCATTGAACTGATTTGGGCCCAAGTTAAAGGTAATATTTTATAATATTATAATAATAACACGAGTACTTCTAACATTTATAATTTAAACAATGGTTTTCGTCTGCTATCAAATAGTTACATTATTGTTTTACAGGTTATGCAGCAAGACACAACACAAAACCACCCTTCAGTGTCAAGAAAATGGAAGGTTTATTAAAGGAAGCATGTGCCCAAGTTACACAGGAAGATTGGAGTAAAGTAGTACAAAAAACAAAGAAAATAATAATGGACGACTTCGAAAGAGACGTACACTTTGATAATGTAATGGACAATCAACTGGTCATTAATTTAAATGACGATGATGACGAAGACGACGATACTAGTACTAGTAGTGAATAAAAAAATATCCTAAACATTTCTTTTATTTAATTATAACAATGGATTTCTTAAAATTCGGATATTATAGTAATCGATCTCTTAAAGTTCGGATATTATAGTAATCGATTTTTTCATCCCATCCCTATAATTCAATTGTCAGAACTGTCAAACGGTACTTCTTAGATTTGACGGACTGTAGGTATACAACATTCTATTTATTGGACTAATGGGTTACCGTGGCCATGGACTTGTACAACACCAGCAGCGTCAAAGTGGCGCTGCCGTGACAACCCTATAGGAATCTTGTTACGCCCTTCTTGAAGAACCCCATATTGTAGTCATTTGAAAAATTCACAGCAGGGAGTGTGGGTGTACAGGCCTCACCCTAGATACTTGAGGCCCAAGACAAAGTCACCTGCAAGTTGGTGCAATTGCTAAACAATGGATGAGGCGCTGATCTTTCAATAGATAAAGTCTAACAGCCAAAGCACAAGGAAGATATGAAGCAAGCAGACCCTGGACTCTTAGTGAAAGCCTCTAATGCAACCAGGAACAACAATAAATTGATGATGAAACCAGTAGTGCATAAAATTAGCACAGAAATTACATATTACAATAGAAATAATTATCAATTTTTTGGTACTTAACATTTTTACGGCAGTATTAATTGTTAGGTTAACATACTTTTCAACTGTTGCGTGTCTGTAGCCCTTATTATTTAGGAAGTGTCGGCAGAATCACATTGACTTAAAAATTAAAATACCTATAAACATGTTAGGTATTACTATAATTTTATTGGCAAAAAGCCACACCTCACAATTCAACTCATAGTGTACTTATTAGATTCATGGTTTATTAAAAGTAGTAATATGAGTAGGAAGCGAAGCTGTGATGAAAATTATTGACTTTTTAGTTCAGAACAATGCTTGAACTATAAAGTTCTAGGTACCTAATAACTTTCTAAATAATGTTTATAGCTTTTTAAGGCAAAGAGGTGTTTGTAAAAATAAAAATCTTAAGTAAGTAATGTTGCCTAAATTTTACCCTAAGTGATTTAATTATTACCTACTTACTTAATTCTAATGTTAGTTAGGAATTCTATGATGAATGTAAGTATGTAAATAAATATCTATATGTTATTTTAATTTAAACATTTTAAATAAAATAGATTAAGTATTGTCTATAAACTTAAATTAATAGGTTTTCTATGAGTATCTAAGTTCACTCAAACTTTTCACGGTATGTTTTCACAGCCATATGTAAAAAAAAAAAAAAATATCATAGGTGTGTAGGTGTTTTCTGTAAAGAATATTAGTCTATGAAGTAATACTATTAAAAAAACTGAAGGTTCATTATGACGTCAGTTCTTTATTGGACAAAGGCTATTTGGTACATATGAATAACTTACCTATTAAGTTTTTAGACAAATAAGAATTTAATTCTTATTAGATTTGTACTCAAAGAGCCACCAAGTTGTAACAAAGCTATCCAAAATTTCACTGTTATTAGTTATTTTGCATCTTTAAAGACATAATAGGTATAATTGTTTATAGGCAACTTTTTCTTTATGCTACTTGGCATTCTCAATTTAATTTTTGAAGTACAGTTATGTGTAAAACATTTACCTAAAAACTAATTTAATTAAGTATAGGGATATAAAAGCTAGTTATACTGTTCCATAAAAAGAGTGATGATGATGACTGTGTTCGCAATACAATAATTTTCCTTGTAGAAAGAAAGAAAGAAAAACAAGAAAGCTCTGAATAATATAATTCGAATGTAAACTTATTGTTAAGATTACCGACCACAAGACTGCTACAAGAATTAACTTATTTTTAATAAACACGCGACGCAAGTTCCTTAACACATTATAAAAGTGAACGTAAATGAAGTTAATAAAGGATTTAATAAGTACCTGACTATCAACAAAAACTGTAATACGAAATAGTGCACAAAAAAATAAAAACAAATTCTTACCGCTGGACCGCGTTATTGTTAGGATGATTAAAAGCACAGTTCATACACAAATCACTCACTATATATTCACAGAACATACACACTCTATAATTGTCAATTATTTAAGCTTATTTCATTCAACATTCATTAATAAAACACTACATAAAAGTTCAGGAATCACACTGTTTCCCTTTGATTGCTTTGTTGATTTGACATTTGACATGTCATTACAAAAACTGACAATTACAAAGTGATGACATATAAGCTATTCAACTTCATGCTTAATTTTGTCGGTAAAGCAGCAGACTTTCCTTGGTCAAAAAAGCTTTGTTAAATCTAATAAGACATTTTTTATTGACTCCTTTTAGCTTATTGTAGTAAAATATTACGAATAGCTATGACTCTTATTTTCTTATCAAGTAAACGGCTTCTTCCCTGCTTTTAAGTTTGTTGCGTTTAGTGTCAATAGTGCTCGCTAGATGGCAGTAAAGTCAGAGGAATCTACAGCCATCTAGCGAGGTATACACGTTTTTAATGGCAAGTAGTTCTACAAATGAATAATAGATGACATTACTAACATAAATAAATAACATATTTAAAACTACTGCTGCTGTTGCCCGCGGCTCCACCCGCCTGATGTCGTTTATCGCTTAGTGTTGAGCATTACATTTTTCTAAAATAAAAGTAGCCTAAGCTACTCATTATTACATCAGCTACCTGCCTATAAAAGTCTCGTCAAAATCAGTCCCGCCATTTCAGAGACTAGCCGGAACAAACAGACAGACAGACAAAAATTGAAAAAAATGTTATTTTGGTCTATGTATCATATTATATATTATCATATTGTATTCCTTCGCTTAGGTGCGCCGTGTGTCTCTCCGCATCAATGCCGTTGTGGAGAAGAGGTTGACTGACTCGGACACCATGGCCTGTCGTGCTGCAGGAGCGCTGGGCGAATTCCACGGCACGCCAGCCTCAACGACATAATCCGCCGTGCTCTTGTCACCGCTGGTGTGCCAGCTGTGCTCGAACCAAACGGTTTGGCGCGCGACGATGGCAAGAGACCGGATGGTATGTCATTAATGCCTTGGAAAATGGGTAGGACTCTGGTGTGGGACGCAACATGCGTCGACACCATTGCCCCTACCCATATACCTGGCACGGCTGCCTGCTGCAGCTTCTGCAGAGGCTCTTAAGCGGCGCAAATACTCCAATCTCATTGGAGATTATGCATTTGTGCCGTTTGGAGTCGAAATGTTTGGAAAATACAGGAAAAAGTGAATCGCTCAGGTGGGACTCGAACCCACGATCTTTCCCTTACAGGGGGAATGCTCTGACCACCGAGCCACCGAGCCACACCTCATCATCATCATCATCAGGCTATATTAGTCCACTGCTGGACATAGCCCTCCCCCAATGAGCGCCATAGCGCCCTGTCTGTAGCCACACCTGAAGCTATCCAATTTTTTTTAATTAATTTTTATAATTTTTTAAATTTTGTGCATAAAGTAAAAGTGATTTTTACAAACAAGAAAAATTAAGAATTTTGGTTCTTGTTTACAAATGGTGGGCATATTTTTTTTAACTAGTTATCTTAGAGTTTTCTACCATTTTGGAATCTTAATTAGTTGCGTCAATTTCAAAAATAACTTGCCGTAGTGGTACCCATACTTTTTTTTTTACAAGACCATTAGTCAAAGTAGAGTGAATCTAATTTTTTGTTTAAATTTAAGGGAAAAATATTATTTTGATCAATTTTTGTGTAAAAACTGCGGGCATTTTAGTATTTTTAAGAGTTGTGGTGAATAGTAGTACTACTTAGGTATCCTATACAAAAAAACCTTAGGCATATTTGAGAAATTGTGGTCGTGGTAACTCAAAATATTGTAAAAGGTGTAATTTTTCAAAGAATTTCTAAATTTATGTTACTACCAAAAAAAAAAAATTAGGTATCTTTTTTTTATTATTTTTCCTCGAGTGCTCATGAGCATTTTGGGACACGTTGTATAGATATATAATATACATAGATTATTATTTAAATATTTTCAAAGAGTGTTTCTACGACTGATATCGTGACTTGGCAGCGTAGACGAAAATGAACTAATTCTTTCTCAATCCACGCTTGGCAGTTGTTTGACACAAATATTCGTCCATTACGTTCAGATATAGACAATTATGGTAAATTAAGGGTAAAATCAAGCTATTCGCAATATGGATGAACAGACTAGGTCGCACGGGGCAGTTCCTGTGGGCCTACATAAAGGCTTATATCGATGCACATTTATCGCCTTTTGGCTTCTGCATACCTAACTAAGCAATCTTCTTCCCTGGCCCCCCTAGAGAAGTGGCATTTCGTTGGCCGGATTATTGTAGATTAGGTTTTGGGGATTGACACGCATTTTGATATTAATCTAGCAAAACAAAAACAGTCCTTTTCTCGAAGTAATTCAGGCCATTTACGACCCCCTGTAACTTTGTTGGATATAAAACTATAAGCCTGAATTTCCTGTAATCAATCAAGAAACAGCTACCAATACACCATATTTACTATTCTGTCACAAGACTGTCCATCCCAAGGTTGGCTGGAAAAAATCATTTTCAGAGATAAGGCCGCCCATTGTACATTCAACTGTAGATATATCAACATGGTACCTACTTGTCCTAATGTAAATTTATTGTTGTACAATAAAGAATTATCTATCTATATCTATCTATATGGAGCTATGGAGAGAGCTATGCTCGGAGTTTCTCTGAAGGATAGAATCCGCAACGAATACATCCGACAGAGAACCAAAGTTATCGACATAGCTCAAAGAATCAGCAAGCTGAAGTGGCAGTGGGCTGGCCATATCTCACGAAGAACCGACAACCGTTGGGGTAAACGTGTTCTTGAGTGGAGACCGCGACTCGGCAAGCGTAGTGTAGGACGCCCTCCGACCAGGTGGGATGACGATCTAAGAAAGACTGCAGGCAGATGCTGGATGCGGCAAGCTGAAGACAGGGCGCTATGGCGTTCATTAGGGGAGGGCTATGTCCAGTGGACTAATATAGCCTGATGATGATGATCTATCATTGTAGGTATATTTTAAATTTTATTCAATTTGAATCAGTAGTTTAAGAATTATAATGAGTCAAAGTTTTTAAATTTTGTTTCATTATTCTTCTTCTTCCGGTGCCTCTACACTACTAGAGGTTGGCAGTCAGCTCAGCGAACTTCTCCCGATTTGGTGCCAAGCGAAAAAGTTGCTCTAAGCTGGCAATATTTGTCCATCTCGGATGTTCCGAAGCCACGACTTCTTTCTACGTCCAACGCTTCTCTTGCCTGCGATTTTGCTCATCATTATTAGTTGGAGGAGCTCGTACCTTTCGTGTCGCAAAACATGACCCAGGTAAGCGACTATCCTTCTCTCTTGATGGTCTGCAGTAACTCGCGGCTTTTGCCGACATGTTGGCATACCCACACGTTGTAAACTTTCTGTGTCTAGCTAATGCGCAGCATTCTGCAGTAGCACCACATCTCGAAAGCTTCCAGCAAACCTAGGGTATTGGCTTTAAGAGTTTCATTATTATATTCTACAAAATGGCGGCTAACGAGTTTTCATTTGTCTTTGGGGCAGATGCGTGTACCTACTCCAACATATTTTGCTCTGCACAGGAATCGTACCACAGGAACTTATTTCTACAGGTCCAACGAGACAGTTCATATAAATAATGTTGAACATAAATTACTTTGATCGCCCTCCGTTCTCAGTATAACACGGTAAAAACAAGGTTCATAGCTTGTTTCCCTTATTGATACTACTATGTCACGGAATTGAGCGCTACTGGATAAAATTAAATAAATAAATTAGTAAATAATATACAAATAGAAATATAAAATAAAAATAGACAGTCACACCACCAAGTGATTGTTACATGAATTTGATAGGGTACAACAAGGAGATAGGATATGACGGTATTTCCGTCCAATTGAGCAGTCCGACTGGGGAAGTGCCTGACAGAATACCGCGGGCATGCTGGTATGTTTGCAGGATTGGGAGCACGAGTGTGAGTCCCCTGGCGTTGCACACGTCCATAGGCCACGGTAACCACTTTCCAACAGGTAGGCCGTGTGCTTGTCTGCGACCTCAGTTGTATAATACTTTATTGTATAATTATTTATATACAGGGTGTAATCGTTAAGTGTGTCCAGGCGATTATTCCGTAACTATTACAGATATCAAAAAACTTTAAACTGATATCTAAAGTACGTTATCTAATGAGTAAAATGACATCAAAAACTTTTTTAAAATCAAATAAAAACAAATAAATTCTGGAAATACTGAAATGTGAATAAAAAAAAACAATATTATGCGGACCCCACTGAGGTTCACTGTGGAGCCTGAGGCTGCATCGAGCTCCAATCTTTGGACGCAACTAGGAAATCGCTATGATATTTCTTTAATTACCTTTATTTTATTGAACCTACATCAGCGTTCGCAAATAAATTTTCTTCCTGTATTCTTTCTCTCTGTCTTTCAAGTGATTAAGTAAGCTACCTCACCTCGTCCCCTGGCTATCATAGAATACAACTATGGGATAGTACAGTTTTCTGTCCGACAGACAATAAATAGCCTTTTTCGGTGACCGAAAAGTATGGGTTATGAAATCTGGGTATTATACACTTCTGTATATCCTTTCATGGATGGTGTGAGTTTGAATTAATGACCGCGACACCTAAACACTTGTACATAAAATCCAACTTAACATGACGCTAACCCTTCCGCCGCTGCGTAATAAAAATCAATGTTACCGAAAAACGTAACATGCCCCAAAAATTGTGTCTCTTAGCAACGTATAACATCGCAGTCGATAAGTACCTAAGCGTAACGCACAGCAAGCATTATAAATCACATGTTTCGTATATACGTGTACCTATTGTTGTCAAGGGAGGTATAGAGCAATAAATCACAGGTCAGTAGTTATATACCACATTGTAGCTCTGTTTATAATGGCTTTGTATTTCAGTAGCATGCGCTGTAATTTGTTAACCGTTTTGCATAGAACGTATTAGCTTTTAATATTTTGTTGGTTTATTTAGAATTTATACGCTATAGAAATAAATTAGCGTACGTTTATTTGATAAATGGTTCTATTAGTTGTGTTAGCAATGAGTTTATTTGACTAATGAATTTAGCAAAATGGTGGTGTTAGTTCGATTATCGATAAAACAGTTGACGCTCTCGCGTGTCAAACAAAAAAGTTTATTTTATTAGGCTATTTATGATTAAATAAGTTTATTTGTAAATATTAAGTTATGTATGGTTTATGGAACGTGTGTTCTTTTGAATCTGGTTAAAAAATAGAAGTATAAGATGAAATCACAGGATTATAGTTTACGACTGTGGTTCGAATAAGTAGTTACGTAGCTGTTTTTAAAACTGTTTATTTTGGGAACTTTGTTCATTTTCCTTACCTATTACTGAAGCTCCATTACATCATTGCAGTAAAAAAGGAACAAGTTAAATTTTCTAAGAAAGATCTCCTTTACTTTCTTCAGTCTCTTCTCTCTTCTTGCACCTTGCACTTAGTTGATTTTACATGCACCTGTACCTACTTGCTTACTTCGTTCTTGAGTGTAGGTAAGGTGCCAGTTGATAAACGCGTTACTTTCGCAACGCCTTATGACAACGAGTGCAACGTATATGACGTATCCACTTAAATATATTTTTATCTGCAAGCTCAGTATATACTTACAGCTTTATTTCTACGTTTTAGTTTTCATACATTGTTCTACTACAATAAAATACATAATACATTTAAAAAGTACCGAAAATCAAATTCATCTGATAACATATGGGGACCTCGCGTGATGCTCGCTATTCAGATTCTAATGCAAATTCGAGCATGCATATCCCATACGTGCACAGATAAGATCTAAAACTTTGGTAAACTTTTACAAAATAATAAATCATAGCGTTATTATTTACATTTTCAGGGTCAGTTGAGACGTTAACCTATTTATTATTAAAATTTTGGCAGTTTATCATTAAATTTCGTGAAGACACAGATTTATTGTTTCTCGAAAGAGGTAGATCACGTGAAAGACTTATCGTGCGTATCGTATTGTTTATTGGAGTCAACCGGCATCGATACCAAACGTTTTAGACAATTAAAATAATTTATAAATTATTGATTTATTTATGTAAATGATATCTAACAATTGTTAGTTTGGAGTAACTTTGAAGTTATAAAAATAAGGAATTGAATTTAGAAGTTAGAATGATTTTAAAGTCAAATAAGCTCGACTCGACATAAAGAGATTCGACTGTAGAAGCCTATCTTGCCCCCGCTAAACATCCAATAAGGTAACCGAATATAGTTTCTAACTTTCTGAATCACTACAAAAAGAAGGCAAAATATCGAAAAATTGCCAAATTAACGCTGGGATGGAGAGAGAAGAAGAAGAAATACTTGATTTATCATTATTATTTAAGCTAATACTGATGGCCATACCAAAACATAAGTATTTCAATGTAGATAACATCTAAACACTTTGTCCTTTTATTGTATAACCGTTCTATATTTCTGTTATTTGTACGTGTTTCCCATTGCGACGTAACTTTTCTAGAACTCATTTTATATTGGGACATTTCTATTCGTAACATTCATTCGATTGCGTAAATATCAGTAAACTTTCTTGAATTATACAAAAGCTTATTGAGGAACTGAAACATATAGGTTTCAGTTACATGCGTAAATAAACGTTACATTCCTAAATAAACGTTACGAGTTAACGGTTACACGTTACGATGGCGTTACGTTTTTTTAAGCTAGTTTGTACCTAGAGCTACGCTTATTCAAGCACGAGTAGCCGACTTGACCACGTGAATATTTCTTTTTAAATACTTACTTGCAAATTTATAATATTATTAGGCCTAAGTCTAAATAGTACTGAGTATCTATTACGTATGTACCTACGCCTAAATAAACGTTTTAATTAATCAATCAATTAGCCCACTGCAGTCCACTGCTGGACATAGCCCAATGTGCGCTATTTCGTACAATCCTCCGTGTTCCGCATCCAGTTCGTCCCAGCCACCTTTTTTCAAGTCATCGGTCCATCTGGCTAGGGGGCCCCCTACCCTTCGTTTGCCTTCTCGCGATCTCCACTCTAGGACTCGTCTGAGAGAAAAGAAGAAAGAAAAAGCATTTATTTAAGAAACGCACAATGTACAAGAGTATCAAACACCAAGAATTATAGGCACCTAATATTGTTGAAACATACAGATATTACAGATACATTCGATGCATAATTATTATTTTTTTAGCATACGCACAGTGTACATATGTATCAAACAATGAATTATTACAGTAATATTAGAGATTATAGATAAGTACATCGTGCGAACCTAAATGGGATACCATCTCAACAGGAATGCCTCCTCCATCAACAATAGGGTCAATGGGTCAATGGCCATCGGTCCTTCGACAGACGTGGCCAGCCCATTGCCACTTCAGCTTGCTTATTCTGCGAGCTATGTCGGTAATTTTGGTTCTTTGTCAGATGACCTCGTTCCGAATTCTATCCTTCAGAGAAACTCCAATCATAGCTCGCTCCATAGCGCGCTGCGCGACTTTTAGTTTATGGACTAGCTCTACCGTCAGTGTCCACGTTTCGGCACCATAAGTCATAACAGGTAGGACGCATTGGTCAAAGACCTTTGTTTTCAGGCATTGCGGTAGAGAAGACTCGACGTAGTTTGCGAAATGCTGCCCAGCCCAGCCGGATCCTACTGGCTAGTTCTTGCTCGAAATTGTTTTTACCGAGCTGGATAACCTGGCCCAGGTATACATATTTTTGGACAACTTCGAGCGTCGCCCCTTCGATGGTAATCGGTCTCGGTGCAACGTGCTCGTTGAACATGATCTTGGTTTTATCCAAGTTTACACCGAGGCCGATGAGTCGAGAAGCTCCATCTAGGCTGTGCAGCATCTCGCCCAGTTGTTCCAGCGACTTCGCAACAACGACGACGTCATCGGCGAACCGAAGGTGTGAGATGTACTCACCGTTTATGTTGATACCCCACCCAGTCCAATCCAGAGTCTTGAAGACGTCCTCTAAAGCATTAATGAATAGTTTCGGCGATATAACATCCCTCTGCCTGACTCCACGCTGGAGGCTAATGGATTTCGTCTTCTGACCTTGGAGTTGGACGGACATTGTAGCAGTGTCATATAGGCATCTCAGCACCTCGATGTATCGCCAATCAACACGACACCGCTGCAGGGCCTTTATTAAGAATCGACTCCATTCTAAAGTCAGTAAACAAACCCCAAATCCTACACCCACACCCACACCGTTCCGTACGTGTTTGTAGATTTACGTTTAACCCACAAACGTCCAACAAAGTTGGTAATTAAACTTGTATCAGACTTGTAATCGCGGGGCCGTGCGAGGCACCGATCCCACTGGCACATTACGTCGCTGACTGTACATGTAGTTTTGATACCTATGTAGGGGGTGCTGAAAGGTATATTGTCTTCCATATCACGTAAAAGTTTAATCTTTTTATCGTGTTTTTTAATGCTATTAAAGCTTTTTCCTGGCACGCATGTCTAATCCCGTGTGCGTGTGTTACACGCAAGCTTCCGAAACGTTTCTATGTATGAAAAGAGACAGGAAAAGTATGTGTACGAATATTTAGGACTACGAATATACAGGGTGTATTTTTGAAACGGGGCAGTAAGGGCAAGTACCTTAACCGTTGCAGTTACAGCAAAACGTTCTTAAAAGACCTTCCCTAACTTTTTGGGTCATTTTGAACTACATTCACAGATTTTGTAAAAAAACTTACAGTTAGCAAAAAAAATGCAAAAAGTTCAAAATTTTTTTTTTTATGCCAATCGATTCTATTTCATGTGGGGATCAAAAAACTCTATGGGACCATTTTAGCTTTCAGTACTAGAAAAGACAGAAATCGCCAAAGACCTTTCCCATACATTTCGTACGGAAATATGATAAATCAACTCGAAACTCATAGGTCAGGTAAAATTTTGAACTTTTTTAAATAAAAAAAATCATTTAAACATTTAAGAAATTGGTTTATGAAATAAATTGCTCAAAATGATTTCCATTTTCACGAATACATAAGTCTATCCTTTTTTGCACTGAACGAATGGCGGCTAATAATGTTCTGGGATGAATATTACGTAAAATGGTCATTAATGCACCTTGTTTTTCACGAAGCCCCATAAAAAAAAATCAAGTGGTGTTAGATCGGGGCTACGAGGTGGCCACTGTGTTGGACCATGTGTACCTATCCACTGTGTACCGAATAGGCGGCTCAAATTGGAACGTGAAAGGTGACTGTTATGTGGCGGAGCACCATCTTGTTGAAAATGAACTTTTCGCAATTCCGACAGGGGCCATTCGTCCATCTCGTTTTCAAGATGGTGTAAAATGACTTCATTATACATGGCAGAATTCAGTTTCCCTTCATAAAATTCCACCATTATGACTCGATTGGACATTATACCACACCAACAGTTGAATGAGAAGCGAACCTGATTATGACTTGCCGTAACTCTTAGTGGATTTTCTTTGGACCAATAGTGGTGATTTTTTCTGTTGTACATACCGTTATTGGAAAAATTAGTTTCGTCTGACCACAGTATGTAATTTAAAAATTCATGATCTCTGCTTATTTTTCCTCTTAGCCATCTGCAAAAAGTAAGCCTTCGAACATCATCACCCGGATGTAACACTTGAACTATGCGCCCATATCGATAGCACTTGTAGCCGTATTTCTTCCATATCTTTATCACAAGGGAGTGGGATACACCTACTTCAAGGGCGACTTGCCTGGACGATACCTCTGGATATGCTTCGACATAAGTTAGAACCGCAATCTCCGTGTCCATGTCCACACGAGGCTGCCGCTTTCTTTTGAAAGAACCCTGCAATTCCAGGTTTTTCAAAAGATTTGTAATAACCTTTCTTGTTGGCACATGCCGCAACGGATACTTATTGCGGTATCACACTAATGCAGCTCCCGCATTTCGATTATTGACAAAATACGCTTCTAATAAGTCAATTTTTTCACGATTAGAAGACATTTTAGCGAAAATCCTTAATTAATAACTCATACAAAGTTTCTCAGCTGAAACTAAGAATAACACACAGATTTTCGAATCAAATTCGAAATTTGAGGGTAAAAATTCTTTTTATTTACTTTACAGTCAATTCTACCCACTTCCTGGCCATAACAAAAAGTTAGACCATCGTAGAAATTTGTTTCTGTTGCCGAAATGTATGGGAAACGTTTTTGGCGATTTCTGTCTTTCCTAGTACTGAAAGCTAAAATGGTGTCATAGAGTTTTATGATCCCCACATGAAATAGAATCGTTTGGCATAAAAAAAAATTTTTGGACTTTTTGCATTTTTTTTTGCCAACTGTAAATTTTTTACAAAATCTGTGAATGCAGTTCAAAATATGTCAAAAAGTTAGGGAAGGTCTTCTAAGAACGTTTTGCTGTAACTGCAACGGTTAAGGTACTTGCCCTTACTGCCCCGTTTCAAAAATACACCCTGTATATGTGTCGCCGTCAACTAGCCTAATCAGCGGTTCAATTAACTGCCTAGGCTGGTAACTGAACTGCGCCATTTAATTAACGGCCTGAATGATATTCAGCCGTAACGTTTATTACAACATTAATAACCTGCTGGCTAATACTTAGGCCATTCGTAAGATGGGGCACCACCGCGAAATAAGATAGAAAATGACATACATACCCATACACATAAATACTCACGCCCGTAAATCTCTGAAGGAGTAAATATAGGTGTATTCACAGAAAATAAGTGATAGGTTTTTTGAGATAGTTGCGCAATCCGACGAGGATAGGTTAGGTTAGAAGGCGATTTTTATTTTATTTTATTTAACTATACAGAAATAAGTCAATTTCTTAGCTGGTTGATTAAATGGCAAGGCAAGTGATTAAACGTCATAGATCCAAGCTATTTGGCTAGCCGATAATCAACTGGCTGAACATCATTCGCTAATTGAACGGCGCCGTTTAGTTACCGGCCTAGGCAGTTAAATGAACTGCTGATTAAGCTAGTTGGCTGCGACATATGCATGAATGCACATGCGCATGTAGTGTGATAGAAACGAGTAAGAGGTAGCCAACAAGGGTAGAGCTTACTTTCTGGTAAATTGTTATAGTCGCCAAAAAACACGAGTTAAATTATCCGATGCGGGCATTAATTATGCGTATGTGCATGTGGTCTCAAATGCATTATAGAAAAGGAGAAAATGCATCTATTGTAGTAAAAATGGCACTATATCTGAATGCTCTTGCAATGGTAAGAGGAAAATAGAAGAAGTGATTAAGAAACAGGATTGGAAGGATGTTTAGATTTCAGCGCTGTCGTACACACATGGCAAGGTCATACCATGGCCTATAAGTGCTTACAATAACCGTAGTTTCATTTACACTATCTAGAGAAAAAGCTTTAAACAGGGGTGAACTGGTAAAGGAAAGAGTAAAATTATCCACATTTTTGCACTGAATGGGATTCGACCTCGCATCCTCCGATAGTCGAACGTTCTACCGCTACGCCACACAGACAAGACGTCATGTTAGTATATTTTTTTCTTTCATCCAGATAATGTCTTCGGAAAAGAAGCCGATAAGCGTGGCCGCGACGGCGATAGCTCTCCGCGGGGTCCGTCTCTTTCTAACAGCTAGCAGGAATGCTGCTGAGCGTTCCCTCCCCACGGCGTCCCAGCCAGCTCCACGCGGGAAACCCAAGCGGAAGCAGGTGGTGATCGGCAATAAGCTGCCGCAGAAGGTGCTGGAGATGTTGGTGAAGACGTCTAAGTTCAACAAGTAAGTAATTCTAACTTTAATCATCATAACCGACAGTCCCGGATCCTTTGAGCGGGACGTGAAAAAGCATCTGATGCGGCCGTCAAGCTGAGTGCTACCATTATTAACATGGTACGTATTTGTAAGGGTGACCCTTTTTCCTGAGACTTTGCCTTCATCTTACCATCAGGCGAGATAAAGTAAACAAAAATAACTGATATTTCGGCACAAACGCCGTGATCACGGTGTAAATCTAAATATGTACATATATATAACTCCTAAGTGACTGACTGATTGACATAGTGATCTATCAACGCACAGCTGACGGATCGGGCTGAAATTTGGCATGCGAGTAGATGTTATGACGTAGGCATCCGCTAAGAAAGGATTTTGATTAATTCTACCCCCAAGGGGATAAAATAGGGGATGAAAGTTTGTATGAAACTTTGTCAATTTTAAACCGATCGGGCTGAGACTTTGCATGCATAAAGCTACTATGTTGACTCAACACTAAGCCATAACCGACATCCACGCAGGCGGAGCCGCGGGCAACAGCTAGTAAATAAATAAATACCGGTTACATACACGAAACAATGCAAAAACATGGTAAATATCCCGGCGAGTGGTACTTACACTAATAATGTGAATGACCATGTTAATCTTAAATCTTCATAGTGATTGCGTCCAAATTTTGTACTTTACCCAAGGTTTACTTGTTGTTTTTGATTGGTATGTCAACTTTCCCCCACCGCCGCCGGCGCAGCCGAGGCCCACCAATCCGGTGGAGGCCTGCATGGCAACGATGGCCGCCATGGAAAAGCGGCAGGCGGCGCACGAGGAGTGGACGCGGAGTTGTCTGGAGGCCATTATGGACTCCATCCGTCGTCCGCCCCTGGCGCCGCCGAGTGGGGGCTACGCCGGAACAGTAAAGCGGGGCCCCAGCCGTACGGTGACGGCGGGGACCTCGCAGGAGTCGGCCCGCAGTGTGCCCACTGCGCCTGCTGCTCCGGCCGCTACCGCCGCCTCAGCCGGGAGCGCCCAAGCCAAGGGCAAGGGGAAGGGGAAGGGCAAGGGGAAGACGTCCCCAGTCCCAGCCCCGGCCCCGGCCCCGGCTTCGGTCCCGACTGCCTCCACGAGCTCCGCACCGGCGGGGGGCTGGGAGGTGGTCGGCGAGGCCAGAAAAAGCCGGAACGCCCGTAAAAAGGCAGCCAAAAGGGCCAAGAAGGCCCAAGCTGCTGCGAAGGGTGCGCCAGGAAAGCTGCGCGTCCCCCGTACCACCGCTGTCGTCTTAACGATGACACCGGAGGCGACGGCGAGGGGCGTGCAGTACGTGGACCTGGTGAAACAGGCGAGGGGCCTCATTGATATGAGGGCCCTCGATGTGGCGGGGACTCTCCGAGTGACACACACTCGGACGGGTGCCCGTCTCATCCACGTCCCTGGCGCCTCCAGTGGTCCCAAGGCCGATGCCATTGCGGCTAGGCTGAGGGACACGCTGGATGCGGCCGACGTCCGGGTGTCCAGGCCCACCAAGTGCGCAGAATTGCGCATTTCGGACCTGGACGACTCCATCACGGCCGAAGAGATTCGGGTCACCGTGGCGGAGGCCGGGGGTTGCCCCCTGGAGGCGGTTAAGGTCGGAGCGATCCGCTACGGCCGTCGCGGACAGGGGGCAACAGTTGTCGGCTGCCCCATCGCAGCAGCCCAAAAGGCTGCCGACCGGCGGATACTCGCGGTAGGCGGCGTTGTAGGAGTCCGGGTACGGCTCCTGCAGGCTCGGCCGGACAGGTGCTTCAGGTGCCTGTCGGCCGGCCACGTGGGTGTGCAGTGCAAGGCGGAGGTGACGGTCGGCGACCGTTGCTTCCGCTGCAGCCAACCCGGTCACAGAGCCGGCAATTGCGAAGCTCCGCCGCACTGTTTCAGGTGTGCGGCGGAGGGCAAGCCGGCCGACCATAGGGTTGGCAGCAAGGCCTGCACCCGCGGGGAGCCGCTGCCGCGAGGCGGGCGTTCCGCCAACGGTTCGGTGCGGGATGCGGAGATGGTTCCATAATGGATCCCCAGCTCCGCATCCTGCAGGCGAACGTGGGCCACGGTGTCGATGCTCAGGCCCTTCTGCTCCAGAGCATGGCACAGTGGTCCATACACGTCGCCGCTGTCGCCGATCCATACACTCACCGGCCCCTCGGGCCCGCCTGGGTGGTCGACCTGGATGGATCGGCGGCACTGGTGCATAACGCCGCTGCGGGTGCCCCTCCCCTTGTAGTGATCGCAAGGGAGCATGGCATCGTAGCGGCGCGTGTAGGGGAGATTGCGGTCGTGGCCGTTTATCTCACGCCGGGGTCACACCGACTCATCGGGCAGTATCGGCGGTCGCTGGAGCGGCTGACCGACGTCGTCAATGCCTGTACGCCTCGTCCGGTTCTTGTGCTCGGGGACTTCAACGCCTGGTCTCAGGCTTGGGGTTCCCGGCGCACGAACGCGCGGGGCAGGGCTCTGGAGAGCTGGGCCGATTCTCTCGGCTTAGTTCTCCAGAATCGCGGGGCCGAAGCCACGTATGTGGGCACCTTTGTGGCGGGGGAGCGCAGGTCGATCATAGACCTTTCGTTCGCGAGCGCTTCCCTGTCACTCCGCGTGCGGGACTGGCGTGTCGCCGTGGAGGTGGAGACACTATCGGATCACCGATACGTTCGGTTCGATGTCTCCCCTCCTGCGGGTGATGCGCCGGTCATATCGGCCCAACGCGAGCCGCGCTGGGTGTTGGGGCGACTGAATCGGGAGGACCTCCTGGAGGCCGCCATCGTACAGGCCTGGGCCATTGCGCCGGACAGGCCTGTCGACATAGACGATGAAGCGGCCTGGTTCCGGGAGGCCATGACACGGGTCTGCGATGCGGGTATGCCTAGGGCTCCAGCCTATAATCCGAGGCGTCGGGTCTACTGGTGGAATGCGGAGATCGCGAGGCTGCGTCAAGCCTGCGTGATCACGCACCGCCGGTGGGCTCGACTCCGTAGGAGGCGTAGCCATACCGCAGATTCGGAGCCCCGACTGGCGGAGCTTCACGAGGGATACAGGGAGGCCCGGAATGCCCTCCGAGCGGAGATCAAGCGGTCTAAGGCCGCTTGTTACCGGGAGCTCCTGGAGACGCTGGAGCGGGACCCATGCGGGCGGCCTTACCTTATGGTAAGAGAAAAGCTGCGCCCCCGGGCCCCTCCGCTGACCCAGGTGCTCGAACCGGCTCTGCTCGGAGGAGTGGTGGAATCCCTGTTCCCGGCGCGAGCGGAACATGTTCCGCCGCAGATGGCTCCGCCGCCTCGGTCGCCTACGGCACCCAGTACGGCGCCCAGTGCGGTGATTGACGACGACGTGCCCGAGGTCACTTGGGTAGAACTAGAGCTGGCGGTGCGAAGGCTGAGAGCCAAGAAAAACACCGCCCCGGGACCCGACGGCATTCCAGGCCGCGCGTGGGTCCTAGCTCTAGGGGAAGACGGTCTCGAACCCCGACTGAGAGGGTTCCTCAGCGCATGTTTGGAGCGGGGCCAGTTTCCGAAGATGTGGAGGACGGGGAAACTGGTCCTCATCCGCAAGAAGGGACGCCCGGCGGACGAGCCGTCCGGGTACCGGCCCATAGTGCTGCTCGACGAGGTGGGCAAGCTCTTCGAAAGAGTAATTGCCAAGCGTCTCGTCGAGCATCTCTCTAGAGTGGGGCCGGACCTGGCGAATACCCAGTTTGGGTTCCGCCGGTGGCGTTCCACTGTGGATGCCATCATGCGTGTGAGGACTCTGGCGGAGGATGCGGTTGCCCGGGGCGAGGTGATGTTGGCGGTGTCCTTGGACATCTCCAACGCCTTCAACACCTTGCCCTGGAGTTGCATCAGGGAGGCACTCGTGTACCACGGTGTGCCTCTCTACCTCCGCCGCATAGTCGGGGCTTACCTGACGGAGAGAGCCGTCGTCTACCCGAGTTCGACCGGAGTCGGTAGGCGTGAGATGTCGTGCGGTGTTCCACAGGGATCGGTCCTGGGGCCGTTACTGTGGAACATCGGTTACGACTGGGTGCTTCGCGGTGACTTCGCGTACGGTGCCACCGTCACGTGTTATGCGGACGACACGCTGGTGACGGTGAGCGGGGCTACGCACCGCGAGGCAACCCTGAGGGCCACGACCGCGGTTGGCCAAGTCGTCGAGCGGATCTGGCGGCTGGGTCTCGAGGTGGCTCTGCACAAGTCCGAGGCCATGTTCTTTCATGGTCCTCGGCGCAGGCCAGGCCCGGGAGCCAGCCTTACAGTGGGAGGCACTCCCATCGACATCAAGCCCCAGCTGAAATACCTGGGGCTCGTGCTTGACGGTCGATGGGACTTCGGACAACATCTCCGAAGCCTGCGCCCCAAGTTGGTCACCACGGCGAATGCCCTGAGTCGGCTGCTGCCCAACTTGAAGGGCCCAGGGGCCTCCTGCAGGAGACTCTACGCGGGTGTCGTGCGGTCCATGGCCCTATATGGGTGCCCCGTGTGGGCGGACACCCTGGGGGCCAGATTCCTGCCTCTGCTCCGTACGGCGCAGAGGACGATGGCCTCCAGGGCCATCAGGGGGTACCGCACGATATCCTTCGAAGCGGCGAGTCTCCTGGCCGGATCGCCACCGTGGATCCTGGAAGCGAGGGCCCTTTCGGCACTATACCAGTTCCGAAAGGAGGCGCGGGAGCGGGGATTCGATCCCGAGCCCGAGGACATTCGGGCCGAGAAATCCCGGCTCCACCAGGTCATGGTGGCCGAGTGGGAGCGACGACTTGGGCAACCACGCGCAGGGCACGCCGTCATTGCGGCGGTAAGGCCCATCATGGGGGAGTGGCTAGAGAGGCCACACGGGAGCCTCTCGTACCGTCAGACGCAGATGATAACCGGGCACGGTTACTTCGGGCGGTATCTGCGTCTGATGGGTATTGAGCCAACGCCCGAGTGCCATCACTACGACGCGAGCGTGGACTCGGGGCTGCACACGCTCACCGAGTGTCCGGCGTTTGAGACGCCGAGGCGGGAGCTTGTGCAGGCCCTGGGGGTGAGAGTGCTCACGCTCTCCACCCTGCTCGCGGCGATGGTCCGCTGCGCGGATGCGTGGGCGGCCAGCGCCTCTTTCTGCGAGCAGGTCATGCTCGCGAAGGAGACAGCAGAGCGGGCGCGGCGCGGTGAGCGAGAAAGACTCGCTGACATCGCTGCTCGCGCCCGAAGGCGGCTCGGGCGTCGGAGGGCGCTTACAGACCTCCGCCCCCCATGAGCGCGGGCCTGAGGGTGACGGGTGGAGCCACCCGTCACCCTAGCAGAAGCAGGCCACGGCGGCGGCGCGCATTGTAGGACGATGCGCGCCTCCCCACACCGGGGTTGAGTCGGGGACGGCGTGGTCCCCACCTCCCGAGGAGGGCCAGACCGAAAGGGATGGCCCTGGGTCAGCCGGGGTGCGAGGGATATGCCGCAAGGCAACCTCACCTTCGGCCTAGCACCACGACCCACAGACGGCGTGCGGTTTAGTCGGTTCGAGTCCGACATAACCTTCCCCTCCGGCTCCGGAGGGGCGGGTATCCGTGGGGATTTCCCGCACGTAAAAAAAAAAAAAAAGGTATGTCAACTTTCCCGGAGCGATTACTGTTTGATAGCAGATGAGGTTGAATTGAGTTAGAGTTAATCTGTTATAGAGTCCTGCAGACCGGCTGATTGGCCCATTAAAGCCGTATAAGGCAAACTCGTAGGAGGTAGAACACGACGGTATTTCCTTGCCCGACTGGGGAGGTACCTCCACCCTACAAAATAGCGCTGCCATAATAACCTCGTGTTGTGTTCCCAGCGGTCAGTAGGGAAGCCAGAGCTCTCTGGAGAGGTTTTGTGCTGTCAGTAGGAAGACCAAAGGCTATTCCTGCTTTGTCTTCTACGCTGACGGCACAGAAACTCTCTGTATTTACAGGGTCGTCAGCACGAGTGTGACTCCCCTGGTGTTGTGCATGGCCATAGGCCACGGTAACTACTTACAGGTGGTATGTGGAATTGTCTGCCACGTCAGTTATATAAAAGAAAAACTAAAAGCAGGAGAAGAATGCAATACCTGGCTTCGAGTCAAGGTGATCGCTTGTGCAAGTGGGAATAACGTGATCAATGATGATGATGGTATAGCTAGATATATAAAGTTTTACTTATCATTATAAAGTATATAGCCTATTGGTATGGGTAATGGACTGCTGAGACGAGCTCTCGGGTTCGATACCAGGTTTTACCATGGCACACACCGATGTAGGTTTATAAGTGCCCGGATAATGGCAATAGACTCGCCACCTATTATATTGGGACCTAACAAACTGGCGAAATGTGGGTGCTAGCACCTCTGCCTACCCCTTCGGGGATATAGGCGTGAGTTTATGTTATGTTATGTTATGTTATTTATTTTAAAAATAATGGAAGGCAATGAATCTAAAGATTACTGTGGGTCACGACTCACGAGTGACTTCCGATGAAACTAATCCAAGAAGTGCACGCAAAAGCTACTTACCAACAAATCCAATTCGAAATGAATCCATTCGATAGATATTTGTATACGTAAACAATGGATGAATATAATGGCTATAGTTTGTATAACTCGGGACACATATCTTGGACCTAAGTCGCGAGACAAACGAGGCCCTATCGCGCGGATTGTTTTGTAATAATCTATGCTTGCTGAACTTGAGCTCGTCCACCCCCTTTCTAATCCGTTCTAACCTCAAAAGACACCCAAGCAACGTGTACTGCTCTTATTGAGCACATTGTGAGCACATTTTAGAAGCGGTTTATACAAAAGAGACGTGGCGGCGACGTATGACGAGCACAATATAAACCTTATGAAGTGTACTATAACGTCGTTTTTGTCTTAGAAGAGAATTGCGTCCGAGCTTCCAGGTGACGTCCCGCCACTAAAGTGACGCGCCATTGCATCGAGTGGCGTCACGTTGTTGACGTTATTGTACACTACTTATGGTTTATCTTGTGTTATTTAAATTGTCCGCTACCACCAAATGTCCTCGCCACGTCTCTTCTGTGTAAACCGCGCCTTAGGCCCAAAATATATGTCTCAAGGTATACATTATGAGGTAGATTTCAGTAGAGGGCTCACGCGCGACGGAGCGGGTCGTGTACGCCATGCCTAATAAAAAACTTAAAGAAAAGCATCTCGACGCGTTATATAGGCTCACACATTTTACAAAGTGAGTTTTTGTTTTATTTGTGGTTTTGAAGGAGTTGAATAGGCTGTTTCGTGTGTTAATAGATGAATGAATACTATATAGAAATGTTTGTGTGTTTGTTTACTTTTTTAAGAGCAACTTTTTTAAATATTTTTGTTGTAATGAAATGCAGATACGTTAACTTAAATTGTAAGGGAATCCCGCCATACATCGGGCATTGCGCCATCGGCGATCCCATATAAATTCTGATAATCCGTAAAAAAGAAATCAGAATGTTTCTAACGTATAAAATTTAATTAACTAGCTAACCCGGCGAACTTCGTACCGCCAACATTTTTCCGCTCGCCGATCCCGTTCCCGCTGCACCCTCTTCTATATTAAACATGTATTATACAAATAAACTTTCCTCTTGAATCACTCTATCTATTAAAAAAAAACCGCATCAAAATCCGTTGCGTAGTTTTAAAGATTTAGGCATACAAAGGGATATAGGGACAGAGAAAGCGACTTTGTTTTATACTATGTAGTGATTTACTAAAGCATGCCATGTATTTGACATGTAAGGCTATTTGTGGGTAAAGTTTGTGTTATTTTCAATAGGCTAGACTTAGAAGGTCAACTCAGTTGAGTTTACATAGAAAAATGTCAACTAGTGTTGGAAACAATTTAAGAATATTCTTGTAGGTACTATTTTATGTACCTACTAGAGATGGGCCGAGTACTCGGTTGCTACTCGGTACTCGGCGCACTCGGCGGGTTTTTTGATACTCGTACTCGGCCGAATAACTCGGTTTTAATGCCGAGTATACTCGGTTCAGGTAAAGCAATATAATTTACGTTGTCGACGTTGACGCAACTGGCTCACGATTTTGAGATATTTCCAGCAAAGTTTCATTATCCAAACCTTTAAACTCTTCTGTATGTTTTATTCTAACATGGTTTAACATTGCTGTCGTAGAAGCCTTCCGTCCAACACCACTACGTGAAATGAATTGCATAAGGTGCATTACGCTTTTGTTTTATCTTCTTCAATGTCGTCGTAAAATGTCCAAATTCGGGATCTTTTACGTGAACTCATCACAGTCAATTGTTGATTAACACACTTTTTCAATTATTTATCTACTATGACATGCAACGTGACGTATTTGTTTGTAAACTAGCAAGCGACTGAGACTGATAGATGAAAGGCGGGGGCGGGGTGAGGGGTGTATAAACGCGAGCCGGCCGCTCGTACCGCGCGAACCTGTTTGTACTTGTTTACGCGCCCGAAACGGGAATTTAATTGAACAGAGTTACTCGGCCGAGTACTCGGTTGGAAAAAAATTGAACCGAGTAAAACTCGGTACTCGTTACTCGGCAAAAGTGCTACTCGGCGCATCTCTAGTACCTACCTAATAGTGTTGCGATTGCAAAATTGGGTGTTTATAGGCCTAATTTTATTAGACAAAATTTAGCTAAACCTTTATTAAACTTTTCATAAGTAAACAGGTCCATTTTGGAACACAAACTTTATTTATCTATTTTTTTTTGTTTTTGACTCTTGGTGTTGTACACGTCCATAGTCCACTTTCCATCAGGCGGGCCATGAGCTGGTTTGCTAGCTCTGTGGTATAAAAAACGTCTTGGAACCCAGATTATGCTTTCCTACTACTACTCCCTTTCACAATTTGATCTAGTTTATTTTGGCTTTAACGAGAGCAAATGTCGTCTAACTAGCTAGAAACCTGCGACCAAGGCCAATGGCACACCATCTTGCAGGGGAACATCTGGACCCGGGGCCCGCTCTCCCAATGCTCACTATCATAACACTCGGACTTTTGCATAAGCTATTACTATCTAACCTCCAATCGGTCCTTCGACAGACGTGGCCAGCCCATTGCCACTTCAGCTTGCTTATTCTGCGAGCTATGTCGGTAACTTTGGCTCTTTGTCGGATGACCTCGTTCCGAATTCTTTCCTTCTGAGAAACTCCAAGCAAAACTCGCTCGATAGCCCACTGCGCGACTTTTAGTTTATGGACTAGCCCTACCGTCAGTGTCCACGTTTCGGCACCGTAAGTCATAACAGGTAGGACGCACTGGTCAAATACCTTTGTTTTCAGACATTACGGTAGGGGGGAAGAGAAGACTCGACGTAGTTTGCGAAATACTTTAATTAGTTAATTAGATAAGGTGTGGGCATTCGTGATACAGGGTTCACCTAGTACGAATGCCTGAGCACTCCTTGTAATTTAATTTTAATCCTACAACTATAACTTTTACCTGTAATAAGCTTATGGAAATAAATTATTATCTAATTAACAAAGCTCAACAAATAAGTAGCCTGAAGTATATGAATAACACGAAAAATAAGAGTAGAGCAGCATGGGAATTGATTAAGGAGAAAGTTTCACATAACAGCGGAACATTACACTCTGAAATTGACACTATAACATTTCATAATAATATTTATAATGACGGACAACAAATATCTGACCTATTTAATGACTATTATATATCCTTGACCAACACGACTAAAGACATAGTGACACATACACCAACCTCAAAGACTACAATACCTCAAAACCCTAAAAGTATATTCCTTACACCCATGGACAAAAATGATATTGACAAAATAATTAAATCTCTAAAAAATTCTTACTCCACTGGATACGACGGGATCAGTACAAAAGTATTAAAACAATGTGCAAGTAGCTTATCAGACCTTTGACATACATTATTAATTTATCATTGACAGAAGGAGTGTTCCCACAACGCCTTAAAAAATCTATTATTAAGCCTCTTTATAAACGGGGACCAAAAACCGACATGGGTAATTACCGACCAATAACGCTGATTCCAATATTGTCAAAAATCTTCGAAAGGGTTATGTACAATAAATTAGAAAATTTCTTAACCTCATGTGGCATAGTAAAGAATGAACAATTCGGATTTAGAAAAGCTAGCTCTACGACACTAGCATGCTTCTCACTAATTAGGCAGGTCGTGGAAAGTCTTAACGAAAAGTCTAAAATAGTAGGTATTTTTCTAGACATGTCAAGGGCTTTTGATTTTGTCCATCATGAGACCCTATTAAATAAACTTTCTTGCTACGGCATTCGTGGAATCGCGAATGAGTGGATCAGAAGTTACCTTACGGAGAGAGTACAAAGTGTGGAAATTTCAAGAGTTTGTAGATTTGATCAGAAAGTATTTAGATCTGAATACAAACAAAACAATTATGGCACTCCTCAAGGGAGTATACTGGCACCTTTACTCTTTCTGACTTACATTAATGACCTCCCTGATGCCACTAACAAAAAATGTATCTTATTTGCAGACGATACGACACTAATAATTAAGGGTGACAATAAAACAGATTTTAATAAGGAGATATACAATGCACTTTATGACATTACAAACTGGCTGAAGCATAATAATTTAAAAATAAATATGGCCAAGACAAAGATAGTTCAATTCCAAACAGTAAACTCTAACCCCCCCAACCTTCAAATATGTTTCGACAACTGTAAGCTCTCCAATACAAATGAGTGTGTATTTCTAGGCATAACCTTAGATCAGTTTTGTAGCTGGAAACCACATGTAGAGAAAGTACTGCACAAAATGGACAGATTCGTTTTTGTACTGAAAAAAATGAGACAAACAGTAAATCTTGAGGCAGCTATGACAGCCTATCATGCATACGTGTCTTCTATAATAAGATATGGTCTCATAATTTGGGGTAATTCCGTAGATGTCGATCGAGTCTTCAAAGCACAAAAAAAATGTATCCGTGCTATGTGTGGAGCAGACTTTCTCGATAGTTGTAAGCCACTGTTCAAAAAACTTAAAATACTGCCTCTACCATGTCTCTATATCTTGGATATTTGTGTCTTTGTAAAAAAACATAAAGAACTATTTGAGAAGTTCAGTGATAGAGAAAATAGTCGTACTCGGCATAGGAATAAGCTATGTCTGCCTATGGTAAGGCTAGAATTGTCTAAACGAAGTGTGTATTGCATGTGTGTAAAAATATTTAATCACTTACCTAATGACATTGCTGAATTACCTATCCGATTATTTAAAAGGACATTAACTAGAATATTATTAAATAAAAATTACTATGACATAAATGAATATCTAAATGACAAATCTATAGAATGACAATTAAATATATGTAATTAAATTAATAAAGTTTTTAATAATGTTAATGTTAAATGTAAATTGAAATTGACAAAATATGTATTTTGCATGCCATCATGTGGCAGAATATGTATGAACTTTATTATATTGTAACACCTTTCTATCTACCATATTCTTGCAAATAAATTAAATTTGAATTTGAATTTGAATTTAATATTTAATTCGATAATAATGTATTTCCATAATCAGCTTATGGAATAGCTGATTACAAATTTCTCCTTATAAGAGTGTTACATTACAGGTAAAAGTTATAGTTGTAGGATTCAAATTAAATTACAAGGAGTGCTCAGGCATTCGTACTAGGTGAACCCTGTATCACGAATGCCCACACCTTTCAAGAGATCCGTTCAGAGTGGCATAGATTGTATGAGTAATTACACATGTCATAATATTTAGATTTCTACTATTCAAAATACAATGAATTAATTGTGACAAAAATAAAATAAAATAAAATAATAATGCAGATATTAATGAACGCCCACTTATATAACAGTTTTACTATGAATAAAATAATAATGCAGATGTGTGTGTGTGTGTGTGTGTGTGTGTGTGTGTGCCGGGTGAGTGCGGCAATATTTAAGTATTGATTCGCCTTATTGTAAAGTCTGGCACCCAATATCCAAAATTGTCTTTCGGCAGTTGCGGTTTTGTGCCTGTCGGAAGTAAAAACATTTAGTCTCCTGCACCGACCAGTTCTCATGTTTAGAGAGTGCGATGCTGGGCCGTGCTTGCGTAGGACTGTTTTGAGCACATACAGCTGCCTAATGGTAAGGACCTCACAGTCAAAGTAAAGGTTCGCTGTCGGATACCTAAAGGGTCTTTTGCACATAACCTTGAGAACAGCTCTCTGTGCTCTCTCCAGTTGGATCACGCTTGTTGGAAAGGTGCCACCCCAAGCGACAATACTAAGCCCATCAGGGATTGGGCAAGAGCGAAGTAAATGCTTTTTAAGGTTGCAAAATCCGCTGCCGATCTGAGCTTTTTAAAGACGCACAATAGTTTACGAATACGCGGAACCAGAGTGTCAATGTGTTTGTTCCAGCTGAGTGAACTGTCAAGATGCACTCCCAGGTATTTGAGGTCCGATTTCCTTGGAATGGTGGTACAATTGCAGGAAGTGTCTTTTCGTAGAGCATTTATATACCCTAACTGAGAACACCTCGGTACTGGGCTGCCCCACAGTTGAACACGAGAAGGTGATGTAAGAAGTTTTTTCTAGATTTAGAGTAAGAAGGCTGCAGTCCAGCCGGATATTTCTGGCTAGTTCTTGCTCGAAGTTGTTTTTACCGAGCTGGATAGCCTGGCCCAGATATACATATTTTTGGACAACTTCGAGCGTCACCCCTTCGATGGCAATCGGTCTCGGTGCAACATGTTCGTTGAACATGATCTTGGTTTTATCCAAATTTACACCGTGGCCGACGCGTCGAGAAGCTCCATCAAGGCTGTGCAGCATCCCGATCAGTTGTTCCAGCGACTCCGCAATAACGACGATGTCATCGGCGAACCGAAGGTGTGCGATGTACACACCGTTTATGTTGATACCCCGCCCAGTCCAATACAGAGACTTGAAGACGTCCTCCAAAGCATTGGTGAATAGTTTCGAGGATATAACACCCCCTGCCTGACTCCACGCTGGAGGCTAATGGGTTTCGTCTTCTGGTCTTGGAGCTGGACGGGCATTGTGGCAGTGTCAGTAGACTGCAGTGAGTTAATTGATTGATTTTTTAATTGATGGATCAAAGAAAATCATGTCAAGGGATGAAATGACTCTTTGTTGTACTTAGATTTTTCTACGTCGCGTGCATTTGTAGCAACATAAACAATAGGCTTTACGCTTCACTATAAACGAAGTCGATAGCGATCTGCAAGTTTACGAGCTAGTCTATCTGTTCCTGTTCCAACGGTACGACCATTGTACTAACAGAACTTATGGAATGGCAATTACTGCGTCGAAGAGATAGAGACGGTTAATTTTCTACTTCAGTAAGTAAATGCGAAATTGAATAGGTATTTACCTATAGACAGATCAATACATATGCACCAAGTAAGTAAATTAAACTAATGCTTAGGTACCTACTTCAGGGATCTGGGGGCAAGATGGGGACAACGTGGTTCCCACACCTAGGCTATCTTGAAACAACTACATAAGACAATTAGCTTAGAGTTCCCCCGCATACGGTGCAGAACATTCCTTCAAGAACCAAGCGGTACGGTGACTCTTTTTTTCTTGTCGTACCATTAAGACCTGGAATTCTTTGTCAGCTCACGTGTTTCCTTCTTCCTACAGTCCCGGTCCTTTAAACGGGGCGTGAAAAAGCATCTGATGAGGCCGTCAAGCTGAGTGTCACCATTGATAACATGGCACGTGTTTGTAATGGTGGCCCTCTTCCTGAGACTTTGCCTTACTTTTACCATCAGGCGAGATGAAGTGAACAAAAATAACTTTTATTTCGGAACAAACGCCGTGATCACGGTGTAAATAAATAAATAAATACCGGTTACATACACGAAACAATGCAAAAACATGGTAAATACCCCGGCGAGTGTTACTTATACATGTCATTGTTAACTGACGATGACCCAAGGCGGCGTGCGGTTTTAGTCGGGTCGAATCAGACATAACCGTCTCCGCCAGGTATGATCGGTCTTATTATCGGGTGTAAGGTAGCCCAATAAGGCAATTCTTTCACACGGCTGAACCTGAACCTCTTGCGGATTTTGGGATTACCCTCTCGGGTGTGAACCACTAGAACTGGAAAACACGTCGCACTGTTGACACTTTTTCTTCTTAGAGTCAAAGGTTCATATAATTCCCTACATTATGTTTCATCGGCCCACATAGGTCCTCGAGAGTACAGGTGGAGGGAGACAATGGGCATGAATGCAAATGCAGAATGGACTGGAATGGAGTCCCTCTGTCGTTACACAGGGGACATTGTTCCTGACGACGAAGTTTCGGTTCCTCATCAGCTGCTATGGTGTGATCTCTTCATAACGCGGTCATGAAATTCAAGAATTTATCGAGTATGAAGTATTGAACTAGATTTCTTTGTTAATAAATTCTTAGTCTAGAACTGTGCCTGGTAGACAACAATAACATCGCTCCCTATTACTTATAGGTACGAAAACTATATCTATAAAGTTAAGTGTACCTTAATAAATTACGTCTTTACATACCATTTGAGATCGAAAAATAAAAAATGAACAAAGAAACGCATTGCAGTGCTTAATTAACCTCCTAGATATGAGAACAGTATTCTATACAATTATATGCTCTTTATATCCTCTGCTCTCAATGGCCAAGAGTACCTGACATGAAATCACAAAATCGTGAAAATATACACATTCTAAGATCTTGCTTTTAGAAATGCTTACACTGTTAAAGAAGTAAACAAGCACATGGGCGAATTGATCACAAGTGCGAAGCAGAACACTAAAAAAGTGCTATTTATCTTTCAATTTAATGACCTGTTTTAAGAGTAGGCCTTATTGGTGCTGGCGATGAAAGTGGGTATCTGAAAAAATGATCATATTCTAATCTGTAATTTTTTAGGTCGAACTTATTAATTAATTTTGGTCTTACTATTTTGTGACACGTCTAAGCGAAATCTGTATACAAACTATTTCAAGAAAACTTGCTGTTACTATCCCCGGTGTTTTGAATGTTTTATTACTGCGGCTGCTATAGAAAATTGCTTCGTGAGTTCGTAGTTAATTAAAAGCGATATCGGTATTGATTAATTCAGTTTTCATTAGACTATTAAACCCCACAACCGGGTCAAAAGGAGTGTACTGACTATGTTAAGGTCCTGGTAAACTAGAGCAATCATAAGCATCCTGTGAACGCGAAAAAACAAGCAGGAACCCTTCGAATAATGTATCCTATTATTCGTAGCAGGAACCCGATTAAGTAAAACTACGTTTTCAAAACGCGTGAGTGAGAAATTGTAAAATAAAAATTCTCAAAACATACTCGTTACGAACGTTACGTTTGATTTACACAGATATACTGAACATCAAATACTTTTTCTTGCTTCTCTTTCTAATAGGATTCTTATCATGCTTATTACAAACGAGGTAAGGTTTTTGAAGCAGGCTCCAGAAGCATTTCAAAGAACATTTTAGCGAAACGACAGTAAATTTATCCCGTGCATTTGTTGCATTTCTTGTTTCTATTTTCCTTTAATATACAGGGTGGAAGATTTTAACCTTACCTGGAGGGGAAGTATTCTAAATACTGGAGATACCGAATTTCACTCAAAGGAAACATTCCTTTATTTTTATAAAGAAACAAAACTGCATTCAAAGATTTTTGAAAGCTCGCTTGCCGCACCCGGTAGCCAAACCGACTAAAATCCCAAAAAGTTTCACCTGTAATTTTATGGCATCAATCGATAGTGTCAATCATAGGGATAAAATCTGTCCAACAAATATGGTAAATTAAACGAAAGGGAGTTCACAAAATCTTAACTCATAAACTCCGTGCCAGTAGATACAGCATTTTTACTCAAGGAGTCATCAGAAACCTTATCACTTGACGCTAAATATTTATTAAAATAAGTAGATAGTAAATGACTGAACTTTGTTTCCGGTTTAGATTGTAACTTTATTGTGTAACTGCATGGGTATGTAGGTAGGGTTGGTAGTAATTTTGAATGGCTAGATTGGAAACCTCGCGGTGTACCCTGGACAACAGTGATGGTGAGCGGTTTGCCGTATTGGTGGTTCTACTTTCTTCTTTTTCTTCATCTTACCGTTAATCCCCGTCGCATCCGATGCCTCCACTTCGGAAACTGGGATTCACTTTACTAGTGTAACTGCGGGTTTGGCTTAGCTTCGATATTTTCCGTGAGATTTGAAATTTGAGATTTTAGAGAGATTTGATCTTTATGATTGACCATGTCGATGGATGATATAAAAATAGAAATTGTTATTTTTCGGATTTTAGTTTTAGTTTTTTAGTTTTTTCGATTATCTTTATTCTTTTTAAAAATAAAGGAATGTTTCATTTGAGCGAAATTCGCTATTTCCAGTATTTAGAGTACTTCCCCTCCAGATAAGGTTTAAATCTTCCACCCTGTATATTACGTGCATGTGTTCTTCCGCAATAAAAAAACAATTTCTTTCTTTTTTTTTCTAAGTACATTGAAGTCATCATCATCTTCATGGAGAGATATTTTCCTGCAATTATATTGAAATCTCTGGCTGTATATCAAAAGGTTCAATCGACAAAGGAGATACGGACACATTTTTTCATATAAAGTTGTATGTATTCTTTGTCGACTGTATCTACCTACCTACCTAACATTGTGATACTTCTTGTCGGCAGGCCTGAGTTGGAAGCTCTGTACTCGATGTACAGGAGGCTGGTGACGAGTGCTCAAGCCGCTGCACCAGCTACAGCCATCGGACACCCGCCGAAGATCGATGTGAGTGTCAATATGGGAGTAGTTTTTGTACACAACAACAAACCTGGTTACATCTAAAGTTTGTATTTTGGAACCCGGGGTGCGCTTTCCTTATCTTTCTTCTGATATGGCTTATCATGACATTAGCGTGAGGGACCACCGTTTGACCTTCCATCCTTGGCCAGAGTCTCATCCGTCAATAAGGAGGTACATAGTACATGTATTGGCTTGAAGTTGAGGTTGGTGGGTGCCCCGAAGACCTTGGTGGGACCACAAAAACACCCATTATATTCTAATAAAAGAAAATATTTATATTTATCTGCACTCCAGAACCAATATTACAATATACTCTGGGTGTAGTTAACACTGTGTAGCACGTCGTAGAACTTTGTTCGCAGAACGAACTATTATTTTCTCAATGGGCAACTTTTATTAATTTGCAATATCTAGGTATTTCATCATTCCATTTTCAGTTAATACTTTTGAAATATTTTTATTATGATAAATAAATCTTTAAGCGTTGATAGAAACAAAAAAAAACCGGTTTGACTCCGGGAGTGCCGGCAGAAGTGAAAACTTTTTCTTTCTTTCTTTCTTCGGTATATACAGAGAAAAAGATAAAAAGAACATACCATACCATACCATACCTATAATATAGCGCCAATCCTAGAACCCATCACTAATTTTCTGTCAGAAGAAATTAATAATTTACAATTTGACAAAAAGTAATAAATTACAAAAAGAAAAAATAGTGACAAAAAGTATCAGAAGCCCAGGTTCGAACCCGGTACTATCTGAAACCATAAGGATCTACAGTCAAAGCGCTTACCGCTAAGCTACGAGGCTTGTTAGCGTACCTTACAAAATAAACAATCTATAGCTAATGTTGTATGACGTCAGTCGTCGGTTACCGTTCAAAGTTCAAGTGATCCTGACGCGAGATTAATACTTTATACCCATCCAACGCCGCTAAAGAAGTTTTCACTTCAAAAAAGCAAAAAAAACTTCGCAACTAGTCCACATTAGCTTCGAATACAAGGCTTTGGTTTCGTTCGTTTCTCATCAAATAACATAAATTATATGTTGACTAGACGATACAGCTATAAAACATTGTGTATTACAAAAAGTTGGATCCGCATAACTATTAAAGTGTGTAACAAACCTAGTCAACCACAGGGCCGGAGTTGGACATTTTTCGTTTGATATTATTTATTTATTTCTAGTTCGAAGACGGGGTGTTATTTATGTTGCGGCAGATGTTCTTAGGTCAAACCCCAATCAGAAAATACATATTTATTTACACAAATATCCACCAAATCCTCTATATAATAGGAATTGGTGTCACAGCTATTTAGTGTGTAATGAGTTAAAGAAATCCTTGGGTTATTTTGGAACCAACGTGCTTATTTAAGTTGAGGTAAACGGCATTATTTACGTTTTAAACTATTTTAACAAGGAATTAAAATTGTTATATCTTCTTTATTATTTCTTGTATGCAAATGTTTTCTCTTACATCGCCCTTGTAAATGGAATACAGATAACTGAAGGTCACTGTAGAAAGTTCCTTTAAACTTTCCCATTCGTATGATTTATTAAGGTCGTAAATTTTGTTATATTATAATACATTACTTACATGCAAAACTGTCAAATATTTCTACGACGATGCACAGTCAAATTTGTATATTATTATATTTTATTACTGATTGAATTACGGCCCTGTATTCATGTGAACGCACGCAACTTGCTACAAGCTACATTTGAGAAATTACTTCGTTATTATGCTCCTAACGATACTGTCGCGAACTAGGACGATTTCGCAAGAAACTATAACGATCGTTGTCAATGACATTTTTCGAACTATTCCATACTTTTATTACAACAACTGCAGGAACCATAAAAGTATGTATATATGGTTATTTTTTTTGTTATACCGGAAAGAGCTTTCTTAGTTGCTTTCTCGATACATCAGACGAACTGCCCCTCTAGACAAGTGGCAATTCGCTAACCGGCGTTTGATGGAATAGAATGACGAATGTATGGCATTTGACGTATGTATTTGACATGCGTTACCGACTGTCATATACGTCAAATCCCATATATTCGTCATTCTATTCCACTAAACGTCAGTTAGCGAATTGCCACTTGTCTAGAGGGGCTGCTGTACAAACTTGAGCGCTTGCAGAATTTGGGAATCCGCTTTGTGTTTGGCCTATGTAAATACGACTATGTCCAAGCAATATCGCAAAAGACTGAACTGGCTCCCTATTCGGCAGCGCCGTAACCTTCACACTCTAATTCTTCTTTATACTGTTCTTCACAATCCTAATGCTCCAACTTATTTGCGGGAACGCTTTGAGTATCTTGTACCCAGGGGCAAACCCTGTCGTCTTTTTCCATCTCTTCTGCTTTGCACGCCAGCACACACTTTCAGCTGCTATGAAGGTCCCTTCCTAGTACAAACTGTACGTCTTTGAAACTCAATACCCCACTCCATTCGCGGTAGTAATACTCTGGGCATCTTCAGAAGTGCTAGCACAATAATGTAGTCTGTATATATCCAGATATTTATTATGTATGTATGTTGATATATGTGTATGTAGATATGTGTGTATGTATGAGTATAATATACATATATGTATATTTGTATGTATGTACCTACATTTGTTTGCTGGTAGAGAACTCATATTGAGTTAAGCGCGACTTTGTACATGTTTCATTGTCTTTTGAAGTAAAAACTTCATAAGCGGCGTTGGATGGGTAAAAAGTATTAAACTCGCGTAAGGATTACTTGACCTTTGATCGTAACCGACGACTGACGTCATACAACATTACAACAGCTACAGATTGTTTATTTTGTTAGGTGAGTTAAGAAGCTTCGTGGCTTAGCGGTAAACGCTTCGACTGTAAGTCTTTATGGTTTCAGATAGCACCGGGTTTGAACCTGGGCTTCTGACACTTTTTGTGATTATTTTTTCTTTTTGTAATTTATTACTTTTTGAGATATTTTTTTCTTTTTGTAATTTATTACTTTTTGTGATTATTTTTTCTTTTTGTAATTTGTAATTATTTTTTCTGACAGAAAATTTGTGATAGGTTCTATGATTGGCGCTATATTATAGGTATGGTATGGTATGGTGTGTTGTATAACGAAGAAAGAAAGAAAGAAAAAGTTTTCACTTCTGCCGGCACTCCCGGAATGCAACCCGTCTTTTTTTTATTGTATTTAACCTCGATATTATTGGTGCGCAGTAAAGAATTAGTAATAGATAATCATGGTATTTGTCGGTTTGAATCTGACATAACCGCTTCATAGGGACCAAAAGGAGTGTCCCGAGGAGGGCCAGACCGAGAGGGATGGCCCTGGTTCAGCCGGGGTGCGAGGGATATGTCGCATGACAACCTCACCTTCGGCCTAGCACTACGACCCAGAGACGGCGTGCGGTTTAGTCGGTTCGAGTCCGACATAACCTACCCCTCCGGCTCCGGAGGGGTGGGTATCCGTGGGGATTTTCCGCACGTAAAAAAAAGGGGGCCAAAAGGAGTGGTTTTTTTATTTACTTTCGGCGCAGCATCCTTAGTATCGTTCTATCTCAGACTGAAAGAATAACATAGACAGTATGCTATAGAACTAGCGTGTGAAAGCGCGTAGAGTGATACTAAACTAGAAGTTCTGTGAACAGTAGACCTCGCGAGGACACTTTGCCATATTTTTTGGCAACCTCAAAGCTAGTGGTTAAGGAGTCGGCCTTACGATCGAGAGGTCACGGGTTCGAATCCTGGCCATTACACTACCGACGTGAACCCACTCCTAGCACAAGCAATATTTGGGGGGGTTATAGAGAATATTAGTAATTTCGATAATTTCGGTTGCTAATATTCTTTATAAAAAAAAAAAAAAAAAAAAAAAACACTTTTAAAAGGAACAATGCGTGTCTTCTTATTTTAAATAATCCTGGATGTTTTAACCAAAAAATGTCGATCAGTTCATAAAACCAGCGCTACAGCAAACTCCCCACCCCCTTTCCTCATCAGTTTTTTTAATGACAAAGTTACCTTTCTGATGCATAATATTTTTTTTAACAACATCCTTTTTGGAATCGTGCCCTTCATGTTTCAGCTAAAAATCATCGAGATCCGTTCATAAATATCTTCCTTTTCTAGCTTATTATCCCTTTTATCAAAAAAAAATTCTCGACAAAAGTTGAGTTTTAAATCAAAAAACATGTGTACCAAGGTAAATGAAAATGAGCCCACTAGACCGAAACTGACAAACCGACATAAATCCGGACAATAACAAATCTGCCAACTTGTCGAAACGAAGACTCTAGTTTGCTTCGCTCAATTGGTCAATAAGTTACATTTTGCTCGCACTTTTTGTGTACGAGTGCACCATGGTAGGCTTACTATTCATTCAAACACCCACTGAAACTGAATACTATCATAGTGGCCATTTCATTCTTTTCTACTTTCGTTATCCAGGGCATTGATCAAAGCACATTCCGTGACGTCATGCACAACACTTTCGACCTGGTAACCGAAGAGGCCATACTCGAGCGAATGTGGATGACTTGGGAGCGAGGGGCCGCTGGTGGGGAAGGGTCATTGCGGTTCGAGTCCTGGGTGAGGGGATTGAGCGTTCTCTTGAGAGGCAACGTGGAGGAGAGGAGGCTGTACTGCTTCAAGGTGTATGACTTGAATAATGATGGGTATATTACTAAAGATGAGATGTTTGCGTTGCTTAGGTAAGTTCTATACTCTATTCAGTAAAAACACAAAATGTAAATGAAAATCCTAAAAAAATAACAATATTTGTCAAAAATACCAAGTCTCACCTCAATTGTTCTACCGTAAAAAGTTATGAGATTCATGTACCAAGTTGGTTATTAATTTATTCCGTCCCTACTTAAGGGACCGTCTATGTACAGTTGTTACGTAATTATATTCTGAATTTGAAGTTTCTATGTCTGCTAGAAATGCCTTAGAATTTTAATGATCGGTCAGTCAGTGAGCGACAAAATTTATAAATTTTGACTCGAATTATTAAACTACTGGTTCAAATTAATTGAAGTTTGAAATTACGGAGTTCTACAAACCTAAGAGAAAAGCTTGCACCAGAGCCCTGCCGTCAATCGATGTACCGGCTAGCAGGTGGGGTTGGATTGGATCTGTCGGATGTATTTAAAAAGTATACTACAACTGTAGTATTGGAATAACGATCCAACGATCCTCTGGGTGCGATTATCTGATTGCCCAACACCAAAAGCTCCTCACAGAGCCTCATTTATATCTACTGCACTATCTAGCTCAGTCAATTTTAAGAAAAAAAACTGTAGGTAAATGTTTTAATTGCATTCAGATTATTTTTTAATTTCAGGAACGCATTATTGAAACAGCCAGGAGATGAAGACCCTGATGAGGGAGTCAGAGATTTGGTCGAATTAGTGCTTAAAAAATTGGACATAGACAAAGATGGCCGAGTGTCAATTGACGACTACAGGTACATAATTACATAAGTAAATCAGTACCCCTAGCACGAAAAACTATCGTAACTGGCCCTAGCAGCTAGGGGTAGAGTTGTTTCAGGTTTAATACCGGGCTCATTGGTTTCTTGTGGTTCTCTGACTTTCAGACAAGCAGTAGAACTGGAACCTCTACTACTGGAAGCATTTGGTCAATGTTTACCATCGAAGAGGCACGCCATGACGTTCCTCAAGACTCTAACAAACAAGGCATGAAGCAAGCTAGCTAACTAGCTAGCAACTAATGATTGGTTACAAATAAGATTTTGCATTTAGTTTAAGTGATATTAGAAGTAGTAAGTGTAGTAGGTAAACGACTGATTTCGAGATATTTTATTTTTAAAGATACAGTTTTGTTATCATTATCGGCAAAAGTAGTTAATTAATTTAGTATAATTGATGTTTGGTAGAAATATTTTAAATAGGTGTAACAAAATATTGTTTAACATTTAAGTACTAGGGATAGTTGATGCAAATCGTAGAGGAAAAAATTCAAATTTTTAGTGACATTTCGGATCGCCTACCGCCTCAAAATCAATAGTCACTCGGCTTTTACCATTCTTCGTTAGTCTTTTTGTTCCTAAATTCACCCATGCTCCCCGGTCTACACTATTTTGGAAACTTTTGACAATTTTAGAAAAAACGAATATAAAATTTCAGATGTCAGCTTACCAGCGTACCTGTCTTCAGTGCCACAGTATGGAAGAATAATCTAGGAAAATAGTAGTTAATTCTGAAGTATTGTGCAAGACTGATGGAGTGAATGCTTGGAAAATTGCATGTCCAAACACCGATCTCCAAAAGAACCTTTTCCATAGCGCCAGTGGGGGGTGGGCTGCTCTGCAACTTAGTAAGACAAGATTTATTTAATACATGTACTAATGCTGATGAGCGAGCCCGTTTACTGGCGGTTGGAACGTGGAAATCAGGTCCTTGGATACAAATTCTTCCAACGTCTAACGAAGGGACTATGTTAGATGACACTGTCTTCCGCATCGCCACGTACCTCCGGTTAAGTGCGCCGTATGTTCCTCCGTATCGATGTCGTTGTGGAGAAGCCGTTGACAGACTCGGACATCAAGGCCTGCCGTGCTGCAGATATAATCCACCGTGCTCTTGTCACTGCCGGTGTGCCAGCTGTGCTTGAACCGAACGGTCTGGCTCTCGACGATGGCAAGAGACCGGACAAGATGTCTTTAATACCATGGAAAATGGGTAGGACAGGACTCTGGTGTGGAACGAAACATGCGTCCACACCATTGCTCCTTCCCATATAACTTGCACGGCTGTCTGTGCTGGTGCTGCTTCAGCTTCTGCAGAAGCTCTCAAGCGGTGTAAATACTCCAGTCTCTTTGGAGATTATGAATTAGTGCCGGTTTTAGTCGAAACGTTGGGGTCAGGAGGTCCGAGTGCCTATAACCTCTTCAGGGAGATTGCGAAACGTATGGTCGATGCTTCTCGTGATGAGAAAGCTGGCTTCTTTTTAAGTCAGAGAATAAGAATTACCATACAATGTGGCAATGCTGCCAGTCTTCTGGGAACGCTATCACAAGAGGCATTCTTTTAGTTTTAGTTTTAGTTTCATTTTAATTGTTTATCAAGGTGTTATTTAAATTAAAACGTGCAGCTAAAATAGATTGATAGCTACAGTGAAGAACAAAAATTTTAATTGAAAATAGTGGTTTAAATATATAAAAAAGATTATGTTAATAAATCATATTAGATGAAAAAACCTTACTGTTTAAGAAAACTAGATTATTAAGTGTTACAACACTGTATCTTCTTTTTTATATTGTGTATATAAAAACTTAAGGGTGTATAATTATTAAGATAATTATTCATTAATCATATATTATCATATTATTGTAAAATTTCATCAAGATTAGTAATTAATGTTATAAATTTATAAATATGAAGGCTGCATGTTATTCCGTGCTACAGCATGGATGGCTGAATATTAGGTATTTTATGCCATTTTTGACGTTTGTTTACCGGTACTAAGTAACCAGAGTTAAGGATTGTAAATCATAACACTCAATAATACAACAATATTTAATAAAAACCACGTATAAAATATAACTTGAAAAAGTCAACACTCAGGACACTACACCACACAACACATGTTTTGGTCTACGTACCCGTAGGACCTCAAAATTTGGACCTCATCTAGAATTTGATTTAAAAAATAAGTGTCGCATGGGTGTTTTAGTGATGGGGTCCAACCATTGAGGTCGTACGGGTATATACGTATTGGTATATTGTCATGTTTTATTCTAATGTTTAGTCGTGGGGGTCCAAACCGGTGCCTATGAAGTCTGTCAGAACCCTACCGGCAGCGGGGGGTAGCAAGTTGTAGATCTGAAAAAAAAAAACGTTAGTGAGAAAAAAAATGTTTATGGTGGTATCAAAAAGTAAAGTACAGTATAGTTTGGACTTTGAATTGATTGAATGTTGATTATCGTTAGCAGTCACGAGTTCGATTCTAGTTCAATTTGTTATTTCCGTTTTTATCACTCACTAAGTGGTAGAAGAGTTAATCCCACGTGATGGTAACTGGTTACCGTGGCCTATGGCCGTGAGCATCACCAAGGGCGTCTCACTCGTGCTGGCGACCTTGTAAGCACCTTCTAATTGCCATTCTTGAAGAAGCCCATATTGTAGTCGCTTGGAATATCCACAGCATTTCACAGCGTTTTCCTTTTATTCTACGGAAAATCCCCACGGATACCGCCACAGCCGGAGCCGGAGGGGGAGGTTATGTCGGACTCGAACCGTCTAAACCGCACGCCGTCTGTGGGTCGCAGTGCGAGGCCGAAGGTGAGGTAGCTACAGTCTACATCTCATCCCTCGCACCCCGGCTGACCCAGGGCCATATCTCTCGATCTGGCCCTCTTTCCACAGCGTACTTAGGCTTAATTTAGGAACTTTTCACGGCTTCTTACATCTTATTCTTACCTTATTAGTATAATACATGTCGCTAGGGATGGTGATCTCGTGGTATTCTCTGCGGATGGCGTCCACTATCTGGTCGGCGGCCTGGTCGGGCTGCACGGTCGGCATGTACCCTTGGAAGCGGATCCGAGGGTTGTGGCATAGGCCTGTGTTCACGATGTAAGGGCAGACTGTTGTGAATTTGATCTGAAAGAGGGATTAAGTGGAATTTAATAATGATTGTTACAAATATACTTGTATTTACCACAAACGCCTACACCATGATCTTTGCATCCATATTTGGAGTATACTATAGCTCGATATCCATACTTACATATACAGCATACAGCTCAAATAAACGAGGTAGCTGTATCCTCATTATGGGACGACGACAATTTGGTCATATACAATCGAAATGGCTGTAAAGGCATGCGAACGTTTGATTTTATACTAGGTACACAACATCATCATTTCTGAACATAGTCAATCGGTATATATCTTTATTGATAATATTCCGTTAGAAATAACAGTCAACGATAATAATACTTATTATATTATAGGAGTACTTGAATAATTATGCGATTGGGCACTATAAAGTGCATTCATATAGGGGTGATGGTATGTGGATGTGCTATGACGATTTGAAGCCAAGATTAAACAGGAGTCCAGAAAAAGTGATTGCTCACTGTATTATTTATGGTCAAATGTTATAAAATTGATTAAATCATGCTATGAATTATTTAATCGGGTTTTATGTAATAATCTGAAAAGAACATAAGACGTATAGATATTTATTTGGTATTTGGTAGATCAAAATAGTTCAATTGATTTAGAAACAACCCGTCATTCTGACGCCAGGGTGGCGGCTTACGTGCGTTTTACCATACCGGAGCTGGCATAACATTTAAGATGTTTTTAAATAATGTTCGTATACGTACAATTTACGTACATTTAATTAGTAATGTCAAATTAAAAAAAATAGTCGAATTAGAATTCACCCGCCAACCTGACATCAAGATGGCGGCTCACTTTAATATAATGTTTATTACGCATATGTACAGAAACGTACATTTATACATATTTTAGTACAAAAAAGTACATTTCTCGTACATCTATATAGTTAATTATTGACCTATTTTGAAGTTAAACAACCGCCATTCTGACGCATAACTTTTTTTCATACCATTGAGGTGTCAGATAGTGGTTACCGTGTCCTATGGACGTGTACAATACCAGGAGTCTCACTCGTGCTGCCGACCCTGTAAACACTGAGAGTTTCTGTACCGTTAGTGTAGAATACAAAGCACGAATAGCCTTTAGTCTTCCCACTGACAGCACAAAACCTCTCCAGTGAGCTCTGGCTACCCTTCTCACCGCTGGGAACACAAAACGACATTATTATGGCCGCGGTATTCTGTAGGGCGGAGGTATTTCTCCAGTAGGGTTGCTCAATTGGACGGAAATACCGTCGTGTCCTACCTCCTTAAAGAAAGAGGCAAGCAGAGATAAAGACTCGCCATCTGCTTCTATCTTTAAACACTTTCCTCCAAGCTTCTTTCCTCCAAGCTGCTGTCATTAAACCTTTCTTGAACCTTCATTCAAAGATATAAAACATCAAACGGACTTAGCGGGATGAGGTACGCTTCCGGGAAAGCCAGCATAAACCAAATATGGAATGGAAAAGTAGGCTTGATCTAGGCTCCAAAGAAGAGAAAGCATTACTTACCCCATTATTATCTCAAGGCTCCTCAAGCAGCACTACAACCACGATTGACGCTTGGATATTGGTACATACCCCATTAGTATCTCTAGGATCCTCATGCAGCTCCACAGCGAGTGACTCCATGATGCCCCTGACGGCGTATTTGCTGCCGCAGTACGGGACCAGGTTGCGCAGCCCCATCTTGCCAGCCATGGACGACATGGCTACTATATGGCCGTAGTTGCGCTCTAACATCGCGGGGAGGAAGGCCTGGATCATCTGGAAAAATAATTTATGATCGTATTTGAAATATATTTTGAGCATTAACACCACAGAAATAGATTAGGATAGTACGGCCATGTGAGCGGCAAACGTATGGAAACTTTTCAGTCAAGCACGTGAATATTTATGGTGGATGGTTGAAACTAATTTTCTTCTTCTCAAACCTGTCATTCAGGTCGGTCATATAGGCCTCCGTCTTGACCTAACCGTCGTGTCCTCCGAAGCACGGAAGCGGTCAGATGTAACACCACTAAACGGTCACCCAGCCCAATGGTCACCCATCCCAATGGCGCCCTAGCCTAGGTAACTTAAACCACTGGTCGTTTACTGAATAGTGAGCGCAACTGGCCACGAGCGCCACAACTGCGCTACTTTTATCCCTTTTTTACTGGTCTTAATTTTATAAGCTTAGTTAAATAATTTATTTTAACTACAAAGAAGTACTAATTTGCTACTTATTCTAAATATTCATTTAAGATTGCACAATTATCAAAATTGTGTTATGGTCACACAACCACGGTCAACAACGCGTTGTACACTTAATATCGCACAAAGTTGTATTACATGAGTACTTAGATTGCATGCAGTTTTTAATAGATAACAATATTGCTCCGCTTAATCTATATACATCTACTATACATCTATACATATGAATAAAATTGGAGTGTCTGTTTGTAATATTGAAATAACCGCTTTTTACTACATGCCTTAGAATATAATACGGTACAATACACCAAAATATATTTTTTTTACAATTTTTGTCTGTCTATCCGTATGTTCCAGATAATCTCTGAAATGGCTGGACCGATTTGGACGGGACTTTTATTGGCAGGTAGCTGACGTAATAAGAAGTACCTTAGGCTACTTTTATTTTAGAAAAATAGCGTTGACTCAACACTAAACGGTAACCGACATCCACGCGGGCGGAGCCGCGGGCAACAGCTAGTAATAAATAATATTGCAGAGTGCCATGTGTGAATATATAAAATAATATATTCGATTGCGTGCCTCGGAGAGCATTTTAAGCCACCGGTCCCGAACATAATACAAGTGGAGAATTTTTGTGCTGTCAGTGGGAAGACCAAAGGCTATTTTTCTGCTTTGTCCTCTACACTGACGGCACAGATACTTTCTGTGTTATAACAACATATATGAATTATATTTTCTAAAGTTTACGCGAATATATATTTTTGAAACGGGGCAGTAAGGGCAAGTACCTTAACCGTTGCAGTTACAGCAAAACGTTCTTAAAAGACCTTCCCTAACTTTTTGGGACATTTTGAACTGCATTCACAGATTTTGTAAAAAACTTACAGTTAGCAAAAAAAATGCAAAAAGTTCAAAAATTTTTTTTAAAGCCAATCGATTCTATTTCATGTGGGGATCAAAAAACTCTATGGAACCATTTTAGCTTTCAGTACTAGAAAAGACAGAAATCGCCAAAGACCTTTCCCATACATTTCGTACGGAAATATGATAAATCAACTCGAAACTCATAGGTCAGGTAAAATTTTGAACTTTTTTAAATAAAAAAAATCATTTAAACATTTAAGAAATTGGTTTATGAAATAAATTGCTCAAAATGATTTCAATTTTCACGAATACATAAGTCTGGGATGAATTTTACGTAAAATGGTCATTAATGCATCCTTGAGCTCTTGAACACTGGCGTACGTCGTCTTAAACACCTCGTTTTTCACGAAGCCCCATAAAAAAAAATCAAGTGGTGTTAGATCGGGGCTACGAGGTGGCCACTGTGTTGGACCATGTGTACCTATCCACTGTGTACCGAATAGGCGGCTCAAATTAGAACGTGAAAGGTGACTGTTATGTGGCGGAGCACCATCTTGTTGAAAATGAACTTTTCGCAATTCCGACAGGGGCCATTCGTCCATCTCGTTTTCAAGATGGTGTAAAATGACTTCATTATACATGGCAGAATTCAGTTTCGCTTCATAAAATTCCACCATTATGACTCGATTGAACATTATACCACACCAACAGTTTAATGAGAAGAGAACCTGATTATGACTTGCCGTAACTGTTAGTGGATTTTCTTTGGACCAATAGTGGTGATTTTTTCTGTTGTACATACCGTTATTGGAAAAATTCGTTTCGTCTGACCACAGTATGTAATTTAAAAATTCATGATCTCTGCTTATTTTTCCTCTTAGCCATCTGCAAAAAGTAAGCCTTCGAACATCATCACCCGGATGTAACACTTGAACTATGCGCCCATATCGATAGCACTTGTAGCCGTATTTCTTCCATACCTTTATCACAAGGGAGTGGGATACACCTACTTCAAGGGCGACTTGCCTGGACGATACCTCTGGATATGCTTCGACATAAGTTAGAACCGCAATCTCCGTGTCCATGTCCACACGAGGCTGCCGCTTTCTTTTGAAAGAACCCTGCAATTCCAGGTTTTTCAAAAGATTTGTAATAACCTTTCTTGTTGGCACATGCCGCAACGGATACTTATTGCGGTACCACACTAATGCAGCTCCCGCATTTCGATTATTGACAAAATACGCTTCTAATAAATCAATTTTTTCACGATTAGAAGACATTTTAGCGAAAATCCTTAATTAATAACTCATACGAAGTTTCTCAGCTGAAACTAAGAATAACACATAGATTTTCGAATCAAATTCGAAATTTGAGGGTAAAAATTCTTTTTATTTACTTTACAGTCAATTCTACCCACTTCCTGGCCATAACAGAAAGTCAGACCATCGTAGAAATTTGTTTCTGTTGCCGAAATGTATGGGAAACGTTTTTGGCGATTTCTGACTTTCCTAGTAATGAAAGCTAAAATGGTCTCATAGACGAGTTTTTTGATCCCCACATGAAATAGAATCGATTGGCATAAAAAAATTTTTTTGGACTTTTTGCATTTTTTTTTGCCAACTGTAAGTTTTTTACAAAATCTGTGAATGCAGTTCAAAATATGTCAAAAAGTTAGGGAAGGTCTTCTAAGAACGTTTTGCTGTAACTGCAACGGTTAAGGTACTTGCCCTTACTGCCCCGTTTCAAAAATACACCCTGTCTATAAAATTAAACCACTCTTACTATTGCGGCGGTGAGACCGATCATGAAGGAGTGGTTGGAGAGGCACCACGGTGACCTCTCCTACCGGATGTGCCAGATACTTACCGGGCACGGGTGCTTCGGTAGGTATCTATGGCGCATCCACCGGGAGACAACGCCGCAGTGCCAGCACTTCGAGGATCCTGGCGAAGACACAGCGCTCCACACGTTGGTGGGGTGCCCTGCGTGGGCGAGTCAACGCCGGGATCTCGTTGCGGTCCTTGGCGTGGACGTTCTTTCTTTGGAGACCATGGTGAGGGCCGTGGTCTCCGACGGGAGCAAGTGGCACGTCGCCACCTCTTTCTGCGAGTAGGTAATGCGCGCAAAAGAGGCGGCGGAGAGGGAGCGGGAGAGAACCCTGCCCCCTGAGTTCCGCAGTCTGCGGCGTGGATGCCGCAGACTCGTCTACGCCCGGGACTACCGACCTCCATGATCGGGCCTGAGGACGGCAGTTGGCCAACTCGCCGTCCTTACAGAAGCAGGTCACGACCCCACCAGGCGAGGCCGCGGTGGCGGTCAATGTCCGCCGGTAACCCTGGGGTTATCCTTTCGAGGGCTTACCCGGGGTGCCCGGCAATGGACACTTGGGAAGGACACCGTGTGGTTTTAGTCGGTCCGATACTGACACGCCCACCCCATCGCTGGCACCGATAGGGTGAAGCCCGTGGGGGTTTCCACACGTTTAAAAAAAAAACACTAACGGATTTTATCGGGTATTTCGAGATAACTTGCACTTCAAACTATAAGACAACGGTCCTCCTTAGTCAAACCGCGAACATGGCTGCTGAAAAGTAGCCGAAACGTCGGTCTAAAAATAAATAATAACAAACATAAATGTACTAAAAACAGAATGGTACGGAACCCTTCGTATGAGAGTCCAATTCGCACTTGGCCGGTTTTTTATCATAATAAAGATTTGTACACTTACCCAAAGGTTGCCGTTCACGTTGATGTCCAGTACTGATCTGACCTCTTTCTCCGAGTGCCTCAGCACCGGCTTGCAGGGCATGATACCAGCATTGTTGATAAGGATGGTGACCTCACCAACTTGACTGTTGACCTTCCCTGCCAGTTCCATTACGGCTGAGCGGTTTGTGACGTCACACCTGGAATGGAAGAATCATTACAGTGTATGTTAGTAGTGTGAGCCTGTAAGATTGGGATTTAGTAGGCTAAGTTTATAATTTCAACTATTCAAAACGTACCTACGTTTTACCTACGTTTTGAATAGTTGAAATTCTTATCTGCATTATCTGAATTTCATCTAAATCAAAGTCAAAAACATTTATTATGAAACATTAATCATATTAAAGCCAATTCCACAAAAAAATACAATAGTAAAAATATTAATAAAGACTTATTGTTATTCAGCATGGAATACCGCAGCGGGTCGAAACGCGGCCACGGTATGAGAAGACTGAGGCAAGAAACTGAATTGCTTTTTTTTTTGTTGATTTACAAACATTTTGTACGACGTATGATGATGATAGTGATGGGTATCACCATCACTATCATACCGATAAGTGATTACCATCATCATCAAAGCGCTAATGCCGGTTATATCCAAAGCTGACAACTACTCTTATTTTTTCCTGTTGCTGGAGTGACTTTCACCTGATACCTTAACCTGTTGAGAAAACCGGTTTCAAAAATGACATCGTTTTTCTGACGTTAATCCCGGTCGCTCACGAGGCCTTCACCTTAAAGGCCGGGGTCAAAAATAATCCTTATATTTGTAGCACAACATAAAACACATACAACAAAAACAAATTTAATCTTTAACCAGACAGTTTAACTCCAAACAGTGAGATAAATTGTATTAGTCAGTTTGGGGTCAAGAAACTGATTAAACTATATTTGTGCTCAAAGATACAAATATTCCAAACATAAATATTTACATCCGCATAGCTTCCAAATATTCCAGTAACAATAATATACCTATATTATTTAGAAAAATAACAGTAATAACGAATATTCATGGATGGCTGTTGTCTCTGACTACCCCGATAACAAACAGGGGAGCAAATAGGGATATATCCATAATATAACATGGTATATGTATGACGATTATCATTATCTCAGTTATATCGATGGCCTCCACAGTCCACATCCACCTTGAATCTATGAGCTCACTTGCTCCTCCTTCATCTTTTAATTCAGCTTAATACTCCCGTAATTACCCCCCTGGGACGATTGTTCCACTGAATTACGAAGTTCAAAATCCTGATGAACGGTTAGTTCGTAAGTTCGTAAAGTTCGGAAATATAGCATGAAATGAGCTATATCATGCAATGTAGCATGAAATCAGATAGATAATTTCAACTTGTACGTGTTTGATAGACAAAACTTTCACTCAATTAACTAATAACCTTTGTTTTCTTTGTAAAAACTTCAAATCCGTCCGCGGCTCCCTTAAGACCCTCACTTAACGGTGCGGGTCTCAATGGCGCCTCAGCGGTAATCACCAACTTTACACACTTGTACCATCATGTACTATTATTAATTTAAACTTATTGCAGAAATATAAAATAATTGTACAAAGTACAAAGGCGAACTTATACCAAGGGCATTTTCATTTCAAAATTCATCAAAGGTGCCCGAAATATTGTAGTGAGGGTTCGGTCTACTAATCATTATTCAAACTTACTCATAGTTATAAGCTTCTCCCTTCTCCTGCTTGATGAGTTTGACCGTCTCCTCGCAGCCCTTGGGGTTGATGTCCACGCACACCACCTTCGCGCCGAGGCGGCCGAACCGCAGCGCCACCTCCCGGCCCATGCCATGACCCGCACCGGTTATCTAAATAGCAACAAAAAAAACTGCAATCACTCTTCTATATCATAACTACCAGATGCCTGCACGTTGCAAATTTTCATCCCGTGCTCGCTACTCACGAGAACGTATTATTCCCGGGCTCTAGTATAAATCTCCGTACAAAATTTCAGCTAAATTTTTTCAACCTTTGGTGCGTGATTAAATGACAGAAATCTAAACATTTTTACAACATTTTTCGTCTATAATACCTAAGTGTAAGATTTCATTTGTAAAGATTAACTTTAACAATTTCACTATAAGACGAATTGCTTCAACGCCCTCTTCGTCGCCGATTATTTTAGTTCGATGATTAAAATATAACAAGTATATTGCTCTCAACACTAAAAAGCTAAGCTTTGCATCGCTACTATGTGGTGCTTATAAGCGATCGCGTTACTAGTTGTAACACGGTAACGGAAGCTCTTGGAAGCTGCGAGAAAGAAACCTTATGAAAATATGATGCTGATGGCCTATTAACGTGTCAGAGAATTTGTAGTGTTACGGTATGATTCCGATACGACAACTGCGGACGTACGCAACAGATATGCGTAATTCATTGCGGCTTCTTAATGGGCATCTTTATCCGCATTGAAGCTTAACAAGTAATGTATGTATGTGTTACATGTGTCTGTTGTCGTCGTATACGGTCGGCTTCGGAAACATACCTTTAGTTGCCTTAGTGTAGAATGAATAGCTTTCCCTGTTATAAGGTAGAATCTCTGGCTATCGCCAATGATGGTTAAAGAGCTAACCGAGGCTAGTTCTATTTCAGATCTTCTTTAGCGGTGTTGGATGGGTAAAAAGTGTTAAACTCGAGTCAGAATCACTTGACCTTTGAACCGTAACCGACGACTGACTTCATACAACATTAGCTACAGATTGTTAATTTTGTTAGGTACGCTAAGAAGCTTCGTGGCTTAGCGGTAAGCGCTTCGACTGTAAGTCCTTATGGTTTCAGATAGTACCGGGTTCGACCCTGGGCTTCTGACACTTTTTGTGATTATTTTTTCTTTTTGTAATTCATTAATTTCTTCTGACTGAAAATTAGTGATAGGTTCTATGATTGGCGCTATATTATAGGTATAGTATGTTCTTTTTATCTTTTCCTCTGTATATAACGAAGAAAGAAAGTAAGAAAAAGTTTTCACTTCTGACGGCACTCCCGGAGTGTAACCCGTCTTTTTTAGCGCGGTGATACTTCCCCAGTCGGACTGCTCAATTGGACGGAAATCTCGTCATGTCCCAGCACCTTCTACACGTCGCAGCTTAATCGTCATACCTATAGCCGGGCATTGGTATAATTTCGGAGATACCGTGTGGCTTCAAATCCAAGTCTGACATACCTAACCGTTTCGTTGTGGTTTCATAGGTCCCACAAGGAAATAAAAATATTCAAAAATGAGATGACAGATTTTCTGCTATTAACTTTGTAGATTATAAAACAATGCGATTTAAATTAGCGTGTTATCTAATTATGAATAAATAAACCATTAAATACCAGTATTTGAACGTGATAAAAGGCGAAAACTTCATATTGATAAGAAAACTTTGCATATTAATTTAGAAGCTCTATAGGTAATTATAAATTATTTATATTTTGTTATAGTAGTTTATGATACTGTTGCATAATAAGGGTTCTTATAACACGAGTGTGTTTTAAAAAAACGAGCCGTAGGCGAGTTTTTTTATAGTATCACACGAGTGTTATAAGACCAAGTTATGTACAGTGTCATACACTACTTTATCTACTCTCATACTATAATACATAAACTAATTTATTTTAAAAACAAAACCAAACTTTGTTTAATATAAATGTAAAAAAAAAGTTGACGCCAAGCCAAGGCGCAAACATCGATTGCGCATGCGCGTTTCTTTTTTTTTTCTTCCGAATCGGCCGTTTTTTTTTAAAGTAAAGGTTCAGTCCAGATGGAAGTTGTATAGGTGTATCGTTATGATTAAAAAGTTATTTTATGATATAGGTGTCCATACAAGACCTGTATCGTAATAAAACTTTTTTTTTGGCCTGTGCGTAATGTTTGTCATAAGAGTTCTGATTTCAATTTTATAATCTTTGTATTATAGTATCAGAGTAGATAAAATTAATTAATTTAATTACACTTGGGTAAATAGGTTTAATCATCAAATGAAAAATAAGAGTTTGCCATTGTTCTGAAGGTGACAAAAACCTGTGAGATTTTTAGTGATTATTTTATATTTAATTTTTATTACTTTAGTTTTATTTGTAGAAGAATAATAAATAATTAATGTTGACTACATGGGTTAGTGTTAGTAACTCATTAACGGAAATATTACTCGCTACACTCCTCTGCATGTCCCAGGCATACATCCTACTAATATTATAAACGCGAAAATTTGTATGTATGGTTGAATGGATGGATGTGTGTTACTCTTTCACGTAAAAACTACTGGATGGATTTTAATGAAACTTTACGATAATATAGCTTATATTTCGCTGACCCTTTGGTAAGAGGGACGGAAGAAATACCAGGTTTGGACTTGGTAAAAGTAAAGGTAGTGAATCGATATTTGTCAATCTCAGACTGAGTATTAGGGCTAGGTTTAGTTGAAGAAACATCTTTTGGAATGAAACAAGTGTGAAGAAACATCTTTTGGAATGAAACATGAAACTCTATGTGATCAAGCCGAGTAGATTATTTTCGCATATTAATAAGCTTTATTACTTGGGACCTTGTAGTTATTAAAGTATTGATCCTATAGTAATAATGTCGAGACATAATTTATAATAAATTTAATGTAGATTTATGTATCTACATTAAATTTCCTATAAATTATATAATAATTTTATATAAATATAAAAGTAACTAAAGAGCTATTAGTAACAGTTTGCAATATACAAGCAAAAAAATTAAAAAAGGGACCCTTTCCCCCCTCACCCACCTCCGGCTCAGGAGCCACCCTCAGAGACTTTAAGTATGTTCGTCTGCCCACCTTAAAGACTAACTGTACCAACTTTCAAAACTACACGAAATATTTGGTCTGTTCACCAATTTTCACATAAATTTAGACGAGGTACATAGCCGTCTGTCGTGTTTATGGGCGTGTGTAAAAAGAATTCAAACTTCGTAACATAAAATATATTGAGGTGTTTGGTTTGGTTATCTCATTTACACACATCCAATTTTAACACGGTTAGTTATTTTACCTCATTAATCATATAGATTGTAAACATGGATATCATACAACACAGACAGAATATAATATAGACAATGAAAGTCTTAACACTAAATGTGATCTCTTTCAGGTAATCTAAATTCCATCTCAGTTTATCAGGATAACAAATAAGATGAAACTATTTATGAAATAATGACTGTTGTGTAAATTGTTTATGGTGTCCATTAACGATAAATAAATAATTACAGTCATAACTATTTATTATAGTTACCATAATTAGTCACAACAATTATAGTCGTAATAAATTTCAACCTTTGAACTGTCCTCAGTGCTGATGTTTCAATTATGATTACGAGTTTTAATCGGATGTTTAATCGTTGTTGTGTAATGATTATAAACGCTATACATTTATTAACATAGTTACCTACATATTTCGACTTCTAACAGACAGTAAATTTGTAAATTCAGTTATTTTTGCCTAAATTATTCTATACTTTTTAGTTTTTGAAGTGAGTTTTTTAAAATGTAGTTTTTTTTCCTTTCAGTGATTGTATTTTTTTTAATTCCAAGTTCTATTAATTTTGACCGTATTTAGTGATTTAATCCAGTCCTGCACGCCTTCGACCATATTTTTTAAGTTTTGTTCCATAAGATTGGCATATTTTTGCTAATCTTATGGAACAAAACTCAAGCTCACATTCATGCTATATATAATTAAGGAGTTCTGTTGCCTACCTCCATAGTTCAATACTAGGTAATTCCAGCACGTTCATGACCATCATAATGTAGCTTACCTTATCACAGGATCGTCCTAAAATAAGCTAAAAAGCAATCATTTCCCATTTCCTATTTGATTTTCAAGAGTTCCCTGGTGTGTCTCCAGAGTCCAAGGTTCAGTACCCATGAAATTGATATGGGACCACCTGTAATTTATACTTAACCCAATGCAAAAATAATTTTTGAAATCGGTTCATAAACGACGGGAATATGGGACAACATAAATAATATGTCGGTTAAAAGTTTGAATTAAAATAATATAAAAATGTTTATAAAATGAAAACTGCTGGAACAAACTATGTATATAAAAACTGTATGGGACTAAATGTCAACTATTCCGCTTCGACCTGAAAAAAATCACGTAAATCGGATGATAAATCTCAGAGTAATCGGTGTACATACATTTAAAAAAAAGATACCGATCGAATTGAGATGCTCCTTTTTTTGGAAGTCGGTTAAAAATATGCGTAATGCGCATATAGAATAAATTCTGTGACGTGACTATACACGAGGTATGTAGGCTAGCATACGTTAAGTTCAGCAATGCTGTCCAAGTCAGTCTTAGTGATGGGTGAATTGAAACGCCTCCTTGAATCATTATTTCGAAACTGCCAGTGGGTTGAAGATTAGAGGTCGGATGCGACTAGAATTAGTAATTACCACCTTTATCTAATATTTTTCCTTTATTCTGACACACCGGGCGTTATAATAATTGTTCAGCGATAAGATACGACGTGTACTAATAACACGAGACATGATTGGGCTATCGTATTATACGACACGACCCGGAACTTTGATAATTTCGTCTGTCTAGCGCCATATTCGGCGGAATTACTCGACCGAAGTTCGATGAGACGGTGAAAATTAACGTTTTTATCGTGTGGAAATCCTGCAGAGGACAAAATATGATGGTATAATCTCCTATATCCTTCGCACCCCGGCTGACCCAGGGTAAGGATGTGTCCGTATAAGGTATCATCTTCGGCCTAGTGATGACTAGGGTTACCGGATGCCTTCAATTAGGAAACCAGGGTCCGCAAATAGTGATCATACATCTTCTATCGAATTTTATTATGGTTAAGATAGCCGTCAACCCCGAGAGTCAACCCGAGCTACGTCCGTTTCTCTAATAGCCAAAATAAACCAAACAGAACAAAAGGCCCTTTCAAGCTCGTATGCAACTGGAACCTCGCTAAGGTACACTGCACAAGGCCTTTAGCGTAGCGGTAGAGCGTTCGACAACTACGCAAGCGGGCGCAGGTTCGATTCCCGCTTAGTGCAAATATTTGTATGCATGAATCACATTTGCATTTGTTTGGGTGTTTCAATACATTTATATATGTACTAGCTTTAGCCCGCGGCTCTACCCGCGTGTATGTCAGTTATCGCGACCAAACATAATCTACGTCCTTTCTCAAGTTGTAATCTACCCCTTTACCAAATTTCATCAAAATCGGTTCAGTGGTTTAGGCTTGAGAGACGGACAAACAGATACACACTTTCCCATTTATAATATTAGTATGGATTTACAAAAAGTATCTAAGTATGTATATACGCATTATATATGGATCCAATAATACTTACTAGGGGTTTAGTTCATAATATCGACAGTCACTACATCGATTAGGCCGCATTAGGCTTTGGGGTTATTTTAAAAAAATAACCCCCGAGGCCTAATGCGGCCTAATCGATGTAGTGACTGTCGATATAAAATAACCCCCAAGGCCTAATGCGGCCTAATCGATGTAGTGACTGTCGATATTATGAACGAGTACGATTATATGTATAGTCAGCGTCAGGTCGATCTTGATGAACAAAGTAATCATAATTCCTTGGTCCCCCCCCCCCCCCCTCCTCCTGTTAACTGATTGTTCTCATAATTGTTACACACGTTTAGTTCGGACAATAACACAATTTAAATGAATAAAACAGTTTGATTAGCTCTTAGTACCTTGGTTTTAGACCGTACCTATGTACGCAGTCCTCTTTGCTTTACGGCCCTTAATAATAAACAAGGAAATGATGTCAGTTCTGCAGTACTTATAATTAAGTTGTTTATAAAAACATATAAGTTCTAATTGAGCCTGTTTGGAATATAAACATTGTTATATTTTATTTTTATTTTTTAATTAGGCACATCAACAGATTATGTAGATTATATTTCAAACTTAAATAACCAGTTTTGTGGACTTATATCTAGTACATAACCCAATTTTAAATTTTTAATTAATTAATTATATATATATAAATAAAAAATTTAATTTTTTTAAAAACCAATACACTAATGAATTTTAAATTAAGCTATTTTTTTATTTTTTTTTGTAATTTTTTACTTTTTGTGATGATTTTTTCTTTTTGTAATTCATTAATTTCTTCTGACAGAAAATTAGTGATAGGTTCTATGATTGGCGCTATATTATTGGTATGGTATGTTCTTTTTATCTTTTTCTCTGTATATAACGAAGAAAGAACCTGTCTTTTTTTTCATTATAATTTATAACTAGCAAAAAAATAGACAAGCTATTGATATTGATATAATCTTTATTGACATAAAAACTAGCATACAATTAGTAAGGATCCCCTGACTCCTGCGCTAGTTAAAACTGTATTGCATCAATCAATCAGCTATCACCCTAGCCTTTCTACTAAATTCAATCAACAGTCTAGCCTCTTTACTATCTTTTCTCTTATCAAAAAACAAATAAGTGTCAGAAGCCCAGGTCCGAACGCGGTACTATCTGAAACCATAAAAAAAAAAAAAAAAAAAAAAAATGAAAAAATATTTATTGTGTCAAAGTATGGTTTACAAAGATTGTTATAGGAAGACTCCTTTTAAGCAACAAATGCCTGTGTTAGGAGCCTCCGCTCCTCCATTACATAGATTGCAACTATTAACACAATACCAATTTAGGTGAACCAATAAGGTTATAAACAATTTTTAAACAATGTTTTTTAAACAATTTTTTTAACAAGTTTTTAAAACAATTTTTAAACAATTTTTAATCAATTTTTAAACAATTTTAAACAATTTTTAAACAATTCTTCTTACTTTTATTTTCGCTTATAATATTCCTATAAAATAATATGAGTGTGTGGGTGCTCACTGTGTTTGTATGTGTGTGTTTTGTGTGTGTGTTTTGTGTGTGTGTGTGTGTGTGTGTGTGTGTGTTCTTGTGTACGTTTACTAAATAGGAGGTTGTAAAAGTGATTCCGTATCTTCATTTGTCAGTAGCTTTATCCATTTCATTATACTCTGTTTACATTCATAGTACTTTTTTGAATAAATATTAAGCTCTTTATTTATTCTATTATACAATTGAGCTGATCGTTTGTTAAATTGTATAGAAGCAAAGGTAGTTCTTGTTTTTGGCACTTGGGCCACATTATATGATCTTCTTTTAGATTTAAAAATGTTTGAGTCGTAACTTAAAGTCTTATGTTTTTTAATTATTGTTTGGGATATATATAATTTTCGGACAGAGAGCACATCACTGATTTGATACAGCTCGTCAGTAGGGAACCTCATTTTCTTAAAATACATTACTTTTAACAAACTTCGCTGTGCTCTTTCCAATTTTATAAATTTTGACTTCGCCGCTCCTCCCCATACAGGGATGCAGTAGACCAGGACCGATTGGACAAGGGCTAAATATATTTGTGATAAAATATTTTGCGATGAGCCACCATTGCCACTTTTAAATCGTGGCACCACATGCCTTAAGGTCTTAAAAATCCAACTCAGTTTACGTAACCTGGTTGCCATTTGTTCCAGTTGAGGGTACCAAGTTAATCTTTGGTCGATTAGTACACCTAAATATTTCATTTCTGTGACTTTATCGATACTTGGACAATTACAATTTTCACCATTTGCATCATTACATGAATGTATTTTAATTTTAAAGTTATTGTTTGGTTGGGTGCTATTGTAGATACTGAAACATACGTATTTAGTTTTAGATGTGTTCAGTGTAAGTAAGTTGGAATTTAACCATCCAGCAACATAGTTCATTCCTGCTTCTGCTTTACGTTTAACGTCGAACCAGGACTTTCCATGGAAAACTACAGCTGTATCATCGGCGTAACAAAATACTTCGGCACTTTTAACTTTCATATTACAGAGGTCATTGATATATATTAAAAAGAGAGTAGGGCCTAGTACGCTACCTTGTGGCACGCCATATGATACTTCTGCATCCTCACTTATAAAAGAACCTATTTTAGTTCTTTGTTTCCTGTCTGCGAGATAATATTTAAAAACATTCAAGGCAGTACCCCTGATCCCGATCCATTCCAGCTTTTTCACAAGTTTTGGTATAGAGACGGTATCAAATGCTTTTTTGAGATCCAAGAAGACAGTCAAGCATTTGTGGCCACTGTCTAGACGTTCGGCTACTAATGAACTTAGAGCAATGACTGCGTCTTCAGTAGATATGTTTTGTCTAAAGCCAAATTGAGAAGCAGATAAAATATCAAAAGCTTTTAAATAATTTTGTAGCCTTTTATTTATTAATTTTTCGATAATTTTAGCTATAGAACTTAGGAGAGATATTGGCCTATAGTTGTTGATGTCGTCTCTATCGCCTCCCTTGTAAATTGGGATGATAACCGATTGTTTTAATGGAGCGGGGAAAACACCTTGTGAAAAACATAGATTAGTCAGATGTGTTAGGATGGGAATAACGTCACTGCTGACATGTTTTAGGAATTTCGTTGAAATATTATCACAGCCTGGTGTACTGTGAGGTTTTAAGCTCTTTAACACGCCAAATATCTCTTCACAGTCCGTATCCAAAAGTACAAAAGAATTGAGTTGAGGCCAGGATTTATCTGACCTATTAGAATAACTGTTTACGCTAGGCTGGATTTGTTGAGCTAGTAGTGTACCAATGTTAGCAAAATATTTATTTAAAATATTTTTATATAATTAACTGATTCAGCAGGGACCATAAGGACTTACAGTCGAAGCGCTTACCGCTAAGCTACGAAGCTTCTGCTAACAAAATAAACAATCTGTAGCTAATGTTGTATGACGTCAGTCGTCGGTTACGGTTCAAAGTTCAAGTGTTCCTGACGCGAGTTTAACACTTTTTACCCATCCAACGGGGCTAAAGAAGTTTTCACTTCAAAAAAAAAAATTAAGCTAGTTTGCTGCGATATTGCCATTGGCAGTTCTAGCGATGGTCGTTAGGAATAGCTATTCCGAAGTATAACAATTATTTTATCTTGAGAACATAACCATACAGTTTATAAATAATTATCTCAAGGAGACTGTTACTATTAACACAAGAAACATGTTATTACGGCTGTTATTATTTACAATAGCATCATCAAGGTATACAATAATATGTAATAATTAACTCTTGCGTTATATTTTCGACCTGCATTAGTTATAAAAATAATATTAGGAGGTTTTTTTTTACATGCGGGAAATCTCCACGGACACCCGCCCCTACGGAGCCGGGGGGGGGGAGGTTATGACGGACTCGAACCGACTAAACCGCACGCGGTCTGTGGGTCGATGTGCTAGGCTTGTTTCGCGACATATGCCTAGGTAACAGAAATAAGTAGCATTTCCGCAAACCCTAGCTAAATTACTTGTGTAAGAATGGGTTTACGATTCGAACCCAAGACATCTCGATCGTACGATTAACTTAACCACTAAGCTACAGCTGCATAAAATGTTTCAAATCACTTACCAGAACGATATCTTCGGAAACATCCTTAGGTTCTGGAGGGACGATCAATTTGAAGAACGCTTTCATTAATTCATAGTTTGTCCTCAAGTATATCCATACTATTTCGAAGAACAGCCTGATGGCATATATAATCTGTGGTTCTTCGGCCCTAGAATAACGCATTGCACTTTATAAATAATAAACATCAACTTAAAAATAGGTTTAATAACTGGAATGGGCACACGGCCAGCTTGAATGAGATCTCGGTGAATACAGATTTTGTCGTTCACAGTTAAAGTGTATGAGTTTAAGGCGTGTGTACAATGTTCGAAACCATTCAGTTAAAAATTATCATTCTCTGAACCTTTATCCAACTTAGTAGGGTAAAAATTGTTATAGAATATGAATAAGATACGGAATGAGGGCTTGCTTTTTGGTTTTAAAAGTAGTTGCCTACTGTTGTATATGGTTTCAAAACTTATAAATCTGAGAAGTTTATCTTGAAGCGAGCTTTTTTACCACGAAAATTCGTATTATAATAGGCAATTTCAACTCGTATGTATTTAATAAACAAAACTTTCACTCAATTAACTAATAACATTTGTTTTCTCGACGAATAAAAAAAGTAACCCCTTTTAGTCTATGGCCGATCGATAGGAAAGCTGATGGCTTTGTGCCATGCCCTAATAAATAAAAAAAAAAATAGGAAAAATATTTTTTCCCGCTATTCTCGTTTTCACATTCGAAATTATAGTTATTAATATATTAAATTGTCAATAAGTACTAGTTATGAAGAAAATGATTTATGTTGTACAACGTCCGATATATGATGTGATTGACGTGAAGCCCTTAACGTTATGGAATGTTTTCTACCTGAAAACTGCAAGGGTAAATATCTATTTTAGTACTATTTTATTCATAAGAATGTTGAAAATCATCGTATGATACACTCTCTTAAGATCTTCACCTAGCGGCTAAAGCTAACTATTTTATACTCTCCTTTTTGTGTTCTGATAATTCGGCCGGTGGTGTTTTTTAGGATTAATTAATAATTGAGTAAAATGTCCAACTAGCAACTATACACTCTTTAGGGTCATCAATGAATTAAATTGGTCGTAGTTTTTACCCGACTGCCAAGTTTACGCGTATCTTGTATGCTTGTATGTATGTATGTAAGTATGTGTATATGTTTGTAGTTATGTATGTATGTAAGTATGTACGTATGTACGTACGTACGTATGTATGTCTGTAGTGTTCTTTATTACCTCATATCTTCTGAACCACCGTACGGATTTCAATTATTCATATCTCAAATGAAAGGACTTTAATGCATAAGTGTTCTTGGGTAGGTAGGTACGTAAAATATGAACAAAGCTATACTTACGTTGGATTTAAAAAAAAAAAGTCAAATTTATCGAGTGGGGTATCAAAATGAAGTTAATTAGACGAAGATTTCAAATATATATATATCTACGTCATAACTAAAAAGTATAAAATAAAAATAAATTATTAAAAATAAGAAACCCGACTGATGCTGAAAGATCGAAACAAGCTTTGTAGCAGGCGGTATACCCATTTGCAAATCTCAAACCATGTGAAAATTAATGGGTACCGCCTGCTATAAAGCTTGTTTCGATCTTTTCAGCATCATTCGGGGTGTTATTTTATTTTCACTTCTCATGCTCTTAAAATGTTACTTTACTCCCTGCATATCGGGACTAAAGTTCCTTATTAATCTCTAGGGACTAAAGTAATTTTTTTTAATTTACTTTGATAACTCCTAAACAGCCAATCACGGTGTTTGTGAATGGGAGGATTATCACCTTTTTAGTGATTGTGTATAGAAATAACCTCAAAATGACATTTAAAAATCAAATAATCCCATTTAATTTCGTGAACCACGATTAATGATATTAATTTAATTAATTATTATGTACTTAAGTTTTTTTTTTATTTTTTATATAGGACACGTCAATTTGACTTTACCTTGCCTGTATTAAGGATAAGTTCATTTTATTATCCATTTCCAATTAGTTTTAAATTATTTTTCAAGCTCACAAACCGTAAGTCACTTAACAACAAAAAAAAAACCGCGGGACAAATTTCTTTGCAATTTGAATTTTGAATAGATTATTCGTAATAAGCTTGCGTTGTAATCACCAATTACTTACACCAATTAATTGTGCAACTTAGAAACTTTGTTATTATAAATAAATAAATATTCCACAACATTTCACACAACGCTATCTAGATCCATAGTAAGCATAGCTTTACTACCTTGTATTATGGAATCTAGAATACGGATGAACATACTTAGATATTTTTTTTGTAAATGCATACATATTATACATAGAAACACCCAGACCAATGCAAATACCCATATCCATGCATACAAATATTTGCACTGAGCGGGGATCGAACCCGCGACTCCTGCGTAGCGACCGCGTTCACTACCGCCACGCCACGGAGGCTTTACCCCATTATCGATATAATAAATTAATATATTTAGGTTGAAACAGATATTTGCCTATTTCTTGTTTTTAAATATTATAATTTTGTATAAAACGTCGCTTTTTTTTCCTCGCATTCAAAGTGAAAAGTAGAGTGTTTAACGTGGGACTAAACAACCATAATGACACTCGAACTATTAGCCACCCTCGTTTCGCTCGGGTGGCTAAAACATCTCGTGTCATAATGGCTTGTTTTAGTCCCTTGTTGAACAATCTACTATTTCAATATTCTATTTTATTTATCTATCTTGATTCAAATCAAACTAAGATTTCTAGAATGATTAAGAACAGGATTTGGTCATTTAGCAAGTTATGAAGTAACCAGTCTACAAAAGAAGATTTTTTGATAAGTAAATGCATGCTCTTTCGATTCTTTTTGTGAACAAGAAACTACGAATAAAAATATTCCTACCTGCCCCTCTAGAAAAGTGGCAATTCGCTCGTCGGCGTTTGATGGAATAGAATGAAGATTGTATAGGATTTGACGTTTGCGTTAACGAGTTTCATTTACGTCAAATCCCATACATTCGTCATTCTATTCCACCAAACGCCGGCTAGCGAATTGCCACTTGTCTAGAGGGGCTGTAGCATAAACGTTAAGAGGATGATTTTATATTTATTACTCAATCACGTTACAAAAACAACGTCACGTCACGTTGTAACATCCGTGCGTGAAGGAGGCGGCGGGGCGGAAGCGGAACTTGGAGCGAAGAAGACTCGCGAGCCTAGCTGCCCGCCAACTGAGGCAAGATCGAGAGAGATAGCCCAAGGTCAGCCGGGGTGCGAGGGATATGCCTTATAGCTACCTCATCTTCGGCCTTGCACTGCGACCCACAGACGGCGTGTGGTTAAGTCGGTTCGAGTCCGATATAATCTTCCCCTCCGGCTCCGGCGGGGAAGGTATCCGTGGGGATTTCCCGCACGATAAAAAAAAGTTAAAAAAATAAAAATAAAAAATATCATCTACCTAATATGCCACCAATTTGAATTTTAAAATTTCAAAACTGTCAAATAAGAATATGGTACAATATAATGATCTTCATTTTATGATGCATCAAAAATGGCTGTTTTACAATCGGTGAAATCCTACAAAAAATAAACGCGAAAATTTGTAAGTATGGATAGATGGATGTTGTGTGTGATGTGTGATGAATGTGTGACTTTTTCACGTAAAAACTACTGAATAGATTTTAATGAAACTTTGCAATAATATAGCTTATACATCAGAATAACACATAGGCTACTATTTATAACGATAACAGCGGGCAAAAGCTATTCCTACAATGTTTTAGACCTGCCTGCCGATCGACTAAACCTTTTGTAATAGAAAGGCTGAAGAAGAAAGATGTCGTGCCGCTTACTTCTTAGTACCTATCAACAGTATGAGTGTTATACATACATTATTGTGGACATTATTAATGTATTTATTTTGGACATTGTGAATTATCTTGTACATTATGACTATTTTATTATTATTGCTATGTTGACATCTTGTATATATAACATTTTGTATTGTAATCTTATTCTTTTAATAATTGTATTTTAATTTTGTTTTGAATGAAAGAATTTAAATAGAGGTAACATTTGCATGCCACTGAATGGTAGATGTGCGGAACTGTATTATATTTATGTAACATCATGTATGACCACATACTATCTGCAAATAAATTAATTTGAATTTGAATACAATAATTAGACATAATATTGGAGTACAAAGTACTACTACACGGATTTGATTCGCAGGTGATAGTAATATCAGTGATATACAGTAAATAAGAATTAAAGGCTGATAAAATTTACGTGATGATTGATAGCATTTATAATACTATTAAATTTGTATCATACGCCTAGTTACATGTTGTAACGATACGCGTTATTGTACTAAACGAATTTGTGGAGATTGATTCTGATTATAATTTTTTATTTTTTGTATATTTAAGACACATCAATTTGACTTCACCTCGCCTGCCAATAAGCTAAAAATGACACTCAACTTGATGGCCTCATCAAAAGAGGATTATCGTCGCAGCACCGCGTGACACCCACCTGTCCCACTAGTGCTGCGACCACAATCCTTCCTGCCCGGTTATGCAATTTGTGACAAATTTGTACCATCAAATTTTTATTACTGTACCGTAAGTTTAAGAAAAACCTGTGACCAAAGCTATGGAGGTCAGATAGCCTACCGTTAAACTGAAAAAAGTGAACCCCAAACTCCGGGGTGTAAGTTTTTGATGCGCCTGAGATTCACACTAGGATAAAAATAAAAAAATCTCTAAGCCAAATTAAGCATAGCTTAACTAAAATTATAAACGGGATATTTACCATGTTTATTATCTTTTTCGACAATTCCAAAAACCGCGCGAGCCGATACTGTGAGTGTTGTGTGTCGTGAACGTGATCGAGTGCGTAGTGAGAACGCGGACAGTGTTAGTGGTGACGCGCGTCAGAAACGAGTGAGGAAGAGGGTAGACCGATACGGTTTGCCGAGTAACAACTAGCTTGCAGAACTTCAGTACATCCGTGATCATGGCACTTGTAACAGTGCCGTAATATCGGATTCTCGAAAAAGATAATAAACATGGTAAATATCCCGTTTATAATTTTAATTTTAATGTAATTGACCATGTCAATCTAAAATCATATATAGCTTAACTAGCTTATATTGTATATTGTAAGAGGTAGGACACAACGGTATTTCCGTCCAATTGGGCAGTGACCGCCTTACAGAACACCGCGGCCATAATAACCTCGTGTTATGTTCCCAGTGGTGAGTAGGTAGGATAGCCAGAGGTCACTGGATCGTTTTTGTGTTGTCAGTGGGAAGATCAAGGCTATTCCTGCTTTGTCTTCTACACTAACGGCACAGAAATTCTATGTTTATAGGATTGGCGGCACGAGTGTAACCCCCCTGGTGTTGCACACGTCCGTGGGCCACGGTTGCCACTTGCCATCAGGTGGACCGTGTGCTTCTCTGCCACCTCATATATGTATATAAAAAAGTGTTTTTTTAGAATGGGGATAATCATATTTAGATTATTTTTTGTAAATGCATGTATAACCGTTAACATAAAAAGGCCCAGACCAATGCCAATACATTAAACATATTCATACATACAAATATTTGCACTGACGGGACATTTACTAATATTCTTTTAACTATAAATCTAACCAACCAAAATTATGGATGAGTAAGATTTGTCCACCAATCTGAAAAAGCCTTTATTTAGTTAACTGCAGCACTGGGCAACCTTGATATATTAACATTAATATAAAAAGAAAATGCCGATACCAGCTTAACATTGCAATCCCGAGGAGGGCCAGACCGAGAGGGATGGCCCTGGGTCAGCCGGGGTGCGAGGGATATGTCGCATGACAACCTCACCTTCGGCCTAGCACTACGACCCACAGAGGCGTGCGGTTTAGTCGGTTGTACTGTTCGGTGAGGGGTGGGGTATCCGAGTGGATTTCCCGCACGTAAAAAAAAAACATTTCAATTATTTTACAGTTATTACCTAGGTATACTTTAATGGCAAATAAATATGATTATTAATGTCGGAGCCAACTAGCTAAATCAGCCGTCCAATTAACTACCGGCCTGAATGGTGTTCAGCCATTTGATTAAACGGCTAGGCAAGTAGCTTGAATCGATAACATTTAATTCATTGCCTAGCCATTTATTTAAATAGCTGTTAAAATGATTTTTTTCTGCATGGTTATAAAAAAGATAACCACGAAGGGTTCCCGTATTAGTCTTGTAGCCTAACGGATTGTACAACTTTGTCAATAAACCCATCACTAATTTTCTGTGAATACACCTCTGCCTACCCCCGAGGAGATTTACAGGCGTGAGTATATATATGTATATATGTAATTTTCTATCTTAATTCGGGGTGGTGCTCCACCTTACAAATGGCCTAAGCATTAGTCAGCCAGGTAATTAAATGTTGCATAAACATTACGGCTGAATATCATTGCGGCAGTTCATTAAATGGCGTCATTTAGTTATCAGCCTAGGCAGTTAATTTAACGGCTGATTAAGCTAGTTGGCGGCGGCACATACATATAGTACAAGTGCACGCGAAATATCAAAGTTCAGTCACATCACAGTTAAACTGGAAAGCCAACCCTAAAAAAACTCAGCGAATGATGACAATAGTGCAAAAGGGTTGTTACGTGGTTTCGTACTCGTTAGTGCTCAACCCCAACAAAACAAAATACTTGCTATTGGGTACAAAAAACCAAATCAAATATCTCCAGACACTTAATGGGGGAGGCAATTGAAAGAGTTTACGAAGCGCGAAACTTGGGTGTAATAATGGATCCTGGTCTGGGATATGTGAAACACATTGCCGAAGCGGTTCGTAATTGCTTTTACCGACTAAAGGTGAGATCATAATTATCAGAGGATTTGCGGGTACGTCTGGTAGAGTCTCTGATTTTGTCTCGACTTAATTACGCTGATACGGTGTATGGTCCATGCATATCATCGCAGACAGAACATTTTATCCAAAGAGTGCAAAACGCATGTGCTTATGCTTTACAATACCTGTGAGAAGTCGCGTCACCCGGTTCCTAATTAGGATGAATACAAGGCGCAAACTGCATCTTGCTTGCCTTATGTTTGGTATTATAGAAACTCAGCAGCCAAGTTATTTATATAATTTCAGTTATGGACTCGCTTACGTTATTAAGGTTTTGTGTTTGTCGTATATTGATTATTATTTTCTATTTTGTCGGGCTAGCTGATTGACATCTGTGGATCACAAAGGGTCTAGTTGAAAACCAGTGTCAGGCACAAGTCTAGCATATGCTGAACCTGGCCCTATTCAGCATGCCTGCGAGGTATATGTCATCCTTGTAAGCGCTAACTCTATCTGGTTTAGAGGCCATAACACATTTTTGTATGTACTTTTTTCGTCCGCGATTCCAACGAAAATCAAATTACATTTTCGCACCAAATACAACATGTTCAATATTTAGGTACAGTCGAAGGAGATAGAAGATTTTCAAATCAATGTTGTGTTGTGTGTATCACTGGAACTCACAACAAGGATTGTAAACATATTGACGCTATTTTTAATGGGAAGAGTTGTACAATGGATTGGGATCCTAGCTCGGCATATTCTATAATTAGCACTAAATTCTGGTAACAAATAGGAGCTTCATTTTTTTGCTTTGCATTTTTGTATTGTGTGTACTTTTCCTCCTTCTCATTCTGTATCTCTTAGGTTTATGTTTGAATAAAAAAAATATTTCTTTCTTTCTTTAAATAAAAGCTTGTAAAATAATACCATAGTTTTATCAAAGGGTGTCAAAAACGGTCACTAGTCGTTCCAGATTTTAGCGCAAAATGAATCATAATATTTAAATATGGTCCATTTCAATAACCTTGTTTCCAATACCTATCGCTTATCAATTTAACCTCAATATAATAATTGTACAGATTATAAATAATTAAGTAAGTAAATTGTTCTACAATAATCTATATATATAAAAATGAATTCCTAATTCCCTTGGTCACGCCATCACGCCTTAATCACTGAACTGATTTTAATGAAATTATCTATAGGGGTAAATTAGACCTTGAAAAAGGACATAGGCTATGATTTGTCGCGATACCCGACATCCACGCGGGCGGAGCCAAAAGCTAGTCTGATATATATTTTTTGGGCTAAATGCAATACTGTGGAGGTCAGATGGCTGTCGCTAGACTGGAACCCGAAATAGTACAGACTGCGAGGTGAATACTTCGGTTGCGACTGGGATTAACGCTAGGATGAAGAAGAATTTGATAAGTATTGGTCTGTCTTACTTTATAAAAAAAATAGCTGTTGCCCGCGGCTCCGCCCGCGTGGATTTCAGTTATCGCTTAGCGTTGATTCAACATAGTAGCTTTATGCATACAAAATCTCAGCCCGATCGGTTTAAAATTGACAAAGTTTCATACAAACTTTCATCCCCTATTTTATTCCCTTGGGGGTACAATTAATCAAAATCCTTCTTAGCGGATGCCTACGTCATAACATCTACCTGCATGCCAATTTTCAGCCCGATCCGTCCAGTGGTTTGGGCTGTGCTTTGATAGATCACTATGTCAGCCAGTCAGTCAGTCACCTTTGAGTTATATATATTTAGATGACCATGAGAAAAAGAATGAAGCTCCATTTTGTGCCATTCGCCTCCCTTAGAACGATGGGAGAAAAGAGAAAAGTAGATGAAAAAAATAAGGTAAGAAAAATCGGAAGGAAATGAGGGAAGTCCGAAGGACACTAAGGAATGAATAGAGAAAGAAATTTAAAAAGAAAATAAAGAATATTAGCAACCGAAGTTATCGATATTACTAATATTCCCTCTAACCCCTCTAACTAAGCTAAATTGCTTGTGCTAGGAGTGGGTTCACGTCGGTAGTGTAATGGCCAGGATTCGAACCCGGGACCTCTCGATCGTAAGGCCGACTCCTTAACCACTAAGCTACCAGCGCATATCGTATTAATGACCCGAGGATGTAGTTCAGAAAATCTGTTATTTAATGACATCTAAATATACATACCAAGCGATACCGATAATAATATGAACTAAATTGTTAATATGCATTTAAATACATACGATAAGAAAAAAAATGCTTATATTATCTAAATGACCACAAATATCAACATGTATTACTCAGATTGAAAACTGGTATTATCGAAGTCCCAACATATTACGAGTGCTACTATTGGCTGGCTCCAGGGGGGAAGGGGGTTGATTCGAGGGCATTTCTACACATAAAAAAGTACCACTATTGAGAACGACATCTTTGGTTGTCTGTCTGTATAGAGCTCTAGATAGAACAGCTAAACCGTTTCTAATGTGTTTTATGTTTAGTATCTAATGTAAGGTGTTAGAGTAGGGTACCAAATATTTTTACAAAAACACAAATAAACCACGAACTTTGATGAGTATTTAATAAATGAACAAACAATCTTGACCATGACAAATCAATAATAGCAGAGGTTTTTGTTATAATAATACTTTAAGGTAATAGACACTATATTTAGTAGGTACATTGCTTTTAGACTTATGAATCTGTGTTAAACTATATTTGTCACTGATTGTACAGTGTACACAAAAATAATAAAAAACCTATTTAGCTAGAAAATAGAAACATTGCAAAGTTTTACTGGCAAAAAAAACTAAATATACATAGTTTAAGAATTCGTAATTTTTCCTTTTATACTTTTCGTGTTTCAACAAAATTGTTAACTGAATTTCATCAATATTTCTGGAACCGGCGCGACAAAACGTTACAATCTTATCTATCTTTCTTAAGAAAAAAATTAGGTCATCAACACAACAATATGCTATTTTCGTTCCCGCGTTTTCCGATAGCGTAATACGTGTTTAATGGTGAAATATTACATAAATAATAAAGTAAACTTTACTTACATGTTGCCACCTCGATTCCAGTACAACAACTGTATGAAAACCGTTTATTAAGGTTACTGATAACAGCTGATAAAGCTCTCTTCAATTCAGATTAGCCGAGCATTGATACTGGGACCGGCAAGATAATGGTGTTTTGTGTTTATGAACTATTTCTTATAATTAAAATGCACAAGTTCCCGGCTTGAGTGATAGTTCGGCTAAGATCGGCGTGTTTCGGCTTTGTAAACTTCTCTCTATCGCTCAGTGCATATAGACAGCTGCTGGAGATCTTTATAGAGTTGATATAACCGAGTGCTTATAAAATTTTGAAGAGAAATGATAAAATAATGTATCATGTGCGAAACAATAAAGCAGACACTGTGACGTTTAAAATATTAGTAGGTGTAAATTTTCGTCTGCCAAAGACTCACGATGTATTGTATGAAAAATGAGTCGATAGAACCTCAAGTATGTATCACTGGGACTGGAAATGAATAAAATTACTAATATGTAATTAAAAAAGACTAGTCTCTAATATAATAATAATAATAATTGTTTTGAAGTTACGCACCGTAAGTTAACCGAAGGAACTGACCATAAATTAATGAGTGAGAGAATATAATCCTATTTCAAGTAGGTATATAAGTTCCATTGTATTCTGTATAATTCATATTCTGTCCTCCGTGGTATAATTACACGGGGACACGGATATAACATTTATAATCGCATTTAATATGTCATTGGCGTAGTTACACATTGTTTTTTAGTCGTCTTCTTCTTCAAGCGTAGGTTAACAATAAATGCATCCTATTTATAATCTGAAAATATAACAACAAAAAAAAAACAAGAAACGAAAAAAACATAAAATCACGATATCTACAATCTGTTGAAAGGTAGTTTTATTTCAATAAGTGCAAAGTTCGGCCAACCCAATGCTTGTAATGAAAACCTGTTCAAAATTCGATCTGGATCTATTCTCAACTAGCGGCCGCTCGCAACTTCGTACGCGTAAAGTTACATACAAACTATCATCCCTATTTCATCTCATTCAATGAGATGAAAGTATCCTATGTCCGTCTTCTGGTTCTAAGCTACATCCTCACCAATTTTCAACCAAATCGGTATAGCCGTTCTTGAGTTATAAGTAGTGTAACTAACACGACTTTGTTTTATATATAGATCTCCCTAATGTCGAATAATAACTAGATTTCATTATCAATGTTCTTTCTTGAAAATATTTTTGACATTTCATTTGATTTTACCAGAACTAGGCTAAGCTTTGAATACATTTTTATTAAGAGACTTAAGTCTTTTAAATATTAATAAGGGCTAAGGCGAAAAATTGAAATCTCTAGCTGCCGTGTTGCCATAGCAAACGCAGGCCAGCCTGGGCTAGTGGCATAGTAGGCCATAGTGTTTGGGGAGCGCGGATCTCAATCCCCAACAACACTGTAAGCCGTTAATACAAAACACCGTGCGTTTTTAAGCGGTTACAGTATTTCTAGTTCCACGGACCTATTCAACTGGCGTTTACCTTCAGTAACGAGTGAAATCCGAGGTTGACTACAGCACGGCAAATAGGGAATATGAAAATACCAGTGTAAGGGTTTACAAGGGTTTAAAGACATAAATTTTTTGTGTAAAATCTATAGAGATTTTGTCTTATTGTTGCCAGACTTTACCATTGTGGAGACAATTAACATTTATAATTTATTTCTCACTAAATTCAACCATTGTGACATAACAAAACCACTGTGATACCGCTGGCATTGCTTTAAATGTCGTAAGATTTTTGACTTTATTTCCGTTCTTTAAAGTCCAAAATGAAAAGAGAAAGTGTTTATAACATTTTTCAGTCACTCGACAAGATTGTCATTTAATGTTAGACTTTACAAAAATAAAGTCTAAAGTAAAATGGCATTGGTTACAGAGTATGTAGAACCACTATGGTTTTACTATGAAAAAATTTAGCAGAATCAGAGCCCAGATCTTATTAAGTAGGGATGTATTGTTACGAGCGTGGGGGTCGGTTTAAATAGAAAATGCGAGAACAACCGTTGAAGACAGATTTTATTCAGCTGCACTTAAATTACAACAAAGCGCGTAGAAATTCGAAAAGTCTTCCTTATACAATACACAGTCACTTGTATAAATCGCACTGTATCGCTTCGCACACTTTATCGCCTTGATCGCTTCGAATACTAGTCGTAGACTAACTTGAGCGGAGGCTGTTAGCTCGCCTTTTATATCGGGCGCGGCCGAGCAGCGAAAAATCGGGAAAAGACAGGTACGTTCTGAAAAAGACAGGAACTTTCTGGAAGGTTCTATTGGATCTTGTGTCTCTTTCTAGCCTGACGTCTCGTTCTATTCATTCGATTCCTTCTAGAACAGTGACGTCAAGGCATGCTGTCTCTTTCTATAGTGCCGTCTCGCTCACTCCTATGAAAATTTGGCCATATATTGAAGTGGCCAAGCGCCGGGCGTAGCAGTATAATGAATAAGCGTTGTGATCTTTACTTTGGTATTTAAATATTTGATTTAGTAAAATTAACAATGAAACCATAAGTAAATAGGTATTTAAATTAATTCGGTCCCTATATTGTTTTTTTTATTATCCTACTTTCTACTAATTTAATAAATGCAAAAGTTTGTAAGTATGTATGGTTGAATGGATGGATGTTTGTTACTCTTTCACGTAAAAACTACTGAGTAGATTTTAATGAATCTTTACAATAATATACCTTATACATCAGAATAACACATAGGCTACAATTTATAACGATATCCGATATTATAGCGATGACCGACGTCCACGCGTGCGGTACAAAAAGCTAATAGTTCAAATATAATAATACTAGCTGTTCACCGCGGCTCCGCCCGCGTGGACGTCGGTTATCACGACCAAACATAACCCATATCCTCTCTCCAGGTCTAGTCTATCTATGTATAAAATTTGTTCAAGTATTCTGGCAGTAAATAAACTGGGCTTTGAATCAGGGGGTGAAAATTATACCCTCTGTTTATCACCCTTGCTCAGGTTGTGGAATAATCTGCTGTTGTTTTTCAAAGCGACTACAATATAGGGTTCTTCGACAATGACTGTAGGAGATAGGACACGAAGGTATTCGCGTCCAATTGAGCAGTCCGACTGGGGAAGTACCTCCGCCCTACAGAATACCGCGGCCATAATAACCTCGTGTTGCGTTCCCGGCGGTGAGTAGGATAGCCAGAGCTCACTGAAGAGTTTTTGTGCTGTCACTGAGAAGACCAAAGGCTACTCCTGCTTTGTCTTCTACACTGACGGCACAGAAACTCTATGTGTTTACAGGGTCGGCAGCACGAGTGTGACTCCCCTTTGCACACGTCCATAGGCCACGGTAATTACTTTCCATCAGGTGGACCGTGGGCTTGTATGCTACCTCAGTGGTATAAAAAAAATATTCTTACAGGATCGGCCGCACGAGTGTGGCGCTCCTTGTGTTGAACATGTCCTTCTCCATACCACTTCCCATCAGGTGGACCGTGTGCTGGTCTACCACCTAAGTGGGATAAAGAAAACCCTATATCTGCACGCGGTAGTAGGCGCTCCGGTGATATATTGGGCAAACACAGCCTCTGTGATGTGACGGTAGTAAACGCAGCCGCAGGAAGCACGGGTTCGATCGCCGCTCAGTGCAAATATTTGTATACATGAATATATATAGATATTTGCATTGGTCTGGTCGTGCCTAGAAGAGCACGGTAAACCTTCAGTTTTGGTTGTTATATAAACATCTACGGCAGTCGTTACAAGTAGTTGGAGTATATATATATATATATATTTTTTACGTGCGGGAAATCCCCACGGATACCCGCCCCTCCGGAGCCGGAGGGGTAGGTTATGTCGGACTCGAACCGACTAAACCGCACGCCGTCTGTGGGTCGTGGTGCTAGGCCGAAGGTGAGGTTGTCTTGCGACATATCCCTCGCACTATATATATATATATATATATATATATATATATATATATATATATATATATATATATATATATATATATATATATATATATATATATATATATATATATATATATATATAAGATAATAGTCCATAGTAGGTAATCCAATCTGTAAAGTGCATTGCCGGGCAGGGGGGATTGTGTCACGCGGTGCTGCGATGACAATCCTCTTTGATGAAGCCCTCAAGCTGAGTGCCACTATTGTTAACATGGTAGGCACGTGTATGTAATGGTGACCCTCTTTCCTGTGAATCGTTTCACGGAAAATATCGAAGTTCAGACTAGCCTAACCCGCCGTTAGACTGGCAATAACGGACCCCAGACACCGAGGTGATAGCTTCGGATGCGACTGGGATTACCGATAGGATGATTGAGGAAAAGGAGTGTGCAAACAAAAGCCGAATATTCATTAAGAAATATGCGAACCTAATTAACGTTATGAATCGTTGCGACATCAGTGATAATTAAGTTAATTATTATAATGTCACACGTTATTAAAGAGAACGATTAAGGTGAGAGGCGACAACTGAAAAGGTACATGTGAATTCAATCGCTTGTGGCCGAGATTTTGTGCACTTGACCTGTAACTTATATGATGTACTCGTACGGTTACTCATATACCTTATTACAATCTAGACCTTGAGACTATTATGTACCTATCTAATTTAAATTTAACTTAATTTGCTAACACTTAGAAGTTAAGAATGTGTCCATTAATACTTTTCTTATAGTCTCTGTTTTATTTGAAAAGACACTTTGATCTTGTGTTTTTTAAGCGTAGCACTTACTGCACTTCGTTACACTGACTTTTTTAAACTAACTCATAATAAAACAAATTATGAATAGAAGGAGTAGGATAGTTTACCTCAGGCCCTGTAGTGTAAGCTTCCGAAATACATAATCAGGATTTGCATACGGATAAAAAAAGTCATAATACAGGCAACAGCTATATGGTTCATTAGACGACCTGCCCCGATATTTCGATTACTTTCAAATAATGTATTGAAATCGGCCGCATTTCTTGATATTCATGATTACTGCTCCGCTCCCTTGAGAGGTAGCGTGATAAGCGTGATGATGTACCTATAGTCTGTAACCTTCTTCGACAAACGGGTTATTCAACATAAAAAAAACACAGTTCAAACTACGGGTTCCTGAGATTAGCGCGTTCAACCAAACACCACAGAAAAAAACACAATCTCTTCAGCTTTATATTACAGTACAAGTATACTGTAATAATATTAGGTCTTTATCTATGAAATTGCCGTTGTGTATGAAAAAAATTAAGCGATTTTTTTATGTATGTTTTATTTGTATTAATCGAAGCAATTACCCATGCAATCAATGTATCTTTGCAAACGCAGCGGCATTATTGATGCCTTAAAGAAATCAGCTGGACGGGAGGCAACAAATTCTTCAAAGGCATTTTGTAGTGCTTCTCGGGTATTTAATTTCTTTCCCTCCAATAAGTTATTCAAATTCTGGAAAAAGTAGTAGTCTGTAGGCGCAAGATCAGGTAAGTATGGCGGATGGCGGAGAGCTTCCAACCCCAGTTCTTGCAACTTGGAGACCGCAGTATGAGTTCGCGTATTGTCGTGCAGGAGCAGCGGAGACGAGCGATTGACCATTGCTGGTTGGAGATGTGCCAGCTTCTACATCATTGTGTTCAGTTCTTCACAGTACACATCTGCAGTAATGCTCACCCCGTTTGATAAGAAGCTGTGATGAACAACACCGGCACTAGACCACCAAACAGTGGCCATCACTTTTCTAGGGGTAAGTTTTCGTTTAGGGCATTGTTTAGGTGCTGAACCAGGATCCAACCAACTTGGTGAGCGCTTGCGGTTATCAAACAGAATCCATTTTTCATCGCAAGTAACAATGCGTTGCAAAATTCCTTCATTTGTGTGTCTGTTGAACAATGCGAGGCATGTCTCGACGCGTACTTCGCGCTGGCGATCATTGAGTTCGTGGGGCACCCATTTGTCAAGCTTCTTTACCTTGCTAATTTGACGTAAATGGACCAATATTGTTTTGATGCTAACGTCGAAAAATGCTGCTCATTCGGCCGTAGATTGTGTACCATCGGCTTCCACAATCGCCTTTAATTCGTCATTGTCGACCAAAGTCTTTGGAGGACCGCGAGTTTCATTTTTCAGGTCGAAATTTCTAGAACAGAAGCGATCAAACTAATAACAGGTGGTGCATTGGTTTGTAGTGTTAGCTCCGTAAAAGTCGTTGATGTTGCGTGCCACTTGTGCCGCGATGCTGCCACGACGATACTCATATTCCATCAGAAGACTCTGCACGGGTGTCGTGCGGTCCATGGCCCTATACGAGTGCCCCGTACGGGCGGACACCCTGGGGGCCAGATTCCTGCCACTGCTCCACGCGGCGCAGAGGACGGTGGCCTCCAGGACCATCAGGGGATACCGCACGACATCCTTTGAAGCGGCGAGTCTCTTGGTCGGATCGCCACCGTGGATCCTGGAAGCGAGGACCCTTTCGGCACTGTATCGGTTCCGAAGGAAGGCGCGGGGGCGGGGATTCGATCCCGAGCCCGAAGAAATTCGGGCCGAGAAATCCCGGCTCCACAGGGCCATGGTGATCGAGTGGGCGCTACGTCTTGAGTAACCACACGCAGGGCACGCCGTGATTGCGGCGGTAAGACCCATCATGGGGGAGTGGGAGTGACGCAGGTCATTACTGGACACGGTAACTTCGGGCGGTACCTGCATCTGATGGGCATAGAGCAAACGCCCGAGTGCCATCACTGCGAAGCGAGCGTAGACTCGGGGCTGCACATGCTCACCGAATGTCCGGCGTTCGAAACGCCGAGGCGGGGGCTTGTGACGGCCCTGGGGGTGAGAGTGCTCACGCTCTCCACCCTGCTCGCGGCGATGGCCCGATGCGCGGATGCGTGGGCGGCCAGCGCCTCCTTCTTCGAGCAGGTCATGCTCGTGAAGGAGACAGCAGAGCGGGCGCGGCGCAGCGTGCGAGAAAGACTCGCGCACATCGCTGCCCGCGTTCGAAGGCGGCTCGGGCGCCGGGTCTCCACCCCCCAGGAGCGCGGGCCTGAGGGTGACGGGTGGAGCCGCTCGCCACCCTAGCAGAAGCAGGCCACGGTGGCGGCACGCATTGTGGCGACCGCGTGGTCCCCCCTCCCGACCGCCTCTCGGCCAGAACGAGAGGAATGGCCCTGGATCAGCCGGGGTGCGAGGGATATGTCACGAGACAACCTCACCTTCGGCCTAGCACATCGACCCACAGAAGGCGTGCGGTTTAGTCGGTTCGAGTCCGACATAACGTCCCCCTTCGGCTCCGAAGGGGGGTGGGGGTATCCCTGGGGATTTCCCGCAGGTAAAAAAAAAACTCATATTCCATAATTACTCGAATTTTTAACGTATCCATGATGTCGAAAAAGTTTGAAATGCGATAAAAACGTAACACTAATCGATAATAATAATAATAATAATAAAACCTCGTGAAGGCCGAGAAGGACAAAATCAGCAAGTACCTTGACTTGGCTCACGAGGTAACCGCCATGTGGGATGTTGATTCAACGATCATTGTCCCGATAGTCATTTCGGCGAACGGGCTGATAGCGAAAAGCCTCGACCAACACCTCAAGAGGCTCTCGCTAGATGGTTGGGTCAAGGGTCAGATGCAAAAGGCGGTCATCCTCGACACGGCACGTATTGTCCGGAGGGTGTCTCTCTCTGTGACTCCGACCGCCGGTAGCTTGGGCCCTGCCCCGCTATCGGTGGCCTTCTATTTTTTATATTTTTAAATAGATGTTTTCTTTTTGATATGTATTTAAAAATGTAATTTATAAGTAGTTTTAAATGAATAAAGAGATAATAATAATAACATATTTATTTCAGACGTAAGTCCATAACGTTGTTAGTAACAAATTCTCTTACAATCTAATGTTAGTAATCAAAAATAAAAAAATCAATAGTATATAAAATTAAAACAAAAAATAAAAAATCCTAAAATAAACGAAAGAAGGCAGCTACAGATTTATACCTTTATGGCATGAATCTGTATCCACCTTCTTAGCAAAGGTGAGTCCCACCTCGCCGCAAATATTTTCAGGAGCGTGTTTGGGCTGCCGCGGAGGCGCTCGAGGGCCGACGTGCAGCGCTTGCGCATAATGCACTCGAAGCTGTCCACGTTGTGGTTCGCGAACATGCCAGATGCGATACACCGCCACGGCAGCCCCATCACTGCCCTGAAGCCATTATTGTACTGGACCCGGAGGTCGCCATATGCCCGCTGCGTAAAATGCACCCACAGGCCGCAACTATAAAATGATTGCCAGTATGCCTTGTATAGTGTTATTTTGACTGCCTGTGAGCAACGCGCGAACCTGCGGGCAAGCATGTTTGCACGAGCAGCTAGCGACCTCCGTTCCCTATCAATGTCACAGCCATCTTTCGAATCCTCGGTGACCCAGTGACCCAAGTATTTAAACTTGTCTACTTTGCACAGCGGTGTTCCGCATAGTGAGATCACAGGTGGCTGCATACGCGTTCTTGCACCGGCTTTAAACACCATATAGACACTTTTTTTAACATTGTACTTGAGTCCATGAGCCACCGCATAGGATTCACATACAGTGATCAGGTTCCTCAATGCACCGATAGAGGGACTCAGCAGCACCATGTCGTCGGCGTAACTGATGTTATTGAGGCAAACTCCATCGACATGACAACCAACCATGGCGCTGCTGAGTTTCCGAATCAGATCGTTTATATACAGGCTGAAAAGACGGGGGGAACTCAGTCCACCCTGTCGCACCCCGCACCTCAGCCTATATGGTCCAGAAAACGCCCCTGCCCACCTGACGCTATTTGTTTGGTGTGCATACCAGTACTTGAGAAGCCTTATCAATTCTACGGGCAAGGACGTTTGACTCTGCAATTTATGCCACAAAACCTCATAGGACACTAAATCGAATGCCTTTGACAGGTCCAGAAAACAGGCATATACTGGCGTTTTCCTGTCTGTGTAGAACGAAAGAAAAAAAGAATACTTTTGGAAAATGAATGCCATGTTTTTAAAATAAAATTATTTTGTGATTAGAATTCTTGGCCAAAAATAAAAAAAAATATTTGAAATGGCCAGGACTGCAGAAGGGCAATTACATAGGTAAAGACCTATTAATAGGTCGTTACATATGAAATTGCCGTTTTATTGAAGAAATTGGAGGAAACCCAATTTGCAGTACTAACATTTTTACCTTTTTTTAGGAATGACAAATCTAAATTTTCTAAGATTTTTTTTTGTGTATGAATATGATTAAGCTAACAGAAAAGTAATACGAAATTTATCATCAAAATGGATAGCATTTAGGAAGTACTATTTTTGAAGATGGAATTTAATTTATCAAGCGGCCAATAAAAACTAAATTTAATACAGCGTTGTAAAATCTTGAAATCAACTTTCAAACAAAGTATAAATAATGGCAATAGCTATTAAATTACAGGCATAACGCACTCATGAATCTGTAAAAAAATTCGGCAATTTCATATGTAACGACCTTTTTAGATAAATTTTCATCCTAGACGCTTCAATGTTATACAGCGCCTATGTAATAAGCACTGGCAAACTGTACAGCAGCACCTTCAAGGCTCCAGAAATGTACAGTGCCTGCGTAATAGGTAATCGCAAACTGTAAAGTAGTACCTACAGAGTTTCATAGTAAATTTTGCCATTTCCTTTTATGAAGGCGCTGTACAACTATGAAGTATAGAGCCCTGAAGGTACAGTCAGTGTCAAAAGTGGATGATCATATTTTTCAGATTTAAAAAATCATTTTTGAGCATTTTTGATTTTGAATTCGTTCCTGCGTGGAATACTGCTCGCATCTCTGGGATGGATCCACAAAGTACTTATTAGATGCTTTCGACAGGTTGCAGCGACGTGCGGTCCGCATTATCGGAAATCCTGAGGTCACGAGTACCCTCGAGCCTTTGCAATTGCGTAGAGATGTTGCTTCCTTGGCAGTATTTTACCATCTATGCCATGGTGAATGTTCTGAAGAGCTATTCCAATTAGTCCCACCCTCTCCTTTCAGGACAGGACTATTACTGTTACTAATTAGGCCCTTATGTAATATTTTAAAATGTTGTTTCAAATACCGGGTGTTAGGGGAATGCTCTCGAAGCCGAAGGTCCTTGGTAGTATTCCGGATACACTACATATTGGCATAAGTAATTTATTTTTCGATTTGGTGAAAAAAAAATATTTTCAATTTCTTTTCATTCCGTTTAATTAGCATTATTTATTCTCCATCGTATTTGGAAAGTTCTATGAAACGACAATTTAATAAAAAAAAGACGGGTTGCACTCTGGGAGTGCCGGCAGGAGCGAAAACTTTATCTTTCTTTCTTCGTTATATACATACACTGAGAAAAAAATATTGTTGCGCCAACAAAAAAACTTTAACGCTGGGGAGCCGTTCATAGTAAATAGTTGGATTAACAAAGTTTTTATTGTTAAATAATACATTGTTAAGTCAACAAAGTGTTTCAAAACTGCAAACTTTGTTGACTGAACAATATCTGTAGGTCTAACAATGTACAAATTGATGCATCTACAATGCTCATTTTGTTTCTATAACAAAGTACCTTTGTTAGCGTGACAAAGTCCTTTGCTATAAAATCAATGCACATTGTCTCTGTACTTACTCTCGTTTAGCTACGCTAGCAACGTTGCTTAGGGCCTATAACTTCACTTTGATCCTACAACAAAGTAGCCTTTGCTACTCTAACAAAGTTTCTTTGTTGTTCTATATATAGTGTTTGTCTCATTTAGTATATATTTTGTTCAACATAAGCTGTAGAAGAGTTGATATTTAAACCTTGCGAGTAAATATCAACTCTTCTACAGCTTATGTTGAACAAAATATATATGAAATGAGACAAACACTTTAATTAAGTAAACGTAAAAAACCTGCAGGTGACGTTCTTACCTAGAAGGTTATGGTGAAATGAATAAAATGCAATGTAATTTAAAGGGTTTATATTTTCAACAACAAAATCAATGATTAGGTATAACAATTTTTGATAAGTACTTTATTTTACATTCATATCAAATTAAGCACTATCTATACATGTATGATGTCAACGGCTTACTTACAGGAATGACAATCTTTTAAACTGGTAATATTTTCCTCCATGCTGAACTTTACACGCACTGTCCGCTAACATGCACAATTATTTTGCACACAGAGATTAATAAATAATTGGACGTCACTTACATAACAAAAACGATCCACGATATTGGTATGTTTAAAATTACAAATACTGTCACGCACACAAAATACGACGAACAAAATAATACCTATTTGAACTAGCGCGTCGTCCAGTCGCCGACACACAAATGAACGAGCCACGTGGAGGACACCAGTTACCACGCAATAGTTCCCCGTCCCCTGCTACCCGCCCTTCTCCCGCACTTTTTTGACCCAACTAAGTATGCCGAGATTCTACAACAAAGTTGTATTTATCAAAATAAGAGTTGTTGGAACGCTTATGTTGAATTTGATGGGAATACAATGTATGACTTTAGCAAAATATGAAGTAGTTAACATAACAATGTTGTTTGGATCTCTCAACAAAGTAAAATTTTTAAATTCCAACAACCTTTAACTTTGCTATTATATCAACTCATATGTTGGTAAGCTAACAAAATGACATTGCCAACTTAGCAAAGCATTTTGAACTTTGTCATAGCATTCAGGTGTCTATAGCTCGACGCACAATAAAAAATCAACAACAAAAAGATTGTTGGTTCCGCTATGCACAGCTCGTTGAAGTAGCAAAGTACTTTAATGCTATCACAATAAAATCTTAACAAAGTTTTTATTGTCGCTTTGTTGGCCTTTTTTTCTCTCAGTGTAGAAAAAGATAAAAAGAACATACCATACCGTACTATCTGAAACTATAAGGACTTACAGTCGAAGCGCTTTCAGCAAAATACAAAATTCATGCAAAATAGACAATCTGTAGCTAATATTGTATGACGTCAGTCGTCGGTTACGGTTCAAAGGTCAAGCGATCCTGACCCGAGATTAACACTTTTTACCTATCCAACGCCGCTAAAGAAGTTTTCACTTCAAAAAAACATCACTACAGAAAAAAAAAGAAATGGCTTGGCGCTATTTGTTTTTGTTCTGTAGTGATGTTTTTTATGAAAGTACCGTTTCATTGGGCTTTACTAATACGATGGGGAATAAAAAATGCTAAAGAAATGGAAAAGAAAGAAAAAAATGTTTAATGGTTTAACCTTTACTGTTTTTTTTTCCCGATAACTGTACTTACTTAATCTGTTTATATTTATAGTAAACAACGTAGTAACATTAGCCAATATTGAACGAGTTTATGCTTTTCGTAAAAGACCTTGATACAGATTTAAATTTTCTACAAACATGACTAAAAAAAAATCTGATATCATTTCCGTAAACCTGATGACCTTGCATTCGAACACTGGTGCAAACGGCTTATTATAACTACAAAATAAGAACAAATATTATTTTTGAGTAATAAAATATTGAAAAAATTAAGATACAAACGAATGTACCTGGTGACGATGATGATTGACTGAAGATCATTGCCTACCTACAGTTCCAGACAGTATATGGAATAGATCTAATAGACTGAGAGCCCGTGAAGAACAGAACTTCGTCATTTTATAAAAGCTGAAAGTTTGTCAGCGCATGCTCCCAATACAGGTAAGAACGATGGCTTTTTATGAAGTTTAGGTCATAGTGGCTTTGGCAGATTTCTTTAAATTACGAAGATCTGGCGTTCACAAGCTCTTAGTGCATAAGGGTTTTAAGGACAATTCCTTACAACCCTTAAATCTATTTCACAAAAAATACACTACACCCCTATACTATTCTGGATTCTTTAAGTGGGGCGTGAAAAGCATCTGTGGCAGAGATTCATCATAGTCAAAGCAGGGACATAATTTTAAGATCGTCAGCTCGTATGTTCTGGACTTTCGCTCTAGTTTCTTACCATATAGCGGGGTTGTTAATTAACCAACTTCCTAAAGAAGAGAGCTACCATTGGCCACGTCACGTCATGTCATTTCTCCGTTCAAGACCATGCCCTTTCAAACTACATAAACTTTTATGAATACAAAGAGCGTAATTGAGTCCAAAGTCAATGATATCGTAAAAAAAAACTTGTTAATTTTAGTATTTTAATTGTCTCTTGTGCATTCCTATGGCATAATTTTGCACGTATTGCTTTTGTGTTTTTTTTTTATATAAGACACGTCAATTTAACTTCACCTCGCCTGATGGCCAGCTGTAGGCAAAGTCCCAGAAAAGAGGGTCACCATTACATACAAGTATCTACCACGTTTACAATGGTGGCACTCAGCGGGGTATGAAAAACGCCTTTTTCACGCTTCGCTTACAGGACCTGGGAATATAATAGGAAGAAGGTAACACGTAAGCTAGCAAGGAGTTCCAGCAGGGCTTACATGCGCGCCACGAGATAGCTATCTCGAGGCATTTTGCCGTTTTATGTCGATATGTCGACTGTTGGTAGCATGAAGGGCTAACATGCGCGCCACGAGATAGCTATCTCGAGGCATTTTGCCGTTTTATGTCGATATCGACTGTTGGTAACATGGCAAATTTCATGGCGATCTGTCAGATGTCGCCATAACTCTACTTAGTGTCTGCATACGTGCCCTTATTTACTCGAATCTTGACATTTAAAATGTTTTGTCTCTCGTCTTTCATTTAGTCGACGAGAAGTTATCTCGTGTAAACTTTTCTTGTGCTCGGTTCATTTTGGATCAAAATTTAGTACCTTTGTGCGACTGCAAGCAATTTTCGACCTTAATGACATTTCCTTTGTTACGTGTCTTTTCACGTTAATTGATGACGATATCATGTCATGTCAATAAGGTCGAAAATTGTTTGCACTATTTTTTCTCTTTTGACGTGACAACGTCTTATAAATTGGTTTGCCGGGCGACACTTCAAGAAACTGCGTTACGCTCTGCTTTACGCTCCGCGTTATGCGCTTACAATGAGAGCGAGTGAGAGGCACGCGTCCCGCCTAAGAGCGAGAGAGACAGACATAAAAAGTGAAAGGCACGCGTCCCTTCCACTCGAGCACAGTTAGCCCGCCTAAGAGCGAGAGAGACAGAGCGAGAGAGAGAGTGAGAGAGATAGGCATACACACCGGTTCATGTCTTGTAATTAATAATTTAAAATTTAATTTTGTTTATAATTCTTTGTATAAATAAATGTTTTAAATTGTTACTATTATTTCATCCTTCTTCCTACTATACGAATGAATATTCACATTAAAATTATTTTACCACTCAAAGTCGTTGTCACGTAAAACTTTCGCCTGTATACCGACTTTACAGGCAACCAAATTTTTTTTTTCATACCTAGCATCCCTGACTAGTCTGTGCTTTCGAGCAAATGGCCGTATCGGGCCGATATTATCGGATAAATGTTTAAAAAATGTGTATGCCATAGACAAAAATTGAAAAAGTTTGACGTGACAAAATATGTCGGCGTTACTTCGCTCGAGAAGACTCGAGATGATATCTCATCTCGATTCGAGATATTTGACGACGCGCGCATGTTAGCCCTGCAGGTCTTAATGGTGTGACAAAGAAAAGAATCACCGAACCGCTTGGTTCTTAATGGCCTTGATGGTCGCTTGTATGGACTTGAGGTGACATGAAGGCTCGATTTCTCAGGTATTTATTTTTATAGTACTGCAAATGGGTGTGAAATTCTCTCTCTCACGTGTTGTTTGAGGAGTTTAAAAACTAGCTGTAGCCCATTTCTTCGGTCGTGTGGAATTATAATTCCGTGCCTGCAACTCATAGGAACCTATTCCCGGGTTAAATAGTAGCTAATTGGGTATTATCCTGTTCTTAAAAAAAATAAGCTGAATTTTTTAAATTAAGAATACAAAAAGAGTGATAACAATTACTTCGGTTCTAATATTTTATCGTTTTTATTTATTTTTAATCATCCACCCAACCTGTAAAGGCGCCCACTCACTAACAGTCCGCCTGCAGTCCGCCTGCAGTTCCTGATCTGTCCGGCGGCCTGCAGTCCTTAGCCGATAACGCCCACACACTAAAGCGATTTTGGCCCGCCGGCAATTCCCTGTTGTCAGTTTTGCGACCACACACTAGCAGTTGTGAGTCGTCAGTTTTAGGTCGTACGAGCGCCTGCCGGTAATGGTCTAATATCAGTTACATAGAGAGTACGAAACAGTGCAAGCGAATTTCGACCTTATTGACATTTTCTTAATTACATGTTTTTTCGCATAAATAAATGCTGCTGATCACGAATATAAGAAAAAAATCTAGATTTGTTAAGATGTCAATAAGGTTGAAAATAGCTTGCACTACGTTATTCTTATATAAGTACATGCTAATCATTGTGGGAAATAGGTGTTAGCTATTTTGAACCTTATGGACTATGTGCATAAGAAATATAATCGGTCGGCGGCCACACACTATCGGATCGTATTAGTCGTCAGTCCAAAATCGTTAACGAAACTGTTAGTGTGTGGGTTATTGCGATTAACTGACAGATTTATATCGTCCGGTAAACTGTTAGTGAGTGGGCGCCTTTATAGTAAATGATTTGACTATTAAATATTATGACGTCACAAATAAATGTTTCGTACAATTTTACTTCTAACTTACAATTTTGAGGTTTAGAAAAAAGTAACTTATTTGATTAGTCAGTCATATACCCAATTGGGTATATTCCTGTAGTTAAAATAAATAAATTAGCTGAACTTATTAAATTAAGAATGGTAAAAGGGGAAAAGCAGTAGAGTCGGTTCTTAGTTTATGGTTGTTATTTATTTTTAATCATACACCCAACCTTTAATAGTAAATGATTTGACTATTAAATATTATGACGTCACAATATTTTTTTTCATACAATTTTCCTTATAACTTTCCGTTTTGACGTTTAATAAAAAGTAACTAATTTGACTAGTCAGTCAATACCCAATTATGTAGATATTAGGGGTTAAAGTATGAAATTGCCGATTTGTACTGACAAATTGAAATTCGTTTTTTTTTTAATTTAACGTATTTATTTAATCAAAATAATTACCATTATTATCTATACATTGCTGCCATCTAGTAGGAAGGTCATTTATGCCTTTGCGATAGAACTCTGGTGATCTAGATTCGACAAACTGTGTGAAAGCATTTTGTACTGCCTCCTGAGAAGAAAACTTTTTATCACATAGAAAATTGTCCAAATCACGAAAAAAATGGTAGTCTGTTGGAGCAAGGTCTGGCGAATACGGAGGGTGACGGATAGTTTCTAATTGCAGTTCCTGTAGAGTTAAAACGGTTTCTCGTGCTGTATGAGGTCTCGCGTTATCATGGAGCAATAATGGTGAAGGTCGATTCATGAGTCGGGGCTGTTTCACTGCTAGTTTTGCTATCATTGTTCGGAGTTCGGCACAGTAGACATCTGCCGTTATTGCTTGACCAGATCGTAGAAAGCTATAGTGAATAACACCATGCTGAGACTACCAAACAGTTACCATTAACTTTTTATTTGTAAGCTTTGCTTTAGGACACTGTTGTGGCGTTTCACCTGGGGTCAGCCATTGCATTTTTCGCTTACGGTTATCGTAAAGAATCCACTTTTCATCACATGTCACAATTCGATCCAATATTCCTTCATTTCTGTATCGATTCAACAAGGCAACACAAGTTTCAACACGCATTTCTTTCTGCAGATCAGTCAAATCATGAGGTACCCATTTTTCACATTTTTTTATTTTATTGATTTGACACAAATGAGTCAATATTGTTGGTAAGGTAACGTTAAACCATGCAGCTAATTCCTGGGTAGTTTGGCTCGGATCGGCTTCCACCATGTCTTTCAATTCATTGTTATTCACCTGTGTGGACGGCCTTCCTCGTGGTTCGTTCTTCAAATCAAAGTTTCCATCACGAAAGCGTTTAAACCAAAATCGCACGGTGCGTTCATTAGCAGTCGTCAGTTTCTGCCGCGTTAGTTCCGCGTCGGAATTCGTATTCAAAAATCACTCGAATTTTCGAAGTATCCATCTTTCTTGTCTAAGCTGAATAAAAAAACAACTGAAAGTCGATAATCGAATGTTGCACATTTTTAACTACATTTAACTACATAGGTACCATGTGGAAAAAGTTTCACTCAAAAATCTCAAACCATGAAGGTTCTATGTCAATTCGAAGTACCTATTACAATGAAACGGCAATTTCATACTTTAACCCCTATTATTATTCCAGACTGTAATCTGCTGGTTTTTGAAGTTTCCAAGGGCATAGCCTTGCATTTGCCGAGTATATCCATATAGGTCCAAGAATGTGGATAACATCTTTTTCTAAATATACGGGATGGAAGATTTTGACCTTACCTAGAGGGTTAGTACCTACTCTAAATACTGGAGACACCGAATTCTACTCAAATTTAACATTCTCTTATTTTTAAAAAGAAACAATATTGCATACAGAGATTTTGCTAAAATTCGCTTGCCACACCCGGTAATCGAACTGACTAAAATCAGAAAAAATCACATCCCGTAATTTTATGGCATCAATCAATCACAAGGATCAAATCGCTCTTACCAACATGGTAAAATAAATGAAAGGATATCCTTGAAATCTAAAGTCATCCAGGCCAATTCAAAATAATATATTCTTACAATCAAATAGTTATTTGCACCAATAGGGTATCGAACCCGCCACCTCTAAATACAGCACTCGAATGCTCTACTTCTACACCACACACGTTGATGAGCTATACTATCGGAGACTTTTTTCTATCAGGCGCCATTTCACACTGGCTGTTTGTATAATTGTGTACAAATATTCTCCGACCTTGGACTAGAAAGCGCGTGTACCTACCTCGTCGCGAGTAAAGGCAGTTACACACTTGAAATAAATATGGGAAACATAATTTTTATACAATTGAATGAAATTTGTAAGCATTTACACTATTACTATTATTTATTCTGTGGCATTGTTAAATTGTAAGGGAAAGATCGCGGGTTCGAATCTCGCTAAGCTGATTTAATTTTCCTATCATAATGGATATTTTATGTAAACTTTATATTTTAACATCAAAAGTTGGTACTCAAATTGGTATTACTGTTAAATCTGTGGTCAAATTTAGGTTGGTTATGTTGTCAGATTTAGGTTTTTGTCAGACTCTAAATAGGTTAAACCAGAGAGATTTTTAAGACAAAACAAATGAATCTAAACTTGATATGTCATGTTTGGAGGCGTCGGTAGCTTAGTGGTTAAGGGGTCGGCCCGGGTTCACATCCTGGCCATTACACTACCGACGTGCACTCTACTAGGAGCTGCTATGGCCACCTTCTGACTCCATCTTTAGACCCTGAATACCATGTAATACCAAAGAGTTTATTAAGACAAAGCAAATGAGCCCAAACTCGAAGTCTATCTTATTTAATTTAGAAGTTGCTATGGCCACTAACTACTCCATCATCAGACCAGCTAAACGGTACCAAAATAAGGCATTATCATCCAAACTAATCATGTATGCAAAATTTCATCAAAATCGGCTGAGAATATCGGCTTTTAAAACTAGTTGCAAGGTTTGCTTCGAACAAATTACATACAGAGCAAGTTAATTAAAAGCTTGTAATAATTAAATACTTACGTTACATATCTTACTTTGTAACACCAATGCATGAAGAAATATAATAATTACTACTAGGTACATAATTATCACTTTAGCGTATATAATAATACATAGTTAGCACTATTATTTATACTTTGTTTAAAAGTTGATTTAAAGATTTTACAACTCTGTATTAAATTTTGTTTTTATTGGCCGCTTGATAAATTAAATTCGATCTTCAAAAAAAGCACTTCCTAAATGCTATCCATTTTGATGATACATTTCATATTACGTTTTTACAGCTGTCACTTTTCAAAAATATTCCTAGAAAATTATACCTATATAATTCCTAAAAAAATGCAAAAATGTTAGTACTGCTAATTGGGTTTCTTCCAATTTCTTCGAATTCATATGTAACGGCAATTTCATATGTGACGACACTGAGTGTAACGGCCTATTATCATGTTGGTGTTGTTCGCCGTTGCATCCGACGCTTTTACCTCGGAGCCCAGGGTCTGCGTATTTCTTCTTATCTTTATTTTTCCTTTGCGCTATTAGAGGAGCTAGGAGAGTTTTCGTAAAAGACAAGATATCCAAAATTCATGGAACTGTAGGAGAGCGGTCTAGACTCTGGACTGTAGACTGACTGACGCTATCAGAATGGATGAAAAATATTGTTTATGCTTAAGATGTCAACACTTAGCACTCCTACACCCCGCTTTACACCTTTAGGCAATTGTGCACATTCTCCGCGAAGGTCAACAGCGTCCCATTGACCTGCACTACTCAACCAGAGCTGTTTTGAGCGAATTACGTGCAACCACTTGCACAATGTCTCTGTTTTAATATTAAAGTATCTATGGCTGGAAGAGGCGGGAGAAACTTTTGAATTTGGAACAGGACGCAGAAATTACATAAATTATTCCGAGAAGAATTTAAGTAATTCTAGGTCCCGTTCCAAATTCGAATTGAGGCAACTTTATTCTGCGCCAAATTCGAAATTCAAAATTTTCTCCCGCCTTTTCCAGCAACCGTGACTATATTTTTTCTAAATAGCTTACTATAAAAAAAAATAACTCTTATATCTAACATGTTACTTCAGGTAATTATGCACATTCTCCGAGAGCGTCAACAGCGCCCCATTTCGATTTGAGCAATTTACTTGCAACGATGGCACAATTTCTTTATTTTGGTATCACACAATATCTGCGAAGAGTGAGAATGTTTTTAAGTTATGTTACAAAACATTGCACATAGCTTCAGCTATGAGCAGTGTGCCAATGGTTTATTAAAACTAGCTATAGGTATCCTGTGACTTCATCCGCTAGGAGCTAGATCTGGGCTTCAATTTATTTTGAACGGGGTTCCCTATTACTTTTATTGCGGCAAGACAACGCGTGAATTGCAATATTACCTACTATATCAAAGTTAAAAGCTAACACGATTTATTTTTTACTTTTTGGGGGCATGTTGTTGGGTGCTTTTAACATTTTGACAAATTCAGTAACCATGACGGAACTTTACTAAACAATGTGTTTTCACGACATTATCACTCTTTAAACAAAATGTTCGCAAGTTGTGCGCATTAATTTTTTCATTCTGTACCTTTTGTGGATGTATCCACTTTTAAGGTTCCGTAGATAAAGGGTAAAAACTGAACCCTATTTACTAAGAATATACATACCGCCAAAAACTGAGATTCTTAAATTAAGAATGCTAAAAGACCGGTAAAAGCTGTGTCGGTTCTTATTTTATCTTTTTTATTTATTTTACACATCCGCCCAACGCCCAACGTTACAATAATTTATTTTATACAAGTTTTCTAAAATTTTAAGTAAAGTAGAGTAAGAGTAAAGATTACTCTGGCTCGGACAGAATAAATGATTTCATTTGTTTTTTTTTCTTTTCTTCTGCGATAATAGAGAAAAGTAGCTTGAATCTCGCTTTTCGTTGCCAAAACGATTATTTTACAAACAACGTTTGAAAAAATACTAATCATTTGACAAACTTTCATTTCGCAAACATATTATTCATATTACTTTAACATATTACTTCAAAGAGTATCATTTGATAAATAAAGGTTTTGCAAATGTATCACTTAGAAAATGTTTCAATTGTTAAAATTTTATTTGAAAAATCTTCGTTTGAAAAAATAAAGTCAGTTAACAAACAATCAAACAAGCAAGCATAAGCCACGCGTGCAACATACAGTAGGCAAGTAGCATGTAGCAAACATCGTTTCTGTCACAGCTCCGGCGCTGCGCCGCAGTATGCTGCAGTCGCCGGCCAGCCTCAGCCGTCGCGGTGGGTTTTATAACCACCTGCTCCTCAGCTCATGGGTCCCTTCGCCCCTCCGCACTTGCGCGGGCTTAAATAACACTCTAGGGGTAGGGCAAACAAGACCTCGTGAAGTCGAATTTGCAGAGATTCATCTCTATCACTAAATTTTGAGTATACACGACAGTAATTTGAAGGGTATAATCTGTTTTGCCAACTAACATGTTTAAAAAATAATCAATTTGTGAAATAATGTTAAGGCATTATGAAATTTTTTCAAATAAATATATTGAGTAGTTTATTGTACAATAGTTTGTAAAATGATAAGTTTATCAAGTATAATTTTGTATAACATTCTTTGTCAAATGAAGATTTGTTATTCGTTTTTTGTCAAATGACTGGATACTACCAAAAATTCATTGACAAGTGTCTCAAATTTTCGATAAAATATTAGGGGTTAAAGTATGAAATTGCCGATTTGTACTGACAAATTGAAATTCGTTTTTTTTTTAATTTAACGTATTTATTTAATCAAAATAATTACCATTATTATCTATACATTGCTGCCATCTAGTAGGAAGGTCATTTATGCCTTTGCGATAGAACTCTGGTGATCTAGATTCGACAAACTGTGTGAAAGCATTTTGTACTGCCTCCTGAGAAGAAAACTTTTTATCACATAGAAAATTGTCCAAATCACGAAAAAAATGGTAGTCTGTTGGAGCAAGGTCTGGCGAATACGGAGGGTGACGGATAGTTTCTAATTGCAGTTCCTGTAGAGTTAAAACGGTTTCTCGTGCTGTATGAGGTCTCGCGTTATCATGGAGCAATAATGGTGAAGATCGATTCATGAGTCGGGGCTGTTTCACTGCTAGTTTTGCTATCATTGTTCGGAGTTCGGCACAGTAGACATCTGCCGTTATTGCTTGACCAGATCGTAGAAAGCTATAGTGAATAACACCATGCTGAGACCACCAAACAGTTACCATTACCTTTTTATTGGTAAGCTTTGCTTTAGGACACTGTTGTGGCGTTTCACCTGGGGTCAGCCATTGCATTTTTCGCTTACGGTTATCGTAAAGAATCCACTTTTCATCACATGTCACAATTCGATCCAATATTCCTTCATTTCTGTATCGATTCAACAAGGCAACACAAGTTTCAACACGCATTTCTTTCTGCAGATCAGTCAAATCATGAGGTACCCATTTTTCACATTTTTTAATTTTATTGATTTGACGCAAATGAGTCAATATTGTTGGTAAGGTAACGTTAAACCATGCAGCTAATTCCTGGGTAGTTTGGCTCGGATCGGCTTCCACCATGTCTTTCAATTCATTGTTATTCACCTGTGTGGACGGCCTTCCTCGTGGTTCGTTCTTCAAATCAAAGTTTCCATCACGAAAGCGTTTAAACCAAAATCGCACGGTGCGTTCATTAGCAGTCCCCTCTCCAAACGCAACATTGATATTGCGAGCTGTTTCTGCCGCGTTAGTTCCGCGTCGGAACTCGTATTCAAAAATCACTCGAATTTTCGAAGTATCCATCTTTCTTGTCTAAGCTGAATAAAAAAAACAACTGAAAGTCGATAATCGAATGTTGCACATTTTTAAATGAAGAACTACATAGGTACCATGTGGAAAAAGTTTCTTTCAAAAATCTCAAACCATAAAGGTTCTATGTCAATTCGAAGTACCTATTACAATGAAACGGCAATTTCATACTTTAACCCCTATTACTTATGTATGTTATTCAGTAATTGAGTTGACCCAGTTAGGTGCCAACCCTAAACAAGAGCGCGTTCTCAATTAGCGATAAGCCAAACGACCTAATTTAAAAAGACACTGCTACCATACCGCGTTCATAGTAGCAACTGTAGAACATTGACATTTATATATACTACACTAACTTCAACTTCTTCAAAATGTCCTCTGCAGCAAATCGCCACAATTTTGCCAATGGTATTATAACATGATTAATGGTGAAACACCAATGTCAAGAGATCCACGTTAGCTGCGCCAGTAAATTTGTTTACGTGTGTCTGCCCCCCACGAGATTCAGGTGGACGATCAGGACGTGTGTTTGGATTTTAGGGGGCTATACTATAGGTAGTACTAGACAAGCTAAATATAGCAATTGGGTATTTGACTGACTATTGAAATTAGTTACTTTTTTCTAAATGTCAAAACAGTAGGTGAGTTGTTAGGCAATGAAATAATTTAAGTGTTTAATGTTTGTAAATTTATGAACGAGCTACAAGTAAATAAATATAAAAAGATTATAATTAATGTATTTCTGTAATGTTTAGATTTTATTTCAAATTTCACATTTTATTATTTTAGTAAAGATTTTAAAATTAAGGTGATTGTTGACTTAAAATGTGTTAAGGTAAAAAACACAACGGTCGACACTGACCGAATAGTTTGACACTTTCGAAAAAAAGTAACTATTTTGTTTACTTGACTATTTACTTAAATACATCTAATGGCATTTAATATATAATAATATATGCTTAAAAATTGTATTGAGTAAATATTGACTTGGCGCCAGTTGTTTCTTAAGATTCGTGCTAAGGGTAGTGATTTTTAAAGGTGTGATTTCTTATTTATTAGTAATGATGTTATGAATAGCTAACTTGTTGACCTACGTCGATCATTTTTATGGCAAGATTTTCTACCAGTTTAAAGAGATTATCGACTATTGGTGTTTCCGACCATGTGTATAACAAATTGTATTTAAAATAAAAATATATTAGTTTTTAAAGATTTTATCTGCTAAATTTAAAGGCTAAATTTTGCTTTAACAGTTAAAAAAGGACGTAACCGACCATTCTTTAAAAAATATGTGTAATTTTGTAGAGTGAAGTTTGATTTGTCCTTAAAGTGTCTACCATTGGTGCTTTTACCTTAAGCTACGTCTGAAAGTAACTGAACTTGAGGTAGGTAGTTATGACGTCACTATTTATATTATTACATTCAACCTTATTGTTACTTCAAGTAAAATATAAGGCCATTTAAATAAGGACACGTAATAATGATAAAAAATATTTTTAAAGTAAATCATTTCAATTAGAATAATGAATAATATTGCACTGCTTAACATCATAATAATACAGTATTAAATACATTAGGATGTCCAAACGCGTTTTATTAATTTAGGTTAACTAATAATAATAAAAAGCCATTTGTCCAGTACGCCGAGCCATGCCGCATGAAGAACGGTCTATAATGTATATATTAGTGTATAAGTAGTGTTAAGAATACGTTTCTAAGTACAATTTTATTGTAAGACACGGTAGCAAACCGCGTCATTTAGGTTGCTCCTTAAGTGCCTATGCGGGCTAACGAAAAATTTAGTACTTAAGCGAGCATGTTACGCCCGCAAAGCGGTACAGTACAGTTTTCGGTACAATTTGGAAATAACGATCCAGAACAATAGAAATAAGAAGAATAAAGCTGCAAGTCTGCAAATTAGAGTTTTATTCAAGTGAATCCTGATAGGGAGATAAAAGTCATACAGTCCACGACACCATTAGTTATGTGTACTAATATATATATACTCTGAATGTTACATTACGTACATCATCCATGCTAATATAATAATTGGGAAAGTGTATGTGTGTCTGTTTGTCTATCTTTCACGCTTAAACCACTGAACCGATTTTGATGAAATTCCGTATAAGGTTAGATTAGACCATGAGAAAGGACATAGGTTATATTTGGTCGTGATAACCGACATCCACGCAGGCAGAGCCGCGGGCAAAAGCTAGAACATACCGATAGTAGAACCTCTGTAAGTCGAACTTGAAGGGAGACGTCAAAAAGTTCGAGTTATAAGTTTTCGACTTATCGAGGTCTTCGAATGATTGACTTATAGAGGTTAAGATTTATTCCGATTAATTTTGAGTTAGAGAGGTGAAGTACCGGTAAATAAAAATACTAGTTATAGAGGTATAAAACTTAGCTTAGTGTTTTTTGAGCTACAGAGGTAATTTGTTTCAAATAATCGATTTATAAAGGTTGTAAAACCAAACATTGCTATATTCGAGATGCACAGGACAAATTATTTTATTTGAGTTAAAGAGGGGTAAAATTCCGAGATTGAAGGAAAGGGAACACAATATTTTTTCGATTATAGGAGGTTTTCGACTTATTGAGGTTCCACTGTAATTACGCTATATCCATGAAAGCCAAATAGATAATCAATAGGTTATTCATTTTATCAGTGTATTTCACTCAGGAAATTTGTAAAATGACCTAACCTAACCGAACCTTTATAAATTTCCTAGAAAATTTATAAATTTGCGGTTCTTGTTATTTTTCGGTAACATATATTCACTTATAAGGAACAAGATGGCTCCAGCCACGTGTTTTTTTTTATACCACTTAGGGGGCAGACAAGCAATCAACCCACCTGATGGAAAGTGGTTGCCGTGGCCTATGGACGTATGCAACCCCAGTGGCGTCACACTCGTGCTATCGTAAGTCGCAAATAGGTTCTAGATCGGTACATGACGACCAAACATAGCCTATGTTCTTCTCAAGGTCTAATCTACCCCTATGCCAAATTTCATTAAAATATTCAGTGCTAGATGTGAAAGCTCAACAGACGGACAGACTTACTTTCACATTTATAATGTTACTAGATGACCCGGCGAACTTCGTACCGCCAATATTTTTCCGCCCGCGTGGCGTCAGATCCCGTTCCCGCTGCACCCTCTACTATATTAAACACGTGTTATAAATATAAACCTTCCTCTTGAATCACTCTATCTATTAAAAAAACCGCATCAAAATCCGTTGCGTAGTTTTAAAGATTTAAGCATACAAAGCGATATAGGGACAGCGAAAGCGACTTTTTTTTATACTATTTAGTGATTAGTATGGATTTGGGAGATCTAGATTAGATCGAGACTAAGGCCCGTATCCTAGAATGCCACTCAGCTGAACCTCGATTTAGCTGGGTAAAGATTGTATACACATTGACAACTTTGACAGGTTGTCTGGCAGATTGTCTGTACAATTTTTCCTAAGATAAATCACGATTCAGCTGTGTGTCAGTCAAGAATAAGGGCCTAAGTTTTGAAAAAAAAAAACATTTACGACTAGCTGTTAGCTGACTAGCGCTTAGTGTTGAGTCAACGCTATTTTTCTTAAATAAAAATAGCCTAAGTTACTCCTTGTTACATCAGCTAGCTGCCAATAAAAGTTCCGTCAAAATCGGTCCAGCCATTTTAGAGAAACAGACAGATAAATATTGAAAAAATATGTTATTTTGGTGTATGCACCGGATTATAAACGGTTATTTCAATATTAAGAACAGACACTCTAATTTTATTTATGTATATGTATAGATGTAGGTATAGGCAATATAATTGACCCTCTGAACAAAATTTCCTGTTTGCGTTACGACGCATACAATTGGATATTACTATACAGGAAACCACAATCACCACTTTCTGTAAATATTATTTTCCGGATAGCAGTAAGGTCACCAGCATTCTTTCTTGTACGAGATACGGTTGTCAAACGTATCCTACTAATCCATACTAATATTATAAATGCGAAAGTAACCTTGTCTGTCTGTCTGTATGTATGTTACGTTTTCACGCCTAAACCACTGAACCGATTTTACTGAAATTTGGTATAGTGGTAGATTAGACCTTGAGAAAGGACATAGACTATGTTTGGTCGCGATAATCGACATCCATGCGGGCGGAGCCGCGGGCAACAGCTAGTATAATATAAGCGAAAGTTAGTAAGTCTGGATGAACGGATGGATGTTTGTTACTCTTTCACGTAAAAACTACTGAATGAATTTCAATGAAACTTTACAATAATATAGCTTATACATGAGAATAACACATAGGCTACAATATATATAATACTAGCTGTCGCCCGCGGCTCCGCCCGCGTGGATGTCGGTTATCGCGAATCGGACTATAATTTGAGATTTAAACTATCCTATCTCTCAAGTTGGATCGAACTGCACATGGTGTGCGAATTTTATTATAATCGGTTAAGTGGTTTAGGAGTCCATTGAGGACAAACATTGTGACACGAGATTTATTATATATTAGGGGTTAAAGTATGAAATTGCCGATTTGTACTGACAAATTGATATTCGTTTTTTTTTTAATTTAACGTATTTATTTAATCAAAATAATTACCATTATTATCAAAACATTGCTGCCATCTAGTAGGAAGGTCATTTATGCCTTTGCGATAGAACTCTGGTGATCTAGATTCGACAAACTGTGTGAAAGCATTTTGTACTGCCTCCTGAGAAGAAAACTTTTTATCACATAGAAAATTGTCCAAATCACGAAAAAAATGGTAGTCTGTTGGAGCAAGGTCTGGCGAATACGGAGGGTGACGGATAGTTTCTAATTGCAGTTCCTGTAGAGTTAAAACGGTTTCTCGTGCTGTATGAGGTCTCGCGTTATCATGGAGCAATAATGGTGAAGATCGATTCATGAGTCGGGGCTCTTTCACTGCTAGTTTTGCTATCATTGTTCGGAGTTCGGCACAGTAGACATCTGCCGTTATTGCTTGACCAGATCGTAGAAAGCTATAGTGAATAACACCATGCTGAGACCACCAAACAGTTACCATTACCTTTTTATTGGTAAGCTTTGCTTTAGGACACTGTTGTGGCGTTTCACCTGGGGTCAGCCATTGCATTTTTCGCTTACGGTTATCGTAAAGAATCCACTTTTCATCACATGTCACAATTCGATCCAATATTCCTTCATTTCTGTATCGATTCAACAAGGCAACACAAGTTTCAACACGCATTTCTTTCTGCAGATCAGTCAAATCATGAGGTACCCATTTTTCTCATTTTTTTATTTTATTGATTTGACACAAATGAGTCAATATTGTTGGTAAGGTAACGTTAAACCATGCAGCTAATTCCTGGGTAGTTTGGCTCGGATCGGCTTCCACCATGTCTTTCAATTCATTGTTATTCACCTGTGTGGACGGCCTTCCTCGTGGTTCGTTCTTCAAATCAAAGTTTCCATCACGAAAGCGTTTAAACCAAAATCGCACGGTGCGTTCATTAGCAGTCCCCTCTCCAAACGCAACATTGATATTGCGAGCTGTTTCTGCCGCGTTAGTTCCGCGTCGGAACTCGTATTCAAAAATTACTCGAATTTTCGAAGTATCCATCTTTCTTGTCTAAGCTGAATAAAAAAAACAACTGAAAGTCGATAATCGAATGTTGCACATTTTTAAATGAAGAACTACATAGGTACCATGTGGAAAAAGTTTCACTCAAAAATCTCAAACCATGAAGGTTCTATGTCAATTCGAAGTACCTATTACAATGAAACGACAATTTCATACTTTAACCCCTATTATTAAGATTGTAGCGATAACCGACTTCCACGAGGGCGGAGCGGAGTAAATGCTGGTGAGTTGATATTAGTGTGAGCTATATTTTAGATAACGTTTTGTGCCTGGAAGTACCTAGCCAACGAAACTGTGTACCAATTCTCAGAATAAAAATCTATTCAAAGTTCGGTGTCGATCTGTCAAAATCAAATCGAACTTATTGAGTCCACATATAATAATTATACTAGCGACCGTCTACGACTTCGTACGCGTGCAGTGTGTTAGATTTGCATACAAACTACCATTGTTTTTCCTTTTTTTTTTAAAGCATATTAGCAACCGAAATTATCGAAATTACTAAAATTCCCTCTAACCATAAATAAGCTAAAGTGCTTGTGCTAGGAGTGGGTTAACGTCGGTAGTGTAATGGCCAGGATTTGAACCCGGGACGTCTCGATCGTTAGCCCCAAAAAGGCGTTGATTTCTAAGGATACATTATTAGTATACCTCCACCCCAATCTATCATCATATCAGCCACACACAGTCCATTGCTGAACATAGGCCTCTCCTATAGACTTCCAGAACGACCGATCTAAAGCAGCCGGCAACCAGCGCTTCCCGGCGACCTACAGAGTATAAGTACATTTTTATTTCCAAAAACAGAACTTTCAACCACCTTAGGGGTGGAATTTCGTAAAATCCGTTGTTATCGGGTGTCCACCCTTTAAGGAACCTACCTACCAAATTTAAAGTTTGTTTTCTTGTTTCTGGGATTTCGTGATTAATCATTAAATTAGTGAGTGGTAGGAATTTCGCTCTTAAATTTTTAGGTTGACGATCTGTTACGACTTTTTTATTACTGTAAAACATGTCTTTTAGATGTTATCAGGCAAACTGCCAGGGAAGTTATGATAGGGTGAAATCAATAAATGCTAATAATAATGTATGCTAAAGTAATGATCTTCTTATCAAAAGAGCCTTGTGCTAATTGTGGCTCCGCATTAAGCTATTAAACAAAAACAATTTAAAAAAAAGAACCCGACAATGCGTTAATCACAAAACAGTATCAAGTTATCGTTTCCTATACTTAAGAGAATTTATCGTGAATTATTTCAACTTCCAAAGAAGTCAGATTTGAGAACAGTCAGCGACACAAGTTGATGAATATTAATAAATTTGCAAAAGATTTTATAATGAAATGTCCGACTCTTTGCCTTGATTAATGTCTGAAATGGCTGGAAGGATTTTGACATGACTTTCACTGGCAGATAGTTGATATTATAAGGCATAACTAAGGTTAATTTTAATTTAGTAGAACAAGTTTAGCGTGCAAAATACTTGATTTAAGCTTACGCACATGATCTCGTGGGCAAATGTAACTTGTAAGAACTGTTTTAGAAATATCTATACTAATACTGTTAAGCTGAAGATAATAACTAAGTAATATAAAGAAGAAGTATGCTTGAACACGCTAATCTCAGGAAGTACAGGTTCGAATTTTAAGCTTATTTTTGTGTAGCATAGTCCATTTATCGAGGAAGGTCATAGGCTATATATGACTCGGGACTGCACACGCTCACGAAGTACTTGACGTGAGAGACGCTGAGGCGGGAGCTGGTGGCGGCCCTGGGGCTGAGAGTGCTCAAGCTCTTTACCTTGCTCGCGGCGATGGTCCGCTGTGCAGATGCGTGGGCTAGACTAGAGACTAGCGAACATCGCTGCTCGCGTGCGTAGGCGGCTCGGGCGTCGGAAGGCGCAGAACGACCTCCGCCTCCCATGAGCGCGGGCCTGAGGGTGACGTGTGGAGCCGCCTGTCACCATCAGGCCAGCGCTCAGCAGAAACATGTGACCGAGAGGGATAGCCCTGGGTCACCCGGGGTGCGAGGGATATGTCGAAGATAACTTCACCTTCGGCCTAGTTCAGCGATTTACAGACGGCGTGTGGTTTAGTCGGTTCGAGTCCGACATAACGTATATCTGTAGGCAATTTCCACTCGTAATAAAAAGGCTATATATCATCATGCAAATTGTTAAGGGAGCCAAACAGTAATCACAAATAGCAACAAATCTGGCAGATTTTTACTGAACTGAGGTGGCAGGCAGACAAGCACCCGGTCCACCTGATGGAAAGTGGTAACCGTGGCCTATGGACGTGTGCAACACCAGGGGAGTCACACTCTTGCTGCCGACCCGGTAAACACAGAGAGTTTCTGTGCCGTCAGTGTATGTAGAAGACAAAGTAGGAATAGCCTTTGTTTTTCCCACTGATAGCACAAAAACTATCCAGTGAGCTCTGGCTACCCTATTCATCACCGGGAACACAACACGAGGACAACAGTCGGACTGCTCAATTGGACGGAAATAGCGGCGAGTCCTACCACCTACCGTACTTTAAATACCTAAAATTACGGGCCTATATGGGGTTATGAAGTATTGCACGGGAGAAACCGTACCGGGCGGTTCTGCTCTTTACTTATATAATCTAAAGACAAGGTTAATACGATTAAATATGCTGTTCATTATTTGATGAAAGATTTTAGAAACAAGATGTTCGATAAATTATAAAAGTTTTAGATTTTTTTTTCAATTTTGAGCTCGAACCGTCAAAATAACATCGCGACTCAAGACAATCAAGAGACTTTTGTAATTGCCTTCTTCTTCGTCCTAGCGTTAATCCCAGTCGCATCCGAAGCTTTTCAACTTGGATTCTGGGGTCCGCTTTTTACCAGTCTAACTGCAGATTTGGCTAAACTTTTTTTTATTTATTATTATACACACACTACACACTGAAATATCAGCAAAAAAAAAAAGACAAAAGCAATAAAAAAAATCAAAACAATAAAACAAAAAATAGTGCAAGCATACAAACAAAACCGAAAGAAAAAAAAATCAAAACAAAGGATACCTAGTACCTACGTGGATACGAGACGCCCGCAATCAACCTTCGATAATTTCCGTGAATTGACTGCCATCTGACGTCTACAACCCAAAGGCGATATCGAAGCTTTGCAGCTAGACCAGTTGTTGGATGGTTCTAGATCGGTACATGACGACCAAACATAGCCTATGTTCTTCTCAAGGTCTAATCTATCCCTATGCCAAATTTCATTAAAATATTCAGTGCTAGATGTGAAAGCTCAACAGACGGACAGACTTACTTTCACATTTATAATGTTACTAGATGACCCGGCGAACTTCGTACCGCCAATATTTTTCCGCCCGCGTGGCGTCAGATCCCGTTCCCGCTGCACCCTCTACTATATTAAACACGTGTTATAAATATAAACCTTCCTCTTGAATCACTCTATCTATTAAAAAAACCGCATCAAAATCCGTTGCGTAGTTTTAAAGATTTAAGCATACAAAGCGATATAGGGACAGCGAAAGCGACTTTTTTTTATACTATTTAGTGATTAGTATGGATTTGGGAGATCTAGATTAGATCGAGACTAAGGCCCGTATCCTAGAATGCCACTCAGCTGAACCTCGATTTAGCTGGGTAAAGATTGTATACACATTGACAACTTTGACAGGTTGTCTGGCAGATTGTCTGTACAATTTTTCCTAAGATAAATCACGATTCAGCTGTGTGTCAGTCAAGAATAAGGGCCTAAGTTTTGAAAAAAAAAAACATTTACGACTAGCTGTTAGCTGACTAGCGCTTAGTGTTGAGTCAACGCTATTTTTCTTAAATAAAAATAGCCTAAGTTACTCCTTGTTACATCAGCTAGCTGCCAATAAAAGTTCCGTCAAAATCGGTCCAGCCATTTTAGAGAAACAGACAGATAAATATTGAAAAAATATGTTATTTTGGTGTATGCACCGGATTATAAACGGTTATTTCAATATTAAGAACAGACACTCTAATTTTATTTATGTATATGTATAGATGTAGGTATAGGCAATATAATTGACCCTCTGAACAAAATTTCCTGTTTGCGTTACGACGCATACAATTGGATATTACTATACAGGAAACCACAATCACCACTTTCTGTAAATATTATTTTCCGGATAGCAGTAAGGTCACCAGCATTCTTTCTTGTACGAGATACGGTTGTCAAACGTATCCTACTAATCCATACTAATATTATAAATGCGAAAGTAACCTTGTCTGTCTGTCTGTATGTATGTTACGTTTTCACGCCTAAACCACTGAACCGATTTTACTGAAATTTGGTATAGTGGTAGATTAGACCTTGAGAAAGGACATAGACTATGTTTGGTCGCGATAATCGACATCCATGCGGGCGGAGCCGCGGGCAACAGCTAGTATAATATAAGCGAAAGTTAGTAAGTCTGGATGAACGGATGGATGTTTGTTACTCTTTCACGTAAAAACTACTGAATGAATTTCAATGAAACTTTACAATAATATAGCTTATACATGAGAATAACACATAGGCTACAATATATATAATACTAGCTGTCGCCCGCGGCTCCGCCCGCGTGGATGTCGGTTATCGCGAATCGGACTATAATTTGAGATTTAAACTATCCTATCTCTCAAGTTGGATCGAACTGCACATGGTGTGCGAATTTTATTATAATCGGTTAAGTGGTTTAGGAGTCCATTGAGGACAAACATTGTGACACGAGATTTATTATATATTAGGGGTTAAAGTATGAAATTGCCGATTTGTACTGACAAATTGATATTCGTTTTTTTTTTAATTTAACGTATTTATTTAATCAAAATAATTACCATTATTATCAAAACATTGCTGCCATCTAGTAGGAAGGTCATTTATGCCTTTGCGATAGAACTCTGGTGATCTAGATTCGACAAACTGTGTGAAAGCATTTTGTACTGCCTCCTGAGAAGAAAACTTTTTATCACATAGAAAATTGTCCAAATCACGAAAAAAATGGTAGTCTGTTGGAGCAAGGTCTGGCGAATACGGAGGGTGACGGATAGTTTCTAATTGCAGTTCCTGTAGAGTTAAAACGGTTTCTCGTGCTGTATGAGGTCTCGCGTTATCATGGAGCAATAATGGTGAAGATCGATTCATGAGTCGGGGCTCTTTCACTGCTAGTTTTGCTATCATTGTTCGGAGTTCGGCACAGTAGACATCTGCCGTTATTGCTTGACCAGATCGTAGAAAGCTATAGTGAATAACACCATGCTGAGACCACCAAACAGTTACCATTACCTTTTTATTGGTAAGCTTTGCTTTAGGACACTGTTGTGGCGTTTCACCTGGGGTCAGCCATTGCATTTTTCGCTTACGGTTATCGTAAAGAATCCACTTTTCATCACATGTCACAATTCGATCCAATATTCCTTCATTTCTGTATCGATTCAACAAGGCAACACAAGTTTCAACACGCATTTCTTTCTGCAGATCAGTCAAATCATGAGGTACCCATTTTTCTCATTTTTTTATTTTATTGATTTGACACAAATGAGTCAATATTGTTGGTAAGGTAACGTTAAACCATGCAGCTAATTCCTGGGTAGTTTGGCTCGGATCGGCTTCCACCATGTCTTTCAATTCATTGTTATTCACCTGTGTGGACGGCCTTCCTCGTGGTTCGTTCTTCAAATCAAAGTTTCCATCACGAAAGCGTTTAAACCAAAATCGCACGGTGCGTTCATTAGCAGTCCCCTCTCCAAACGCAACATTGATATTGCGAGCTGTTTCTGCCGCGTTAGTTCCGCGTCGGAACTCGTATTCAAAAATTACTCGAATTTTCGAAGTATCCATCTTTCTTGTCTAAGCTGAATAAAAAAAACAACTGAAAGTCGATAATCGAATGTTGCACATTTTTAAATGAAGAACTACATAGGTACCATGTGGAAAAAGTTTCACTCAAAAATCTCAAACCATGAAGGTTCTATGTCAATTCGAAGTACCTATTACAATGAAACGACAATTTCATACTTTAACCCCTATTATTAAGATTGTAGCGATAACCGACTTCCACGAGGGCGGAGCGGAGTAAATGCTGGTGAGTTGATATTAGTGTGAGCTATATTTTAGATAACGTTTTGTGCCTGGAAGTACCTAGCCAACGAAACTGTGTACCAATTCTCAGAATAAAAATCTATTCAAAGTTCGGTGTCGATCTGTCAAAATCAAATCGAACTTATTGAGTCCACATATAATAATTATACTAGCGACCGTCTACGACTTCGTACGCGTGCAGTGTGTTAGATTTGCATACAAACTACCATTGTTTTTCCTTTTTTTTTTAAAGCATATTAGCAACCGAAATTATCGAAATTACTAAAATTCCCTCTAACCATAAATAAGCTAAAGTGCTTGTGCTAGGAGTGGGTTAACGTCGGTAGTGTAATGGCCAGGATTTGAACCCGGGACGTCTCGATCGTTAGCCCCAAAAAGGCGTTGATTTCTAAGGATACATTATTAGTATACCTCCACCCCAATCTATCATCATATCAGCCACACACAGTCCATTGCTGAACATAGGCCTCTCCTATAGACTTCCAGAACGACCGATCTAAAGCAGCCGGCAACCAGCGCTTCCCGGCGACCTACAGAGTATAAGTACATTTTTATTTCCAAAAACAGAACTTTCAACCACCTTAGGGGTGGAATTTCGTAAAATCCGTTGTTATCGGGTGTCCACCCTTTAAGGAACCTACCTACCAAATTTAAAGTTTGTTTTCTTGTTTCTGGGATTTCGTGATTAATCATTAAATTAGTGAGTGGTAGGAATTTCGCTCTTAAATTTTTAGGTTGACGATCTGTTACGACTTTTTTATTACTGTAAAACATGTCTTTTAGATGTTATCAGGCAAACTGCCAGGGAAGTTATGATAGGGTGAAATCAATAAATGCTAATAATAATGTATGCTAAAGTAATGATCTTCTTATCAAAAGAGCCTTGTGCTAATTGTGGCTCCGCATTAAGCTATTAAACAAAAACAATTTAAAAAAAAGAACCCGACAATGCGTTAATCACAAAACAGTATCAAGTTATCGTTTCCTATACTTAAGAGAATTTATCGTGAATTATTTCAACTTCCAAAGAAGTCAGATTTGAGAACAGTCAGCGACACAAGTTGATGAATATTAATAAATTTGCAAAAGATTTTATAATGAAATGTCCGACTCTTTGCCTTGATTAATGTCTGAAATGGCTGGAAGGATTTTGACATGACTTTCACTGGCAGATAGTTGATATTATAAGGCATAACTAAGGTTAATTTTAATTTAGTAGAACAAGTTTAGCGTGCAAAATACTTGATTTAAGCTTACGCACATGATCTCGTGGGCAAATGTAACTTGTAAGAACTGTTTTAGAAATATCTATACTAATACTGTTAAGCTGAAGATAATAACTAAGTAATATAAAGAAGAAGTATGCTTGAACACGCTAATCTCAGGAAGTACAGGTTCGAATTTTAAGCTTATTTTTGTGTAGCATAGTCCATTTATCGAGGAAGGTCATAGGCTATATATGACTCGGGACTGCACACGCTCACGAAGTACTTGACGTGAGAGACGCTGAGGCGGGAGCTGGTGGCGGCCCTGGGGCTGAGAGTGCTCAAGCTCTTTACCTTGCTCGCGGCGATGGTCCGCTGTGCAGATGCGTGGGCTAGACTAGAGACTAGCGAACATCGCTGCTCGCGTGCGTAGGCGGCTCGGGCGTCGGAAGGCGCAGAACGACCTCCGCCTCCCATGAGCGCGGGCCTGAGGGTGACGTGTGGAGCCGCCTGTCACCATCAGGCCAGCGCTCAGCAGAAACATGTGACCGAGAGGGATAGCCCTGGGTCACCCGGGGTGCGAGGGATATGTCGAAGATAACTTCACCTTCGGCCTAGTTCAGCGATTTACAGACGGCGTGTGGTTTAGTCGGTTCGAGTCCGACATAACGTATATCTGTAGGCAATTTCCGCTCGTAATAAAAAGGCTATATATCATCATGCAAATTGTTAAGGGAGCCAAACAGTAATCACAAATAGCAACAAATCTGGCAGATTTTTACTGAACTGAGGTGGCAGGCAGACAAGCACCCGGTCCACCTGATGGAAAGTGGTAACCGTGGCCTATGGACGTGTGCAACACCAGGGGAGTCACACTCTTGCTGCCGACCCGGTAAACACAGAGAGTTTCTGTGCCGTCAGTGTATGTAGAAGACAAAGTAGGAATAGCCTTTGTTTTTCCCACTGATAGCACAAAAACTATCCAGTGAGCTCTGGCTACCCTATTCATCACCGGGAACACAACACGAGGACAACAGTCGGACTGCTCAATTGGACGGAAATAGCGGCGAGTCCTACCACCTACCGTACTTTAAATACCTAAAATTACGGGCCTATATGGGGTTATGAAGTATTGCACGGGAGAAACCGTACCGGGCGGTTCTGCTCTTTACTTATATAATCTAAAGACAAGGTTAATACGATTAAATATGCTGTTCATTATTTGATGAAAGATTTTAGAAACAAGATGTTCGATAAATTATAAAAGTTTTAGATTTTTTTTTCAATTTTGAGCTCGAACCGTCAAAATAACATCGCGACTCAAGACAATCAAGAGACTTTTGTAATTGCCTTCTTCTTCGTCCTAGCGTTAATCCCAGTCGCATCCGAAGCTTTTCAACTTGGATTCTGGGGTCCGCTTTTTACCAGTCTAACTGCAGATTTGGCTAAACTTTTTTTTATTTATTATTATACACACACTACACACTGAAATATCAGCAAAAAAAAAAAGACAAAAGCAATAAAAAAAATCAAAACAATAAAACAAAAAATAGTGCAAGCATACAAACAAAACCGAAAGAAAAAAAAATCAAAACAAAGGATACCTAGTACCTACGTGGATACGAGACGCCCGCAATCAACCTTCGATAATTTCCGTGAATTGACTGCCATCTGACGTCTACAACCCAAAGGCGATATCGAAGCTTTGCAGCTAGACCAGTTGTTGGATGGTTCTAGATCGGTACATGACGACCAAACATAGCCTATGTTCTTCTCAAGGTCTAATCTATCCCTATGCCAAATTTCATTAAAATATTCAGTGCTAGATGTGAAAGCTCAACAGACGGACAGACTTACTTTCACATTTATAATGTTACTAGATGACCCGGCGAACTTCGTACCGCCAATATTTTTCCGCCCGCGTGGCGTCAGATCCCGTTCCCGCTGCACCCTCTACTATATTAAACACGTGTTATAAATATAAACCTTCCTCTTGAATCACTCTATCTATTAAAAAAACCGCATCAAAATCCGTTGCGTAGTTTTAAAGATTTAAGCATACAAAGCGATATAGGGACAGCGAAAGCGACTTTTTTTTATACTATTTAGTGATTAGTATGGATTTGGGAGATCTAGATTAGATCGAGACTAAGGCCCGTATCCTAGAATGCCACTCAGCTGAACCTCGATTTAGCTGGGTAAAGATTGTATACACATTGACAACTTTGACAGGTTGTCTGGCAGATTGTCTGTACAATTTTTCCTAAGATAAATCACGATTCAGCTGTGTGTCAGTCAAGAATAAGGGCCTAAGTTTTGAAAAAAAAAAACATTTACGACTAGCTGTTAGCTGACTAGCGCTTAGTGTTGAGTCAACGCTATTTTTCTTAAATAAAAATAGCCTAAGTTACTCCTTGTTACATCAGCTAGCTGCCAATAAAAGTTCCGTCAAAATCGGTCCAGCCATTTTAGAGAAACAGACAGATAAATATTGAAAAAATATGTTATTTTGGTGTATGCACCGGATTATAAACGGTTATTTCAATATTAAGAACAGACACTCTAATTTTATTTATGTATATGTATAGATGTAGGTATAGGCAATATAATTGACCCTCTGAACAAAATTTCCTGTTTGCGTTACGACGCATACAATTGGATATTACTATACAGGAAACCACAATCACCACTTTCTGTAAATATTATTTTCCGGATAGCAGTAAGGTCACCAGCATTCTTTCTTGTACGAGATACGGTTGTCAAACGTATCCTACTAATCCATACTAATATTATAAATGCGAAAGTAACCTTGTCTGTCTGTCTGTATGTATGTTACGTTTTCACGCCTAAACCACTGAACCGATTTTACTGAAATTTGGTATAGTGGTAGATTAGACCTTGAGAAAGGACATAGACTATGTTTGGTCGCGATAATCGACATCCATGCGGGCGGAGCCGCGGGCAACAGCTAGTATAATATAAGCGAAAGTTAGTAAGTCTGGATGAACGGATGGATGTTTGTTACTCTTTCACGTAAAAACTACTGAATGAATTTCAATGAAACTTTACAATAATATAGCTTATACATGAGAATAACACATAGGCTACAATATATATAATACTAGCTGTCGCCCGCGGCTCCGCCCGCGTGGATGTCGGTTATCGCGAATCGGACTATAATTTGAGATTTAAACTATCCTATCTCTCAAGTTGGATCGAACTGCACATGGTGTGCGAATTTTATTATAATCGGTTAAGTGGTTTAGGAGTCCATTGAGGACAAACATTGTGACACGAGATTTATTATATATTAGGGGTTAAAGTATGAAATTGCCGATTTGTACTGACAAATTGATATTCGTTTTTTTTTTAATTTAACGTATTTATTTAATCAAAATAATTACCATTATTATCAAAACATTGCTGCCATCTAGTAGGAAGGTCATTTATGCCTTTGCGATAGAACTCTGGTGATCTAGATTCGACAAACTGTGTGAAAGCATTTTGTACTGCCTCCTGAGAAGAAAACTTTTTATCACATAGAAAATTGTCCAAATCACGAAAAAAATGGTAGTCTGTTGGAGCAAGGTCTGGCGAATACGGAGGGTGACGGATAGTTTCTAATTGCAGTTCCTGTAGAGTTAAAACGGTTTCTCGTGCTGTATGAGGTCTCGCGTTATCATGGAGCAATAATGGTGAAGATCGATTCATGAGTCGGGGCTCTTTCACTGCTAGTTTTGCTATCATTGTTCGGAGTTCGGCACAGTAGACATCTGCCGTTATTGCTTGACCAGATCGTAGAAAGCTATAGTGAATAACACCATGCTGAGACCACCAAACAGTTACCATTACCTTTTTATTGGTAAGCTTTGCTTTAGGACACTGTTGTGGCGTTTCACCTGGGGTCAGCCATTGCATTTTTCGCTTACGGTTATCGTAAAGAATCCACTTTTCATCACATGTCACAATTCGATCCAATATTCCTTCATTTCTGTATCGATTCAACAAGGCAACACAAGTTTCAACACGCATTTCTTTCTGCAGATCAGTCAAATCATGAGGTACCCATTTTTCTCATTTTTTTATTTTATTGATTTGACACAAATGAGTCAATATTGTTGGTAAGGTAACGTTAAACCATGCAGCTAATTCCTGGGTAGTTTGGCTCGGATCGGCTTCCACCATGTCTTTCAATTCATTGTTATTCACCTGTGTGGACGGCCTTCCTCGTGGTTCGTTCTTCAAATCAAAGTTTCCATCACGAAAGCGTTTAAACCAAAATCGCACGGTGCGTTCATTAGCAGTCCCCTCTCCAAACGCAACATTGATATTGCGAGCTGTTTCTGCCGCGTTAGTTCCGCGTCGGAACTCGTATTCAAAAATTACTCGAATTTTCGAAGTATCCATCTTTCTTGTCTAAGCTGAATAAAAAAAACAACTGAAAGTCGATAATCGAATGTTGCACATTTTTAAATGAAGAACTACATAGGTACCATGTGGAAAAAGTTTCACTCAAAAATCTCAAACCATGAAGGTTCTATGTCAATTCGAAGTACCTATTACAATGAAACGACAATTTCATACTTTAACCCCTATTATTAAGATTGTAGCGATAACCGACTTCCACGAGGGCGGAGCGGAGTAAATGCTGGTGAGTTGATATTAGTGTGAGCTATATTTTAGATAACGTTTTGTGCCTGGAAGTACCTAGCCAACGAAACTGTGTACCAATTCTCAGAATAAAAATCTATTCAAAGTTCGGTGTCGATCTGTCAAAATCAAATCGAACTTATTGAGTCCACATATAATATACTAGCGACCGTCTACGACTTCGTACGCGTGCAGTGTGTTAGATTTGCATACAAACTACCATTGTTTTTCCTTTTTTTTTTAAAGCATATTAGCAACCGAAATTATCGAAATTACTAAAATTCCCTCTAACCATAAATAAGCTAAAGTGCTTGTGCTAGGAGTGGGTTAACGTCGGTAGTGTAATGGCCAGGATTTGAACCCGGGACGTCTCGATCGTTAGCCCCAAAAAGGCGTTGATTTCTAAGGATACATTATTAGTATACCTCCACCCCAATCTATCATCATATCAGCCACACACAGTCCATTGCTGAACATAGGCCTCTCCTATAGACTTCCAGAACGACCGATCTAAAGCAGCCGGCAACCAGCGCTTCCCGGCGACCTACAGAGTATAAGTACATTTTTATTTCCAAAAACAGAACTTTCAACCACCTTAGGGGTGGAATTTCGTAAAATCCGTTGTTATCGGGTGTCCACCCTTTAAGGAACCTACCTACCAAATTTAAAGTTTGTTTTCTTGTTTCTGGGATTTCGTGATTAATCATTAAATTAGTGAGTGGTAGGAATTTCGCTCTTAAATTTTTAGGTTGACGATCTGTTACGACTTTTTTATTACTGTAAAACATGTCTTTTAGATGTTATCAGGCAAACTGCCAGGGAAGTTATGATAGGGTGAAATCAATAAATGCTAATAATAATGTATGCTAAAGTAATGATCTTCTTATCAAAAGAGCCTTGTGCTAATTGTGGCTCCGCATTAAGCTATTAAACAAAAACAATTTAAAAAAAAGAACCCGACAATGCGTTAATCACAAAACAGTATCAAGTTATCGTTTCCTATACTTAAGAGAATTTATCGTGAATTATTTCAACTTCCAAAGAAGTCAGATTTGAGAACAGTCAGCGACACAAGTTGATGAATATTAATAAATTTGCAAAAGATTTTATAATGAAATGTCCGACTCTTTGCCTTGATTAATGTCTGAAATGGCTGGAAGGATTTTGACATGACTTTCACTGGCAGATAGTTGATATTATAAGGCATAACTAAGGTTAATTTTAATTTAGTAGAACAAGTTTAGCGTGCAAAATACTTGATTTAAGCTTACGCACATGATCTCGTGGGCAAATGTAACTTGTAAGAACTGTTTTAGAAATATCTATACTAATACTGTTAAGCTGAAGATAATAACTAAGTAATATAAAGAAGAAGTATGCTTGAACACGCTAATCTCAGGAAGTACAGGTTCGAATTTTAAGCTTATTTTTGTGTAGCATAGTCCATTTATCGAGGAAGGTCATAGGCTATATATGACTCGGGACTGCACACGCTCACGAAGTACTTGACGTGAGAGACGCTGAGGCGGGAGCTGGTGGCGGCCCTGGGGCTGAGAGTGCTCAAGCTCTTTACCTTGCTCGCGGCGATGGTCCGCTGTGCAGATGCGTGGGCTAGACTAGAGACTAGCGAACATCGCTGCTCGCGTGCGTAGGCGGCTCGGGCGTCGGAAGGCGCAGAACGACCTCCGCCTCCCATGAGCGCGGGCCTGAGGGTGACGTGTGGAGCCGCCTGTCACCATCAGGCCAGCGCTCAGCAGAAACATGTGACCGAGAGGGATAGCCCTGGGTCACCCGGGGTGCGAGGGATATGTCGAAGATAACTTCACCTTCGGCCTAGTTCAGCGATTTACAGACGGCGTGTGGTTTAGTCGGTTCGAGTCCGACATAACGTATATCTGTAGGCAATTTCCGCTCGTAATAAAAAGGCTATATATCATCATGCAAATTGTTAAGGGAGCCAAACAGTAATCACAAATAGCAACAAATCTGGCAGATTTTTACTGAACTGAGGTGGCAGGCAGACAAGCACCCGGTCCACCTGATGGAAAGTGGTAACCGTGGCCTATGGACGTGTGCAACACCAGGGGAGTCACACTCTTGCTGCCGACCCGGTAAACACAGAGAGTTTCTGTGCCGTCAGTGTATGTAGAAGACAAAGTAGGAATAGCCTTTGTTTTTCCCACTGATAGCACAAAAACTATCCAGTGAGCTCTGGCTACCCTATTCATCACCGGGAACACAACACGAGGACAACAGTCGGACTGCTCAATTGGACGGAAATAGCGGCGAGTCCTACCACCTACCGTACTTTAAATACCTAAAATTACGGGCCTATATGGGGTTATGAAGTATTGCACGGGAGAAACCGTACCGGGCGGTTCTGCTCTTTACTTATATAATCTAAAGACAAGGTTAATACGATTAAATATGCTGTTCATTATTTGATGAAAGATTTTAGAAACAAGATGTTCGATAAATTATAAAAGTTTTAGATTTTTTTTTCAATTTTGAGCTCGAACCGTCAAAATAACATCGCGACTCAAGACAATCAAGAGACTTTTGTAATTGCCTTCTTCTTCGTCCTAGCGTTAATCCCAGTCGCATCCGAAGCTTTTCAACTTGGATTCTGGGGTCCGCTTTTTACCAGTCTAACTGCAGATTTGGCTAAACTTTTTTTTATTTATTATTATACACACACTACACACTGAAATATCAGCAAAAAAAAAAAGACAAAAGCAATAAAAAAAATCAAAACAATAAAACAAAAAATAGTGCAAGCATACAAACAAAACCGAAAGAAAAAAAAATCAAAACAAAGGATACCTAGTACCTACGTGGATACGAGACGCCCGCAATCAACCTTCGATAATTTCCGTGAATTGACTGCCATCTGACCTCTACAACCCAAAGGCGATATCGAAACTTTGCAGCTAGACCAGTTGTTGGATTTTTGAGGGCTCCAACTATCCGTAATGACTACCATAGATGTTTGTATGAAAACCAAGACCCAATGGCTTAACGTGCTCTCCGAGGTACGACCAGGCCAATGCAAATACCCATATTCATGCATACAAATATTTGCACTAAGCGGGAATCGGACCCGCGTCTCCTGCGTAGCGGCCGCGTTCACTACCGCTACGCCACGGAGGCTGTCGTAACTTTTGTCATTGCCTGTACATTCAAAATTGAAATGAGGAATTAACCTTCAACTTAATCTGTTCATTACGAATGTCTTAGCCTTCTGCATTAAGTACAAGTGATAAGCTGTTTTCATTTTTTTTTAGTGAATATTATATTAGCAACTGAAATCTAAAGCTATCCAAATTCTTAGTCTTAGTCTTACCGTCTAGCTTCAGGTGTGGCTCGGTGGCTCAGTGGTCAGAGCGTTCCCCCTGTAAGCGAAAGATCGTGGGTTCGAGTCCCACCTGAGCGATTCACTTTTTCCTATCTTAATAAATTAGAATTTGTCTACCTGCTTTTGTCGTTGACTGTACCTGTGTATAGTAGAACATTCAGAACTCTGTCACATGTTTCCTGGGTAAGGCGGAAATGAATTTTGAATTTCGAATTTGGGAGGGGACGCAGAAATTAGATTTTAATTGCGATCATTTTTATTACGCGTATAGAGGTCATTGGACACCTACAAAAAAAAGTCAGTGGTCGAGTTACGGCCCTTCAATTTTTTTTGTACCGTACACCACTGCCGTACACGCAATCTAATATTTAACATTAAAGCAATCGTTTTTATGTGATATTACAGCCGTATAACATACTAGCATATAAGGCATTTCCCTCGGACCTCGTTTTATTGATATAAATTGTATTATTGTCCGAACTAAAGGTGTGTACCAAATATCGGAACAACCAGGCAATAGAAAACGTGGAAAGCCAAGGCATTAAGATAAAATCGATTAGATGCTGAACCTAATTCAATTCAGTTCTTATCATAGATAGATGAGTTTCAAGTAGTTATAATAGCGATATAAATTATATTAGGTATTTAACTTTAATAACCAAATAAAGTAACCTTTAATATTTTTAATGAACTTGGTAGCGGTCGATCGTAACGTTGCCACTCGCTAGTCACTCGCGACATCTAAATGAGAGCGGACGCTGCCGCCATATTGTGTTGAAGTTTCCCGCGCATTATCTGTTGTCTGTGATTTGAGTTTTTTTTTTGTCAGAAATAGATAAAATAAATGTGAGTATATAAGTATATTTCTAGTTTTGTTTAGTTTTTTAAGGTAGAATTTAAGTATTACGATGATAGGCAAGTATTATTATTTATTGGATTTGCTTTTTAATGTACCCGCTTATTAAGTATTTTAAATTAAAGTATGATAGGTAGGTAACTGAAACAAAACCACTTTTTAATTAATTCTATCGTGGTAAAAAAAAAAAAGTAAATAATAAAAAATATTATTATTTACTTTTAGCCCGTAAGTCCGTTTTGCGCGTAAACTTCAGAAAGTTCTTATAAAGATAGGTAATTATCAAATTTACTTACATAAACGTAACTTTGGTTTATAAAAAAAAAACAATAGTTCTTCCTTATTTTTTTGTAAATTGGTTCGTGCACGTTACAAAAACTCGGAAAGTTTTAATGTGGTAAGTATAACCAGGTACATGCTGTTTCAAAAATAGTGTTCATCTATTCTCTCGCGGAACAAGAAGAATAAAAAAAATCCGTATATCCAGAGGTGAGTAGGGTCGCCAGCGCTACTGAAGAGTTTTTGTGCTGTCAGTGGGAAGACCTAAGGCTTATCCTGCTTTATCTACTACACGGATGGCACCGAAACTCTCTGTTCAACAGGGTCGGCAGCGCGAGTGTGACGCCCCTGGTGTTGCACACGTCCATGGGCCACGGTAACCACTTTCCATCAGGTAGGCCGTGTGCTTGTCTGCAACCTAAAAATTAAATATTTTTTTATACCACTTAGTATATACACATTATAGTAGGTACAATTAAAATTAATTAAATTTTAATTATTTTTTTTTAGATTTAAAAATCAGATTGTTTAATATGAATTTGAGTCACTTCTGAAAAATAAAAGTGATGTGTCAGAGATACTTGTACTTAAATGCCAACAATGCTACAAGAGTGGCCTTTGCTGACCCGAGATTGTAGGAAGAAGGAAACACGTAGTACCCACCTATGATGGTAAAATTGCCAATTCCTTATGGCAAAGAATGCCATGTACGTACTTGAGCTATTGTGGGTAATGGTTCAAAGTATCATATTATTATGCAATTACCATATTTACATTAGTTTTCCGGTACCTACTACCGTTATTTTTTTGTTATTTCCTCGATGGTACGGAATAGTTTCGACTTTGTACTATTTTGTATTAGTTAATAATATTTTTTATTGTCAATAAATTGTGGAAATACTATAATCGTGTGCATAAGAACTTCCTACTAAACCATAACCAGTTTTCAATATTCGAGATTATAAAATTAGAATAAAATAAAATAAAAATACAGATTTAGAAGGAGAAATTTGATTGGTTTGAATTGGTTAGGGCGAGGTCTGGTAGCTTAGTGGTCAAAGCATAGCCCCTGTAAGGCAAACATCACGGGTTCGAACTTCGCCTAGACCGATTCAATCATAAATCAAATTGAATATGTAGCATGAAAATGCTTTAAAATTTAATTCAAATTACAATATTTTTTTCAAATAAACAACTGAACAAACAAAAAACAACTGAATGCGACCGATACTAACGCAAAGATGATAGTGATGAAGTTCAATCAAGAGAAAGAGACGGAAAGCAGACCGTGCACTGCAAGGTTGAGGTGCCACCGGTACTACGTCATGATAATGATGATAATATCATGAGCCGACATTCACGTGAATGCAAACACAAAATAAAAATCTTAAAAACTCTGGCATTCCCGAAGAGCCGACAGAAGTGTAAACTTGGCCAATATATTATGTATCTCAATTGTGACTGAGGTGTCAGAATTGTGAGCTGTCACATTTTATCAAAATATTTCAAGAAAATTAGCTAGAACAACATATCGAACAAATCAAGAACTTCCTCCATTTTTAAAGTCGGTTAAAAATAAGCAAACCCATGTTTAATTATTTGACATACCTAATGTCAATAAATCAAACAAAGATTTAATCACCTTTTGGTTCAAAATTTAATTTCGAAATTTATATATATTTTAATTTAAGTTCGAAATTTAATGCTATAAAACTGTTGTGTTTCCATTCTTCATGTTTAAACGACTTATTCAATAAACAAAAATCCACCCTTAAATTCAAGAAGACGATAACGCAACGAACCGAACACCACCCAAAACCAAATGTCAGCCAGTGATCTCCCTCAACGAATTCTGAAAGAAAGTTGCTACTAGCATTTTTTTTTTGTTTTAAGAAAGGGGATGTGATTTGATTTCATTTGGGGAAACGAGGTATCGATAACGATATCATGAGTTCAATGGCTTTGTCCCCATCTCAAAAAATGTTCTACAAAAACAGTTCTACAGAAACTATTGTCGTAAAGGAAACGTATACAACCGTAGATTTTTAGATCGATACGATAATCGGTTTAATAATATAATAGCTATTCCGGTCAAGGAAACTAATTATTTATTCATAACTGAGGGTGACTTCATAACACATAATATGTATACGGTTATAGGCTTGTACTGGAGGATTATGTTAAAATATTATCTAATTGAACATAAATCAGAGTAGAAGTGATTTTGAAAGTCTTATTGCATTTCTTGTCTGTTTTTCGATTTGTCCGCAAGCGGTGTAGAAACTACGCGTCGGTCGAAGAATTGCCACTTGTCTAGAGTGGCAGTACCTAGTTTAATAATTGATATTTTAATTTTTTAATATTTTAACATAATCCTCCAGTACAAGCCTATAACCGTATACATATTATGTATTATGAAGTCATCCACAGTTATGAATACGTTTGGTAGAATAGAATGACGAATGTATGGGATCTGACGTATTTGACAGTCGTTAATGCATGTCATAAACGTCAAATCCCATACATTTGGCATTCTATTCTACCAAACGCCGGCCAACGAATAGCCACTTGTCTCGAGGGACTGCCCCTCTAGACAACCTGCGCCACTGAAGATGTCGACCGCAGTGATCGACGAAACGTCTGGAACGCAAGTTTCACATCGACCACGGCCAATCAGCCCGGAAGCAGTATATTCTACATGCAACGCCGGCCGTGAAAGCCTGAAGACTTATATTAAGTATGTTTGATCGCAATCGGTTGAGTCGAACCGGAGATTTGACCTAAAGTCGCGTTAAACAATATCCACTTTTCTATGGCTGTAAATTGAAGGGACTTAATAATGTTTCTGATACTAAAACCATTCATCACACAGATTTAAAGGTATAGTCAAGCTCAGATATTGCTGAAGTCATTTACATTGAAATGTATCAATACATAAAATATATTTTGAAGGTCCCCATGGACAAGTGACAATTCAATAATCGGCGTATTGTAAAATAGAATGATAAATATATGGGATCGACACGTATTTTGAGGTTCTATGATGTACACGACAGTCATTAACGTACGTCATAAGCGTCAAATCCCATGCATTCAACATTCTATTATACAAAACATATGCTGGCCAATGAATTGCCACTAGTCTGGCTGGCTTTCGCTACAACTCTGGAAAGATGATGATAATTACTCTACTACGTTCTCATGAGAACTTTGGGCAACAAATTAAATATAACCTCTCTTAAGTCACAGAGTAGATAACAGCTTAAGTAATAATGAAACGGGCGGTCCAAATTTCAAGGTAATCCGTCAACTAGGTACCTAAGTATCTACTTTTCGAGATTTGCACCCACAAAAAGATACGGATGTTTATTATTTAATAAGTCGACATCAGAACTACTATTATAAAAATATAAAAACAGGTTACAACAACGATCACGAAGGCATAACGTGCTTTCATCTAAGGACCAGTTTGATTTGCAACAAATAAATTGATTTATGGCTACGGAAAGTTTTGTTCGGATTTTAATTAATTTAGTCAGAATGGGCTACTTTTGGGTTATATAGTAAAACTGGTTAGTCTATAGGTACTTATGAAATTCTTAAGTCTATCGTAATTCTTCGTGTTCAAAACTATTTAAATTCAATTTCAAATTATGTTTATTGTCAACGATAAGTACTAGGATGTTTACAAATAATAATAATTAATCCTAAGTATTTTTTTTTTATATGGGTTACGTCAATTTGTCTTTACCTCGCCTGAAGGTAAGCTGAAGGCAAAGTCTCAGGAAAGAGGGCCACCATTATATACATGTGCCATGTTAACAATGGTGGCACTCAGCTTGACGGCCTCATCAGATGCTTTTTCACGCCCCGCCTAAAGGACCCGCGTCTGTAGGAAGAGGGAAACACGTGAGCAGAAAAGGAATTCTAGGTCTTAATGGTGCGTAGTCACTAATCATTAATTATCATTGTAGCAAAATTGTAGAAGCATTGTAGATGATACACCAAATTCGATGATCCTCCTCGTTCTTGTGTAGATGGCGCTGAGTTCTTAGCTAGGAGCTATATAGGAGCTAGGAGCTGAATTCTGGATATAAATATTATTTTAAAATTACTGAACATTTTTTTACTTGATTAAATTGGAAAAACTGAATGCTCAAGACGGGATTTGAACCCGAGACCAGTTCGTTGCAGATGGAATGCTTCGATCAATTGAGCTGTATGAACATGTCTATAACTTACTCCCTTTCTAGTCTAAATCATTAAATTTTCTTGATCATATTTAGTTTCGTTTAATAGGAGAGGTGGGACACGACAGTACCTATTCCCGTCCAACTGAGCAGTCCGACTGGGGAAGTACCTCCGCCCTACAGAACACCGCGGCCATAAAAACCTCCTGTTGTGTTCCCGGCGGTGTGTAGGGTAGCCAGAGCTCACTGGAGATTCATTGGCTATTCCCGCTTTGTCTTCCAACACTGACGACACAGAAACTCTCTGTGTTTACAGGGTCGGCAGCACGAGTGTGACTCCCCTGGTGTTGCACACGTCCTTAGGCCACGGTAACCACTTTCCACCAGGTGGGCCGTGAGCTCGTCTGCCACCTAAGTAGTATAAAAAAAGTTATTCTCAAATAATAATCATGTAATTCAACATTATTCAGTCTGCTGCTACTTACTTATACGGTATGTACTTCTTACTTACTAGCTTTTTCCCGCGGCTCCGCCCGTTTGTTTTTGATGTCCTATTATTCTGCACCCCTTTGGACCCTAAGCTTTAATTAAAAAAAAACCCGATGAAAATTGGTTGGGTAGTTTTTGAATTATGAGCGTTACGCTAACGTATTATTATAAGAGATGTGTATGTCTAACAAATGCGCTCCTAATAATCCGTATGAGATAGCTTTTGAGAGAGATATTTGGAATGTAACTTAAATAGGGAAGTACCACCATCCGCCATTCGTAATAAACACAGTTTACTGTTTCGTCTACTCATCAGCATCACAGCGTTAATCCAAATCGTAGACCTTGAAGTCCGACGCCATTTTTGATAATGGCAGCCGTACAATTACATACATTAGGTTTGCAAATGAATCTGATACTGGCTCCATAAATTTACATAAAACCGAGGTTATATAATTTACGAACTGTTGCAAGTGGCACCACCCGTCACAATAATAACCTCGCGTTGTGTTCCCGGCGGTGAGTAGGGTAGCCAGAGCTCACTGGAGAGTTTTAGTGCTGTCAGTGGGAAGACCAAAGGTTATTCCTGCTTTGTCTTTTACATTGACGGCACAGAAACTCTCTGTGTTTATAGGGTCGGCAGCACGAGTGTGAATTCCTTGGTATTGCACACGTCCATAGCTTACAATAATAACTTTTCATTGTCAAAATCGATTTAGTAAATAATATGTTATAAAAATTATCAATCAATCAATTAGCCCACTGCAGTCCACTGCTGGACATAGGCCTCTCTCAATGTGCGCCATTTCGTACGATCCTCCGCCTTCCGCATCCAGTCCGTCCCAGCCACCTTTTTCAGGTCATCGGTCCATCTGGCTAGGGGGCGTCCTACCCTTCGTTTGCCTTCTCGCGGTCTCCACTCTAGGACTCGTCTGCTCCAACGGCCATCGGTCCTTCGACAGACGTGGCCAGCCCATTGCCACTTCAGCTTGCTTATTCTGCAAGCTGAAGCAATATTCATAAATAAAAATTAATAAATGAGTATTCTTCAACATTCTACACCACGCTATCTAGACCCATGGTAAGCATAGCTTAACTAGCTTGTGTTATGGAATCTAGAAAGCAACTTATTTTTTTTTTTGTTAATAAATAATAATAAATAAATAATAAATATTCCACAACATTTCACACAACGCTATCTAGACCCATGGTAAGCATAGCTTAACTAGCTTGTGTTATGGAATCTAGAATGCGGATAAACATACTAAGATACGTTTTTTTTTGTAAATACATACATATTATACATAGAAACACCCAGACCAAGGCAAATATACATATTCATGCAACCAAATATTTGTACTGAGCGGGCATCGAATCGAACCCGCGCCCCCTGCTTAGCAGTCGAACGTTCTACCGCTACACCACAGAGGACGTCTCAAATTCACAAACTTTACCTCTTTATAATAGTAGATACCCATACTCCTTGAGTTAGTAGTGTAAATGGTAATAAGGTAACAACTACCAACTTAATATGATGAAGTTGCTTGGAATTCAATAGTATAAAAAACGATGGAATATTTTAATAACATTAGACGCATGATTCACGCACTGATTTATTAATGGAAGTATCCATGAATATATTCACGCCAGTATTATCTTCGAAGTAGTAGGCAGGGTAGGCTCAGATCAGATGAAGAGCATATGTCCAGCTGTGGACTACATTTGACTAATTGAAGCCACCATTTTATAATATAGGTCCCATATATAGTCCCGGGTCCTTTAAGCGGGGCGTGAAAAAGCATCTGATGAGACCGTCAAGCTGAGTGCCATCATTGTTAACATGGCACGTGTGCATAATGGTGGCCCTCTCTCCTGAGACTTTGCCTTCAGCTTACTATCAGGCAAGGTAAAGTCAAATTGACGTGTCCTATATAAAAAAAATAAATAAATAATAATACTAGCTGTCGCCCGCGGCTCCGCCCGCGTGGATGTCGGTTATCGCGAATCGGGGTAAGAAAAATAGATGTTGGCCGATTCTCAGACCTACCCGATATGCCCACAAAATTTCATGAGAATCGGTCGAGCCGTTTCGGAGGAGTTTGGGAACGAAAACTGTGAGACGAGAATTTTATATATTAGATTCTAGCTGTTGCCTTAGATTATTGAAATCGTCGTTTTCAGATTTTTCCGATTATCTGTGTAATTTTCTTAATCGATTTAGATTAGAAAATTAAATGCTCAGGCAGGAATTGAACCCGCGACCAATCAGGGGGAATCCTTTGACCGCTAAGCTATTGAGTCATACCCTGAGCATTTGAAATTCTAGGGTTCTTTCAGAAAGATTTTTTTTTGCTTCTAAGGTGGCAGACATATACACGGCCCACCTGATGGAAAGTTGTTACCGTGACCTATGGACGTGTGCAACACAAGGGGAGTCACACTCGTGCTGCCAACCCTGCACACACAGAGTTTCTGTGCCGCCAGAACGTAGAAGACAAAGAAAGAAAGAAAGAAAGAAAGAAAAGAAAGAAAATTAGTTTTTATTGCGAAAAGGAGCACATCATTAAAAGGAAAATCGCTAAATAAATATATAACAAAATCACCATGCCAGAATATCGGTGGACCTGCAGCAACTCAGGAATAGCCTTTGGTTTTCCCACTGTCAGCACAAAAACTCGCGATATTAAAGTAAATGTTATGTGTACATTCTTAAGGGTATGATTCCGAAGTCAACCGCCTACGATAACTGATGACGAATGTTTTGCACCGCGTTACATACATTACTTGTTAAACTTTGATATGGATAAAGGGGAACATTGAAAAGCCGCAATGAATAACGCGTATGTCATATGCGGTCAACGTCTGAATCATACCTTAATTCTTCTTACCGTAAGAACCCTTTCATTAGAAAACTTAACGCGAAATAAATCAGTGACTAATGATGTTTTTTTTTGTTACAGATACAATTTATTATGGCGACTCTTACAGCGGACGCGAATAAAAACGGAGTCTCACAGACCGTCATTGCGAATGCACCGTGGTAAGTCTGCAGTTTGAATAATCCTTAGACAGCGCGGGCCTGAGGGTGACGTGTGGAGCCGCTCGTCACCCTAGCAGAAGCAGGCCACGGCGGCGACGCGCATCGTAGGACGATGCGTGCCTAGCCCCCCCCCCCCCCATACCGGGGGCGAGTCGGGGACCGCGTGGTCCCCCCTCCCGAGGAGGGCCAGACCGAGAGGAATGGCCCTGGGTCAGCCGGGGTGCGAGGAATATGTCACGAGACAACCTCACTTTCGGCCTAGCACTACGACCCACAGACGGCGTGCGGTTTAGCCGGTTCGAGTTCGACATAACCTCCCTCTCCGGCTCCGGATGGGGGAGTATCCGTGGGGATTTCCCGCACGAAAAGCAAAAAAAAAAATAAGGTTCTAAAATAATCTTTGTGTTTCCTTATTGATATTGTATTTATCTGTATTTTGTCTGTCTTCTCATTTTTGGAGAGACAATCTTATTTTCTAGTTATTACAAAATACATATTAAAATTGGTTGTCTGTCTGAACAACACAATAGACTTTACCTCGTGCTTCATTTTATTACCTTAAGTATATATCGACAATAAGTATCCATAAATAATTGTTTATGTAAACAAACCCTCATAAAATCATTATAGCATGAGCTATTAAATAATCATTATGCTGACGTATTGTACCTATGCACTTCACCTTGCAATGATATACAAGAAGTCATAAAGAGTACAATTTTCTGTTATTACGCCTTTTAAAGCATCACCAAGAATAAAACAAGTGTTATGTAACTTATGTTATAAGGATAATGCCTGCAGAAGTCCAAACTGGCATTCGACGCATGAAGAGCCGGAGAGCTGTCGGACCCGACGATGTCCCTATCGAGGCTTGGAAGGCAATTTGTACCTTTGGTGTGAGCATCGTCACAAATCTTTATAACCGCGTACTCCTCACCGGTAAGTGATCCGTGCAGGAGTATGGCAGTTTTGTGGTATAAAGATAATGTCCCACATCATGAAGCTCTACGAGAGGATAATCGACACACGGATCTTACACCAGAGTACGCTCTCGAAGTGTCAGTATGGGTTTTGTCCTGGCCACGGGACCATGGACCCGGTATTCGTCCTAAGGATTGTCGCGGGGAAATATAGGGCGAAGAACACGCCCCTTCATTGACTGTGCTCCTCGTGCGTTGATCTGGAGGGCACTGCGGTTCAAGAGAATCTCAGAGACTTACATTAACACCATCCGAGACATGTACCATGATCCCGGCTCCGTGGTTCGGTCCGCTGTTGGCTACACGAAAACCTTCCCCATCACCGTCGGGGTACACCCAGGCTCCGTATTTAGTCCTTATTTGTTCAGCTTGGTATTGAACGTTTTGTCGGACAGCATCAGAAACTCACATCAGAAGCTTCCGTGGTTGCTCATGTATGCTGTTGACATTGCGTTGATGGATGCGGACAGGAGCAGATTGGTGCGACGTGTGAAAGCGTTGAAATAAATGTGGTCAACACAGAATACTTCGCGTTAAACTCAACAGATCCTAAACCCGTTCGCATAGGCGATGATTTGGTCGAGCGCACGGACCAGGTTAAATACCTAGAATCTGTACTTCACGTGACTGGTATCATCGACTACGTCGTCAAGGCACATATTGCTAAGTGGCGGGATATGACTGGCGTTACATGCGATCCTAAAATGCCAGTCAGGTTGAAGGGGCAGGTCTATCATTAGGCCTTTCCGATGTGAGGCGTAGCCGCCGTTGGAGCGACACAAGCAGGAGCTGCGTGTCGAAGAGCGTGAAGATCGCATGAGGAACTATCGCATCCGCGGCAGCTTTCACGTCCATTACATCGCCGATAAAATGCAAGAGAGCCGCCTTCGCTGGTGTGGCCACGCACGCCAGGGGAAGGCTCAAGACTCAAGACTCAAGAAGTGGCTTGACGTGGTGGACGGTGACATGCGTGCAAATGGTCCCACTACCATGGACATCCAAGATCGGGCGAAGTAGAGTAGGAAGAGCCAGAAGGCGGACCCTGAACTGCGAGGGCATCTCGGCCTCGGATGCAATCAGGGTAACATCTAAATGTAGATGATGATGATGTAACTTATGTAAAATATTGCATAAGTTATAAGATCATGATCGTCTACATTAAGACGCATATGGCATAATTATATAAGGCATAATAATATTATCTTGACCCCAAGTCGAGGCCTTGGCGTGCACAAATTGGTTTGATTTAATCTATGAATGGTGGATTTTATCTCCCCCATTGCCATAGGACCCCGTACTTGCCTCCTAGATCCCCATAAAAACGTATGCTCACAGGTATATAGATACGTGCCCATAATTTGTGACGGCTTAAAGGTCAACATATATTTGAATATGCAATTTCAAAAAGGTCACATATCGCCTATTTTGACAAATACGTTTTAAACGGCACATCTCATGAATATAAATTATTTTAATATATATAATATAGCATTTGGGAATTAAATTTCTGTAATTTTCCATAGCTAATTGAACCCAAATAAAAACTCTAAAACAATTTTAGAAAATAAGTAATTTTTCGATTTCTGAACATTTTACATTTTTCGACATGTGACCTTTTTTACATTGCATATTCATTTATATTCTTCCTACAGTCCATTCTTCATACCGCCGGAAACTATATATAATTGACGACTTTGTTACACTGTGGCAACAAAGCTTTTTACTAAATAACGTGTACAAACAAAGTACAAAAACAACCTAAGAAACGTCTTATCAAAAAAAAAAGCTACACAGCGTCAATCAGGGAACAGAAAAAACTTTATTGTTTTCCGTGGTCTCAACATACATACGTACATAGACACACAGTCTTTGTGTCTGTGTATATGTGTGAAGTTATAGTTAAGTCTGAGTTATTTATGAGTACAAGAAGGTGGGGGCAACCAGGTCAGCTAAAAATAAAACTTAAATATTTATTATGTCATATATTATTCTATTTTATTTGTGTATATATAGTCACGCCTGTTATCCTAGGAGGGATAGGTAGAGGTAACGCCAATCATCCAGTTGTAGATTAGGTATATTTAACTGCATTATTCTGCATTATTTACTTCGTTGGTCCGAATAGGCAGTATAGTGCGCATGCGCGAACTTTCTGACGTTTTATTCAAAAAGTTTGCCGGCCCTATTAGTTATGTATGTGTCACAGCCTACTACCTTAATCAGCCGTTCAATTAACGGCCTAGGCTCTTTACTGAACGGCGTTGTTCAGTTAGTGGACTAAATCGTGTTCAGCCATTTGATTAAATGGCTAGGCGATATAGCTTAGATCGATGACGTTTAGGTAATTACTTGCCCAGACATTTAATTAAATAGCTATGATTTTCTGCACGGTTATAAAGAAAAATAACCACGAAGGCTAATGATAGCCTTCTAACCTAATCTATCCATGTAGGATTGTACAGCTGTCTCAATAAACCTATTTATTTTATTATATTAACGGCTGAGTAATTTAGTTGCGGCGACATATATGCACAAAGCAGATTTTATCTGTGTGTTTACCTAGTTTTTTTTTTAACATTTCACACATCCCTATCTATCCATGGGAAATACTTTTTTTTGGTTTTGTAAATACGTACATTATAAATAGAAACACCCAGGCCAACGAAAATATACATATTCATGCATACAAATATTTGCACTGAGCGGGGATCGAACCCGCGCCTCCTGGGTAGCGGCCGCGTTCACTACCGCCACGCCACAGAGGCTGTCGAGATTTAGATAAAGTAGGAAGTTGGTGATATAATCTGATTGGCATAGAATTACCTGTTTTGTCTAAGTAAGTCAATGATATAATCTGATTGCCATAGAACGATCGTAGAATGTTATTAACATAGATTGATATGCTAATTTGTAGCTTGGCATTAATGTCATTGGAAAAATCCTACACGTGTGTTTGTTTTCATCTATGATACCACAAATAACCCAAATTTTGTGTATCTGTTACCAGCAATGTGTACATACACACATATATTAATTCACGCCTGTAAATCCCCGTAGGGGTAAGCAGAGATGTTTAAACATCAACATTTCGCCAACTATGGTTTTGGTCCCACATAATAGGAGTGGGCCTGCCCTTACTAAGACACCCCCACAGGAAGAGATGGCCTTATTCTACATGGCCTCTATTCTACTCCACCGGGAATCAATACGGCAATATGTAAAATCAGGTATTCCATACAATGCCTAGTCAATATTATAGAATGCCGAGTGAGCAACGGGCAATGTATGAAATGTTATCAAAATACTTAAATGATGGTTATAAAAAATATCACGAAGGCTAATGCCGGAGTTCCGCTTCCACCTTAACCTTCTAACCTTCCATCCTCACCGCTTAATTTAATTTAGATAGATTAGGTTAGAAGGCTAAGTCATTTTTTATAACGATCCTGAAATAGAATTTCCGCAAAGCCGTCCGTAAATATAGACCAAGATCCGTTTATTTCACACATTGCCGGTGGAGCAGCCGGCATTTTATATACCGGTAAACTTAGCCTAGGTATTGTTTAGAATGTCTGCATTACACAGATTACCGGTAACATATCTATTATGCCCGCGGCTCAGCCCGCGTGGAATATTTTTTTTGGCCAGGACTCGACCCCGGTACCTATCGTAAGGGCGACTCCTTAATCACTAAGCCACCAACGCTGTCTGTGCCCTTAGCCAACATGAACCTATGAAACTATTCTTGAGATTATAATCAGTTAGTAGCTATGACCAAACATAGTCCGTCCTTTCCCCAAGGTCTCATCTGATTACATACCAAATTTCATCAAAATCGGTTCAGTGGTGTAAGCGTGAAAGCATAACAGACAGATAGAGTTAACTTTAAATTTATAACACTATTAATTGCTGTGCTAAATGCTCACAACATATTCAAGTTATCTGCACTAAAAAGGCATCAAACCTGCGAAATCTGACGTGCTAACGCTCTACTAAGCGCCACATAGTACACGACTCGTCACTATAACATTAATATTTACCTTAAGTTAATACGTAGTTTCAATATTGAATTTTATAACACACTACTGTATTTAAGAACAAACTGTTATAACTAATGTTCATAACAACACGTGCAAGAAACATAACAAGTAGGTAACTATTTATACTTAAATAGCAGCTCATCATGATCGAAGCATGGTTCCGGTAAGTGGGTCGTGTACTTGTCTATCACTTCGGGAGTCCGGAATTCTCTTACTCCTTTTCATCCTTTAGAAGCTACTGACCTCTTAACCCTGAGAGGAAAGCCAGAGTCTCAGTAGGTATAATGACTCGCATGTCTGTGAAATTATTGTTGGTAGGGCCAATCAAGACCGTTGATCTTTTATACACTAACACTTCAGGAACCACGTAACGATTTGAATGTAAATTGAATGAATTTCACGGGAGTATTTCTGTCCAATTGAGTTTGATATTCCCTCTGGTGTTGCACACATCCACAGACCATAGTAACCGCTTCCCATCAAGTGGGTCGTGTACTTGTCTATCACGTAAAAAACAAGACAATTTGTTTTAGTTTGGTGCTTACATTCTATTGCTTGCTTCCCGTGTCACATGGTACTTATGCGAATTATGTTTTCCTGCCAGATTAACAAAAAGGGTTTCGAAGTTCTTAGCGGGGCTACACAGATCCAAAATTACACGTAGTTACATCTATACCTTAAGTCACGTATAACCACCGATTACCCAACACTCGTCCTGTACCAAAGGAAGGAAACCTTCAAGTCCGTGTCTAAGATAGTGCAATTTGCTTGTGCGCGCATGCGCCGTTACACAAGCGCGTGCGCATCTCGATCACGCGTCGGCTATTGACCTTTATACGTGACAGTGCGTGACATTGACTTTCGGGTTTATGGGGTACGGTGATCAAGGTCGTTATGGGCCGCTACGTAGATATGAGACTGCCGTGTGCCTGGTTCGGTTGCTGGGTATGGCAAAAAGTGCATATGCTGAATGTTCAAGCCTGTAATATCGATAAAGGGATAGGCAAAGGTGTGATAAGTAAAGTTGTTAAGAAAAAAGTTTAAACAGTGACGCTCTAAAAAATGGGTTTTGGTACCATTGTTTTTTTTTTCTGTAAATATAACATTGCTGTAAAGCTTCGGTAGCTTCGTGGTTAAAATATCAGCCATACTATTGATAAGTCTCGGGATCCTGGCCTTTACACAGCCGACGTGAACCCACACTTAGCTCAAGCAATTTAACTTAACTAGAAGGGGTTTTTTATATAGGTACCACACCACTTAGGTGGAAGATAAGCACACGGCTCACCTGATGAAATGTAGTTACCGTAGCCTATGGGCGTGTCCAACACCAGGGGCGTCACACTCGCGTTGCCGACCCTGTAAGGAACTTCTAATGCCTTGCCTTGAATAATAGCATAAAATATAGCAGCCGCTTCGAAAAATCACGGCAGTTCATTCAACAGCTTAAGCGGGCAGGGAATAAAGTTCCTTAAATACCTGACTGTGCGTACTGTTTCAAGTAGGTACATGCATACGTGTGAGGGTGGATTCCCTGCCTGTGGCGATAGGTGCGATGATAGAATGTATCAGAAGGCATCATGTCGAACAATTCAGCTGAACGCACACCATCGTACAGGCTGTTAAAACACACACAGTTAGTAGGCAAAACCAAAATTTTGGTTAATAACAAATATTTACAACACCACATTCAAAATCCACGCATATTGAAAGAGATCTGAGTAATACCTCCTGCCTTGCCGTCACAATGTTGGGAACGCTAACAGTGGCTACAGAATTAACATCTTAAATATCTACAATATTTAAACGCATGAATATTAATACCATTGTTATTCAATTCGGGAGCAGAGTGAACACAGACGATTGTCAAACTTTACATTGTCTTGAACATAGTCTAGGGACGCAGAACTGTATGTGTAGTTACGTATAGTTAAGGTAGGTACTATTATTTATTTTGTGTCGAGAGTTAATAAGTAATTTTTGAGGGAGGGATGCGTAATCTTCCAGAAATTTTGACCCATTTTATGGACTAAGCAGCTTGTCGAGTTACTATATTAAATGACAATCTTGTAGAGTGAATGAACTTTCTCTTTTCATTTTGGACTTTATTACTCAGCAATAGAGTGTAAAATTTAATAACATTTTGTGCAATGTCAGCGGTATGACAGTGGTTTTGTTACATCATAAAATTAGCTGGGCTATGGAGATAACATTTCCTCTCTCCCTCCTAGACGAAACGCTGAAAAAACAGGTATATGTTTCAGCAATCCATTACGAAGGTATAAGTTTTATATTTTAACAGAATGATGTTAGGATAAAGAAGTAAATTATAAGTCTTTAGGCTTATATATATAATATACTGCTTCCGGGCTGTATTAAGTAAAGTGTTAAAAATCAAGTTTAGTCTAGTATTCTTTTAACAAAGTTAGTCATAAACTTTAGTTAGGTAAAGACATTTTCATTTCACTTCCTCATAATGTGGCTCTAATCTCACCGAAATTAGGCACAGTTATTTATTAATTAATATGTCTACAAGTATATACTAGTTATAAAGAAAACGATTTATGTACCTAGTACACCGCCCGATATTTTAGTATTATATTATTCAGAAGTGAAATGAAAAACGTCTTGTACACGTGTGTATTGTTGATTACCGTCTTCGGCTCTCTTTCCGGCTTTCAATAACGCCTCAGCGGTAATCACCAACTTTACACGCTCGTACTATATTCTACTATTGCATCAAATACAGATACAGATTACCGGCTAGCCAGGTAAGGTTGCCTTGAGCTTTGAGGATCTTAATGGGGCTCATGGAGAGGCCCCATATAGGGTGTATGGGGACCCAACTTAAAAGTAATTAATTTAAAATTTATATTCATAGATAGTTTGTACAAGATCAGATATAAAACATTGTTTACAGATGAAATAGCAATTATCTCCTTTTTTGAAGACGGCTAGAATACTCGTTATCTGTCATTATGTGGAATGATGACAGACAGGTCCATATTTAGAATGGATTCAAGAGGATCGTGTGACCTTTAGAATTTCAAAACACCTTTTTTCTTCTGAAGGTCAAGAAGATCTATTAAGTATCATTTAGTAATGGCAATGACCTTTATAAGCCTTAAGTGTCACTGTTACTTATTTTGCAAAGATAATACCTGTGACCCATTTTGTCTCCAACTTCAGAACGTTCAAGTTAGATAGATAACTCTTTATTGTACACATTAAGACATTAACTTAACAGTATGGTCATAAATAAACAGAAGAGTGTAAAATGGGCGGCATTACTGCCATCGATCTCTTCCAGGCAAACTTTTTCAAGTTAGATAGGTGGTTTTGCTTCTTTCGATATTGTTGGAACTTAATGCAAATAACCCGTATCTCTCGAACCGAAATGTCTGGATCTAAATGATAAAATACCACCAAATAAACGACACCACGATATAATCCGTAGAATAGATTAATATTTCGAGTATAATATAAGCAATCTTTATTAGGAATACCCAGTGATTAGACCGTAATATTCATAAACTACGTTTTAGTATAAATAGTAGATTGTAACTTTAAAAACCTCATTATTATTTCAAGGTTTTTTTTTGCCTTGTAAAAAACTGTAAAAGTAAGATTTTTTACTGTATTTAAAACAAAAAAGATTTTGGATTACGTCACATTAAAAAAATTACATGTAATGACAAAATTACACACAACTACAACAAACTGACTTAAATCATTTGTGTTTTATGCTGTTAGCACAATTTATTCGAATTTAATTAGGTTAGGTGTTGTCTCCACTATCAATTTAGCACACTGTCCATTATATCATCATAACATACTCTACCTACCTCAACATACAAGCGTGATTATAGTTTAATATAAGTACCACATGCTCATACACGTAATTTGCAAGCAGGCGAGGCCTCAGCACGAGTTTGCAATATAAGTTTAGATTACCATAATAGGATAAATTACTGACAAATGACCATGACTGCTAGAGCTGCCTGAACTCAGGCCAATATGTTACAAGCCCACACGTGTATCTACTTATTTCCCACGTAATAGATAACGAGAGCTACTAAATGGCATTGTTGCAGCAATCTGAGCATAAGCCAGAATGACTGAACGACTTGACGCACGAATAACGAACTAGGTGCGCACCACACCTGCAGAATTATACACCTAACAAGAGATAGGCCTTTGTTGACAGAAATTAAAGGTTTTTGAAGTGAAAACTTCTTTAGCGGCGTTGGATGGGTGAAAAGTGTTAAACTCGCGTCAGGATCGCTTGACTTTTAAACCGTAACCGACGACTGACGACATACAACATTAGCAATAGACTGTCTATTCTGCAAGATACGATAAATAGCATCGTAGTCGACTTTAAGTCCTTATGGTTTCAGATAGTACCGGGTTTAAGCCTGGCCTCTGACACTTTTTGTGATTATTCTTTCTTTTTGTAATTTATTACTTTTGTGGTTATTTTTTCTTTTTGTAATTTATTACTTTTTGTGATTATTTTTTCTTTTTATAATTTATTACTTTTTGTGATTATTTTTTCTTTTTGTAATTTATTAATTTCTTCTGACAGAAAATTAGCAGAAAATTAGTGATAGGTTCTATGATTGGCGCTATATTATATAGGTATGGTATGTTCTTTTTATCTTTCTCTATGTATATTATGACGAAGAAAGAAAGAAAGAAAATGTTTTCACTTCTGCCGGCACTCCCAGAGTGCAACCCGTCTTTTTTTATTATTTATTGTCCGGTCCAATATCGGTTATCGGAGCTAACACCACTGTGTTGGCCCGATATCGGATCACAAAGAGACTAAAACAGCGACTGCAAGCAATGACGTTTCCTTAGTTACGTGTCTTTTCGCGTTAATTGATGAATCTGATCACGAATATAAGAAAAAAACCTCGATGCTATGTTATAAATAATAAATAAATAAATAAATAATCATTTATTTCAAGTAACAAGACTCATACATTATAGTTTTTATACGTAGTCACATTATTATCATAATTATACAGGCACAATAATTGTCATGTCAACAGGTAGTCACAATTGTCTATAATTTCAGAAACATGCATGTCAGAAATTGTATAAAATGTATGTCAATAAGGTCAAAAATTGCTTGCACATTTTTTTGTCATCCCTAGCATCCGTAACTAGTGTGTTTCTGAGCAAATCGGATATATGTGAAAACAGCACATGGTGTCGGCTATCGGAGGTCGGCTATCGGCGTCCGTATCGGATATCCAATGAATGTGAAAACACTCTAACGCTGCTGCCTACGGCAAATAGGTAATAACCGGTTGCGCCAAAGCAGTGTAGGCTATGTGTAGGCTTTCCACGTGTCCCCCTGACCAGCAGTGTACTTTTTCGAATGTAATGAACTCTTTTTCATTTCATTTTGAACTTTAAATCCATATGGGTAGGTGAAGTCCAAAAATTAATGCGATTTTTATCTGTGAAGTGGCATGACATTGGTTGACTATTAGGGAAATAACAATACACAAAAATGCCTGGACCCCACCAGGCATTTTTGTGTTAGTAGGATAACCTGGATAATAATGAGGTAAATGAACCCATTAAAGAACCTACTTACGAGTATTCTAAATTGTATTTTAATGACCATTGTCAGTTACTAAAAGAACTACTTATCACCAAAAGATATTTAATCCGAGATTGATGTTCTATCTATACCTACTATACTAATATTGTAAAGCTGAAGTTGTTTACTTTTTTGGTTGAACTCGCTAATCTCAGAAACTGCTAGTTCGAAGTGAAATGTTCTTTTTGTGTTGAATAGTCCGTTTATAGACGAAGGTTTTAAGCTATATATCATTACGATACTACTTAACAGAGTGGAGCAGTGATCACAAATGACAACAAATCCGTTAAATTTTCATGCATTATTTGAAAACTAAAAAAATACGGATTCCAAGGGGTGATATGAGGTTTCAAAATTTGTCAGGGGTGAAACCGGAGTCGATCAGCTAGTGGTCAAATAAAGTCGAGTAGCTCTTGACCGAGCGAGCGAAGCAAAAGAGAGTCTCTGTTTCGACAAGGTGGCAGATATTGATTTTGTCCGTATCTATGTCGATATGACAGTTCCGGTCTAGAGGGCACATTTCTTAACAGATTTTCACCAAACTTGGCACACATGTTCCTTGATTTAAAACAACTTTGTCGAGAGATTTTTTTGATAGGAGGTAGTGTTCTTTTAAGAACGGATCGTCATTATTTTTATTTATTTATTTATTTATTTATATTGCAAATACAGGTAGAGGATTGGTACAAAATTATTTATTTATTTATATGCAACAGTATCCGTGAAATTGAACATGCAATACACACAATTAATTAAAATTATCATAAATAATAAAATTATAAAATTCATAAAATAATAGTCAATATAAAAAATAAACAAAATCCATCCAGGGTTTTTTTAATCCTTTTTTTTTAAGAGAGTAGATTTGATTAATTGTACTTACTAGAAAAATGTGTCAAACTCTACTGCTCACAAGTGCCTAGGTTTAAGATGAGAAATAAGTTTGTAACATAGTTATAAATCAAAGGGCCTGGATTGCCAGCACTTTTAAGTAAGTTGCTTTGTATGGATTTAGAAGTATGTTTATTCAAACATTACGACATGTTAATGTATATGACCTATTGGAAAGTATTTAGCATAATTTATGAAGAAATACGTAATATGGCCCCGAAATTTTAAACAAAATCAGGTTTTAGGCTGCGGTGTAGTTAGGAACAAGACGTAATACTTGTTTAAGATACTCTACATGTACTTTTATTACACCATATTTATGTTAAGGTGAGTTAAGTACAGAGATATTGGTGTTTGTGATACTATCAATATCTTCGGTAAACTAAATCAAACACAGCTTCTACTCAGTAAATAATACGACGCAGGAGGCGTAGGCTTTCCTCACGGAGTTTCAGACGGCAATCGAACCCGTAAAAACCAAGATCAGCTAACTTCAAGGCCAAGTCTCCTTTACGTACTCCATGGTGCAAGTATGGGATGCAAGCGGGATTAACGCTGTGATTGTGATGATGATGAAGGTGGGTAGGTGGGTGGTCCCGAAGGTGTAAAAGAGACCCAAAAAAAGGAACATACATAGACTACAATCAGTACCCACCTCTAGAATTATATAATTCTACGACCCGTGTGTAGTTATATCAGAGTTACATCGACTAATAATGTTTTATAATACATAATATTGCACAAGTAACATAATGATTAGATTTATAACTAACAGTACGTCACAGATAATACAGTACTATAGAAACAACGTTAAAAATTATTGAAAAATCATTAATTGGTTCCAATAGTTCGTAAGAATGTCGGTAGATGCTCCACTGTCGCCTCAAAGATAGATATAAGAAGGAGAAATCTGGATTGGTTAAAGCGAGGTCTGGTAGCTTAGTGGTCAAAGCCTTTCCCCTGTAAGGCAAAGATCGCGGGTTCAAACCCCGCTTAGACCGATTCAATTGTTTCTATTTAAATCGATTTGAACAACGTTAAAATAAAGAAATTATTATGATTACCAAACAATAGAGCCAAAAATTCACACACTGTCATTATCACTGTAACACATTATTTTTAGAACTTAAAGAAAGTCTTGTTTATGCATAATTAACAGTTTAATGACAATGACCCTACTCATAGGGATATATGTATATTTAGGTATATGTATATATTAATGTTATGTATGTGTGTATATTTTATGTGATATATGTATATTAGTGAGATATATATGATATATATTATGGTATGTAGGTATATGTACTGTTTATGTAAGTAAATGTTATTGAACTACAATCACAGTGGGGATAGCTGCGACCTGTCAATTCTGTTATTTATATAGAAGCAAACGTAGATATTATTCTTCTTTAACAAGCGCCTACCTCGTACTAGCTCTGCATCGCCCAATGGTAGACTGGCAGAGAATGCCTACGGCATTAAGTCCGCCAATGTACATCGTGCATAAAGAATAAATAAATAAATAAATACCTCGAACATAAATCTTGGACCTAAGTTGTGGGACTAACGACACTCTGGCGCGTTCATATTGTTCTTTAATTATCTATGTTTGGTGAATTAGAGCTCGTCTACTACCATAGCACCCAGTGCCATCCTTAAAAGATACCCAAGAAACGTAAACTGCGTATTTTAGTCACAGGGACCTAAATCAAGATAATATATGTCTCGAGTTATGCATACCCGGCAGTTGCCTGTTGCTCCGCACATATGAAATTCAGTGTCCCGAGCACGAATTATATTCGAATTCGTAACGTAACCGTATCCAGAGAATGGAGCAATGTGATTGGCCGCCTGCCTACAGTGAACCAATCGCAACGCTCCATTCTTTCAATACGTCTACGTTACGAATTTGAATATTATTCGTGCTCGGGGCACTGATCTCGTTCCCGTAACCCATAAGTACCTTTTCTAGATATAAAAACAATGTGTAATTTCAAACCATAACCTATTCTTGTAGCAAATATCAGCCAGGTCCATTCAGCCGTTTGAGCATGACTGAGTAACAAACAACTTTGAAAACTCTCTCTTCATTCTAGCGTCAAAAGCCTGCCTCCATACAGAACCTTCGAGCACGGGGTCCGCTCTTTTGCTATAATATCTTGGTGGGGTTTGGCTAGTAAAAATAAAGCTTAGTGGTAGCCTTACGATGGAGAGGTCCCGGGTTCAAATCCTGGCCATTACACAACCGACGTGAATCCACTTATAGTACAAGCAATCTAGCTTAGTTGGTAGGGTTAGGAGGAATAATAGAAATTGCGATAATTTCGGTTGCTAATATTCTTTAAAATAAAAATACAAAATACAAATACAATACAACTATCCATTAAAAAAGAACCGTCTTGTAACTCAACACGCACATCATTAGAAATAGGTACATTGAATGAGTAGAAACGTTAAGTGGATTGGACTAAATGGACTAATTGCGTATTAGTTCACTTAACTTCTTAACAACGCTGGGGACAAGCAAGTTAAAACTACATTGTATTTATATATAACTAGCTGTTGCCCGCGGCTCCGCCCGCGTGGATGTCGGTTTTCCTGAATTTTCTTTTCTATAAACCTCACGGAGCCCGAGACCTTTCCAACGAATGCAAAACCATGGAAATCGGTTCGTCCGTTCTGGAGTTAAAGCGTCAGGAAGGAAAACCCGACTTATTTTTATATAGTAGATTGCCATTATATACTGCTACCATAAGATCACATATTGCTACTTGCCACGATCCTAGAATCTACTGGTGGTAGAACTGGTGGTAGAAATGTGTCACAAATTTCGGCCGGGTGGGTACCACTGTGCACGATTGCGAAAATCTCTCCATAGTAATCCAGTCTCGTTTAGATTGCGTTCAGGGATCAGCAGGAGCTTAGCCGGGCAGGGGGGATTGTGGTCGTAGCACTAGTGGGACTGGTGGGTGTCACGCGGTGCTGCGACGACAATACTCTTTTGATAAGGCTGTCAAGCTGATTGCCACCATTGTTAACATGGTACGTGTATGTAATGGTGACCCTCTTTCCTGAAACTTTGCCTGCAGCTTACCATCAGGCGAGGTGAAGTCAAAATTGACTTGTCTTTCATAAAAAAAATATTTATATTTTTGTTTCTTCTATTTTCACGAGAGCTGGTCCCCAAATTGACTGAGTTATATACTGGTTAAATGCAGTCTTGACCTCACCTTACACCATATAAAACACGAGACGGCGTGCGGTTTTAGTAGGTTCGAGTCCGGCCTAACATAGCCCCCATTAGCCGGGCGACGGGGTAACGGTAGACCGGATGTTTTCCTCACGAAAAAAAGATTCTCTTGACCTGGCCTAAAAACTAGTACATTATTAATAGGTTATTCATACATACCTAAGTATTTTATTAGCAAAGGTCAAATCTATTATCATAAACAATCGTTCTCGAATCACATAAACGCATAGCACACGCAAACTGTACCTATACACTTAAGGAGTAGTTACACGAGCGATTCTTGATTTCTTTTAACGATTAAAAATCGATTCGAGCATTCATTGAACTTCGATTACTCAAACATCAATCTAAAGATATTTGAATATGTAAATATTTTATTTATCAACAATCTTGCAAGTTCAATGACCGATACCATGACTAAAATTATTTATCAATCTTGACCTTTCTCGGATGTTGTCGGGTCACGAATACAATTTAATGATTATCGTAATTGTGATTTTGTAAGTGTATGTTGAAGGCTTAGGCAGAGATGTTTTATCGTATCTTTCCTTATTTTCAACTTCACGTCAAGATCATTATTGTCAACAGGGCTGCTTCTTAACCTAACATTAAATTCCAATTAACTCAAAAGAGTATCATCAATCAACCCGAGTATTAAATTGAGGCCTTATGCACAGAATTACGACATAGAAGCAGTCTGTAATCTCTAAACGTGATTATTGCGCGGAAAAAAACATAAGCATAATGAATAAAAGATTGGCATAATAATTACTGTTATATTTTAGGGATAAAAATTCTAATATTTACATGGAAACCATCTCCATTAACACTTCGATAAAATGTACCAACTCTCAAAGCGATAAGGTGATCGGTGGAGCAACATTGAAGTTTATCACAATTATACATTTTGATACTGCTATATATATAATATAGATACTAAAAAGATAACAACTGCTACTACTCCATGATAAAATAACTACAAACTATAGTTTTCTTTTAAATGAAGATTTGAAGCATTTACTATGCTAACTTTTCAAATCGATTAAGATAGGAAAAAGTGAATCGCTCAGGCGGGACTCGAACCCGTGATCTTCCCTTATAGGTGGAATGCTCTGACCACTGAGCCACAGAGCCACGCCTGAAGCTATCCGAATTCTCCTATACTACCGTCTTAAAGCGACGGTGGGAGCCATCTGCCGACATTCATACGAACTATCGGAAACAATGAATGATGTTGCTATTCTATATTTGACTTGCTACATGTTTTATATCTCTATAGTTCGTGTAGTTGTGATTGTTCTTGTGTGTATATAAATAAATTAAATAAATAGATAATAATACCAATCCTTCTCTTTCTGAGTCGCTGCCCAAAACATTGATTTCAAATAGCACGTCATATTAGGCCCACTGAACATTCAAATCGATTTCAACATCTGAAACAATCGCTGTCGTTTGAAACGCCCTTAATTTGCTGCTTCACTAACCACAGGATGCTTCACAGGATGCACCTTCATTGTATATTATACTGAATTTCGAAACGTTTCCTTTAATTATTATGCAACTACAACACACTGCAACTCCTGCACTAGTGAAAGTGAAGCCGACTTGTGCACTTCATCTATAACAGTAGTTTTATTAAATAAAATCTGTTTGTATGTTCACGTACTACAATTTGTTTGTAAGTGATTGTGTACTATGTGGTTTGATGTGTCAGTAGTCGGAAAGGACGGAGGAATACAGAATATTTTCTTTTTTGAGTAAGTTGCTATTTTCTTTATCTACTTAAAAGTGTAATGAAAAATTTCGTGGTATAAAGTCTGAAAATGCAGTTGAAATTGAGAATGGTAAATTTCTGGTGAATAAATCTAGTTTAAAGGCATTATTTAACTATTGTAATCCTTGAGCATGACTGCTAATAGGTAATCGAAATGTCAAGTATATAATGTACTAGTGAAACTTCCTTTAACTGTGCTGAAATTTCAGTAAAAATCACTTCAATTGTATACACTGATATACTTACTGTAGAAGGTAAGATTGCGATTTTTGGGTAAAGCATTCCAGTTCTATATCAGGACATTGTTCATTCAAACCCTCCAAATCAAAATATCTTAAACGTAATCTATTGCTTTCAAAGGCTTTCCACACTGTATGTTTTTGCGGAATGATATGAATCAGCTCGCATCGATGGCGCACCATGGAACTGCGTTTCCATGGTGCGCCATCCGTGTCAGATTCGGTGTAACGGTTTACTTCTAGAAACAGACTTCCTGTGGTCATCTGCCGTGTGTGATAAAATCTACAGAATCACGTACCATGCAAGGCCGCCTTTACAATTTGTACTTGTAGCCACCTTGCTGTAATTACTTAAGTACTTAACTGTGATCACCGACCTCAATAGGCCTCCAACTCTATGATCTTAGATTTCTTGTTCATTAGTTTGTGATTATATAATAATGTTCGCGTTTCATCGGTGAACTTAATGTTATTGCAAATAATGTTAAAGTAAGATAAGTTGAGATATTCCTGTCATACGGGAAAATTATTTTATCATTATCATCGTCAATTACTAACGGGCTCACCCGATGCACAGGGTCTTAAAGACTGGTTTGGGTCTAAAAGATCTTGGCTAAATCTATTATATTACAATACTAGGTAATAATTTGTATTAGGAACGATATACACACAAGAGGGTCGTTTAGTGTATCTCGCAAAAACATATCAAGAACTCAGCACGATCTGCGTAAACGCAATCTTGCATGACGCACGCTTTCGCCACGCATTGTAGCAATCTAATATATTTAAAAACATTATGAGATAATATTCATGAGCATGATTATCTGATTTGCATACCTTTAGCAACCTAGTATCTTTGTCATAAAAGGAGTGGTTACCTAAAAGTTACTTAAGCTGTTGTTGTGGTTTCATTCCTCAAACGAAAAAAAAATGAGTTCTTAAGGACCACTTCAATGTCCGTCTATCTATCGAGCCGTCTGTCTGTATGCCCATCGATAAGTTCTTGTTTAGAATGTTCCTATTTCTCAGTTCGAATGAAGTTACTCCTTATAACATCAACTGCCTGCTAGGGGAAGTTTGGTTAATATCAGTTCAACGTTTCAGAGATTAACCAAGTCCCACCAATAAGACAGACGGAATAGTCAACATGAATGCATTTACTGAAACATTTTATTTTAATATTTATAAGACACCTCCACCTTAATTTATTTATTGGTATAATTTTCTTGAATCCGATTTTTGGGTAAAATAAATAAACAGATATATAGGCAGAACGCTTCAAGACTGAATATATAGGTAAAATTTGGATGAATTCAAGCATGTAAGAGAAAGATCTCGAGTTCGAATAACTTAAAAGGGGACCGTATGCGTGTATATTTGTGTATCCAATAGTAGCTTTGCCCGCGGCTCCACCCGCGTGCATATTAGTTATCGCGACCAAACATAGCCTATGTCCTTTCTCAAGGTCTAATCTACCCCAATACCAAATTTCATCAAAATCGGTTCCATGGTTTAGGCATGAAAGACGGACAAAGATACACACTTTTCCATCTTCTTCTTTTATATAAAAATGAATTGCAACTCTGTTAGTATCGCTAAAACTCGAGAACGGTTGAACCGATTTGGCTAATTTTAGTCTTGAAATATTTATGGATGTCCAGCAGGGCTAACTTCCGCGCGTCGTCAACTATCTCGAATCGATATGAGATATCATCTCGAGTCTTCTCGAGCGAAATAACGTCGACATATTTTGTCGCGTCAAACTTTTTAAATTATTGTCTTTGGCATACAATGCCCCCGCTTTACAGTGATTATTGTAATGGCAAATAAAGCCTCCTTTTCACGGTTCGATATACGGTGATTGACTAAGAGCGTTTTCACACTCATCCGAATGCAAGCAATTTTCGACCTTAAGGACATTTTCTGAGTTACATGTCTTTTCGCTTTAATTGATGACGCTGATCACGAATATAAGAAAAAAAAACTCGATACCATGTCATGTCAATAAGGTAGAAAATTGCTTTTACTTTTTTCTTATTTTATTTTACTTCTAGCATCCCTAACTAGTCTGTGCTTTCGAGCAAATGGACTAGTTAGGGCTGCTAGGGATAAAAAAAGAGAAAAATAGTGCAAACAATTTTCGACCTTATCATTCGACGTCATCAAGTAACGCGAAAAGACACGTAACACAGGAAATGTCATTAAGGTCGAAAATTGCTTGCAGTCGCTGTTTTAGTCTTTTTGTGATCCGATATCGGGGCTATTATAATATGGTACCGCCATTTTCAGCACAAAGGCACTAAATTTTGATGCAAAATGAACCGAGCACAAGAAAAGAAAGTTTACACGAGATAACTTCTCGTCGACCAAATGAAAGACGGGAGACAAAACATTTTAAATGACAAAATTCGAGTAAATAAGGGCAAGTATGTTACAATTTGCAGACACTAAGTAGAGATGATTTCTCGAAGTCGAATTATATCGACATCTGACAGATCGCCATGAAATTTGCCATGTTACCATGCCTCGAGATAGCTATCTCGTGGCACGCATGTTAGCCCTGCATGTTACCAACAGTCGACATATCGACATAAAACGGCAAAATGCCTCGAGATAGCTCTCTCGTGGCGCGCATGTTAGCCCTGCAGGGAAGGTTAAAACGGTTAGAAAATATGGGAAATTGCAACTTTTTTTATTGATTCTAAGGCGGTACGAAGTTTGCCGGGTCAGCTAGTTTATAATATTAGTATGGATATCATATATAATAGTGTCGGTTAATATCCTTTTGTTTTACTATAGTAAAGTACCCTATTATACTTACAAGCTAATCACAGTTAGTCATGAGTATTCTACGCGTTAGCTATGAAGTACTACAGCCTATTGGTATTCGCGATTACCTCTCGACGTTGCTTGTTATAAGCGTTTGTTCCGTACACAATGGAGTTATGATTGGTGACTAATATCCTAGTACTGCGATAGTACTATGTGAGCAAAATATTCAACAGTTCATCTTGTGGGGGCGTTACCGCATATTTTTTGTCCAAGACGTGATTATGCTTGATTGGCATTGCAAGCATTGCTTAGCCCACTCTATACAATCCTTGCGAATCCCTGGCCACACAAATCTTTGTGTGACAAGTCGCACTGTAGCTGAACATCCAGGATGATGAAGATTATGCAGTAGAAGACTGTCTTCCTGAAACTCGGCGTGATGTATGGACGAGGTGGGTGTACAGAAGTGTCGCAGTAGACAGGCGTATTGCTGTTTAGGAACTTCTGTTGTTTTAGGGTAGAACCATTGAGGTGCTTGCAGTTCTGGATCTGTATCCTGAGCGCATGCAAGAGCTTGATAGTCTAAGGTGGGTGTTATCTCTTCGACGTGGGAAAGGGTATCCGCAACGATTGTAGAGAGTGGGCTAAGCAATAGTTTTTGTTGTTGTTGATGTTGATAAGGAATAGTTGTTTTTTTCCGTACCCAACCATACCCGTACAAGTTTACGGTTAGGAAATCGAACCCGTGATCTCCGACGTAGTACCAATCTTTTAACGCGGAAATCCTCTCAGATACTCCCCACCTCGCTAGGTGGGGGTTGTTATATTAGATTTAAACCAACTAAATCCTCACGCTGTCTTGGGTCATCAGATGTGGGGGTGTAAGATTGCCTAATACCTTTCCATTTACCATTCTTGTTAGTTTGATTTTGTCTCTTTGTTAATAACTCATTTGAGGTGAAAAGATTTGTGGAGGACATCGGGCGCAGGGTCAGGGAGAAGTCGGGCGACTCCCGCGCCGTATCGTACCTGGTGCAGAGGCTGGCCATCGCCATTCAAAGAGGCAACGCAGCTAGCGTGATGGGCACTTTCGCACCGGATACAGGTCTGGGCGCACCTTTATTTTAAGGACGAGCAAGTAGACGTGTAATCGTTGACTTTTTTAAATATTGTGACATTTTATTGTATAATTTTGATGATAATGATGTAGATGATTATTGATAAATAAAATTTATATTTGAAAATAAATGCAATTAAATTAAACTTGATTAGGTACATTAAATACTGTCTCCCAAGATACAGGCTTCGGCCTAGTTTGGGAGACAGCAGTGTATATTTTTGTGTTTTGAGTAGGTACCTGTTTTATTGCTGTGTAAATCGTTAAAATTGTGTACTTTTGAGGTGTGACAATAAACTTTACTTTACCTTTTCTTTACCTAATACCTGAATCATCGTACACTGACTGACCCAGGGGAGATGGCCCTGCATCAAACAGGGTGCTACAGACATTACGGTTTTGCAGTGGCCCCCATATGTGGAACAATGTACCTAAGTAAATTGACACTGACTAAATTAAATTGAAAACTCGTGGTTAGGACCTAGAGGAAACTCGTGACGTAAAGTGACGTAAACTCAGAAGCATAATATAGCATACTATTGACCATGGCTAATCCGCATGTATACAAGAAAAAATTTATCTTAAAAACCTACACTAGAGTGACTGAACTTTGTAGTAAGCCTAATACGTTACATAACTCTTAAGTAAATACCTCATGGTTCTTTTTAAATATATTTTCATACGCACTTGGTTCCCGGCAGAGTACAATTTAAGCCACTTCATCTCTTCCCAAGCGGTGTCGTACAAGGCCACTAAGTAATAGGGCTGTTTAACATCAGAGAGACATATCACAGTATAGATATTTACAGACTCAGCCTCAGATGCGTGGCTCGAGTCAACCATAGTGCCTGGAATACGATAATGATTGGCGAAATGTGCGTGGTAATTTGCCTGTGTGTTAACATTCCGGAGATACAAGCGTGATTATATTTTAAATGAAATTTTAATTTTTGGTACCAAAGGAGGTAGGACACGACGGTATTTGGGTCCAAATCAGCAGTCCAACTGGGGAAGTTCCTCAGCCCTACAGAATACTGCGGCCATGATTACCTCGTGGTGTGTTCCCGGCGGTGAGTAGGATAGCCAGAACTCACTGGAGAATTTTCGTGCTGTCAGTGGTAAGACCAAAGGTTATTCCTGCTTTGTCTTCTACACTGACGGCACAGAAATTCTGTGTTTAAATGGTCGGTAGCACGAGTGTAAGTCTCCTGGTGTTGCACACGCTATAGGCCACGGTAACCACGTTCCATCAAGTGGGCCGTGTGCTTATCTGCCACCTCAGTTGTATAAAAAAATGCTAACTATTCAAATCAATTAAGATAAGAATCACTAAGCCACCGAACCATACCTGAATCCATCCAAATATTTCACATTGGGGCGCTCTTACAAACTAACGGCACGAATGAATGATGTTACAATTACCGTTCATACAAACACTGATGGAATAGTCACCAAAAATACATCTACTAAACCATAAGAATAAATATTTATAAGACAGCTCCACCTCAAGTTATTTACCCGTATTAAGTTATTTAGGTAAAATAAATGGACAAATATATAGTAAGAACGCTAGAAGACGAATATTTAGGAAAAAATTGGAAGGATTTAGACATGGTTCGGTGACTCAATGCTCAGAGTATTCGCCCTGTAACAGAAAGATCGCGGGTTCGAATCGAATACCGCCTGAGCCGACTCATTTTTTCTTAACTTGAAAGGGGTCCGTATGTGTGTATATTTTTTATTTAATATATAATATGGTTTTCTACTAACTTTTAAACTCTCGCGCTCCATTATAAATAATTTAGAAAACGGGAATTAACGCGATCATCACACCGGCCGTGGTCACACACGAAGGCTGTGACCACGGCCAGTGTAACCTGGTCAAAACGTCAGGCAATCAAAGGTATGTAAGTACCTATACCATGATCGCGTTAATTCCCGTTTTCTAAATCATATGGTTTTGCTGACGAGTAAAACCGATTGCGTTGCATAAAGGCACAACTGTAATTATGTCTGCCGGTTCGTTGCGTCAGGCAGTGACCTCGAACTTCAGAACACGCACGGAGGCGTGGAACCGCTTGTCATTAGCAATAGCTATCGTGATAACACGCTATTTATTTACAAAACTAGTTTTATATAACTAAGAAAACGGGAATTAACGCGATCATGGTATAGGTACTTACATACCTTTGATTGCCTGACGTTTTGACCAGGTTACACTGGCCGTGGTCACAGCCTTCGTGTGTGACCAAGGCCGGTGTGATGATCGCGTTAATTCCCGTTTTCTAAATTATATATAATGGAGCGCGAGAGTTTAAAAGTTAGTAGAAAACCATATTATATATTAAATAAAAAAAAACTTACATACCTTTGATTGCCTGACGTTTCGACCAGGTTACACCGGCCGTGGTCACAGTCGTTACACCGGCCGTGGTCACAGACAGCCTGTGACCACGGCAGGTGTAACCTGGTCGAAACGTCAGGCAATCAAAGATAATATGTACGTACCTATACCATGATCGCGTTAATTCCCGTTTTCTTAGTTTTATATCATGGAATGCGAAAGTTTAAAAGTTAGGTTAACAAAGCTAGTTTTGTCTTCACTATGCCATGTTGATTCTCATCCCGGTGGAGTACAATAGCTACCCCATCTCTTCCTGTGCGTTTCGTAAAAGCAGATTATGAGATAAGGCTGTTTGCGACAACAATCACGTTACATTGGTAACACTGACAATGGTTTCGCCGCCAGCCCCTCTAGACAAGTGGCAATTCGCTGGCCGACGTTTGATGGAATAGAATGACAAATGTATGGGATTTGACGTTTATGACATGCGTTAACGACTGTCATATACGTCAAATCTCACACCGGCCAGTGTATTGCTACTTGTCTAGAGGGGCTGATCAGTAGACCAAAGAAGTACTGGCTTGATGTCGTACAAGGTGACATGCGAGCCAATGGTGCAAGACCGTGTTAAAAGCCGAAGAACGGAACTCGAGCTCCAAGATAAAGGCTTCTGTTGTAATAGAGATCCGACGTTATGATGATGTCAATGATGATGATTATGGAGGACATTCATTGCACCGAGTAGGTATAGTTACTGGCATGGCATATCCTGAGCTCTTTTTTATACTACTGAGGTGGCAGACGAGCACAAGGTACATCTGATGGAGAGTGGTTACCGTGGCCTACGGACGTGTGCAACACTAGGGGAGTCACACTCGTGCTACCGACCCGACAGGGAATTTCTATGCCGTCAGCGTAGAAGATAAAGCAGGAATAGCCTTTGGACTTCCCACCGACAGCACAAAAACTCTTCAGTGAGTACTGGCTACCCTTACTGTCCAGTGAGCCCTAGCTATTCTACTCACCGCCGGGAACACAACACGCGATTATTATGAGCGCAGTATTCTGTAAGGCGGAGGTATGTCTCCAGTCCGACTGCTTAATTGGACGGAAATACCGTCGTGTCCTATCTCCTATGTCGTAACCTCAATCACGTCACAAAACGTACTCTTCATGCGCAGTAGGTACGCTCTTTTTGGATGTCTTTTGAAGATAGCTCAAGTCCACCAATCATAGATTAAATCAAACCTTATCCGCGCGTGCCTAGATATCGTTTTTTGGAATCCTGATATACCAACATGCCGGGAACTACATATTGCGGTTTTATATTCCCTAACATTCTAGAAGGGCGAGAATGATCATTCCACAAGTCCTCAAACAGGTTAAAAACAAGACAACAGCGAATGGTTGAAACCAAACATTTCTTGAGAGCACAAGTAATTATGCAATCGATTGAACACACACGAAGGCAAGCCAGTTAGAAATTTTCTAAGTTCAATGAACGAGTTTGGGCTATATGATAAATATTGCTCATAATCTATTGCGTAGTCCTCTGCGTTTCCAGAGTTTGGTACTTATGCAGTTGTAAGCGAACTGCGGACTCGGTTGCTAGTATTTGTATTACCTACTCATATTGTGTAAACTCCTGTTAGTGAAGCAGTGCCCTATCGCATAGTTCAGGAGACAGTGGGTTAATTTACGTCGCTCTAGGATAATTGACATAAGAAGGTAGTTTTATTTTCGTTTTTCTATATTAATAATGTGATAATAAATATTTGGTTAGGCATATAATTAAGTTACTTGTAATATTCCACAATAATGATTTAGTAAACTTGACCGGTTTCGCCTGTCGATGGAAAATGCCGTGAGAACAAGTGACATAATTTTTTAATTGTAGCAATTTCCAAGTGTAGCAATTTCCATTCTATGCCATGCCATCAGTAAACAATACATATTAACACCTAGTCGTTTGAGAAGACTTAAAACTTACAAGGGAAATGTTTTGACCACTGAAGAACTGAGAATTAAAATCTCACACAGATGGAGCCGCGGTCAAATGGTAAACGTTCAAACTCACTCGCTGAGTAAGTCAAGGGCTCATTGATACAATGATACCTGATAGTAATCATTTCACAACAATAATTATTTAGCTGGTAATTAAAAACCAACTGCCTGTTTGCATGTAGCAAGTTGAGAAGTTGTAAGCCTTTTTGGTAATTATTATTTTAAAAAGGGATTTTTGAAGAGAAGACTTCTTTAGCGGCGTTAGATGGGTAAAAAGTATTAAACTCGCGTCAGGATTACTTGACATTTAAACCCTAACCGACGACTGACGTCATACAACATTAGCTACAGATTGTTTATTTTGTTAGGTACGCCAAGAAGCTTCGTAGCTTAGCGGTAAACGCTTCGACTGTAAGTCCTTATGGTGTCAGATAGAACCGGCTTCGAACCTGGCCTTCTGACACTTTCTGTGATTATTTCTTCTTTTTGTGATTATTTTTTATTTTTGTAATTCATTAATTCCTTCTGACAGATAATTTGTGATAGGTTCTATGATTGGCGCTATATTAAAGGTATGGTATGTTCTTTTTGTCTTTTTCTCTGTATATAACGAAGAAAGAAAGAAAAAGTTTTTACTGCTGCCGGCACCCCCGGAGTGCAACCCGTCTTTTTTTTATTGTTTTGACTGAAGGCAGTACAATGAATGAATATTATTATACCAAGGATCAATCTTGGTATCATCATCATCAGGCTATATTAGTCCACTGCTGGACATAGCCCTCCCCCAATGAGCGCCATAGCGCCCTGTCTTCAGCTTGCCGCATCCAGCATGTTTTATAAATCGTGATGGTGCGAATTTTAACCCTAATGTGAGTCGCATTTTCTTAGTTTCGAACAACCGTTCATAGTTATTTTGAACATCGAAATTCAGTGGAACCACAGAACAGAAAAAATTGTTTAGAAGTGTGATAGGACAGTGGGACAGTCCCTATTCACTAAGCACAATCCATACTAATATTATAAATGGGAAAGTGTATGTGTTTTTCACGCCTAAAACACTAAACCGACTTTGATTAAATTTGGTATAGAGATAGATTAGACCTTGAGAAAGGACATATGCTATGTTTGATCACGATAACCAACATCCCGCGGGTGGTGCCGCGGGCAAAATTTAGTTACTATACAAATCTACTTCAAACATAAAAGTGTGAGCGTACTGCGAGAGCTTTACGAAAAGCGGGTACCTAATGTGTAATTTAGTGAAGATGGTTTTTTTCCCCGTCAATTTGACTGCACATCTCATCATCTGATAGAAACCAAAGTAGAAGTACGTAAAGGCCACCAATATAGATGCCAAGTTTCCCCACAATAATTATCCCCACATGAAGGATATATTATTGACAAGAGCAAAATTAAAGCTGATCAAGGAATTATCAAAAGCTGACTACAGAAACATAAACTGCGCTATTAAAGTGATTTAGTAAAAAGTGATAACCACGGAAGACAGAATATGATTAAGTTTCCTTCATCATGGTGAAAACTGATTTGAACTTCAACCCATATATTTTGAAATGTAACCTAAATGAGTTGGGTAATTAATTACCTGATCGTAATTTCTAAGAGTTTGCTATTAGCTATCGATGCTTATTACCTTTGTCTTTGTATTAAAAAAGAAACTAGTAGGTATCTAACCGAAATCTAGTTATATTAATCCGACAATTAGTAATATTTATTACCTGTTTTTTTTTCTTTTTTAATTGTATTTGGACATGACTTGACATTTATTTTATTGATTTTTAATATTTGCTATTAGTCGTTCTGATTATTATTTGTTTGATTTGTCATTTATTTCATTTTATTATTATGTTTTTTTACTAAATATTTCATTGACATATATGTTTTACAATTGTTATTGATTTACCTACATAATATTATATTTTTTAGTCCAATGATAAATTATTTATATGCATACTAAAATAAATATTCACACACCGTAGTGTAATGGTAGAATGTACATGGGACGCCCCCTTTTTAAGACCATTTTATGTACCTACATTCAAGTGAATAAATGAATTTGATTTGATTTGATTCCTGCTAAACCCTCCAGTAAAACTAAGTTGCTAGGGATTGGTCGCTAGTGTCATCAACCAAGATTCGAACCTGGGACTATTCGATCTTAATTATCACTACTAAGCTACCGATGCGTTTTCTCGTATTAAAATAATAAAAGGCCATTTAGCTAACAGACAAGCATACACCCATTATCAAAATTCTTTACACACTTTGGAGTTATGTTGGTATTTGGTTAGTTTGATTGAAAGTAAATAACACACTCTATTAAACACATACACAGATAGGTACATAAGTACCTATTATGGTGACAAATTTATCTATGTCCTAACAATACATACATTGACATATGAACAAGATATGTTTTGCATAAGCGGCGAAGTAGTTGGGGCAACTGTCTTACCCAACTGCGCTGCGAAATAGGAGGGGTGTTGCGTATGGGAGCTCAATGTCGCTTGATCATAAATGTTTGTATTATATTTTGTCATAATAAAATAATAAATTTCATAGCACTAGCAGCTTTGTGAACAGCAGACCTCGCGGACACCCTTTGCCACATTTTTCTCAATTTTTGGTACCCTTAAACTGATATACTTACTTTAAAAAAACGCAATGATTTAAAAAATAAACGATAAGTTCTTAAAAAAGGGGCCCCCTTTTTCATCTGTGTTTCTATAACACATTCATACTTTGAACCTTTTTATAACATAACTTTCATCTCTTCTCATAATCCATGTCCATATGAAAGTAACTCTGTCTGTCTATCTGTTTGTATGTTACGCTTTCACACCTAAATCACTGAATCGATTTTGATGAATATGATTTTGATAATATTGCAATTAACATAGATGCCTACTAGCCGTCGATTATTGAATCGACAGCTAGTAGGTATCATGTTAAGTATCATTTATCATCTCATTTCCTGTTTTTAAAACATGAAAAGTTAATCCAAATTACAACAGAATATGAAACATGAAATTGCCGTTTTATTGAAGAATTTTTGCATTTTTTTTAGGAATGACAAATCCAAACTTTATGTTTTTTTTTTGTGTATGAATGAGACAACATTAAGCTAACAGCAACTTTAATTACATTTTTGACAAAAGTGACAACTGTGAAAAAGTAATACGAAATTTTTCATCAAAATGTACTTACTGTTTTTGAAGATCGATTTTAATTTATCAAGCGCCCAATAAAAACTAAGTTTAATACAGAGTTGTAAAATCTTAAAATCAACTTTCAAACAAAGTACAAAGGAAAGTATAAAGGAATAACAAACTCATGAATCTCTAAGAAATTTTCGGCAATTTCATAGGTAAAGACCTAATATTCACATCGCAACACGATAAAATCTGAACAACTTTAAACAAAAGTTAAAATTAAATTATTTACTTTTTGTTTAAAATATGTTCAAATCATGTTGCGATAACAAATAATAATAGCAGACACAGTAGAAAAACCTTCGCATTTATACATTGTTATGCCATAATATATGTCAGTAATTATGTTTAAACATTTTACTGACGCAAATCACTAGCTGTAATTATTTAAAACCACACAATAGCGATTTTTATCGGTGGTCAGCGATTTAGGCGCTTCTTTTGAACAATTGAAAATTTCCCAAACCAGAATGCGTCCCGCCGAAACGTCTGTACAATTGGCAGTTACTTACGTAAAAGCCAAGATTATATCATTCTTAACAAGAGAAGTTCGGATGAAGAACGATAATAATGTTGTTCTCGGTCTCACTCCAGGCCCGAAGTTATACGTTTATAACCCGAAGTCCTCATACGATTTTTGGTTCGACTCTTAAGTATAATTTCGAAGTCGATACGAGACGACAATTGCAGACGCACGCAGCTGATACGCATAATTTGTTGTGGCTTCTCAATGGTCTCCTTCAACCGTATCGAAGTTTTACAAGTAATGTATCTATCACGGTAGGCTGTCTCTGCTGCATGCGTCTGCAGTTGTCGTATGGGGTCGGTTTCGGCATCATACCTTTATACAGCTATATGGTGGAACCTGATGGAAAGTGGTTACCGTGGCCTACTTGCAACACCAGGGGAGTCACACTCGTGCTGCCGACCCTGTAAACACAGAGAGTTTCTGTGCTGTCAGTGTAGAAGACAAAGCAGGAATAGCCTTTGCAGTTCCCACTGACAGCACAAAAACTCTCCAGTGAGCTCTGGCTACCCTACTCACCGCCGTGAACACAACACGAGGATATTATGGCCGCGGTATTCTGGTGGGCGGAAGTACTTCCCCAATCGGCATCTCGAGACCTAAAAATAATGGCCCAGGGTTTACCAGGGTCTAAGAGAAATCCTTTATTGGGCCCACGTTTTTTTTTTTTTTTTTTTTATATATATAGGACACGTCAATTTGACTTTACCTCGCCTGATGGTAAGCTGAAGGTAAAGTCTCAAGAAAGAGGGTCACCATTATGTACACGTGCCATGTTAACAATGGTGGCACTCAGCTTGACGGCCTCATCAGATGCTTTTTCACGCCCCGCTTAAAGGACCCGGGACTGTAGGAAGAGGGAAACACGTGAGCTGGCAAGGAATTCCAGGTCTTAATGGTGCGACAAAGGAAAGAGTCACCGAACCGCTTGGTTCTTGAAGTAATGTTCTGCACCGTATAGGGGTGACATCTAAGTCCTGCACGTGTCGTCCTGTATAGGAAGGGGGAGGGTGGGACTAATTGGAATAGCTCTTCAGAACATTCACCATGGTAGAGACGGTAAAAAACTGCCAAAGAAGCAACATCTCTACGCATCTGCAGAGACTCGAGGGTACTCGTGACCTCAGGATTTCCGATAATGCGGACCGCACGTCGCTGCAACCTGTCGAGAGCATCTAATAAGTACTTTGCGGATCCATCCCAGAGATGTGAGCAGTACTCCACGCAGGAACGAATTTGTGTCTTGTAAAGAAGACACCGTTGCTCCGGCGTGAAAAACCGTCTCACTCTGTTCAGGACTCCGAGTTTACGCGAGGCTGCTTTGATGATACTCTCGATGTAGTTTTTGTTGTTCAGTTTGCAGCGAACATCCATACCTAGGATATTGAGGTTGTCCTGCAGTGGCAGTGGCGTGCTCTGAAGAGTGGGAAGGGGAAGGAAAGAAGATACCTTTGCTGTAAACGCACATGCCTGCGTCTTCTTGGCATTGAACTCGACCAAGTTCTCAGAGCCCCATTGGGAAATGTGATTCAGGATCCGGTCAAGCTCAGTGACAAGAAGCTGCCTTTTTTCCGCGATATGCGTCTGCTTATCCGCAGGACGTCCATGATAACTCTCGTGTAGGGTGCTATCATCCGCATAGCAATGAATGCTGCCGGTCGACAGCATGTCATTGATATGCAGAAGAAAGAGAGTTGGCGATAGGACAGATCCCTGCGGTACGCCGGCATTTACCTGCAAGAACTCCGAGGCTCGTCCATCACAAAGGACGCGAATACGGCGCTCCTGCAAGAAGCCGGCAACCCAGTCGCACAGTCTAGGAGGCAGACCAAAGGCTGGTAACTTGGAAAGAAGCGACTTGTGCCAAACTCTATCGAAAGCTTTGGCGATGTCAAGGCTAATTGCCAATGACTCGCCGTGCTTGTCCATAGCCTCACCCCAAATATGGTTAACATACGCCAGAAGATCACCCGCTGACCGTTTCGGCCTGAAGCCATATTGCCGTAAGCCATATTTAGTCACTTCGAGTCCAACAAAAGCACCCCGCCGCGCCTGCCAGCGGGTTCCCTGGCTTCGCTGCTTATTTCTGATCACCTAATAAAGTCTATAACTTTCTTGTTCTCAGGACCGACGAGCAAGGCATAGCAATGAAGGTCTACCACGGTGTTGCCATCGCCCTGGAGATCTTGGTGCTGTACGTCAAGATGACGGTGACCTGGCTTCACTGCTTATATCAGTTCTTCTTCCCACCAGAGCCCAAAAGCGTCAGCGGGGAGATCATTCTTGTAAGTTTTTTTTTCCTTTTTTTTAATGAAATTTAAAAGCAATTAGTCTTCAAAATATTTCTTTTGATTTAGATGGCAAAAACAAATTGAATTTGATTTGGAATTTAAATTGGAATACCAAAAATACATTAGACAAATTGGAATTGGAAACTTTTATTTATTTTGTAACTTTTGCCTGCGATTTGATAGATCCCAGACAAGTGGTAATTCGTTTGTAGAATAGAATTGAATAAATAATTAATGGGATGACATTGTTCTGTCATAAATTTATTTTGCCACGATATAACAAATAACAAGTGTCGGCTGAAACCTTTCGATAGTAAGGCTAACAAGGGTTTTATTTACGTGCGGGAAATCCCCACGGATCCCTCCCCGCCCCTCCGGAGCCGGAGACGGAGGTTACGTCGGACTCGAACCGATTAAACCGCACGCCGTCTGTGGGTCGTAGTGCTAGGCCGAAGGTGAGGTTGTCATGCGACATATCCTTTGCACCCCTGCTGACCCAGGGCCATCCCTCTCGGTATCTCAGTACGAACAACTATCGTAATCGTATCTAAAACTTATTCAGAGAACGGAGCTTTGCGATTGGCTGGCTTCACCCAGGTTACAGTAGGTAAGTGGTCAATCGTAATGCTCCGCGCCTAGGAGCCATGTCTTCTGCTGCTTTAACAGTAGAGGCTCCTGCGCAGGCCTTCCTTACATGCTGCATATACCTTTGTTCTATATATATTACTGTTTGAATGTCCTAGAATATTTATTATTATTTTGTATTAGCTTTAATAGTGAGATGTACTACAAACATGTTTATGAATGTCACATGAGTCGTTTCAGTATATAATTTACAGACAATTAACTCTGTCCTCGCTGAATCATTTCGAAATAAAAATCCTCATACTGAGCAGCATCAACGTATAAAAATATTTTAATAATGGATAGAATGTTAGTTTAGATTGTATGAACAAGCCGCGAGCTATAACTAGTTAATTATAATGGGTGGCAGTGGCGAAGCGTGAAAATTTTCAAAGGGAAGCTGGTGGAATAAAAAACTTATTACGATCTAGTTTATTATGCACCGTGCGGCCCATAAGCAAGCTTGCAGGAATCTTATTACAGGGACTCCTCGCCACTGATGGGTGGTAATCACAGTGTGCATCAAATTATCATTCCAATAGCATTAAATATGTGATTCACATTTTCTGATAACACTTACGCGATATCGCGCATATCTTGTGCATAGAACAATTATTGGACCGGGCAAGTAGCACCAATTAGCCAACTTCCCCTGCTTAATCCATGGCATGCTCAAAATCCCCTTTAAGCCATAAAAGCAATCAATTTTAAGTACTAAAATGTATTTGCCGGATTTTATTGAAATTTGTTATTACTGCTCCGCTCCCTTTAATAGCGTGATGATATATTAGGCTACAACCTTCCTCAATAAACGGACTATTCAATACAAAAATATGTTTTTCATTAGAAACAACATCCTAAGATTAGCCTGTTCAACTAAATTACCAAAATCTTCTGTTTCAAATTTCTACGAATCTTACCCTTGCGAAGCTAAACCGATTGAGCTAGTGAGTCAGCAAAATACAATATAGGTAGATGGCTCCCATGACCCTAGCCCCAAGATGGTTGTAGGTAAAGGAGAATCTCGAGTGCTCAAGACGTGGCCCAGTGGTCAAAGCATTCGTCCTGTACAGAATGGTCCCGGGTTCAAGTCCGAGTAGGTATTCATTTTTTCCAATATAAATCGAAAATACAGTAACATAATTTTTTAAGCGTCGTTGGTAGCTTAGTGGTTAAGTCAGCCTTACCATCTAAAGGTCCCGGGTTCGAATCCTGGCCTTTACCCTACCGACGTGAAACCACTCCTAACGCAATTTAGCTTGGTTGGAGGGTTTTTTTTTAATTTCAATCCTCTCTTAATGAGGCCGTCAAGTATGTAAGTGTATGTACGGTGACAGTGGTGACCCTCTTTCCTGAGACCTTGTTTACCATCAAGCGAAATGAAGCCAAATTGACGTGTCCTATATATTAAAAAAAATCATAAGCTAGCTCGAGGGGGTAAGAGGGAATATTAGTAATTTTGATTTAAAAAATTGTTTCAGATAACTGGAGCTGGTCACGGCATGGGTCGTGAGACGGCGCTGCGATTCGGTAAGCTGGGCGGTGTGATCGTCTGCGTGGACATTAACCCTACCGGCAACCAGGAGACCGTGGACCTCATAAAGAACAATAAGGGCAAAGCTCACAGATACGAGTGAGTATTCAAAGGGTTAGATTAGCATGAGGCCCCTGGTGTTGCACACATCCATAAGTGGTATAAAAAAAGCCATTGTAACTACTTTCCATCCCATTGCTTGTGTGCTCTTCTACCATCTTAGTGGTATGAAAAATAGAACTGGGTTATGCATACTACCCCAATTAATAAGAAAGATAACGAGATTTTTTTTTTAAGTTGATATTCAAACGCAAAGTTCTACTCTTCTACTCCGGTCTACTATCTTCGATAGTTCTTTTGAGATATACGTTTGGCTTACTATCGGATAAGCGAATTAGTTAGGGTTAGCGGCAAATTTAAGATAAGATAAGAACGATGACTATTATAGTCACGAATCCCGTCCTGATTCATATATCTGTGGTCCTAATTTTATGAGCACTTATGTGATTTATGTTCATAAAATCTCCGCTCAAGTTTAGTTCTACAATACAATCTATACTTAAAATATAACTTGAGTAGTATTATAATTAGAATACGTGCCTAAAATCCAATTTATTATCGACCTACTGATCTTGTGATCATAATGTAAATAGGCCTATGGGTTTTTTCTTACATAATGATATTCTTGACATCATAATGTACTTCAAAGGTTATGCGATTAAAATTCAAGAATGTTCGTAAACACGGAAACTTGTGCATTATGATGACTTAAGTGTACCCTAATATTAGTTTACGATTTTGTAATGACACAGTTGTGTATATTTATAGTTTGGTGAATTAAACACCGCTGCCAAACAGTACCAATTTGGTATTTTAGGCGTAATTTAGGTAACTAAACATCAATTTCGTTATTTCCTGGTGCGAAGTAGGTAGGTACATAATAATTATGATAATAGCATAGTGTCCCGAGTCAAAGGATCTTAATACATATTGCTTTTTGTCGTAGTTTTTAAACTAAGATATTGCATTACTGAAACTATGACTTTTCATTATTTTTAATTCCCAAAATAGGTCACAATATAAACAATCGAAATGAGGTAAAATTTATACATTTTTAGATTCCGTATTAAATTTTAAATCAATCTTTTTTTTGTATTGTACACCTGTAAACGCAACGTAGAGATAAATGCGATATTCTCTTGCACTCCATACATTTGCACTACAGCCCCTCTAGACAAGTGGCAATTCGCTAGCTGGCGTTTGGTGGAATAGAATGACGAATATATGGGATTTGACGTATATGACAGTCGTTAACGCATGTCAAATACGTCAAATCCCATACATTCGTCATTCTATTCCATCAAACGCCGGTTAGCGAATTGCCACTTGTCTAGAGGGGCAGGTCGGTACGCTGTGACGATCCAGAGTGCTTCGATTTTGTATGCAGCGTTATCGGGCGGTCCGAGAATTTGAATTTTCAAAATGCAAATCAACAGCAATATAAATGATAAAGCAATAGCAACAGCAATATTAATTCGGCTGCCTTCATATTAGACGCGTGCCGTGGCGCGTTGTCAGCAGTCGCAGTACCACTATTGTACTTAGTAGGGGAGCGGATGATATTTTCTTTCTTTGTTTTTTCAAGACCAGAGATTTTTGAGGGAGGCTTATTGTCAGTCTTGAGGACGATAATAATTATAATGAAAATCTATTAAAATTTCATTTTGTCTTTTATTTTTGTATTATATAGAGCTTATGTGATTCCTGCAAATTCATTAAATTTTCTTCTAAGTGGGGATCGAACTTGTTAGAGGTCTGAGCACTTAAGTCGTTAACTCATCTGTGTTATTATAAATTTTAATTTTAGAATCTACTGAGTTAATGCAATTACTACCAGAATGGTATTGTGAATAAATAAACAAACAAATAATAAATAAATAAATAATGTAGTGCAAAAGGTCGTGACTGACTTTACTTGTGCTTTGCAATTCTAATATTAGGGGTTAAAGTATCATGGAGCAATAATGGTGAAGATCGATTCATGAGTCGGGGCTGTTTCACTGCTAGTTGCTAGTCACGGCACAGTAGACATCTGCCGTTATTGCTTGACCAGATCGTAGAAAGCTATAGTGAATAACACCATGCTGAGACCACCAAACAGTTACCATTACCTTTTTATTGGTAAGCTTTGCTTTAGGACACTGTTGTGGCGTTTCACCTGGGGTCAGCCATTGCATTTTTCGCTTACGGTTATCGTAAAGAATCCACTTTTCATCACATGTCACAATTGGATCCAATATTCCTTCATTTCTGTATCGATTCAACAAGGCAACACAAGTTTCAATACGCATTTCTTTCTGCAGATCAGTCAAATCATGAGGTACCCATTTTTCACATTTTTTTATTTTATTGATTTGACGCACATGAGTCAATATTGTTGGTAAGGTAACGTTAAACCATGCAGCTAATTCCTGGGTAGTTTGGCTCGGATCGGCTTCCACCATGTCTTTCAATTCATTGTTATTCACCTGTGTGGACGGCCTTCCTCGTGGTTCGTTCTTCAAATCAAAGTTTCCATCACGAAAGCGTTTAAACCAAAATCGCACGGTGCGTTCATTAGCAGTCCCCTCTCCAAACGCAACATTGATATTGCGATCTGTTTCTGCCGCGTTAGTTCCGCGTCGGAACTCGTATTCAAAAATCACTCGAATTTTCGAAGTATCCATCTTTCTTGTCTAAGCTGAATAAAAAAAACAACTGAAAGTCGATAATCGAATGTTGCACATTTTTATATGAAGAACTACATAGGTACCATGTGGAAAAAGTTTCACTCAAAAATCTCAAACCATGAAGGTTCTATGTCAATTCGAAGTACCTATTACAATGAAACGGCAATTTCATACTTTAACCCCTATTATTTTTATCAAGAAGAGAAAAAGTTTACAGGCACTAAATTAACTTTGATTGCGTAAATGGAAAGCCGAGTAACGATGCAATTTTTTGCTATTGGATAGATAGAACATCTATCTAATAGCAAAAAATTGCACCATGTAATGTGAAATATATACTCAATAGCTTTTGCAAGTAAAACAGCTCTTTAAGCTCTCCTGAAAACTATGCATTTCAAACTTATGACTTTCTTCCATGCATAAGGCGATATTAAAACACGTTTCTTACCTTTATTTTGTTTAAATAATAATAGTGAATATATGCCAATAACTCAAATAGTCGTATAACAGAAGATCAAATTTGTCCGGCCTGGATTTGTCCTCACCGGACTAATCTGATCATCTGGAGAGCAGTCTAGTGTTACAGCCATCGCATCGTTCGGTAGTTCGATACCGTACCCACAAAATGTTGATGGTTCGGGGTACACCATAGACTTTACTACTTTTGGTGTGTGATAGAACTGACATAAGTACTCTGTTTTTATTGTTGAAAGTTCTTGAAATATCTGTGAAATACACTTTTTACATCTATACATAACCCTGATCACGAAAATGAGACTAAAAGCCGAGTACGAATTGAAGTCAGTATGATTTTCGACCTTATTGGCATTACATAGAAGCGTCTAATTTGAAGGCAGCCATAAACATTTTAACGCAAGCCTTCCATTTTCAAATCAACAGGTGTGACGTCACAAACCGCGAAGCCATCAACGCGCTAGCCGAAAAGATTCGTCAAGAAGTCGGTGACGTCACTATGCTCATCAACAACGCCGGCATCATGCCCTGTAAGCCGCTCCTAAACACTTCAGAGAAAGAGATCCGTTCATTGTTCGAGCTCAACATCGTTGCTCATTTATGGGTTAGTTTAAAATCTTTTTAGTTTGCATATACGGGTTGTGCCGTATTCATTCCCTGAAACTCATGCCTTTTTTTAATCATACCAATTCCTTACTTAGCCCACTCTTAACTCATATCAACATCCATTCTTAAGACGCACCAACGCAAATAGGATAAAAAGTTCATTGATATAAAACTATTTGGTGACGGATTCCATTGCGATTTATTCAACGTAATTAATAGATGCTGAAATGCAACCCAAACAGCTGAATTAATGTAAAAAATTGTTACCAAATGAATAGTGATAGAATCATATAAGTCTTCAGGCTTTCACGGCCTACGTTGCGTGATAGAATCAGTTTAAATTGTTTTCTGGGCTTAAAAGAAGCTTTACAATTTCTGATAAATAAAAAAAAATATGTACGCAGTTCTTAAAACAAGTTATGTAAAGATTCTATGGTGAATAACTTTTGTAGTTGCTCCTTGTTCTGCTAACATCACCAAGCTACAAGATTTACGCTTTTTTCCTCTGCAGTAGACAGAAAGGAACAACTACCGTAAAGATTTTTATCTTTTAAATTACTTCTTTTCCAGCTTCTCCAAGCTTTCCTGCCATCAATGATGGAGAAGAATCATGGCCACATCGTCGCCATGTCGTCCATGGCTGGTATTGTCGGTCTACGGAACCTGGTGCCGTACTGTGCCACCAAATTCGCAGTCAGAGGGCTTATGGAAGCTCTGCATGAGGAACTTAGGGAAGATAAGAAAGATTACAGTGGTGTGAGTACTTCTTCTAAGATATCCTAAAAAATTGTGGAGCTCTATCAATATCTACCTTCTCGTGGAAGTTGGCCATAGTTGGACAACATTTAGCTTCCTAGACAAGTGACACAATCGGATACTCCCCTGCATAAATTATGGTTTAAGACAGGCACCTTGGACAGAATCACTTCCGTAGGGCTGTACCTATTCTGTAAGGTATTTTTTTTATAAAAAGGATATTAGCAATCGAAATTATCAAAATTACTAATATTCCCTGTAACCCCCCCAACCAAGCTAAATTGCGTGCGCTAGGAGTTGGTTCACGTCGGTAGTGTAATGGCCAGGATTCGAACCCGGGACCTCTCGATCATAAGGCCTTAACCAGCGACGCTATTCTTTCTGGATTAGGCTTGGTGCTTTTCGGCTTGATGATATAACTGGTCTACTTCATTATAAATTGATAGAATATTTACATACATACATACATATAATTTTAACATACAACATACATAAAAATTATCCCCGGAGGGTTAGGCAGAGGTGAATTAACACACCCACATTTCACCAATCTGTATTCGGTCCCACGTAATAGGGGGTGAGCCTATTTCCGTATTCTAGGCACTATTGTTTACTCAAGCCATGCATCTGAGGCCGAGTCTGGGCTGTACATATCTATCTGATGTTAAATTTAATCAGCCCTATCCCTTAGTCGCCTTGTACGACACCACATGGGAAGAGAAGGGGTGGCTCAAATTTCATTTGGCCGGAAACCACGAGGCTTTAGAATAATTAAAAGCGTTTATAAAATGTTTGTACATCTTAAAACTTTAACGCCAGTTTGAAGTAGGTATTACATCCGCCATGCGATAGAGTAAATTCTACCAATAATATAGTGAGAAATTTTGTGAAGAAGTTTGGATGATTCTTCCTCAGTCTCGCTTAAACGACTGCAGGGATCTGCATCGGAAGATCACACCAGCCCTTTGCCACATGAACTTGTTCTTTTTTATATGGGACATGGCAAATTGATTTCACCTCGCCTGATGATAAGCTGAAGGCAAAATCTCAGGAAAGAGGGTCACCATTACATACACGTACCATATTAACAATGGTTGCACTCAGCTTGACGGCCTCATCAGATGCTCTTTCACGCCCCGCTTAAAGGACCCGGGACTGTAGGACGAAGGAAACCCGTAAGCTGGCAAGGAATTCCAGGTCTTAATGGTGCGACAAAGAAAGGAGTCACCAAATCGCTTGGTTCTTGAATTAATATTCTGCACCGTATACGTGTGACATCTAAGCGCTGCTCGTGTTGTCCTGTGTAGGAAAGGACCAATTGGAAGAGCTCATCAAACATTCACCATGGTAGACACAGTAAATCCGTTTATACTGCGAGCTATGTTACTAAACTAAATAATAAATAAATCATTATAGTATTTCCATGTTGAAATTGAATACTAATTCGCCTTTATTTCTATTCCAGATAAAATTCACAACGATCTGTCCTTATATCGTTGATACCGGACTTTGCAAGAACCCGAGAATCAAATTTCCCTCACTGATGAAGATCTTAACTCCCGAAGAGGCTGCCGACAATATTGTAGATGCCGTGAGGAGGAACTACTTCGAGGTCACCATACCGAGCTCGCTTTATTACATTAACATGGTAATATCACTTCGCCTAATAATATAAAACTATGATAGATAATGTCAGTATAGGTGTCTCCACAAACTCTCGCCTTCACCATCTCCACAATCGGACCAGCCTTGAGTGTAATGTCACGTCTGTCTCACTATTCCCTATACATAATTTGTCAACAGTTTATAATAAAACAACATACTATTATTCAAGAGGTGGGAGGTGTTCTTTATTAGTTACCGAACATAAAGTATTAATAGAGAAGTATAGAGGACCCTGAAAAGGTGGCTGAGATAGACTGTCTGTATGCAGTAGGCGAAAATGTCCGGCAGTGAATCGGCTTATTGATTGATAGGAGGCCCTACCAGCATCCTTGAAGTTAATGCAACTGCTTAACAAAGGACGAGGCTGTGGTCCAGGCTTCCCCCTGTTGTCAGCTCATAAGATTGGGAGGTCAGAGGTAGTTGTTCCTGAAGCCGTCGGTCAAAAACAATAAGCAGACTCAGGACTACAAAGCATAAACTTTACGCTACTGGAAAATCACTGCGTATGATGACCTTCGAATGCCTTGCTAAAATCCGTTACCTTTAATGAAGTAATAATATGACCAAACTTGAATATTTGCCTGACTTACGAAGATAGGTATACGTGGTTAGACCAGTTTGTTACATTAATAAAATTTAAATTTTAATCAAATAAGTCGTCTAATCTTGGTGTTTGGAGTGGGGTCCTCTTATGGCCAAAGCCAAGCTATAGCGTTAGCTTTTCTTTCGGAATCGTGGGTCAGACGAAAGTTGCACTCGTAAAAGTAAAAAAAAAAGACGGGTTGCACTCCGGGAGTGCCGGCAGAAGTGAAAACTTTTTCTTTCTTTCTGTCTTCGTTATATACAGAGAAAAAGTTAAAAAGAACATACCATACCATACCATACCTATAATATAGCGCAAATCATAGAACCTATCACTAATTTTCTGTCAGAAGAAAACTTTAAATTACAAACAGAAATAAATTACATAAACAAAAATTATCACAAAAAGTGGCAGAAGCCCAAGATCGAACCCGGTACTATCTGAAACCATAAGTACTTACAGTCGAAGCGCTCACCGCTAAGCTACGGAGCTTCTTATCATATCTTGCAAAATAAACAGTCTATAGCTAATGTTGTATGACGTCAATCGCCGGTTACGGTTCAAAGGTCAAGTGACCCTGTCGCGCGAGTTTAACAATTTTTACCCGTCCAACGCCGCTAAAGAAGTTTTCACTTCAAAAATCGAAATAACAGAGAGAAAGAGTAGAAGCACAGACCCTAGGGTCCAAATTTAAACGCTTGGATGCTACAGCCATTAATGCTTGAAATAAGATAACTATTGTGTAAAAAGGTAAACTCATAGCGAATAAAATATACCAGTCTCTTAACGATATCTAGAGCTAAACAAAATGACGTCAATTATCTTAATTCAAAAACACGTTTCAGTTACTTTGTTGGCAGGTGGTTTACCTTACACTCTTGTGTTTCACATCGGTCACGGTTAACATTTATCCTTATTTGAAACCAGATAGACTAGAATTCATGAGAACGTGATGCAACCTGTTTCGCTGGACCTTTCAAGTACTATTTCTATCTTTTGTAGGTATACCTGACAATGGTGATTCACATAGAGTAAATTAATGAAATTTCGAAGCAATCATCATGTTTACTTTTTCTGTAAATTTAAATAGTAAAAGTTAACATCCAGGAAGTGACTAGAACTCACGACCAGCTAAGCTACCTGAACACGTCCAGGCCCTCGATTCTGCTAAAGCCAAATCAACTGTCATACCACAGACACTGCAATAAATGCCATTAAATTTTAGACTTAGCTTTAAAGTCCAAAATTAAATGAAGAGTGTCACATTTCACTTTTTCATTTACTCTACAAAAAGCCATTTGATATTAGACTTTAAGTTCATGACTTTAAAGTTTAAAATTAAATGGGTAATTTTTACAATGTGTGTGGTATGACAATGATTTTACTTTAGTAGAATCGAGGCCCTGAAGAGCCGAAAGTCTCGTAAAAACCCAATCCAAAACTTGATTTTGGAGCTATCTACTGAAATTACCTAATTTTAACCTAAAAAATACCTCTTTTTACAGATTTGCAGGGTTTTCCCAAGATCGGTGCCATTATATTTGAAGGACTTCTTAGATTCTGGACTCGAGGCGCATGAATCCTAGTTTTGCAAAAACAAACGACACTTTAGTACAGGAATTTAAAAAGTTGGTCTCTATATTTTTTTAAAGTGACAGTTATCGTTAACCATGAAAAGTGATAGTGTTCACCTAAATATGATACAGTACAGTTTGTCACTAATATCGGCGTTTCAATTTCACAAAAATCAAATCAGTGAACTGACAATAATACTGCGGTTTGTCAGTTGTCATTCAGACCCAATAATATAATGTCATTGGATCTATATAAATTATATAAATGTCATTGGGTTTTAATGATATAAATGTCATTGGGTCTAAAATAGATTAGAGCATGACAAGCTGTTTCAATTGCAATGGTTCAGAACTCATTGTTTGAACCGGAAATGAATTGAAAATACAATATTTTGTTTTTTCAAGCTAATTGCTAATTAATCGTAACTTAATATATGTTACGTAATGTTAGGACATATCGGCCAGAATTTAAATGCAAGTACCTGTCAATTTTCGAATTAATATTTCAGTAAATATATAATATGATAAAGAACAATATTGTATTTATTATTACTACTTTTTATATAACTTAAATTAAAAAGTAGTTTCTTGGTTTCACATATTGAGAAGAACGGCTTATCCTTCTTCCTGACATGCCAAATCATTTGCCGGTTACTGTACATTCAATACGTACTTATCGTAGTAAATAAATAGATCTGAATATTTCATACATTTTATCTTTCTTTTATATATTTTTGGCGTGGTCCAAAAATATATTATAAATAATAAGTACTGAATTAATGTTTGTTTATAGTTAAGATAGTACATATTTAATTTTGAAAGTCAGACAATAGCAATCAAATGTGATATGAGTGCCTAGAAGTAACTGTAATGAATGAATTTATTATGTTCAAGTTGAATTCTTGCCTAAATATTTTCAACTTTATTTACTAAGTATACTATTTCTATTTAGTATATTATACGTAATTGTGTTGCACAGTTATGTTTTAAATACAGTTTATTTAATTTATACCGTTATATTTATCAATATTTAATATTAAATATATAATAAATCATTATTTAATGGTCATGAACGTTACCACGTAGTGCAATTTTTAGGATATTTAATATATATGATTTAAATGCTGGTTATTTGTTATATATAAATATTTTTAAATGTTCTGTGTTATCGTGAAGTGCAGTTGTAAATTAGTACTTAGTAGAAAATAATAGATGTTATTTTTGTATTATTTTTACAAATCAAATTGAGACATATATATTTATTGACATTTTAGGTTACCTTTGTGGAATTAAATCAATTTTAAAAACTTTAAAAGTGCCATCTCTTTAAACCGGGAAATGCTAGATAAAAATAATATATCAGCGCCATAATATATATATTATAATGGCAATTAATTATATATATTTATGACATTCTATTATTGCACAATATATTAGTGGTTATATAAGGTGCAATAATAGCATATATTATATGAATATAATAGCTAAATTATAATATAAATAAAATCTTTTATTCTTTATGTTAAAGAAAAGTATACACATGCTAGTCTAATGCTGTACTAGAGAAAAATTATAGTACACAAAAACAATAATAAATATTTTACACAACATTATATCATCAATTTATATAAATATCATCATTTACGATTTTGATAAAGATATTATTATGTATTTAATTAAAAAATAGTTTTGTGAATGTTTAAAAAAAACTATTTATAAATAACATTATTCAATTTAGTCTAAGGTTGTGATGCTGTTTGTGTAATAAATGTGTATTAATGGAAGGGTAAAGAATAAAATTTAGAATTTTTATAGTACTTTCATTAACTATCTTATAAAAAATTTATGCGAGTCCATCAAACATTTTTGGAGCTCAAGCTTGCTCAAGCACTTGCTAGCAAATAAATATATCTGTTAATTGATGGACGAAGTCCTAGGACAGCTTCTCCTCTGGGGTTTGGGGGTTCAGCGGTAATTTTTCACAAAAAAGCAAACCAAATTATGGAAAGTAGGAATAGGAGAGCGATTCACAGGCTACAAAATGTATTGATGCTTGATTGCTCGGATGATGAGAGAATACAGATAATTAGGAAACCAATATTAAATTTAATTCGCAATCTATATTTCAAGTTTACATTTGATTATTCATATTTAAAATGTACAGTTTTTGCTACATACACATAGGTCCTACTACAGATATTTGGCGTTCTATCAAAATGTTTTCAACGACGCATTATTTCATTAACTTAAAGAATACCTCTGGAGGATAATAATGGTGCCCATTCTGTAAATCATCTCTTTCTAAACTGTCTCAAAAATGGTTTATTTCAATTTTGAAATTTCATTCAATTTGGTATCTGATGAAATTAATTTTAATTAATTTTCACTTAAATATTTGGAGATAATTTAGTTTACATCGTGTTAACGGGACTGAACTAAATTTTAGCAATTTTATACTTAGTAGGTATATCATGATTGAAATGTGATTAAACCATGATCCTTAGTACTTTGTTACAACGCTCTAAATTTAGACTAATTTGCGTTTCTTATTTGCTGAAATTGTGTTGAATCGTGATAAACGAGTCAACCCGCATAATTATTTTACAGTCTAAATTAATCCAATGTCAAATATAATGTATGTATTTAGTTACTATTTTTAGGGATAATTTAATTTAGATAGATATACAACTCTTTATTGTACACCAACATCAGATTACAAGGAATAATAGTATGTAGTTTAGTGAGATGCACAACAGAAATGGTACCATGGTTAACTTATTTTAGAGGAAGTCATCCTCGCATACAGAACATTGATCACAAATCGCTAGTTATTTTATCAATAACGCTTAATTTCACATCTGATAGGAATTCTTACACACAACACATTTCTATTAGATAACTACTACACTAAGCAAACACTGATTATGTTTTCGTTTTATATAAAACGACTTATTCATAAACTTTATATTTTCTCATATATATTTTTATATTTATTTTTTTACTTGTGGTCCATTCCACAATATTTTATTTTATTAATACTCAAATATACTTTATTACTATTAAAATATTATATTTTATACATAATGTTATAATGAAGTTTATTTCAAAATAAACGTGCATCGATTATATTTATTTTGTACAGCATTTAATGCTAAAATTATATATTATGGAGATCAACTTTAATAGTAAACCTGGAAGGTGATTCTATGACAATACACGCTACATTTCACAATTATATAGAGCTACTGTACTTTTACTCGTACATAGGTAGTTTGCAGCAACAATATTGGATTGTTATCTAACATATATATAATTTTACTTACGCAATTATACTATATACCAATCCATAGTGGATTTAAATGTCGTGTCAGTAAATGTTACAAATTATAGGAGTTGCATATTACAACATTTTAACATTTAGGTAGTACATTAGCTAGTTAAGCTATGCTTACCATGGATCTAGATAGCGCTGTGTGAAATATTGTGGAATATTAATTTATTTTTGTTAATATTATTGTATTACATAAATTTAATGTGTTACATTTGGTTTCTTTAATAAAATTGCATTACATTTTTATTACCGCAAACATTACGTAAAAAGTGCTGTCCTATTTAAATAATATAGAAAGATTTTGCACAAAGGATAGCTTTTTCTGACACAACATTTTTTTGACGCTATCATGCAGCATATTTTACATAGTAATTGACTTTACTTTGTTTCAAAACATTGAGAAGCAACTAGCAGTAAAGTATTATAAGTAGGTTTGATATAATACACACCAATCCCACATAATATTTTCTTTGTTAACGTAGAAGAAACTTTAGATAAAGAAACAAAAGTTTTTTAAGAAATTCATTATATCGAAATTGTATTCAAATGTCAAAATAATAATGTAGAACATGCTTTCAAATACTTAAAACATAATTAAAAATATCAGAATTAAAATTATACAATAATACACGCATATATAAATATAACATAATAAGTCTTATTATTTAATATTAAAACAATTATAATATTATTAGAATCAATTTATATATGTTATATATAGCTTATACCTAAATAAGCCTAAATATGCCTATGTGTGCAATTACTGTATTATAAAAATAAAACCATCTTGCATCGATTGTCAACTTCAATTCTTCAGTTTTAAAACCAAACATAAATTACATTTTTATTATTTATAATGTTAAGATTTTACGCCAAAAAATTTGAGAAAGTTGTGCAAATACAATTAAAAATAAACATTATTTCGGTCAACTAACATAAAATCATTATACAGAATATGTCTGATCTTGTTACTTTTATTACAATAATGTCTTTCACGAGACCACCTTTTTAATATTACACTCATACACCCCCACGTATTTCTGTCGATGAAAATATTTATCTTTCACTAGATATAATTTATACTTTCTTTAACCTGGTCCGCTACCACATTCAATTTTTAACTACAAACACTGTATTATTATATTCTTAACAATTAGCCATTATATTATCATAATGGCTAGAAACACATATAATAATTATGATTACACTGTAAAACTGAACTGCAAAACACTGCTGCCAAAAACATTAATCAAGCAAGAGAGTGTCGGGTTGGTCGCCTGACGATCGAGAGGTTCCAGGTTCGAACCTGGCCATTACACTACTGACGAGCATACACTAATTACGCAAGCAATTTAGCTTTGCTTTAGTGATTAGGGGGCAAACTAGTAATTTTGTTTAGCAATAAATTCTTTAAAAAAGAACCCGCACTTCAGTAAGCGAGTACAACGTTCCATGCCTTGTTACGATACGTGTTATATGACGCAACTGATGAATCTTGTGTTTAGAAGCTATGCCTGTCTCTACGCATAAGGAAGTAAAAATGGAAGTACTAAGGTGGTTTGGTGGCATAACCCATTTTACCATACGCATTTTGCCATCATGGTACAACGACTTTTGCTATCATTGCAACACGACTTTTGCCATCATGGCATAACGACTTTTACCATTATATACCATTATGGTGTAACGATAGTAACTATCATGGAATAATGAATTTTACTTTTATGCCACAACGAAATTTATCTTCATGGCATAACGACATTTACCATCAAACCATCATGGCATAATTTTTTTAACCGCCATCGCATAAAAGTTACTCTTATGCCCAAGTTGAACCTTAGATGTATTATATCAAAAACTTAACAAAACCTAGTAGCTGCTCTATTAAGATTTGAAAAATACTTTCTGTTTAGTCCTTATAACATTTGATCTACACAGTCAATATTTGTACGTATAGAATGTGGCCTAAATGAGAGACATATAGTTATGAATTAAAATATTTCTACATCTTTCAAATGTTGGTAGTTGCGGTCCCAGTAGCCTCCGTTGTAGAGCCAGTCCTCTTGCTTCGTGTAGGGGTTCGTGCCTTGGCTGAACCACCTGGAATTTAGAAAAAAAAAACATCATTTTCTACCTTCATAGCTATCTTTTTTCTAGTGATTTCCCAGTTACATCCAAAGGTTGCACTTAGGAGCCTGATCCTATTTATTTTTCTTGATTGGTATGTTGACTTTTCCGGGAGCGACTGCTGTCTGTTTTTCCAAACCACTAAGGCGGCAGATAAGTACACGGCCGACCTGATGGATTATCATGGCCTATAGACGTGTGCCATACCAATGGCGTCACACTTATACTCCCGACCCTGTAGACACCTTCTAATGCTCTTCTTGAAGAACCTCATAATGTAGTTGCTTGGAAATAGCACAGTATGTTTCTCTCTCTCCGTCTGTGTGTTCTTCTAACCCTGAGAACATCGGAGGAGATCTACGCCAGAAACTTCTGCGTTATTCAGAAGGTGGACTGACTAGCAGGTGGCTGGCTTGGGCCTCAAAGGTGTTGCTAGGGTATTTATTTTTTTATACCACTAAGTGGTAGACAAGCACACGGCCTAACTGATGAAAGGTGGTTACCGTGGTCTATGGACGTGTGCAACACCAGTGGCATCACACTCGCGCTGCCAACCCTGTAAACACAGAGTTTCTGTGCCATCAGTTTAGAAGATAAAGCAGGACAAGCCTTAGGTCTTCCCACTGACAACACTAAAAATTCTCTAATGAGCTCTGGCTACCCTATTCACCGCCGGGAACACAACACGAAGTTATTATGACCACGATATTCCGTAGGGCGAAGGTACTTCACCAGTCGGACTGCTCAATGGGACGGAAATACCGTTGTTTCCTACCTCCTCCAAAGTCTCATTATTATAATCAAGGTTACCTCGGCTGCCAAGCTTCAGGCGACTTCTTCAGCAGTTTCCTGGCTGTGCGCTGCTTCTCCTCTAACCTGGTCTTCTCAGCAGCTGCGGCATCGATCTCTCCCTGCTCCAGGAGCCTGACGTCCGGCCTCAGTCTACTATCAGTGGGACATAGCTGGCCCTTCATGTCACGTTCTAGCTCGTTCAAGGACATCGCGAATTCGGTGAATTGGTAATACTAGAAGTGAGAACATTGAATGTTATTACGATACGATTCAGGTACTTTTGATAGTGTTCATAAAGATATTAGACGAAAGAGTAACTTCTAATATATAATAACTCACTTCATTAGATAATAACTCCTTCATTAAGATTGAATTTCGTGATCATTTTCTCAGTCGTTCTTTGAGAAACTTTTCTAACCAAGACAATAATAGGTAGACCCAAACCAGAGGGGCCGTCTCATAGTCGACGGCCAGCCGGAGTCAGTAAGTCAATACGCTATTTGACAACATTAAAAAAAATACTACAAGTAATGGTCATCCTATAAGATAATAGCGTAAAAAGACATTTAAAACTATAAATTAAACTAAAATAAGCATATTTTTTGAGAATTTCGCTTTAAATATCTAATAATTTTTCGAATTTTTATCTGTGACGAAAACGCTCTGTGATCGATCACAGCACTGCTGACGTCACACGCAAGTACACACGGCTTTGTGACAGAACAGAAACAAACAGTTTTTGTGGATTATTTATAGACGTATTTGTACATTGTGCAACTACACACCATTTATACACCATTTTATTCACAAAGTTTGAAGAAAAACTTCATTATTTACTTTGACTTCACTGCTTCAAGGTTATACAAATTGCGTGTGACGTCACGTAATCGGCTCCATACAAGGTGACAGCGTTTTTCGCGCGATTTGAAAATTTAAACTTTATCATAGATTTTATTATTTGAAATATCGATGTAGTGTGCATATAATATGCTAAGGAATAATTTAAAATGGTTTTCCAAAAATTGTCAAATACCCTATTCGTCTGATGGGATATCCGTAGGTATTGTCATAAAAAACTTCAGGCATAGCATGAACATGTTTAATATAAGTATGTACCTATCTAATCCAGTCAAGTCCAGTCCAATATTTATGCTGTGCTAGTATTTAGAACTACTCTTAAACCTTACATAGATATACTCCCGCCTGTAAATTCCCGAAGGGGTAGGCAGAGGTGTATTTAACACCCACATTTCGCCAACTATGATGTTCGGTCCCACGTAGACTATTGCCGCCAAATAGCATCATTATCGAATACTAGCTGACCCGTCCCAGTTTCGCCCGTGGCATATTTCTAAACCTCATATCAACCCTTAGCGGCCCGTAATTTTTTAGTCTTCAAATAATGTGTGTCAAATTTGTTGACGTTTATGATCACTGCTCCGATCCCTTAAATAGTAGTGTGATGATATATAGCCTAAAACCTTAACAAGCGGACTAGTAAACAAAAACAGAATTTTTCAATTCTAAATAGTAGGTCCTGAGATTAACGTGTTCAAACAAACGAATAATATCTGCAGCTTCATAATATGAGGTATAGATGAATATTACCTGTGCACTATTAGCAGGCCGCGGCGTCGCCTCCCACAGCGTCACCGATTCGGCGATATCAATGTTGTTTGTATCGTCCGATTTTGGAACATCTTCGCCGGTGTCGCCATCGTCCGGCTGGAAATAATATAAAAAAAATGATGATCTGAGAAGGAATTACTGTATAGGATTGTCAAAAGTTAAATAATCTTTAAAGCATCGGCATTTTGTAATTTGTAATCGGATCTATAAGTAATTCATCCAAAATAATTGATGGCCTGTGTCCAGCTGTGGACTTCAGTGGGCTGAATGATTGATTGAATTGATAGGTACCTACTTCTACAGAGCTACTGATACTAAGTACATCGCGATATTAAAGTTCTCGAAAAAATTAACTTAAAAGATGCTTAATGATTTGTCAATTATCGAATCGCGGGAGCTACATTAGTGTGGTTGGCACATGCCGTAATAGATACTTATTGTGGTACCACACCAATGCAGCTACCACGTTTCGATCATTGACAAAATTATGCTTCTATTAAATCCACTTTTTGGCGATTGACTTTTAAGAGGAATTCTTAAATAATATTTAACTCAACACTATCAACAACTAGAAATATTTGTTTCCACAGTGTTGAAAACCATTATTTCTTTCTCAGTCATTCATACTTTCGTTCTGCGTATAAATTAGGTGACAGAGTATAAATAAGTGAAATGATAAAAAATATTAGTTTTTATAAGGCTGTGTCCTATTTTTTATTATTATTATCATAAACTGATACGATAGATACCTTTTACAATAGTAAAATAAACTGTTTTTAAATTTTAAAGCTATTTGATTTTGAAGTTTCAATTTCTCGAACTGCCTGAAAACGCTCAATACAAAATCGCTTTATGGAGTGCAAGAGAGTATCTCATTTATGTCAGTCCATGTTGCGTTTACACATGTACAATGCTTAAAAAGATTGATTTGAAATTTTATAAGGAATCTATAAAGTTATATATATCTATAAACTTCGTCTTATTTCGATAGTTTATATTTTGACCTATTTTAGGACTTAAAAATAATGAAAAGTCATAGTTTTACTTTAGTTAAGCAACATCTTAGTCTACAATGCATATTTATTGAGACAACACTACAACATTAAGCAGTACTGCTGCTGTTCCGTTGACTCAAGACACTCCTCTATTGAAAAACCTGATTTAGGAGTTCTTGGTTGTCCCGCAAATACTCACATCCTGTATAGACATCGACCTCAGCGCTCCGACCTTAAAGCTGTTCAACTTGGCGAGCATCTTCTTGGGAGTGTGTGAGGGCGTCTGTCCTGACGCCTCCTCCCCACGTTCCCTGGCCCACTGCTCATACGCCGCTGCAGTACAGCATTTGATGTACTCCGTCCACTTGCCGTATAGGAATTTGATACGCTTTTTACTGGTGAGTAACAAAATTAAAAAGTGAATATTCTGCGACATTTTTGATGACTGACAAACACACAGCCTACCTATTGGAAAGTGGTTACCGTGGTCTTTGGATCTTCTTGAAGAAAAACCACAAAAGCCAATTCAGTTTGAGCGTGCGCGAGATGATGTGGTCTCGTTTCTAAGAGATGATCGAAACAATGGTCTATTCGAAATAAATATTCTTTGATATTGACTTTAATAATCTATCTACAAACTAAATATACCTATAGTAAGTTACTAAGTTAGTAAGTAAGGTACATAAATCAGCTTACACAACACACATATGACACATATCTATTACAAACCTAATTCAGCTAATCTATCCAATCCAAAGCCTCAGCCGACGCAGGCTAAATATAACTTGTAAGTAATATGGATTCCAGAAAAGAGACACACACACATTATACCGATTATTTTAAATACATACCTACCTACATTGCAAAGTTCTACGTACAATTTTTCGCACCAATATACCTACATACAAATATTTATGTGTTTATACTGGAGATTGATGGCACTTGGTGGAATCTGCTACACATATTGAATAATTACAACACTTGTACTTTTCCACACTTTATAAAGTGTGGAAAAGTACAAGTGTTGTAATTATTCAAATATTTATGTAACAAAATAGTGCTACCACGCACCATTTTTACCCAACTTTGAAAAAGCATTACTCTATAAAACTTACTTAGCATCCACAATATGGCCCTCGACCCTGTGCAGGTCCCTGTTGTTGAAGCCAGCGGGCTTGAACACCAGGTTGGCCTTCAGGCCCGCTCCCCCATGACAGGTGACTTCCATAGCCCCGAACTGCTCGATCCAGAGCTTGCCCACGATCACGTTGTGAACGCAGCAGTTTACGTTACTCCAGGTGTAGGCTTCACCCCACCTGTGGAGGAAATAGTGTCATCATTAAATACGGAACCTCAATGGACCTAAACGCAAAATAGGTAGTTGTCCCAACCACATTGCTAAATATTGGTGTTAGTTATTGGTTGGTAAAAAAAAAATCGTATCATAAATTGAACTTAAGTTTGAGAAACGCTCAGTTTTCATGTATGTCTGCTCTGTACGCGCATTACTTCGTAACGATTGCACAAAATTGGATACTTATTTTTTGCTCTGTTCGTTATTAGAACCTTGCGGGTTAGTTTGTTATAAATAAAACAGTAGATATGAAACGCCAATAGCGAACTCTGCTATAAGTGAATAATGGGACTTCGTCGCTAAGACCAACAAAACTGTATTATTATGATTAATTATTAAAACAGTCTGTATAGCAACATCAATCATTACAGAATATCCGGCAAGGAGTGAAAAACCTCCCGCATAACTCCCGCAATACCTCCCGCGCCGTACCTACCTTGAATAATTAATAAAACTAAATTGGAAGAAATCGATAAATTATTCAACGATGTCCTATCCTTACGGAACCTTCATCAATCTTACTTTAAATAAATTCTTACGTATAATTACGATATTGTGCTTCTTAATCTTATAAGGAAGTCTTGTACAAAGACTTAAGATATTTCTTTATATACACGCTGTAATTAGATTATGGATGAAAATCATCATTTCAGGATTTCAACGTTTAATCTCAGATGTAATCGTATTCAAAATTACTATTTTTGAGCCCAGACTGATGACATAATTTTTGTTCGTCTTCAAGGTATTGGCTTAGCTGTATTTTAGGTAATTTTGAACCGGGAGGAAATTACTGAATTTTGTCATGTCACAAGCTGACGCATTTTCCACCGCGGTATCGGCAGCTGACATTTTTTATTCTTGAAGGTATTATCTTAACTATATTTTGGCCAATTTTCAGCCGGGAGAAAATGACTGAATTTTTTGCTTATTTGAGCGGACACCGCCAACCACCGCCAAAAAATCCAACCAACAAAATCGCAGCTAACAAACATGAAAATTCATAACTGAACTTACTTAACCATGGAGGAAGTCATTGACCAAATTTAAATGTGGCTCGTAGACTATCTAGACATGTGGTAGTACGTTTTTAGAACAGAATAGATTGATCAATGTTTGGAAGCGCATAAAACACGAACAAACATTGATTTTTATATGAAATCCGTTATAAAATTTGGTTTTATAACTTACCGTGGTAGCTCCACTGTGACGTGTCCTTTGGGTTGGATCTCAACGCTTTTACCACAAAACTTAAGCTTGGGGTGTACAGACCCGTGGAACACGAAGTGGGGACTGTCCGCGTGGAAAGCCGACACGGGTGGGTGATGGGATACCTGTGGGGAGAGGATAATTATTTATTTATTAACTTTATTGTACGGCAACAGATTGTAATTTTATTGCAATGTAATCTAACCAGAAAAATACGTTAAGTCCCATTAAAACAGGAGCAGATATGGCGAGATCGCCCTCATGGTGTATACTCTGATCAAATTAATGATGCACCTATTGAAAAAGGATTATTATTATTAATGGTTTGCATGAAAGCTCATGAAGCATATTATGGGCTGTTGCGTTAGTCTATATCGTAGATAAAGGACGCGTGTATGTATTTACTGCCAGTAAAAAAAGATAAAAGAGATAAGTATAATAATAATTTGATAACCGTACATATTAACATTTTTCATTATTGGCATTGTTAGCGCACACACACACCTTAACAGTAAATATTATTACTAAATTAATACTGGTGGTAGAAATTTGATAGTACAAATTTGTCACAAACTTCGGCCATGTGGGTACTACCGTGCGCGATTGCGAAAAACCCTCTATAGTAATCCAATCTCGGTTAGATTGCTTTCAGGGGTCAGCAAGTGCATATCTGTGAAGAGGGGATTGTGGTCGCAGCACTAGTGGGACCGGTGGGTGTCACGCGGTGCTGCGACGATAATACTCATTTGATGAGACCGTGAAGTTGAGTGCCACTATTTTTAACATGGTATATTTATGTAATGGTGACCCTCTTTCCTGACACTTTGCCTTCAGCTTACCATCAGGCGAGGTGAAGTCGAATTGACGTGTCCTATATAAAAAAAAAATCAACTTCTATTCTCTAGGTGATCTTTTGCAGCCGTTTATCCTTGCTTTGGCTGAAAGAAATGCTCCAGCAATGCAACACTCATACAACCAGTCTAGTTGGACTACTGTTTAGAGAAAATACCATACCTGTTCACAAACGGCTCTGAACTCTGGACGCTCCAGTTCGTACGTTTCTCCAAGGAGTGGGTTGAAAGGCTTCCCAAGGCGCTCCCAGTTTGAAGCGAGTGCGCTCACTGCGAAAGCTGAAATTTTAAAGTATTTAGCATGCTAACTAATTAAATCGATTAAGATAAGAAAAAAAATATTGGTTAAGTATAACATAAATTCACGCCTATATCCCCGAAGGGGCAGGCAGAGGTGCTAGCACACACATTTCACCAGTTTATGTTTAGGTCCCAATGTAAAAGGTAGCCTATTGCCATTAACCGGGCACTTATAAACCTGCTATAAATACACACATAATTTCGAAAAGCATCGAAAAGTCATTGGTGTGTGCCATGGTAAAACCTGGGATCGAACCCGAGACCTCGTCTCAACAGTCCATTACCCATACCACTAGGCTACCTCCCGAGGAGGGCCAGACCGAGAGGAATGGCCCTTGGTCAGCCGGGGTGCGAGGGATATGTTAAAAGATAACCTCACCTCCGGCCTAGCACATCGACCCACAGACGGCGTGCGGTTTAGTCGGTTCGAGTCCGACATAACCTCCCCCTTCGGCTAAGGGGGGGGGGGGGGATCTGTGGGGATTTCCCGCACGTAAAAAATAAAACCACTAGGCTACCCCGGGACTCAAACCCTTGATCTTTCGCTTACTATTTTTCCTATCATAATAGACTTAAACAGTTAGCATGCCAAATGCTTTAAATTTTCATTCAATTATTTGGGTGGAGTAATAAAAAATCTGTGTCTAAAATGAAAGAAAAATACACCGTCGCCCTAAAGATATATTAATAAGGAAAAATTTGAATTGATACAGGCGGCTTCGTGGTTCAGTGGTCAGAGCATTCAACTGTAAGCGAAAGAACGCAGTTTCGAATCCCGCCTGACCAAATTATATTTTTTTCCTATCTTAATCGATAATAAAAAAATGTGCGTCTTTTGCTGTGGTATTATGAAAAGTAATTAATTAAAGCTAAGCGGACCCCGGACTCCGAGGTGAAGGTCTAAAACGAGACCGTGACTAATGGAAAGATGATAATGATTATAAAAAGTAATTCATAGATAGCATTGTTCGTCATCCAACTCATGAGAAATTTATTAAAAAAATGTAAAATTTATCCCACGCAGAGACAGAGGACAGTTACCGCCCCCGTAAAATATTTCTCACGAAGATACCGACGACAGTCTTGGCCCTCGTGAAATTTATCTCACGCAGAGACAGAGGACAGTTACCGCCCCCATAAAATTTGTCTCACGAAGAGACAGATAACAGTCGTCGCCCCCGTAAAATTTGTCTCACGAAGAGACAGACGACAGTCGTCGCCCCCGTAAAATTTGTCTCACGAAGAGACAGATGACAGTCGTCGCCCCCGTAAAATTTGTCTCACAAAGAGACAGACGACAGTCGTCGCCCCCGTAAAATTTGTCTAACTCAGAGACAGACGACAGTTGTCGCCCCCGTAAAATTTGTCTCACGAAGAGACAGACGACAGTCGTTGCCCCCGTAAAATTTGTCTCACAAAGAGACAGACGACAGTCGTCGCCCCCGTAAAATTTATCTCACTCAGAGACAGACGACAGTTGTCGCGCCCGTAAAATTTGTCTCACGAAGAGACAGACGACAGTCGTCAACCCCGTTAAATCAAACAAAATACTAGAAAGATGAGAGGATATTAGTTTGCTAAAAGACTTCTCAGTAAAGAAAGTAGCCCAGTACAAAATTCATATTAATTAGTAATCCAAAGTAATACCATAAATCCGAAGAGAACCCTGTTTTTCCGTCCGTTTTTTCCGAAATTGATGAAATTTGGTATAGAGATAGATTAGACCTTGAGAAATGACGTAGGCTATGTTTAGTTGCGATAATCGACATTCATGCGGGCGAAGCCGCGTGAAACAGCTAGTATATTTATTAAAGAAAAAGAACCTAACTCTATCTGTTTATCTGTTATATGCGGCCACGCCTAAACCTCTGTACTGATTTTAATTTATTTTGGTACAGAAATAGACTACACTATTTTTAGTGGTGATAACCGATTTCCACGCAGGCAAAGCTACTGTAGCCCATACTAAAAGAGTACTTTGTAAAATTCTTATGTCACGTAAAACGTGAATAACCCCATCTGACCATCAAATTGCAATTGCTCCTAACATCAAAAACAACAAACAAAGCAGGTGTTTTCAAAAACTCATTAGAAACAATTTCGCTGTCTAATCTCATAAATATATTACCATCAACTTCCATTACGATAATTATGAAAGGAAGGAGTATAATCCTATTTATCTCTTAATGGGAGCAAAGACTGTCTGTTTTTGCTTCATTGATGGAAATTAATCTCTGAAAATGTTTGGCAAATGAACGTTGTAATATTTCAAGGGTCGTAAGTGGTTTTGTTCGGATCTTGACTGTTGATCAAGTTATTAAAGTCTATCTGTGAAGCGGTCTTCCCAAAGCCCACAATTTGACGGACGCGTGCGTTAAAAAAAATTGAAGAAAAATTTTAATAAAAAAAAAGAAACTGGGTCGATTATAGATAATAAGAATCCTTTGCGTCAACGTACCGATCGGTCTCTTGAAAACATTGCTGTTGTAAACGAGAGTATCGCCGAAAACCCGAAAACATCACAAGCTCAAACCAGCAGACCCCAGGGGAGCGCTGGTAATTCGTTCAATGGGTAATGGAGCAAAGTGAAGTCGATGCCAATTTTTCGAAAAAAGTAATTTTCTGCGATGAAGCGCATTTCCATTTGAATGGCTTCGTGAATATACAAAAAAATCCTCAAGCAAACCATGAGAAACAAATACACCCACAACGAGTAACTGATTGGTGCGGATTTTAATCAGGCGTCGTGATGGCACCTTACTTTTTTGAAAATGAGGCCGAAATTGCAGTGACTGTGATCGGCATTCGTTACAAGAATTGTGGCCTCAACTGGACAGCATGAATGTGGACAACGTGTGGTTTCAGCAGGACGGCGCAACCTGCCACACCGCGCATGAAATAATCGACTTATTGCAGAAACGATATCCAGACAACATTATCTCATGAAATTCTGATGTCAACTGGCCACCAAGATCGTGCGATTTAATGCCGTGCGATTTTTTTCTTTGGGGTTTTGTGAAATCTCGAGTTTATCCGAATAAACCCGAAACCATTCCTAAGCTCAAATCAGAAATCCAACGCGTCATCGGTGAGATACAGCCACATCTCTGTGCAAAAGTCATGGAGAATTTCATGAAAAGAGTAATGGCCTGTCATCGGAGCCGTGGGGGTTATTTGCCGGATATTTTTTGCCATACTTAATTGGAACATGACTTCTTTACAATACAAAAAAATATCATAACTCTGTCATAAAATCCTTTTTTTTTAAATGAAAATGTGCACTCTTACTGAGAGACCTTTACATGTGTCCGTGTCCGCGTCGACGTACGTGAGACTTCGCACCGTAGAAAGCCGGTGTAAGACACCTTTGCTTACCTAACCTAATCAATGTGGCACAAAACTTGAGTTTGGGTAAGCCTTAGTTTGGTACAAGTTAGGCTAAAGTTACTCTGGGTTCGACTTAATCAGGTATCAGTGTGGTTACAAGTCTCAGTTAGTTATAATTACAGCAGCATATTAATTATGCCTTCCTTAATAATACAGGGTGTATTTTTGAAGCAAGGCAGTAAGCGGAGGTAGGTACCTTAACCTGACTACAAGTTACAGCAAAATGTTCTTAGGAGACTATCCCTAACTTTTTAAATTATTTTGGTAAAATGGTACAGTCAGCAAAAAAAACTATTGTGCCAATCCATTCTATTTTATGTGAAGAACAAAAGACTCTAAGGCTGAGATTCAGAGACATGAACATAAGACGGGCGAAGACCGGTCTAAGCCAAGTCGTGGCTAAGCGCATCTTCAAAATTCGTATTCAGAGACACAGTCCCTGTCAAACTTACGTCGGTCTTAGCTAAGTATACACTCTCTTCTCTATGGCCATTTTTAAAAGCAAAACGTTCATCGGTGAGTTACGGTTTTTATGAAACTGTGTGGCCAGGCATAAATAAAAATTAAAGCAGGATCGCAATAAATACAAAATGCTATTGGAGTGAGTGAAACAAAATATCTGAGACACAAACCTATTTATTTATGTGACAACCTCTGTAAGCCGCGGGAGTTATGGAAGTTTGACAAGTGAGTGAGCGAACTTATGTTATCATGACTACTAGAAAGGCTCCTTTTTCATCTTACGAAGAAGAAAGTTTATTATTCTATACATAATTATTAATGAATTACTGGGAGGAATAAATTAAGCACAACATTTTTTTTGAATAGCTTAGAATTTATTAACCTATTTATTAATTTTATTTATTTCCATTTTCAACAACGTAAAAAAGAAAATAATAGCACGCGCGCGATTAAATGATGAAGTTTATTCAGACTTGATAACTTTTTAATCACAGATAACTATTGTCGATATTAATTACACCTTAGCCCACTTGGTGGCGCTAGTTCCGTCTTAAGTAGTCGATATTGACTACTTGGCTTATCTTAGTTTACGCTAAGTTTAAGTCGTGTTCCGAACGTCTCTGAATACAAATTTAAGGGTAAGCCGTTGATTTTGACAGATGGAAGCGTAAGTTCAAGCTTAGACTCGTCTCTGAATCTCAGCCTAAGAACCATTTTAGTTTTAAGTACTAGGAAAGGCAGAAATCGCCAAAAACGATTCCCATACTTTTGAACAAGAGAATTTTTCCACAATGGTCAAACTGTTTGTTTTGGGTATTTTTTTTTAAGTTCAAATTTCGAAATTGATGCCAATATCTTCATGTCATTCTAAGTAGCTGAGAAAATTCGTGTTTGTTATTATTTAGGAATTTTTGGTAAAACGCAAAAAAATTGGATCTTCATTATTTTTCTTGCTAACTGAACCATTTTAAGAAAATCTGTGAACGCAGTAAAATATCTCAAAAACTTAGAGAAGGTCTTCTAAGAATATTTTGCTATAACTACAACGGTTAAGAACCTCCCCATACTGCCCCATTTCAAAAATACACCCTGCATAGTCGCAGCCAACTAGCTTAGGTAATCACCGTTCAACTAGCAGCCTGAATGTTATTCAGCCGTAGCGTGGGTTATAAAATTTAATAAACTTCGTACAGAAATAAGACAGAAATCTAGTGATTAGTTTACTGACAAAAGAAGCACTATCCGATATGGATAGGTTAATATATCTATTTGCACTGGGTGCTCAGGGTCCTTACCAGAACTCTTGAGACTCAAGCTAACCTCATTATCAATTCAGTGCGCCTGCCAAACAACAGACAAGGTTTTGGTGTAGGCTTTCCCCTTCGGGTTTTTGAAGTGAAAACTTCTTTAGCGGCGTTGGATGGGTGTAAAATGTTAAGGAAGCGTCAGGATTAGTTGACCTTTGAACCGTAACCGACGACTGACGTCATACAAGATTGGTATAGACTATCTATTTTGCAATTTACAATAGAAGGCGTCGTAGCTTAAACGGTAAGCACTTCGACTGTAAGTTCTTATAGTTTCAGATAGTATCGGGTTCAAACCACCTGGCCTTCAGGGATTTTTTGTGATTGTTTTTTCTTATTATAATTTATTACTTTTGATGATTATTTTTTCTTTTTGTAATTTATTACTTTTTATGATTATTTTTTCTTTCTGTAATTATAAATTTTTTGTGATTATTTTTTCTTTGCATAATTTATTAATTTCCTCTGACAGAAAATTAGCAGAAAATAAGTAATAGGTTCTATGATTAGCGCTATATTATAGGTATGGTATGGTATGTTCTTTTTTATCTTTTTCTATGTATAAAACGAAGAAAGAAAAAAGAAAATGTTTTCACTTCTGCTGGCACTCCCAGAGTGCAACCCGTCTTTTTTTTTTACTAGCACCTTATACTGCGTGGTGGGGCACTTCGTAGAAGTATATTCTAATGCTTTTTAATTTTTTCCTAGTCTTCTACACTCGTTTCACTAAAAACTCATTCAGTTCAGTTCTCCCACTCATTTTTCGCGCACTCTTGGAACACATTATGGTCCTGAGCCTTTACGACCTTTAACAGGTTCTCGTCCGTATGGGTTCTGAGTACGCTGTACTGGATGAGGAGCAGATCCTTGTTCTTGATCTGCTCGACGGCCAGGTCCTTCTCCCTTTCCGCGAGTCGCTGTTGTGCCCTATTCCTGTCACTTTCTTTACTAACCCACTATAACCTTAAATCCTTCGCCTTTCTTACTCTTCCAACCGTTACTCATCCTTCGTCTTCTTTCGCAGCCTTTCGTAATCTCTCAATCACCTGCTCACTCGTCTCTTTTTCATTCTTGGACGTGATGACTACGGAGTGCATCATCTCCCACTCCGGAAGCTGTGCGCCTTTGCAGCCCGACGCTACCCCCGCATACTTCACCATTCTCTTTTTTTAACACGCTTTAATTAGCTTCACTTGTAACCATGTATGTAAGAAAATCTTGGAATCTTAATTTGACCCACTTCCCTGTCTTCGCTTACGATGAAATTTTGCACACGCTCTGAATTCTGATGACAATACACGACTAGCTAAGAAACGTCATTACAAATCCAATATGGCGGCCTCCCCAAGATGGCGTACTGGCTGTTTGAAATCCACCCCCATGATATGAGTATAAAATGAAAGGGTTAGCTGTCAGGAAAACGAAAAAATTAGTCACGTGACTTAAATCCAATATGGCGGACGTGCTAAAAGCGTGTTTTTTAGTTTTTTAAACTATTATATTTATTCTCCTTCTTTCTCTCTTCAAATCCGCATAAACAAAATCAGAAGACGTAAGTGGACAAGGGCTTTAAGGTGATAGCTTCAGATACAATCAGAAAGTACGCTAAGTTGATGATGATTGAACATTACCTAAAGTTAATATTAGGTAGGTATAGACGGTAATGACATATTCGTTTGTAAGAAGATTCGTTTGACTCTAAAAAGCACTGCGCACTAAGAACATTATTATATCGTGTTTATCCTTGCATGAGTCATTACTTTCAGAATATCACATGTTTGATTCAGGTAAACACGTACTCTATGCTCATAATGTAATTTCTTACCGTAGCTAGTACCTACCGATAGGTATAAATAAGCAATCATTATTTATGAGTAACATGTCAGAACTGTCGAGCTTCAATCGATCAAATCTAATCAACTAACAAATTACTTTCTACGTACTCGTTAGATAAGTACCTACTTATACTATACTTCATTTAATAGATAGGATAAACTCGTTGACTTTCACCAATTATCTTTTTTACGTGCGGGAAATGCCCACGGATACCCCCCCCCCCCCTCCTTCGGACTCAGGGTTATGGGGTTATATCGGACTCGAACCTACTAAACCGCACACCATCTGTGGGTCGTTGTGCTAGGCCGGAGGTGAGGTTGTCAGGTCAGGCGACATGTCCCTCGCACCCCGGCTGACCCAGGGCCATCCCTCTCGGTCTGGCCCTCCTCTGGAGGGGGGACCACGTAGTCCCCGACTCGCACCCGGTATGGGGAGGCGTGCTGCCGCCGTGGCCTGCTTCTGCTAGGGTGACAGGCGGCTCCACCCGACACCCTCAGGCCCGCGCTCATGGGGGGCTATAATAATATTGCAAAGCTGAAGAGTGTGGTTGGTTCAGCGGGCAATTTAGTAACGCGAATCTAAGAGCTACTGGTTCGAATTGAAAATTTTTACTTGTGTTGTAAATTCCGCTTACCTAGGAAAATTATAGGCTTATATGTTGATGTGTTTGTCCGTCTTTCACGCCTAAACAACTGAACCGATTTTGATGAAATTTGGTATAGGGGTAGGACCTTGACAGACATTCATGCGGGTGGAGCCGCGGGCAAAAGCTAGTCGTAAATGTTTTAAAAATTCGGTAGTATCCCACACGTTATTTGAAAATTAACGAAGTGTCACGGGCGAAACCGCGGTGTACCGGTTAGTGTGAAACATAAATTGAAAACTAAAACATAATAAATACTCCCAAGGCAGTGCAAAAAGACCTAGATGGAAACCGCTTTGTACTCCATTTCTATTATATGGTCAGAATTTGTTCTCACCAGCGATATACTCCATCCTGGCCACAGGATCGGTCTGCTCCGACGCCATCCTCAGCAGGTGCGCGTACTCCAGGTACTCCAGCATCCTCTGGAGGAAGGACAGCGGCTCGTTGAACACCACAGGCATCGTGATCTTGGATAGCTCTTTGCCGACGCAGTTCTTCAGAACAGACCAGAGGGAGAAGTCACCGCGGCTGAATTGAGCCACTGGGAGGGAGGTTCTGTGGACAAGGATAAAATAGTTTTAAAAATATATTGATACTCATTTATTCCTAGAGTCCTAGAGTAGAGAAGACGGGAAGGCACATGAAGGCGAGATAAACTGATGACCTGAAAAAGGTGGAGAGGACAGACTGGGTGCAGAAGGTGGAGGATCGTACGAAATGACGTACATTGGGAGCGGCCTATGTACAGCAGTGACGTGAGCAGGTTCCAACTTTTCCTATTATAATAGATTTGAATATTAAGCTTGCGAATTGCTTAATAATTTCATTCTGAATATATCTTAGGTACTATAGCGTTCGTTCAGCCGACGTATGATATTTCAATTTCATTGCATCGATCCAGACTATTCCAAACCACAAGTGGAATTTATTTAACCTTTTGTTCGCTAAGAGCTTAGGGGCGTAGCTATAATCCGGTCAAATAAAAGCTATCTTGCCTCATAAATATTAACGTATTTAAGTCGCCAATATAATATTATGATTTATAAAGGTCTCGGTTCTGTTTGACTTTCTTGTTTTCTAAGTCAAAATAATACAAACATATTTGATAGATATAGCATACTAATATACCTTGTAAAACTTAATAAACATTAATCTCACCCTCCCAGTTGACATCGATGGTGAGGAATTCTTTGACGCCTGAACCTGCTGGTTTGTATATATTATGTACTTATTGTTTTTATATCTTTTATTTAAATAATTCTAATGTACATATTGGAAATAATTATTGTTAATAAACTGTTTCTACATAAACATGATGGTTCGCTGTATGTCAATAGGTTTACTAGCTTTTTGTTTACTTGCGCCGCCGCGGTCTGCTTATGCTAGGGTGACAGGCGGGTCCACCCGTTACCGCCAGGCTCACGCTCATGGGGGACGGAGGTCATTCATCGACCGCCGACGCTCGAGTCGCCTACGTACGCGGGCAGCGCGTTCTGCGAGTCTCACTTGCTCCCGCCGCCGCAATAGGCTTACCCTCTATTACTCCCGAGGAGGGCCGGACCAAAAGGAATGGCCGTGGTGCGAGGGATATGTCACGAGACAATCACCTTCAGCCTAGAACCGGCTCCTTAGGGAGGGGGGGGATATGCGTGGGGATTTCCCGCACGTAAAGTGACCACTTAACCCTCTCTTTTATGTATAATCATGTAAATATATACTCCTCCTGTAAATCCCTGAAGGTGTAAGCAGAGGTGTATTACGACCCACAATTCGCCAACTATGATTTTCTTTCCCACGTAATAGGGGGCGAGCCTATTGACGACAAGCGGACACTTAGTCATGTGATGTATGTTTACTGTTGGATAGAGAATAGCCCTATCCCTTACTAGCGTACTACGACATCTTCAGGAAGAGATGGGGTGGCCACCGGGACCCAACACGGCAATAATATATCTATTGATTTCTAAATTGTGAAATCTAATCATATAAGTTGATACAGAACTTAAAATATAAATAATACTAAATTAAATTTAAAACTAGAAACTAAAACAAGCTAAACTAAATAACCTTAATATTTACATACATAATGCGTCGTGAAATTTCTCCGCATCATCACCAACCGGTAACGTTCCCAGAAGGCTGGCAGCATTGCCACGTTGAATGGCAATGCTTATCCTCTGTGCAAGATAATAACCAGCCTTCTGGTCACGCGTAGCGTCGATCAGTCGCTTTGCCAGATCTTTGTATAGAAAGCGGGCACTTGGACCCCATGTCCCCAACTTTTCAACCCCAAACGGCTCAAATACATAATCACCGGTTAAGTTACAGTATTTCCGCCGTTTGAGGTTTTCCGCAGATGCAGCAGCAGCACCGGCACAGCCTGCCGTGCTTGGAAGATGTGAAGGCGCAAGGGTATCGACACACGTTGCGTCCCACACCAAAGGACTACCCATCTTCCAAGGCAGCAACGAGATACCATCCGGTCTCTTGCCATCGTCACGCACCAGCCCATTTTCTTTCCCACTATTTATTTTATTTTATAATCTGGATAAAAGTAACTAATTCCCTGTTTTCACGATTCATTACTAAGTTACGTCATAATTACGAAGTTTGTCCTTGTAGCCCATTAATGTACTATAAAGTTTCTATCAGTATTCTATCTGCGTACATTTGGGTATCCGACGTAGCCCAGCTGATTAGCTCGTTGAAGTGGCAGTGGGCGGTATACGCGTTCAGAGTGCTGATGGGGCTGTCCCGTTACTGTAGCGCGTCAGGGATGTTTGCCGAGGCTCGTGTAGATTGCTTTTACGCTACTATGAGAAAGCGATGTGCGTCTCTGGTGCGTCGGGTGCGGGCCAGCTCCAACAGTATTCTGAGCTGTATAGCGAGCAGACTTGACTGTTTGTATGTGGGTCGCTGCTGCAAGCTTTCCACCTAGGTGGTGGGCTAGTGGTGGTGATTCGCATGCAGACTGTCAATTTGTTATTAGGATAAGATATTAGAATATTAAAACTAACATAGGAGTAAGAAAAATTGTTACTAACACACTGAGTCCTGGTCACTTGAAATAAATGAATATTATTATTATTATTATTATACATAGCGCGCAGAACAGATGGCGGATGGAGCAAAAAAGTTCTGAAGTGGCGACCGCGTACGAGCAAACGTGGTGTGGGACGCCCAACGGCCAGGTGGAAGGACGACCTCATCAAGGTCGCCGGGAAGCGCTGGATGCGGGCTCCTTTAAATCGGTCGTTCTACAAGTCCATGGGAGAGGTCTATGTTCAGCAATGGACTGTGTGTGGCTGATATGATGATGATGATGACATCTAGGTGGCCTTAATTGCGCAGCACAACAACCTAACCATTTAAATCCATTGTAAAGGTCTAAATATCTTTTTTCACAAAAGTTAATGAATACTTACTGGTTTTCAAATAAAGTGAAAAATATAAGTCTCTTATGATTCTCAGGCTTGATGATAAGCTCAAGTCAGCTTATTTTCTTCATATGGGTGTAATTTAGATTCAGTAGTAGATATTTTATTAAACTACTGTCTGGGGTACTTACTATGTTTATGTTTAGATGTAAAATGTTTATATTTACAAAAAATGTACCTATTAAATATTAGTACTAAATATATTTATGAGTATTCTAGAACTCATAACTTTAATATCGTAGAATATTTTACATATAATAAATTTAATAATATTTTATATATATACTAGCTGTTGCCCGTGGCTCCGCCTGCATTGAATTTCGATCCCGTTCCCAAAACCCATATATGTTATCCATACTAAAATTATGAATGGAAAAGTGTGTGCGTGTATGTGTATCGGTTTGTCCGTTTCTCACGCCTTAACTACTGAACCGATTTTTATGAAATTTGGTGAATTTTGGTGAAATTTGGTGTAGGCCATGTTAGGCCGCGATAACCGACATCCACGCGGGCGGAGCCGCGGGCAAAATGCTAATAAGTATATACAATATACCTTCCTCTTGAACCACTGACCATACTAAAAATAACATTAAAATGCGTTAAACGAACGTATTCATTTAATACTATGAAAAAATATTTTTTTTTACTGAAATTGAATATTAGCAATCGAAATTATGGAAATTACTAATATTCCCTCTAAACCTTCCTAATAAGCTAAATTGCTTGTGCTAGGAGTGGGTTCACGTGGGCAGTGTAATGGCCAGGATTCGAACCCGGGACCTCTCGATCGTAAGGCCGACTCCTTAACCACCAAGCTACCAACGCTTCAAGAAAAGATTACATAACACAATTTTATAATAGAAGGTTCTAGATTTTGTAATAGAAGGGAACTCATACTTAATTTCATACATCGAATGAGTTTTTCCTTTAGTACTTGACTTAGGAAAACGTAAAAAAGCGATATCGTGAAATAAAAGTACATGATCAATAAATAAAATTAATTTGAAAAACACATTTTTACTTTTTTTTATTCAACGGGTGAGAACACTGTCGTCCATGTTATGACGTCTATAGTATACGAAAACAACGAAACGTCAATTGTCATAATTATCATGGAGATGTGTGATCATTTGTACGAGTAAAACGGATTGTGATTTTGTGAAAATATCTTCCGTAAGTGAAAAAAGGTGATTGTTTTTTCGAGTTACTGAAGAAAACAATGATGGACATCGGATTTGTAAAAGCAGAAAGCACAAATTTGCCGAAAATTAACTCGGTTATGATTGATAATTTTTTTGCTACGAATCCTGATTTCTGCTCGCGTTCTTACAAAGCAGTCTTGACGTTTCTTGGCTGGGTTAGCCAAGAAACGTCAAGACTGCTTTGTAAGAACATTGCATTTTATTAATATACTCATGGAAATAAAACAAAAGGTCCCTAATTAATTTTTCAATTAATAAGTAATACTGAAGTAAAGGCTCATATCATGATAACATAACCTTCAAATAATTATAACTACTTACATATTTCTCATTATACTTTTTCAGATCTGCAAGAGAATCATACGGCGATGATGCTATTGGGTACGTGCAACTTAAAAGGGGGGGAACAAACTACACAAGAAAATGTAAAATATGTCCTGAACATAAAGTGCACGCAAAACAATACACGGTGTCAGTACTAGTGGACTGAGCTGCCAATGTCATATTGATGTTTACATGTATTTCTGACGTCACAGCACAGATGATTTATCGAACAACATGGCGGACAGCGTTTTCCCCGGTTTTTGAAAATCATATCTTTTAAATAAAGTTTTCAATATTTATAGGCTTAAAAATAAAATCTCATATTTTTTTTTGTATAATGGAATAATAATTAATCGTTTAGGACAGAAAAAAAATGAGTCAAGTAGCCTATTATCAATACATATTGTCAATGCCTCATAAGGATATAATATTTTGTTCAAGTTACAAAGTCTTCTTAACTCGAGATACCGCGTATTTGCGGGTTCACCGGAAGGCTATGTTTTTATCTTACCAAAGATTTCCACTTAAGGAAGTGTTATCGAGATTCCACAGTACTATCGAAGGCTCTTAACGACTATATTCAGGCGTCGAGAGGCTAAAACTATACTACGATTTAATCCAGTCACAGGATGTCGCACCACTATGTGAATGAGGCTGCACCTAGGTCTAAGGGGTCTAAGGTCTAAGCCTCTGCTTAAACAATTTAAGATTCTTCCCTTACCATGCTTATATCTGTTTGAGATTTGCATTTTTGTAAAGAAACATCCTACATTATTTAAAAAGTTAGGAGATTCTGAAGCATTCGAACGAGGCATAAAGACAGGCTTCAAATACCAAAAATCAATCTGGAAATGTTTAGAAATAATGTTTACTGCATGTGTATTAAAATATATAACCATGTACCTGATAGTCTTAAGAAATTACCGATGAGCCTATTCCGCAAAAAGTTTTGTGAATTTTTATGTTACAAGAATTATTACGACATTATGGAATATTTTGATGACAAATTTTTAGATGTATAAATTCTATTTTCTCAATTATTATATTAGTTTGACATAGATTCTGACATTAAATAAACATTAAATTTTAGTTTAGACGAGTTAGAATTTAGCCTATGAAGCAAAAATATTAATTGCAAATGTGTGGAGGTAATGCATGTAAAAAATCTGGTAGGGAATGGAAATTTAATATTTGCACGCCAATAATGGCAGAATATGCTGTATATCCTAAATCACCCCAACACCTGTAACCAACCATACTCTAGGAAATAAAGATTCTTATTCTTATTCTTATTCTTATCGTACAATCTTCCATCCTTCCTTCAATCCAACGGTTATTGCTCCCATAAAAACCAATACAATAAATAGGTAAGTAGAATACTGTACCTCTTCGTGAGTATCAACTAAACGACAAGGCTGTTCTTCATCCAATGATTTAAAAAAATCTGGCTGAAGGATCCAATAACATATTTTGCATAAACACTTCTGCCTATATATTCCACAAATATAAATAATGCACTAGCCTTTGAAGTTTCAGACTTATTCCATTTATTTTCACTACATTTTCCACCCACACATACACAGAACAAAATCATCATAAAAATATATCACTAACACGTTTCACATAACATAATTCTCCCGAGTGCGTCCACCTTCCAACCACTGCAGGGTTAGAATCGGAAAATTGGAAAGTAACAATGAATTAGACTGTGCTATCGACCCGGGCATTCGGGCCAAGGGCGTCTCGACACTAATCGGTAGGTTGCCTTTCCACCGGAGATGTGCTATGCTACCTTGCTATAGATGCGTTTGATATCCACCTATCATATTCGTGGGCCGACATTTTTTTTAAATATACATATAAAGGACACGTCCATTTGATTTCACCTCGCCTGAAGTCTCAGGAAAGAGGGTCACTATAACATAAACGTACCATGTTAACGATAGGCCTCCTTCAGCTTAAAGGCCTCAGGAACAGAGGATTGTCGTCGCAGAATTGCGTGAAACCCACCGATCCCAATAGTGCTGGGACCACAATCCCCCCTTCCCGGCTCTGCACTTGCTGACCCCTGAACGCAATCCAGGATTCAGCTAAGCTATTTTTATATGGAAGATGCGTGCTATTGAGTATTCTGTAGATGCCTATGAAAATAGAATCGAATTTTGAAAATTAGTACGAGAAATAGCTCAAGCTGCGCATCTTCATAGCACCTCTTACTCGCTTAGCTACATAGCACAATGAAAACGGTCACATAGTTTCATAGCTTAGTTTTCCCATTTTCGTAGCATAGCTATATAACACATCTCCGGTGGAAAGGCAGCCCAACCGTCCGCTTGCGTGCCGATCGTAAATTCTGATGTTTCAACCGAAAGGAAATCGTACTGAATGTTTTCGTGACTAAGTTGACGGTGATTGGGTGTTAGTACTAATTAGTAGATAAAAGGATTTGATAACGAATGCCCGTGCCTAAATAACTAGTGCGTTAGGTATAGCGGTGTTAAATGTGACAGTATAGAAAAATACCTTCAACTTGTGACGTATCCATACTAATATTATAAATGCGAAAGTAACTCTGTCTGTCTGTCTGTCTGTCTGTCTGTCTGTCTGTCTGTCTGTCTGTATGTTACGCTTTCACGCCTAAACCGCTGAACCGATCTTGATGAAATTTGGAACAGAGGTATATTAGAGCTTGAGAACGGACATAGGCTACCTTTTATCACGAGAAAGGGGGTTTAAGGGGGGGATATAGGGGATGAAAGTTTTTATGAAAGTTTGTCATTTCTGAAGATATCTTAATGAAATTTAGTATAGAGGTAGATTAGAGCTTAGGAACGGACATAGGCTACCTTTTATCGCGAAAAGGGGGGTGGAAGGGGGGGGACTAGGGCCTTGGGCGGAAAGTTTGTCATTTTTGAAGATTTCTTGATGAAATTTGGTACAGAGATAGTTTAGAGCTTGGGAACGAACATAAGCTACCTTCTATCGCGAAAAGGGGGGAAGAAGGGGGGTGAGACCAGGACCTTGGGATAAAAGTTTATCGTTTTAAAGATTTCCTGATGAAATTTGGTACAGAGATAGTTTAGAGCTTGGGAACGGACATAGACTACCTTTTATTGCGAAAAGGGGGGTAGAAGGGGGGGACCAGGGCCTTGGGATAAAAGTTTATCGTTTTAGAAGATTTCCCGATGACGTTTGGTACAGAGATAGTTTAAAGCTTGGGAACGGACATAGACTACCTTTTATTGCGAAAAGGGGGGTAGAAGGGGGGGGACTAGGGCCTTGGTATGAAAGTTTGTCAATTTTGAAGATTTCTTGATGAAATTTGGTACAGAGAAAGTTTGGAGCTTGGGAACGAACATAAGCTACCTTTTATCGTGAAAAGGGGGGAAGAAGGGGGGGGGGACAGGACCTTGAGATAAAAGTTTATCGTTTTAGAAGATTTCCTGATGAAATTTGGTACAGAGATAGTTTAGAGCTTGGGAATGAACATAGGCTACCTATTGACACGAAAATGGAGGCATAGGGGGGGGGGGGGTAATAAGGGATTAAAGTTTGACAGTTTTGAAGATGATGAAATTTTGACATAATATACATGTATGGACATAATATATGCTGCCTTTGATCGCGAATAATGTGGTAAAACGGGGGGGGGGGGGGGATAAGGACTAGATAGTAAAAATGAAAGTTTGTCATTTTTGATGATATCCTGGTGAAATTTGGTGCAGAGCTAGAGGCTACATTTTATTGCGAAAAAGGGAGTTGAAGGGATGGAATAGGGCAAGGGTATGTAAGTTTGACAATTTTGAAGATATCTTGATGAAATTGGTATAGAGATGGATTAGAGGTTGGAAATGGACATAGGCTACCCCTTATCGCGAAAAAAGGGATAGAAGGGGGAGGGGGGGATATGAATAGGGCGTTGGGATTAAAGTTTCTAATTTTTCAATGGCACAAAAAAGGGGGTGAATATGCATAGCGTCGGTAGCTTAGTGGTTAAGGAGTCGGCCTTACGATCGAGAGGTCCCGGGTTCGAATCCTGGCCATTACACTACCGACGTGAACCCACTCCTAGCACAAGCAATTTAGCTTAGTTGGAGGGGTTAGAGGGAATATTAGTAATTTCGATAATTTCGGTTGCTAATATTCTTTTTAAAAAAAAAAAAATGGCATAAATAGTAAGAATTTCTTTTAAGATGTCCTCATGAAATATGGTACAAAGGTGGATTAGAGCTTCGGAACGAATATAGTCGAGTAGCGAACCAAATATAGAAGCGAGTGGAGAGGTGAGTAGAGATTGTTATAGGGACGAGTGGATAGGCGTGTAAAGATTGGAAGTCGAGTAGAGTCGACTACAGGAGCGAATAGATATGCGACTAGAGAGCCAGTGGAGAGGCGAGTACAGAATCAAATAGAATGCTGTAAAGGCGAATAGCGAGGCGAGTGGAAAGATGAATGTAGTGGCGAGTAGAGATCGAATAGAGAGTTGAGTAGAGGTGCGAGTAGATAGGCAAGTGTGGAGAGTCAAGTAGACAGGCAAAAAGAAAATCGAATGGATGGGCAAGTAGAGAGGCCAATGGAAAGGCGAGTATAGAGAAAAGTACAAAGTCGATTAGAGAGGGGAACAGAGAAGTCAGTAGAGAGTCAAGTATAAATTCAAATACAGAGGCGAGTAGAAAGTCGAGTAGAGAGTCGAATATAGAGGCGAGTAGAAAGTCGGAACAGAGGTGAGTACATAGTCGAGGACAAAGTTGAGTAGAGAGGCGAATTTAATGCTCAATAGCGTCGGATCAACACTAAACGATAACCGACATCCACGCGGGCGGAGCCGCGGGCAACAGCTAGTATTTTAATAAATATGAAAATGAATTATTTTTGACTCAAAAATCACACACTTTTTTCAATCAGCAGTCACACACTTCGTAGTTAGGGATTCATATATGAATATTGTACGTAAGTGAATTAATATTATGTTTTAATTGTGTTTATGAAACCCCATCAAGATCTGGTGTGCTCTGTTCAAGGTCCCCTGAGGTACACATACGTACATTCATTTTCGGACGAGACAGTAGCTCCCGCCATAGCCATAATTTAATATTAGGTACATAACGTGAACGGGCCATGATTGGCCTCAAAGTGCAACCTATTTCTGCCAGGGCCAGTATGAAAATGAAACCTTCTATCACACGTGACAGTGATTTATTGGAATCGCACTTCTAGAAGCTTGACTATAATTAATTAATGATTGACTGAAATTTAATTAAAGCTTAAATCATTTATCTTCAATAAGGAATTATTTAATATTTAACTATGGACTGGATGCGGAAGGCGAAGGATCGTACGAAATGGCGCACATTGGAAGAGGTCTATGTCCAGCAGTGGGCTGCAGTGGGCTAATTAATACATCTTTTCAAGGCTCCAACAACCAGCAACGACTGCCACAGATGGTGCTCTACGAGGCACAAAGCCTCGCTGTAGTAATTTCGTTATGTAAGAGACATAAATTTTTCAATTCAGAAACAGTCATTCAGTTTTCAATTCATCTTCTCATGATATATATACTTACTAGCTGTTGCCCGCGGCGCCACCCGCGTGGATGTCGGTTATCGCTTAGTGTTGATCCGACGCTATTGGGCATTAATTTTGCCTCTCTACTCAACTTTGTCCTCGACTATGTATTCACCTCAGTTCTCGACTTTCTACTTGCCTCTATATTCGACTCTCTACTCGACTTTCTACTCGCCACTATACTTGAATTTATACTCGACTCTCTACTGACTTCTCTGTTCCCCTCTCTACTCGACTCTCTATTCTATACTCGCCTCTCCACTGGCTCTCTAGTCGCATATCTACTCTCCCCTGTAGTCGACTCTACTCTACTCTAATTCACCTTTGTACCAAATTTCATGAGGACATCTTAAAAGAAATTCTTACTATTTATGCCATATTCACCCCCTTTTTTGTGCCATTGAAGAATGAGAAATTTTAATCCCCTATTCCCCTTCCCCCCTCCCCCTTCTATCCCTTTTTTCGTGATAAGGGGTAGCCTATGTCCATTTCCAAGCTCTAATCCATCTCTATACCAATTTCATCAAGATATCTTCAAAAATGACAAACTTTCATACCAAGGCCCTAGTCCGCCCCCCTTATAACCCCCTTTTTGCGATAAAAGGTAGCCTATGTCCGTCCCGAGCTCTAATCGACCTCTGTACCAAATTTCATTAAGATATCTTCAGAAATGACAAACTTTCATAAAAAACTTTCATCCCCTATTTCCCCCCCTTAAACCCCCTTTCTCGTGATAAAAGGTAGCCTATGTCCATTCTCAAGCTCTAATATACCTCTGTACCAAATTTCATCAAGATCGGTTCAGTGATTTAGGCGTGAAAGCGTAACATACAGACAGACAGACAGAGTTACTTTCGCATTTATAATATTAGTATGTATCTTCAACTTTTATCATCAGCGAGAATTGAATTAGAATTTATTTATATCTTAAGTTGAAAACAGTTCATTGTGTTTACTTATTTCGATAAAATTAAGTTGTAGAAATACCCAATTAATTCCACAGAACTTTATCCGCTTGAGTCTTTGTCAAAGTCGAAAGACAGATTAACCAAAAGTTCCGATCGCTTCATAAAAATGGCCACCCTAACTCAACAAATTACAAACTAGGGTGTCACCACTTTCAAGGCCGTGCGGGACTCGATCAATACCTTTGGGTCCATCTGTTTGTCGAACGGATAGAACATTATTACCAAATATATTACGACTCGGGATCATTTTTCGAATTGATTTGGTAAAAAAAATATTTGCGAATACTGACTTAATTTTTTTTACCGAAACTTTGTTTTATTTCTTGTTTTCCAAATTGATGACTTTCACCAATTATAATTGAGTAGATTCTGATCTTTTATGAGAATATACATATAATATGACATAAGGGACTTCAAAAACAGAAGTCATGTAATAAAGGTGAGGATTCTTTTTCACGTGTCTAGGAAACATTAGATACTTACTTAAAGCTGTTCACAAAGTACTATTAGAATCAAACAAAAACATAGTAGGTAATTGGTGTGTTTTCTGTTTCTATGTAGATAATCATAGTTGTCAATTAAAAACGAAGCAATATCTGTGCACAGGATAACAATTCTGAACTCCGTTATTTTTTGTGTTCAACCTTTTGGTAATTAAAAAAAAACTACCTGGAAACAATTTTCACAAGACGCGTAATCGAACATACGCAAATTATATTATCATGCATCAATAAGCAACAAATCGGGAAAGCCTTTCCCATAAATACGGCCTACAATACAGAATGCAACAATGTGGGATGAATTCACATCGGTCCGTTGCACTTCAGTTGTTCTGAACAGGGAGTGGAATTTAATATGCCTATTGGTAGCACAAGTTTTGTTTGAACAACCTTCTACTGTATAGATGATAAAACAGGCTTGGTTGAATAGTAAAGTTTCGTGGTAGGAAATTATGGTAAGTAACACACCTCAAAGTTGTACATACCTACCTAGTAGAGATATTTATAATTGCATAGTGTATTTTGAGCTTAAAATATCGCATCTCAAATGCATAATGAATGTCTGCACGTATTTGTAAGTCGTGATGACGAAACTTATTAATTTTTTGTGGGAATCTACCTAACCTAGTTTTTAACTATACAATTGTCTATACTTAGGTATATTTTTGGTCCTCGTTTTAAGTCAATTTAAACAAACCTGTTAATTGTGATTTGAAACTTTATATCTGCGTGCTAACATAAATATTTATAATTAAGAATTATTAAAATAACTTATACTATGAAAATTATTCCCCAATTTTGTCTATTCTGGTGTTTTTTATATATTCTGTTATATTAAATAAATAATTATAATAAATTCCTGTTTATTTCTGAATATTACACTTAAATTAATGTAAAAATATCTTACTAAATATCTCGAAGTTCATCTAAAGCGGCGCGTATGGGTGTACGTGTTATAGCATTTCGGAATCGCTTCATGTGGGACAACACCCCATGTAAGCGGCAAAACTTAAGTTTTATTAGGCTGCAAGAAAAAATGACTTTTGTCTGTTTTTTTTTTTCGAAAATGGCTTTGTCTATACGTAGCCATTTTACCAAATATTGTAAATAATACTAAAATAAATCTATTTATAATTTCATATCCCATATATCGAAGCTTTAATTTCAATGTCTATGAAACGTCGATATCAAACCACAGTGTGTCAGTAGAAAAACCAAAGGCTATTCCTGTTTTGTCGTTTCGCCATTCATAATTTTATACAACATTTTACTTGACATTGGCAAAACTGTGGCGATTTGCTGCAGAGGCCATATTGAAGAAGTTAAAGTTCCTGCTTTGTCTTCTACACTGACGGCACAGAAACTGTCTCTGTGTTTACAGGATCGGCAGCATGAGTGTGACTCCCCTGGTGTTGTACACGGACATAGGCCACGGTAACCACTTTCCATCAAGTGGGTTCGTGTTGTCTGCCACCTCAGTTGTATAAAAAAAGTGCACCAGCTAGCAGGTGAAGATATTTTTTGGCTTAGGCTCCAAAGACCTTAGTGGTGCCCCTTTAACACCCTAACCCAAAACTACTTAGAGTTTAAAGGTCTTGATTTTCTGCTCTTAAAGACTTCATATTCAGATGAAAAACCACACAAAACGAATTGAAATAAAACTAATTTTAATGGTTTCTTCGTTTAATTCGGTGTTTGTCATTATTTCCACAGATTCCGACGTTATGATTGCTTTTCAGCAGCTATAGTATGTTTTGTTTGTACTTAAATCGGCAAATTGACTGCCCCCTAACTGATAGTAAGCGAGGGTACAGTCCAAAGAATAGTGGTGGCCATTTAAGATACTGTCACTGAAATAAAGGTCCCTATCTTGACGGCCTCAACAGATGTCTTTTTACTCACTACACCACAGTAGGTATCATGAAGTCTCATAGTTTGAAGTGTAAGTTATCTCAAAGTACCCGAGCTATGAGGAATTGTTAAGTGTTTCCATGAATAACGTACAGTGTCGTGACGTCGTACTTTGCTTTTGCTAATAAGTGAATGAGAAGTAATTTTTTGCTTTTGCTTATACATGTAAAACCATTTTATACATTAAATTTACTTTCAAATACGAGTGTACTAAGTATATGAGTGATTGCCTACACTTCGTGGCAATACATTACGGGCTGTCAGCTTTCAAAGCGAATGTGTTCACAAAGCGAACACCTTCCACATACAATGGAAGTTTGCACGCCTTATTCTCTTGACAGCAATTACAAACTTGACTTATGAGGTCATAATTATACCTACAAAGTATGTAGGTACCTAAAGTTTAATTTTTTGGATTTGGCGAGTTTGGGAACAAGAGTGAACGTCTTCAATTATCGGCTTGCTTTGGTAATATAAAGCTTTCGATCTATCGCACAGCGTTTGTCTACGACTTGATATACGAGTATACCCAAATGACAGCCTCCGTGGCGGGCGTAGCGGTAGTGAACGCAGTCGCTACGCGGGAGGTGCGCGTTCGTATTGTATGCATTGGCCTGGTCGTGCCTCGGTGAGTACGTTAAGCCGTCGGTCCTGATTGCCATACAAACATCTATGGTTGTCGTTATGGGTAGTTGCAGCCCCCAAAAGACCAACAACTGGTCTAACTGTAATGCTTCGATATCGCCTTTGGGTTATGGAGGTCGAAGTTAGTTCGTTCGTTCGTTACCAAATCCGCAGTTGGACTGGTAAAAGCGGACCCTAGTAGTAAAGTTTTAAGATTTTTATTACAAACACAAATAAATTTAACGAGACTTTCAAGTTTTTCTAAAAATTCAAAATATAAACCGTTATAGCTTAGCTTTGAGGAATATCACGGTGTTATTTCATAGGAATAGATATAGGCTACTTAACATAACGGAAAGCCAAAAGACTGGACGAAACTCTTAGGGCAGCATACCATAAGGCACGAGACCTGAAGGTGAAACGGATCGCGAGCTTCTGCAAGGAAACGAAAAGGTTCGAAGGGGCAACGTGAGAGCTGGAAGAACCGAACTTTCACTCAGGGGAGGGATGGGGAAATAGATGAAATGGCCCGCAGAAGTCTCGGATGGATCATCCGGCCGGCCATCAGCGGCGTCCCCAAATCACGGTAGTACTATGTTGTATTTTACCCAGGACTAATTCCGCTCTATATAAAGCAGGGTACACATAAATTGAGTTAGAGGCAGGACGTGACGAAGGTTTATCCAGATGGGCCGTACCGGATCAGGCGATAAAGCACTTTGTTCGCTTTATTCTCTGAAGTTCAATCTAGGTTGCGTATTAAAAATCTAAAGCATTTGACTAAACAACAACAAGAAATATATATGTAATATCACAAATCATTTTAATATCAGAATTCTTACCCTACAGTCCATCAAATCTAAGAGGTACCGTTTGACGTTTCATATTTTTCAAACCGAAACAACTTTGTTCATACGTACATTATTCAGTTTCGATAACCTTTTTCATAAAACCATGAATTTAGAAAGATTTCATTATTGTATCTAAAAATGTACAATTCTTAATATCTAAATGTAATTGAAAACTTTCAAACAAAGCAAAATAACACATATTTACACAGTAAATAATTTCTAATAGTTATATTCTTGACCGCATTGCAAAGTTACGTAGTTAGGTCACTGCACGTAGTGTTGCGACTCTTCGGATACACTTGTATGCAAAAAAATCGTTTACATATACGAAAAATCGAATGTATTATTTACAAATTACACTTGACAACCAAACAAATATTTTTTCATGTGAATGGGATTTATCTCACATATTACGATTACATAACTAAATAGTTATGTAATCGTAAAATATGAGATAAAACCCATTCACCAAAAATACGTATTTATAAATCAAATATATTTGCTTCTTTAAAAAGTTGTCGAAAGCGATTTGTCGATTTTTGATTTTCGCGCCCAAATAAGTCGGGGTTTCTCGCGCTAACGCTGTCGAAATAGTAAATGGAGTCAGGGATAGTGTTTTTTACATTTATTTTTGTGTATGATAGTATGGGTTTGCATATTACAGAGAAATAAACAAATTTTTAACAAGCACATCCATTGATTTTACAATTACAATTTTTTCTTCTAAGTCTTATTTCTACGTCTAAAACTAATAAAAATAAGGTATGTAGAACCCATTCACAAAAATGTTGTTGCCTGATGTTATAAATTAACGACGTTACTGCGCGACCGCATAATGCACTGAATACACAGATACCCTAAAATAAATTAATTTAATTATTTTTAGGTCAATAGGCAAAATCGCAGGTGTCCAAGTCTCTACAATTTTTTTTTTCTGGCAACACTGCCAACTACAAGCGCACGCGGTCCGCTCGGTCGGTTCGGCGTCAGCAGTCTCTCGCCATCTTGGAAGCTGACTGTGCGCGTACTTGCTTTCTCGTTTGTGTTTTACAATTTGTGACTTGGCTATTACTTTTCTGGACTGATCATTCTTTATCCGTTTACCTTGGCAATATTTATACTGGACTCCGAACTAAGCAAGTGTTTATTAATAATGTCGAAAAGAGGACGTACTTTGAACAGCCAGGCTCGTGAATTGGTGGTGAAATTACACGAGTATTTTGAGCGTGAATCTCAAAATGGTGGACTTCTACTGCCAGTTACACAAGTTCGGGATCGCGTCGGTGAAGCTCTCGGTATTGGTAGCCGCACCGTTGGCAAAATATTAAGTGAAAAATATGGGCCTTCGGGGAGTGACAGTAACGTACTTCACACACCGAAAAAACGAAAAAGAAATAAACCTGTGACAGACATCGATGAATTCGATAGTCATGCTATTAGAAACCATATATACGGGTATTTTACAAGAGGCGAATTTCCAACATTGGCAAAGTTATGTGCAACTTTAAAAGATGCCGGGCTGTATAAGGGAAGCATAGAGTCGTTGAGAACGGTAATAACAGGAATTGGCTTCAGATACAAAAAAGTTGACAAACGAAAAATTGTTATGGAGCGACATGACATAATTATGCAGCGACTAACATTCCTGCGCGAAGTTAAACAAATTATAAACTGGGATAATGTAATATTTTTGGACGAAACTTGGCTAAATTCCAACCATTCTGTGCCGAAAACATGGACTGATGATTCTGAAGCTTCGTGCTCGAAGGTGCCGATAGGAAAAGGTGGACGCCTCATAATATGCCATGCTGGGTCAGCGTCTACAGGCTTCGTGGAAAACTCTTTATTAGCTTTCCAATCCAAAAGCACTAAAGAGTATCATGAAGAAATGGACGCAGTAAGGTTCCGAGAGTGGTTCTTAAATTTATTACAGAATATCCCTCCTAACAGCACAATTATAATGGATAATGCCCCATACCACTCTGTGCAAATTGATAAAGCACCTACGTCAGCCAATAAGAAAGCAGATTTGGTGGCATGGCTGCAAAGAAAAGGAGTGGATGCCGACATGTCACTATTAAAAGCTGAATTATTACAGTTAGTGAAATTGCATAAACCACCAAAACCGACATATGTAATTGACCAATTGGCCGAAGAGCACGGGCACAAAGTCATACGACTTCCTCCGTACCATTGCCAATATAATGCCATTGAACTGATTTGGGCCCAAGTTAAAGGTAATATTTTATGATATTATAATAATAACACGAGTACTTCTAACATTTATAATTTAAACAATGGTTTTCGTCTGCTATCAAATAGTTACATTATTGTTTTACAGGTTATGCAGCAAGACACAACACAAAACCACCCTTCAGTGTCAAGAAAATGGAAGGTTTATTAAAGGAAGCATGTGCCCAAGTTACACAGGAAGATTGGAGTAAAGTAGTACAAAAAACAAAGAAAATAATAATGGACGACTTCGAAAGAGACGTACACTTTGATAATGTAATGGACAATCAACTGGTCATTAATTTAAATGACGATGATGACGAAGACGACGATACTAGTACTAGTAGTGAATAAAAAAATATCCTAAACATTTCTTTTATTTAATTATAACAATTGATTTCTTAAAATTCGGATATTATAGTAATCGATCTCTTAAAGTTCGGATATTATAGTAATCGATTTTTTCATCCCATCCCTATAATTCAATTGTCAGAACTGTCAAACGGTACTTCTTAGATTTGACGGACTGTAATATTAAATAGTCTCTGTTCCGGGAGAATAAAAGGGATGGAGCATTAAAGCGATGATAATAATAATTATAAACAGCCGGAAACTTCCGCACTTTGTTTGACTTGATACGAAATACGGTATAGTTCATAAAGTATCTTTTAAAGTCAATATTCGTAGAGGTATTTTCTCGAAGATACTAAAAGCCTTGCACCGGGAATAACCCTGAAAATGATAATGATATATCATGATAGTAAAATTATTGTGTAGTTATATACTTTTCAACACACTTGCTCATAAACTAGGTCTATTTCACAGCAATTAGGCACATAATGACACCTAGAATCAAACTGTGGCTTTTTGATTGTCATAATTCACAAGTAAGTTATTGTAGATTCTTTTTTTTAATTTTATCGGCCCAGTTGGTTCTCCTTAAAAAAAAAGACGGGTTGCACTCTGGGAGTGCCGGCAGAAGTGAAAACTTTTTCTTTCTTTCTTTCTTCGTTATATACATAGAAAAAGATAAAAAAACATACCATACCATACCTATAGTATAGCGCCAATCATAGAACCTATCACTAATTTTCTGCGAATTTTTTGTCAGAAGAAATATAGAAAGTAATAAATTATAATAAGAAAAAATAATCACCAAAAGTAATAAATTATAATAAGAAAAAACTATCACAAAAAATCCCTGAAGGCCAGGTGGTTTGAACCCGATACTATCTGAAACTATAAGGACTTACAGTCGAAGTGCTTACCGTTTAAGCTACGACGCTATCAATCGTAACTTGCAAAATAGATAGTCTGTACCTAATCTTGTATGACGTCAGTCGTCGGTTACGGTTCAAAGGTCAACTAATCCTGACGCTTCCTTAACATTTTACACCCATCCAACGCCGCTAAAGAAGTTATCACTTCAAAAAGTAAAAATAAAATCGTGTTCTTAAGTACAAATAAATTAACATACTTATTACTTATTCATTTCATGCAACAATTAACCAAAATATTTTTTTTCTTTGTAAAAGCTTTAATTACCGCGCTTAGTCCGCAAAAAATTGAAAAAAAAGAAACCTCTTTCTGTCTAGGGCATACCTATGCGCGCGCATATCAAAACAAATTAATCTTTCGCTATTGAAATTATAGTTATTTAATAATTAAAATGTCTACAAAGACTAAGTAGTCATGAAGAAAATGATTAATGTACAACGTCCGATATTTGATGTAATTGATGTTAAGCCCTTAACGTTATGGGTAGCTTTTTTAAGTTTTTATTTTACCTGAAAACTGCCAGAATAATCGCTATTTTAGTATTGCATATTTTATTCACAAGTGTTGAAAACCAGCGTATAATACACGAGTTTATTGATGATTACCGTCGTCGGCTCTCTTAAGACCATCACCTAACGGCTCGGGTCTCAATGGTGCCTCATCGGTAATCACCAACTTTACACACTTGTACCATCATGTACATTATTCGGTATGACATTAGTTAATTATGTCGGTATCTCAGTCTTATTACTTATTTCAGTTTTTTTTTTGTAGTCACCTCGAAGCCCGGACTATAATTTTTAATCTATGTCTTGTTTTGATTTGCCAGTGTTATATTATCTATAGTTTGGCTGACGCAAGTTAGTTAAGCTATGTGTACTTTTAAGTGTGTTAGATATCCTATAACATTTTATGTTTATTCTTTGTGCAAAATATGATAGAATTTGGAGCTAAAATTTTAGTGAAAATAGAATCGAAAGAAATTATAAAAAACTTAACTTCAACACTACTTCTCTTGCGAACCAGATACCAAATAATAACTATATAAATAGAACATGGCCGCGACGTGAACATGACAGCCGCGGGAAAACGGCCTCGAGGTGAGAGGAAATTAGATTTCGCGCCATTCGTGCCGATTCAGCCAATCAGAAGTCGTCTAACTGATTTATGAAGGATGAATTTAAATTGAGGAGTATTGAAACAAGCAGGTGATGTGGTAAAATAATTACATTTTGTGAAGTTGATTGAATTTGTTGAAACTTCTTGATGGAACTTCATTTTACTATCTTTATATATGTTAAAAACTCACTTTACAAGTTTCACACAATTATATTCAGTTTTATCACTGTATAATATAAATACTAATATTTAATTTATAATATTACGACATGTTTCGGATTACTCTCATCATTGAAAATAAATATGTTTAGGTACCTGAAGATGAGTGTTATTCGAAACATGTCTTAATATTATAAATTAAATATTAGTATTTATATTATACAGTGATAAAACTAAATATGATTGTGTGGAACTTGTAAAGTGAGTTTTTAAAAGATAAAGATACATTTTGTGAAGGTTGGTATTTGTTTTCGAATTTGATTTGCGGTGATTAATTATATTCGAAATCTGCTATGAAGGGTTATATTTTTCGCGCGTATCTTGTATGTTTGTAATACTCTGTATTAATGGTACCTAACTATAATAGTTCTGTGAAGATTTAAACGCAAGGTAGGGTGTAAATTTTTACCGGTCTGGTCGTTCCAGGTGTATGGGAAACAGTCCAGGATATAGTATCTATTTGATGGCAACAGGCTCGCCTGCTATTACGTAGCACTGAAAATCATAGTTAACGAAATGTGGGTGTCAACACACCTCTGCCTAGCCCTTAAAGAATTTCCAGGCGTCAATATATATATGTATGATATGTACTAACGATGGCGAGCTTTTCAACAAGCATAAAAAATACAACATTTTCTAATTTGAAATTCATGGAATGTTTAATGAAGATAGTATGAAGAATTTCCATATTCCATAGATGAGGCATTCAGGCCGTAAATCCTTTGCAATATGCATGACGATAGCTTAGACCATATACTATATAGACACAGCTTCGGTGACAAAATTCATCACAAAAAACGGAGTGTAGAACGCGTTTTGTGTATTTTAGCTAATGACAATATTGTTCTTTAAACTGTCGATGTTGCATGTCATGGGATTTGTCAACATATGTCAACTTACACCGAAGTATCAGTCATTTTTTCGCCGTGTAGAAAGGACAGTTGCTGCTTCTATAGAGTTTGTATATAGTCTAAGGACGATAGTTTGAATGTAAGGACGGCGCTTAAAATCGAAAACAACAAAAGAAAAAATGCTCCAATACTGCTGTTTCCTGAACGTATTTGCTGTGTCATCTCGAAATATTGGCAAACACTTCCATTGTAGTTATATAATCTTGGTTCTGACCTTATTTTTTGCGCATGCAATCCTTCGAAGAGGCTAGCATTGAAGTGGCTATGTCGGTTTAGTACCCGACATATTTCTTGACCCTAAGTCGCGAGAGATACGAGGCCTTGACGTTCGCGGATTTGTCTGATTTGAGTTCCTCCGCTGTCGTAACACCGCGTTTTATGGTCAAAAGGCACTCAAAAAAGGGCATACTGCACATATACAAAAGTATATTTTGTGACATGACTGGGGTCAAATCTAATACCACACGGTGTTATGTCACAGAAGTGTAAATGTGGTATGGAAATTGATATTCAGTAGTAAAATAAAGTCTCCATAAAAATATGTAGCTAAAGGTGACCACAATTTTTGTGCTGGTCTGTTTTTACAAGGCAGACATAAAAAATGTTATTTTAATTTAATTTAAATGTTATTTTAATAAAATTTAATTCTGTTTATCTGCCAATAAACGTCCACTGCTAAACATAGTCCTCCCCCAAAGAGTGCCATGACGACCGATCTTGAGCCTTCACCATCCACCGACTTCCTGCAGCCGCTTTAATGTCATCGGTCCATCGAGTGGGGGCCCGTCCTACACTTCGTTTTCCAGTTCGCGGTCGCCATTCGAGATCCTTTACTCCCCAGCGGTTATCAGTTCTGCGAGCTATATGGCCTGCCCACTGCCACTTCAACTTGCTTATTCTAAGAGCTTTTGTCGGTAACCTTGGTTCTTTTACGGATTCTATCACGCAGTGGAACTCCGGACATAGCTCTTTCCATAGCTCGATATTTCCTAATTACATACCTATAAATATTGTGTTATTTAGAAAAATAGGTTAATTTCTTGTCCCGAAGTTCTTTTCGGGTACACCGAAACGTAGAACTGGTAAAAGCTTACAAATATTAATAAAAAAATTGCGTATTGCTGTCCACTGTTGGACTTAGGCATGTCCCAATGTGCGCTATTTCAGGGTGATTCCCTCGCCAGTCTATCGCAATCCATCCAGTCTATCCCAGTCACATTTTTACCTTTTCAGTCACATATTTTCCTCTTATAATTACTTTTGCGAGTAAGAGGGACGTATGATCATACTACTCATACTCCCAATTTAAGTTAAATGGTGTTAACCAGAGTGATAGGGTGTAGTGTGGCCGAGGGTGGAAGGGAGTGGTCCTCTACCTGTATTAGGGTGAAAGGATGACAACGCTGAATTGGCCCTCGATCTCACGTCAAAACAGCCGGGGTGTACATATTTAATGACATTAGTTTTGCACACGGCTTGTTTTTTTAGTGTGACGTGGGTGAGTTTGATTTTATAAGTTTATCGGCTTTGAGTGTAACTGTGAAACGCTTGGATATCGATGTTATTAGTGAAGCGATGGTCATCAGGACCTCCACAATTCACTGAAGATGTCGAAATTCTGTAGTTAGACGTCAGTTTTTTTAGGGCCCGTTAGGAAGGCAATAGACGAACGAACGGCGAGACATAAAGAGTTAAACTCCCTGTGTTCAGAATGATTATCCATTCTAAGACTAACCTAGCTAGCAATACTATAGCGGTAGTGAACGCGGCCGCTACGCAAGAGGCGCGAGTTCGATCCCCGCTCAGTGCATATATTTGTATGCATGAATATGTATATTTGCATTGGTCTGGGTGTTTTTATGTATATGTATGTATTTACAACAACAAAAAAGTATCTAAGTATGTTTATCCGCATTCTAGATTCCTTAACACAAGTTAGTTAAGCTAAGCTTACCATGTATCTAGATAGGGTTGTGTGAGATGTTATTTATCTATTCGATTACCAATAAGCCCCGAGCTCTTCTATGTTCCAAGGTAATATTGATCCTTATATTGAAATTTCAATAGTTACATATAAATACTGTAATGTGTTCAATTCTCATACTTAATAGAAAGTATCTCAGTATCTTATATTCACTCAAAATACTTCTAATATAGGTTCCAACTTCATTCAATGTTAGTTTTAAACAAGTATTTAATCAAAGTTATTTTCAGAACGAGTTAAATATTCGATTATAAATATGCTTTTGCTCACAGCTACAAGTTAGAATTGGTAGACCTTCTGACTTCGGAATCCTTTGACATTCAATAGCCTTTATATAGGGTGTTTAATTGTTTACACCCTGGATGCTCCGCCCGGGATCGATACAGCCCTCCGACCTTGAAGCGTTTCTGGAGAAAAATATATCACCAATCCTAGACATAGGTAACCTCTTTTGATATTCAGTGTTTGATGATAAAAATTACATTTCTGCGATTTCTATTATATAAAATATGTCGTAGAGTTATGAATTATTATGATAGTTGTTTTATAATTATACTTAAAGGGAACTCTTGTAGTGGTAAGTACGCCTTTGTGAAATATTTTGGCAGTAACAAAGTGGTTAACCTTTTTTGTAAAATAAGTTTCATATGTAAAAAGCTTTCACACACAAACATAATAATAGGTAGTTTATTTTTTTATCATAATCGACATATCTACTTATTAATTTACAACCCTGATACTTCTCTGGTGAGATTAAAATAATAACTAGATAGTATAATAAGAGTATACTTTTATCATTTTAATACATAGATACCAACCTGGGTTCTATTGAGCTGGTAATAAGAAAATAATAATATTAGTTTTTTGCAGATACACATGTTTTTTATGCTGAAATTATTCAGCTAAAAAATAGTTTGTGGCGAAATATATCAATTACTGCTGGAGACAGCAGAATATTTTAGACGTTTATAGATATTTTTTAACATCTCATAAAATTTATAAAAATGTTCAGCCTTGTCGGCTTCTCTCCTGAAAACATTCACTCTCCGCCAGTAGATTATGCCCTGTTTTGCAGTGTGCCAATCGATACCACTCGGTTAGATAAAGTGGTGCCGCCGTGTCTGCGGTTCACGGACTGAATTGCAAAGTACTACTGCAAATTCTGCATGCAATGAATAATGAATATACAAACGTGTCATAATACCCGTTACTTTCGAACTTTCTACAGGAACAGAGTTCTAGAAGATTTCACAGCTCAGTACTGAAGCTATAAAGCTGACAAAACTTCGGCAAATATACTTACGTATACAACGACAAGACACTTACGTCTTACTACACTTTGAGCTCATTTGCGTAAATAGTACCCAACTCCAACGATTAAACAAACTTTAGGCACTTTGAAATAACTTTATATTTCATGATATGAGACGACCAGCTTAGTTTTTAAGAAAATTAAGATATAATCCGTTAATAATATTAGGTCTTTGAATATTACACTACCGGCACAGTATGATGGCCGGTAAGTACTAAGAGAACTTGGCAGAGCTTGCTTGCTGTCTCTCTTGTTTACACGGCCGTTAAGTACCACCTTATCTACTACCTTATCAACTCAACTACAGATGACTAGACCGTTTTACTCGGTCAATATCGTAACTTAATTAATATGTCAAAACGGCTATCATAGCGTGCCACAAGTAAATGATTTAAACAACATCCATGTAAGCAGATTCTAGAATTACTGCACAATCAGGGACGGGAGCAGCAGTATTTATAATCCGTTAAAGTTAGGTACAGAATAATTTTGTATTTCTATACAGAAGGTCAGCAGTGTGACGCCCATTGGACACAATAACCTCTTCTAACATCAGGTCACAAGGCTACGTGATAGTCTGCCACCCAAGTGGTGTAAAAATACAACCATATAAATTGAAAAGAATCTGTCAAATAAAATCCCACGCCCAATCTTTTCTAATCTTCAAGCTGACAAACGTATGTGAAGGAAATATTCGACGTGCTCCATTAATTTCTGGCTTGACAATATATTGTAAGCATCAACTTTAGGAAAAAGCTATCCTCAACCAAATGGTTGTTTCGCTACATTGAATAAGGTTTTTCTTTTTCGTTTGAGCGGAGTTCTTAGTATGTGTATATTTATATAATTTAGGAAGAAGATCTGCTAACAGTCATGGTATTAATGACAGTCTACAAACAAGAAATCATTTCAATAACTCTCAGTGTTAAATATTTGGTTAAAAATGCTTTTAGTTTATGAGCTAGTAGCATATTTTTAAACAGATATGTAAAAACTGAAGTATACGTTCGACTTGGAGCCCTAGTTACCTTACAATTAGCTGATTAATCGAATTGAAATCACACGTTTTCACGACGTAGCGTTACGGTATCGAATCCCAGGTTGCACTATTGACTGTTTAAAAATTAAGTAGTTTATTTCAATATAGGATATAGGTTGCTATAGGTACTCAAAGATTATAATTTAGGCACAACTTATGTACGCAAAACACAACAGAATTCTCTTTAAGGCCTTTTTAAGGCAGAAAATGAACAGCTAAAATGCTAGCACAATTGAAATAGCAAGCTCCGATTGTATCACTACTTTGCACAGGCGTTTACGTCGGCCCGACAAAAGACTCGTCTCTTTGATTACCCTAACTGTGCCCTAACACGTAAGCAGTCTATGAGACTAACCTATATACAGGGTGAATTTTTCAACTGAGTGTGAAAAGCTAAATCTCTCTCCCAAAGGCTGCATTATTCTGTAGGTTTTGTTACACAATTCGATAGTGTCGCTAATAAGGAAAAAAATCTGGGAAGTTATGAAATCCGGAAAGATTTATATTGGATAAAGTAAATGCCCAAAACAGGACAGTCTCTTACAGGAAGAATGCCACTAAAAAAATTCTATGGAACCATCTATCAATTTCAACTAGGTTCAAGTCCCGTCTTGGACGCAACCTTAATCCATAGAAATACAATTAGCATACCAATTGCTTTATAATTTAAGAAAAGATATATTTAAATAATACACCTGTATATACGTATCCAGATTCACAAGCCCGCTTAAGCCGCGTACAGATGTATGAACATAGTGAACGTAAACATCAAACATGAACATTTGGTTTGTTCGTTTGGCTGGTTTACCGCTGGTGACCGAATTCATTTGATCATTTGACGTGTGACCGATAAAACATTAGGCCATTCTACAACTGATCGAAAGAACAATAATTGACCAAAAGACTTTTTATCAAACAAACATTGGTATTCTAACTTTTAAACTCTCGCGTTCCATGATATATAATTTAGAAAACGGGAATTAACGCGATCATGGTATAGGTACTTACATACCTTTGATTGCCTGACGTTTCGACCAGGTTACACCGGCCGTGGTCACGTGTCACTGATCGAATGAATGTTTGGTCGAAAAATCTGTATTTTCGCTTATATTTTTCGTGGACACCGCGCGCCCCGACACTGATAGATATAGGTTAGAAGGGTACCATTTACCCTTCGTGTTAGATTTCTTGTGCCAACGCAAGAAGAAATAGGAGCCCCGCGATGCTGTGCTCCGTGTTTTTCGACCAAACGTTCATTCGATCAGTAGTAAAAATACACTGGACCTGGACAAATTTCTTCGTACGTGTGTACACGGTTTTACGGTCTCTCTTAGAACTTTGTGCTACCGGACTTCCGGCCCAACTATGCTACATACAGCTCAATAATATATGTGCGCTCATGGTCCCAGTAGTATACTATTTTACCCCTATCTATGTTGATTATCTATGTAGTGTCGCTGTTCCCTACTAGGTATTTGCGGATGTTAAAGATTATATTTTCGTTTACGTCAATTTGACTTCACCTCGCCTGATGTTTCGCTGAAGGCAAAGTCTCAGGAAAGAGGCTCATCATTCATACACGCATCATAAGTCAACGTCAAAGTCAAAAATAATTTATTCTATATAGACCATTAAAACGGTACTTACAAAACGTCAAGTTAAAAAAAAATCTAGACTAGTTTAGCAAATGGACCACCGGTTCGAAACGCGGCCCCGACCTGAGAAGACTCCGGCAAGAAACTCAGCGGGCATTTGTATTGCGGCATAATGTTACAATGGCACCTTGACGGCCTCATCAAAAGAGGATTGTCGTCGCAGCACCGCGTGATACCCACCGGTCCGGTGCTGTGACCAAAATCCCCCTGCCCGGCTATGCACTTGTTGATCCCTGAACGCAATCCAACCGAGATTGGATTACTATGGAGGGTTTTTAGGTATTAGCAAGAGTGCACGGTGGTGCACATCCGGCCGAAATTTGTGACAAATTTGTGCCATCTAATTTCTATCACCAGCTAAATAGTCAGGTATGGTTTGGTTGAGGCCTTTCTTCAGCCAAGCCAATCTTCACTACAACTGGTGCAGCATAGTGCAGGCACCTCCTAAAATGCTGTAGTTTCGGCATAATACTGAACTTTCTGTCATATTTTAACTTAGGTTGATTATTTTATTATAAAGTTTCTTTTTATATAATTTTTTTTTCATTTAAACACGAGACAAATGTAGATTCGTCCACATTTAGCCTTAAGGATATAAATATTGTAAGTTGACATCTGAAAAAGTGCTGCAGTGGAGTTCGTTGCACCGTTTCTTCTCCATCAGCGCCTTGAAAGCGGTGGTAAATTTAGGTTTAGTATAATTTATTAATGACGTCAATAAGAAACTACCATGTTGTTCTAGATTGAATAATAATCTATGACTTTGAGTTTGACATGCCGGATTCTCGGAGGTCAGACGGTAGTGACTCTCACAAACACTATCAATCAATTATTAGCCTTCAGGGCAGTCCACTGCCTAACATATGCCTATCTTGAGAAGCCTTAGCCTACTATTTTCACGCTGGCCAGACGAGTTGGTACAGGATATTATTTCGAGTTTTCCTTCTTTCGCAGTGAAATCTTCTGCGTATTTTTCCGTTAGTCGTTCCTAGCGACACCCTTCGGATGAGATGGGGTGGTGATACTTATATTCTTTCTCCGTCGATACACGCTAAGATAACCGAAATCACGACAAAGAATTAAAGAGTTACCCCGGGTCTGAAAGCGCATGTAAAATAAGTAGGTCATATCCCCACGCGGAGTCCTTTAAAACATGACTGGCATGTTATGTACATGCCAGTCATGTTTTAAAGGACTTCGCTACGCATTAATGGAATAAAGAGCCTTTCTGGTATAATATAATGTTTTTGAAACAATGTTCTACCATTTTAATCTTAACAAAAAGCCACTTCAACAAAATTATAAGTAAGCACTGTATATGCAATCACCGCTCGCTTGTGACTCTTTAGAATTAAGAGCTAAATTTAAAGGTTTTTATAAAGAAAGGCGTGTTTTATTTATTTTTTTCTCATTTCTGCAAGGGGAACTCACTCACACGTACTAGCTTATCATATTTACACTTTGGCCTTGTGAATCGTGACAGTGGTGACCTAATAGGTTTAGCAGGCTATCCATATTTAGTTTATCTAGGCCGTCCAACCAAATCCTCGAGAAAACAGCCAGAGCCTCGCCACGTCCATCAGAAACTAACCGACTTCCAGATGAGGCAGGCTTTGACTAGAAGTAAGTAGGCCTAATACGATCATCGCATGATTTCAGATTGACATGGTCATTCACATTGTGTAATACTCACCGGGATATTTATCATGTTGTTCATTTTTACAAGCTTTTATTTAACTTGCAATGTATGTTTGTTCGGGTGGAATCTTACAACTCAATTTTAAGGCACTTGCCCTCAACCGATTGAGCTGAAATTTGGTATGCACGTACAGTTCGGATGACAATGCAAGAAAAAAAAAAAAAAAAGATTGTTTTTAAAAAGGTTTTTCGAATATATCTTATTATTGAGTAACCGATATTTCGGCGCTGTTATAAGGGCCATTGAGTACAGTTTGAGATCGCGGACAGTAATAGTGGCTTTTTACCAAAATCCGCCATATTGCTTTTTTTTTAAATTTTGGTATACCCAGTGTTACTCTCACAGTAAATACTCTCAAACTAAAATCCATCGAGCTGTTCAGGCTGCAGAGCGTGCCAAACAACTATACATACATACATACATAGTAGCCGTACCGGGTACGCATGGTACCGTGGTAGCCTAGTGGTATGGGTAATGGACTGCTGAGACGAGGTCTCGGGTTCGATCCCAGGTTTTACCACGGCACACACCAATAACTTTTTGATGCTTTTCGAAGTTATGTGTGTATTTATCGCAGGTTTATAAGTGCCCAGTTAATGGCAATAGCCTCGCCACCTATTACATTGGGACCTAAACATAAACTGGCGAAATGTGGGTGCTAGCACCTCTGCCTTCCCCTTCGGGGAATATAGGCGTGAGTTTATGTTATGTTACATACATGCTCTCGAAAAACATAACCCTCTTTCTGGCGCAGTCGGGTAATAAAAACGAACAACATGGTAAATATCCCGGTGAGTGTAACGCCAATACAAAATTCATCTCAATTCATCTCACGGCAGATGCTCCTGTCAAATAGAAAGCAAGAAAGATATATGAAAAAACATATATGAAAAATCAAACTTAAAATGTGAAACTCCTAAATAAATTAGAATGTTAAGTATGTAGTTTACACTTCAAAAGCAGGTTGGATTATCCGTAAGCAATTTGCCGCATTGCAACTTTGAATGTTTCCGAGTAACTTTATAAACTTTGCTAAGAGTTAATAATATTAAAGCTAATATCTCTTCTTTGAAAATGACTTCCATAAGGTGGCATTTTACCTCCATATGAGCGACATGAGCTATTTCGCGGACTAGGTGGAACCTCAGTGTAGTACAAATAAGTAATAACAGCCCGCCACAGGCATTCTGTGTGCATCTTCTAAAAAGTGTTATAATAAAAACATTTTTTTACATAACATAAACTCACGCCTTTATCCCCGAAGGGGTAGGCAGAGGTGCTAACACCCACATTTCGCCGGTTTATGTTTAGGTCCCAATGTAATAGGTGGCGAGCCTATTGCTATTAACTGGGCACTTATAAACCTGCGATAAATACACACACAACTTCGAAAAGCATCGAAAAGTCATTGGTGTGTGCCATGGAAAACCTGGGATCGAACCCGAGACCTCGTCTCAGCAGTCCATTACCCATACAACTAGGCTTTTAGCTTATGCTTTTTTTTTCTATTCATTAACAATCTTTGTATAATTAGAAAAAGCGTTAGAAATTAGCGCTTGTAAAACTTGAGGTATATATTCCCGCACCATATCCCTACTTCACTCGTACTCCAAAAGAGTTTATGTGTGACAAAAAAAAATCTCCAGTGCAAACGTAGAGAAATTCCTAGTAGGTTTTTTTTGGATGCAACGCCAGGGGAGTCACCCTCGTGCTTCCAACTCTATAATCATAAAGTTTCTGTACCGTCAGTGTAGAAGACAAAGCAGGAATAACCTTTAGTCTTCCCACTGACAGTACAAAAGATCTCCAGTGATCTCTGGTTACCCAACTCACCGCCGGGAACACAACACGAGGTTATTATGGCCGTGGTGTTCTGTAGGGCGGTGATACTTCCCCAGTCGGACTACTCATTTGGAAGAAAGTACCGTCGTGTCCTACTTCCTTAGGAAGCAATTTTCTATATTACGAAAATTGCTACTAATATTTTTTTTCTACGTTTGTCCCTAAATTAAACTATTTTTTATTGTACCTACTGTCGAACGAGTACAATATATTATTTGAATTCAAACATTTCACGAATATTTTCCGGGCGAAGAAAATTAAATCTAAAGGTTATTGTACTTACACTCCAGATATCTGACGTGTCGCCCACGCGTACTCAATGCTCGGTATAATGTAATTAAGCCTACAGGTTTTGTCTCGTAGGTGTAGGTATTGTCCTACTTTGCGGAGTTTTTGCAAACCATTCCCTTCCTAAAGGCAATTTTAATATATTTCAGTCAAGTTCGGTTGGCAAACTTCGGAATCTGTCTCTTAGAAATAATTCACTTATTATCCAGTTAAAGTACGACGAGGGCTAATCATGTAGTTCCCGACGAGAAATGGGGATGGAATTATATATATGTCGCAGCCACATTGTATAATCTGCCATATTAAATTACGGCTTTGTTTTGAAAAGCGACGGTTCAACGAGTAGCCGGATTGAATCCAATTTGGATAGGTTAGGTTAGAAGGTCTAGTGCAGGAGCGGAGCAGACCGGATAAAAGCATCGGTAGCTTAGTGGTTAAGGAGTCGCGCTTACTATCGAGAGGTCCCGGGTTCGAATCCTGGCCATTACAATATCCATGTGAACCCACTCCTAACACTAGCAATTTAGCTTAGTTGGAGGGGTTAGAGGGAATATTAGTAATTTCGGTTGATAATTATTCTATTAACAAAAGGAGCTCCCGCATTAGCCTTCGTGGTTATTTTATTTTTATAACCATAACGATCATTAATTTTTAAGTACTACGGCTAGCCGTACGCTGCCGTATTTTACGGCTAGCCGTAATGTAATATGGCGGATTAAACAATGTGGCTGCGACATACACATAAGGTGTATAGCTCTATCTCTTTTTCTCGAAGGAATGAAAGTGAGATATATTTACAAATTGTTATACACTCTATATAGCTCCATCTCCCTTTCTCGTGCAATGGTCTTCACGCAAAATGTTTTTAACTAAAAATGTATGAAATAAACAAATAGCTCATATTACTAAGTGCTACTAAGTACCCACTCACCTAAAATTACACTGCTTGTCAGCATTATCTTCCATCTTACACCTCCACTCCGCTCCTGTCTTCGGACGATCCGAACAGCGCCGATGTCGTCCGAACTCTTCCGATGTAACACGAACACTTCCGAACACTCACGAAGAATTAAATGTTCAGTTTTTTTTTTCTATACGGCACACTACGATTTGTGACACTATTTGGTTTCCATCATCTTTCTTTTTATTTCACTTGTTGTATGATAAACTGTTATTGTGAGATTTATTAGGTAAGTCCTTGTGTAGTAACATGAAATACGGAAACATTTTGTTTTAAACTCCAAAAAAAGGGTACAGTCGGCAAAAGAGATACGATTGCACTCTGCATAGAAAGTTATATGTAAAGGTGCAACCGTATCTCCTTTTTCGACTGTAAATCCAATAATTATACCATCTGGGCCCTGATTGTGCTATTATCTTTTTCATGGCAAACCCACTGTAACCACTGCTATTTAACTATAGACTTTACCATTATAATGTTAAAGTCTAAAATTGAATGACAATCTTGTAGAGTGAATGAAAAATGTTAAAAACTTTTTCTTTTTTCATTTTGTAACTTAAGCTTATAGCAATTAAGTCAAAAATGTTATGCAATGTCAGCAGTATGACAGTGTTATGTTTTGAATTAGCAGATTCGGGGGCCTGGTTGTTATATCTAGTTACAATTAGATGAAAATGGAGAGGTTTCGTCTCTGCCTATCTTGAAAGGAAAAAACTTTAGCGTATGTACGTATAACTAGGTAAAACAGCTAGATGGCTAACGATCGTTTAATAATTTAGAAAATTTACAAAAGCTGCTGAACTCAAAAATATTTTCATTGAAAGAATCTATAAAAATAAAACAGAACATAAATCAACAACGTGGGAATCCTACTAAGTAATATTATAAACGCGAAAGTTTGTAAGTATGGATGGATGGATGGGTGGATGTTTGGTACTCTTTCACGAAAAACTACTGAATTTTAATGAAACCTTACAATCACACATAGGCTATAATTTATAATTATTAGTTTTGATTGCCTCCGTGGCGTGGCGGTAGTGAACGCGGCCGCTACGCAGGAGGCGCGGGTTCGATCCCCGCTCAGTGCAAATATTTGTATGCATGAATATGGGTATTTGCATTGGTCTGGGTTTTTCTATGTATAATATATGTATGTATTTACAAAAAAAAATGTATCTAAGTATGTTTATCCGCATTCTAGATTCCATAATACAAGCTAGTTAAGCTATGCTTACCATGGATCTAGATAGCGTTGTGTGAAATGTTGTGGAATATTTATTTATTTATTTATTTATTTATAACGATAAGCGATATAATAGCAAAAACCGACATCCATACGGACAGAGCCGCGGGCGAAAGCTAGTATCATATATTCCTAAGTTGCTAATTTATTTATTTTTTTATTAAAAAAGCTTTTATCAAATTTCTAAAGTATTTTTACCTATATTATAGATCATGGATGCTGACGCTTTACGGCTTAGCAGCCTACTGAAGCTATTTTCACAAGCCAAGTTATAAATCTATATTATACCTACACATCTGTATTTTTAACTTGGTAAACAAATAAACAAACAGACATAAAACTGCTAAGGTAGGCGCCTTTAATCATAATATAAATCCGCTACCTTTTTGGGCTAATCTCAATGTTTACCAAGGCAACATCCCTTCAGTTGCGGTGAATAAATTAAGTAAATAAGTAAACAAATATTTTAGATTTATAATAAAATTTATTAAAATTGTAGAAATTCCTCGTTCCAAAACAGTCTGAACCTCACGGGCATCCAGTACTGTTTTTTTTTTTAAATTTAAGTAAGGTTAGTACTTAGAAATATAATATCAGTCTCATGACCATAACTAATTGACATAAAATAATTTTTAAACTCTCGCGTTCCATGATATGTAATAAAGAAAACGGGAAATAACGCAATCATGGTATAGGTACTTACATATGATTACCTTTGATTGCCTGACGTGTCGGCCAGATTACACCGGCCGTGGTTACAAGCTGACTAGCTCAGCGGTGCACGCCCGACGTCTTCGAGTCCATGGGGTAGTAGGTTCTTCATCTACCCGCACATTTTCAATATTTTCTTTTCGCCATGTACGGTCACATACCACACTCAGTGTCCTCTGTAAACAAACTGTCTGGTGTCTATCCGACAGCGCAGAAAAGCGAGGTTGCATGTTTTTATCACTGGATTCCATGTTTCAGATAATTTAAACCCATCTTCCCGATAGAAATTTTTGTGTGTCTTGATTTCAATCGCTTCACGTACAGCCCTTGAATGAAAGTAATCTTGGCGAGGACTTGCGTATGGTGGAATTCAATCCAGTGATTGGTGCCTGCTTCTAGCAGGTGCTCTTCAATCACCGATTTGCTCGTCCGGCGATTCTTTATAGCTATATATATACCATGATCGCGTTAATTCCCGTTGTCTTTATTGTATAACTCAAAAGTGACTGACTGACTGGCATAGTGATCTATCAACGCACAGCCAAAACCACTGGACAGATCGGGCTGAAATTTGACATGCAGGTACATGTTATGATGTAGGCATCCCGTAAGAAAGGATTTTGATTAATTCTACCCCCAAGGGGATAAAATAGGGGATTGAACGGCTACTAAAGCTAGTTGGCGGCGACATATATATTCTAAATAATTGAGTGTCAGGTTAATGTAACTATTGACTTGTGGCAATGCAAGAGGTCATTACATTAGCTCTGTGTGTAGTTGCTATCTCAGGTACGTCACTGACAATATATTAGAAGTGCCTTTTTCGTTTACCATTCTTGAGATGGGGAGTAAACTATTGAACTCGCGACGACCAAGACGCGTCAAGTAACCAATCATATTACCTAAGTGTATAGTAGTTTTTGCGTCCATCGCAAATAAACAGACAAGAATTTCAATAATATTTTTTTTTGCTATTCATAATTGATAATAATAATCTAACATAATCCATAACATAATCCGGATCAAATATTATTGTTATTATGAATTGATTATAATGAAATAATTAAATACTGGTAAATAATAAAAAAAAAAGAAAAAAAAACATAATCCAAGTATTTTTTAATTATCTCCAATATACAGATACGACTACTTTACAATTATGTTTGTTTTTTCTATCAGTCTGGAGGCCATATTTCCCAGCAGCTTCGTCATGTGCAAGTCTGGACCATCAACTAAGCACATCGACCCACAGACGGCGTGCGGTTTAGTCGGTTCGAGTCCGACATAACCTCCCGACGGCTCCGAAGGGGGGTATACGTGGGGATTACCCGAACGTAAAAAAAAACCATCAACCAACATAAATGCGACCTGCATCTTTACGCAGATGCTGAAATCGGGGTGACCGACAACATGCTTTCTTCTGGAGTGATATCGGCAGTTGCGTCCAATGTCAGGAGAGCTCTGGGGGGCCGCTCTGCGGGCGCGGCGAGATGAGCGAGACAGACTCGCTGACATCGCTGCACGCACTCGAAGGCGGCTGGGGCGTCGGAGGGCGCAAACCGACCTCCGCCCCCCATGAGCGCGGGCCTGAGGGTGACGGATGGAGCCGCCCGTCACCCTAGCAGAAGCAGGCCACGGCGGCGGCGCACATCGTAGGACGATGCGCGCCTCCCCACACCGGGGTTGAGTCGGGGACCGCGTGGTCCCCCCCTCCCGAGGAGGGCCAGACCAAGAGGAATGGCCCTGGCTCAGCCGGGGTGCGAGGGATATGTCGCATGACAACCTCACCTTCGGCCTAGCACTACGACCCAGAAACGGCGTGCGGTTTAGTCGGTTCAAGTCCAACATAACCTCCCCCTCCGGCTCCGGAGGGATGGGTATCCGTGGGGAATACCCGCACGTAAAAAAAAGGGGGGCCGCTCTACCACATTCGGGACGTGGTAGGAATCTGCTCGTTCGGAAAAGGATTTCGTCTTTCTTAGTATCCTGGGGTCACCACGCGTGTATCAAGTTACAGTTCTTGGATACAACAGAACGATTAGTATGTTCATATTTATTGCATTTAAGTTTATAAATGATATTGTGTTAATTAAAATTGATATTATATAACCACCATCACAGCTAAAAATTCCGACCTCCGTTCTCATATGCCTTCAATTCCGTTCCATACTTGATTTATCTTGGCTTTCACGGGAGCGCCTGATTTGTGCCTCCGCTAGTCACCCATCAACAGTTGTAAACATTTGAAGATGAGGTTCGCTTGGGCCCCAAAAACCTTGGTGGAACCAAATACACCCACATATTTTGAAGAGTTAATGAAATAAATAAATGTAATCAAAATAAAACCCAATATGTTAGAGATCAAAATACTTGGCACTTGACTGTGATGTATTACTATCGACCCCTGCGACCTTCATCCCTATTTTGGCCCGGAAAGTAAATATCCTCAAATCAACGTCTACACTATACTAACTGCATTATGAAATGTAGACCTTTTCCTTGAGCTAGGAATAATCAACGAAATATCTTTATTCTAGACTGTACTGTGATGTAATAAAAGAGAATTACAGCATGCACGTGGTTACGGTACGAACAGGTATTGTCTGATATTGTATAGAAACTCAAAAGTAAATTATCGTAAACAAGCTTTTTAGCCTATGCTTATAAATTTTGTTACAATGTATGAAATAAATACTCTTGAAATTTATAAACTTGATAACTCATTTATCCAAAAATAAACTGATTATAAAGTTTTTTACAATTGAAATTAAAAATAAAATGTTATGCGTAAAAGTTTGTATTTTTTTTTAATTAATACCCCATTCGTATAGTAGCTAGTCAAAAAAACAAATCTACTTAAAAAGTTAATATTCAAATTTTAATTTCAGCACAAACAATGATATTGCTCGTTTTTCAGTTAATTAGTTTTCTTAAAATGAGATTTTTAGTAGAGTTTTTCTCGGTTCGAATCAAAATATTAAATAAATACTATTACCATGAATAAACTGAGCAGTTTATCAATTTATAAAAAAAAACTACTTTAAAAAAAAGCGACTTCAAAAACAATAATGTATAAAATAACTTAGAGAAAAATAACTGAATTTACATATTTACTGTTTGAATTTTAAATAAAATAATACAAAAATTTTCATACAATGAAAGCTACTAGAACAAACTACATAATTTTTTTATAGAACCAAATGGCAACTATTTCGCAGCGAACTAAGAAAAATCACGTAAATCGGATAGTAAATCGCAGAGTAATATAGTAATATAAATAAAAAAATACCGATCGAATTGAGAACCTTCTCCTTCTTGGAAGTCGGTTAAAAAAGTATCTTTCGATTTAATCACAAGGTACAGCTGGATGCCCACTGACTTGTACAATAACTTCTAAAATATATTATATTTCTTATGTGAATATATTAAATATAAGCATCTAGCGGCCTGGGAATAATTCAGTGGTGATAATAATCACAATAACCCGACAAAATTGATATTTCGACGTGTCATTTGGTTTAGAAAAGTCGTGACGTGACGGTAACCTACTTAAAGATCTAGGCCTATCGAGAGCTACAATAAGCTCATCAATAGGACGAATGTCTAAAGTGGCACTAGTCGGTTCGCACCAAATTTGGTTAGGCAGGGAGGGGAACTTGGGTAGTGATGGTGAGTGTTGATGTACATTAACAAAAGGGGCCCCCCCTTCTAAACCTATACCTGGATCGCAAGTCCCAGGCACTGTCCCGAGTTGGGCGCGATGGACCAGGCACCCACACGGAGAATCCATGGATTGCTAAGAATATCGGTTTCTTAAGTAAGAATACCTATACTAAACTCATAATTTCGTCTGTGTGCATTAAACCTTATTCGTAGTACACTTTGCCAATAATATGTAGTATGAGTGAGTGCTGTGACACAGAACTTTACTTTGGGAGGAATATAATAGCTGTTTTATATAATCTGTGATAGTGTATACTGCCGTTAAATAAACGTCTATACATACAGTGGATATTCGGCTTTTGATTTAAAACGTCGGGAAGAAGAGTGAGTTCTGTTAACATTGGCTTGTTTTCTGTTTATAGAGCGTTCTCTCTATAGCACAACGCATGTTCTAGAGTAGTTAAAACCAAAGCTACTATTTGCATGTTTTTGAATTACAAATGGTTTTAACAACCCTATAATAGTATCCAACTATCAGTCGATATGTGATAGAAAGAACCTACAAAAGAGAAGCAAGTCTGCTACTTAATGTTCTTATTAAGAAAGAGAGAAAGGACTTGTCCAGTCAAACAGGCCTGTTCATAATGGACAAACAATAGCTCTACCGCCTATTATTAAAGCAACCTACTTAATGACCGTCTGGACCAGTGCACATTATTTTCATTATCAGACAAAGTACGCAAATTACAATTTTCGGGTCACGATCTCAACAAAACGACCCCGACCTAAAACGATATTTTCCCGGGACAAACGCCAAATTTCAATAAAACTTTTTCACTTGAAAAACTTCCATTACTGTTTTCGGCACCTGGGATATAAATAACAGGCTTCAGAAAAACTTATTTTTCTTTGTATATTTATTGACTAGGTTTTTACTTAAGTTTATACTAGCTGATGCCCGCGGATGCATTCGCATTAATGACAGTTATTGGGACCAAAAGACCTATTTATTTTCAGATCTACCTACCTAATACACAAAAGAATTCATTAAAGGGGTTTGGTTACAAAGACACGAGAATTTTATATAGATGTAACCTAAAGTTAAGTGTGAGGAGAATCTTAACTTAAGCTGGCTAATCTTAGAATAACTCACTAGGACTCCTAATGTTCAATACAATGTTTAAAATGAACAGTTCAATTTAACCAGTTAAACTGCTCATTACCGAAAGCGTGACGGCTGAAGATGTATTCGATGGAAATGCAGTGGACAAGCGAGACCTTCAATATTTAACTTCAACGAAGTCTGAAAGTAGTCTACCCTCAGACCACGACAACCCTTAGAACGCCTATTATTAAGTAACCAGGGTAATCACGCGGCAGTGGTCACGCTGCATGCATCACTAAGCAGATTAACCCTATCCTGCCGCCACTTTATATTCGCGTTAAAATCACCCGTCCTCTGTAAACTGATTAAATTTTAAAGCGAATATTAACCAGTTTATCGATGTGTACTTAATCATTCAGCCATGGAAACAGCCGGCCTACCATGAAATATGCATGAGAATTTTCGGGTAATCGTTTTATTGTATAAAATGCATATAGCTCGCATTCGGAATCTAAGCGAGTGTGTATGTCATTTATTGTTATTTAGTTAACTAAACGGCGCCATTCAATTAACGTCCTGTATAATATTCAGGAGTCTCGTTCATTACATCATTTAATAACCTGGCTGGCTATTGCTTAGGCCAATCGTAAGATGGGGCACTACCCCGAAGTTATAAAGAAAATTACATACATACATATATATACTTACACCTGTAAATCTCCGAGGGGGTAAACAAATGTGTATTCACAGAAAATTAGTGGTAGGTTTATTGTGATAGTGACTTGGTTAGGTTAGGTTAGGTTAGATTCTTGGTTATTTTGTTTTATAATCATGTAGAAATAAGTCATATTTCTAACTCTTTAATTAAATGGCTAAGCAAGTAGTTAAACGTCATCGATCAAAGCTAAATAGGCAAATGCCTAGCCGTTCAATTAAATGGCTGAACGCCATTCAGGCCGTTAGTTGAACGGCGCCGTTCAGTAAAGTGCCTAGGCAGTTAATTGAGCAGCTGATTAAGCTAGTTGGCGGCGACATGTACATGACGATGTAGACACGCTATAACATAGGCCGTGATGGGACGTATAAAACATTTCAGAAAGTTCCAACTGTCTGGTAGCCAAGGATTGAGAGCAGAGGAGAGAGACTGTCCTAAGTGAATGGTATTTCAGTAAAACTCTCTGAAGTTTCCGCAAATATCACTAAAACTATTGCTATACATTTAGCCCGATGTTTCAGCTACAATTACGATCCTTAGTTATCCCGCGACCACCGCTACTGCAAATATCAGGTTAAAATATGAATATTATACCAAACAAATCGCAATGGAATTCGTTAAAAAGTCTATTTTAAATAAATGGTGTAACCTCACTGGACTGGCATATTCCTCAATCGACTTTTACGACTTGCCCCGAAAGATAAATAAAATTCATCCCGATATTATTCAGAACGTCAGATGTTAAACTCAGTTTTTCACAAGCAGAACGACAAAAGTAACGATATAAAAAGTTTCTTTTATTTCACAGAAATTTTATGAGGAACAACGTCTCTTATACCCTTATTTTGGTATAATAAAGCATGAATAATAGACGAGCATGCAGCATTCCTCGAGACGTTTGGCAATTCCCTACAAATTATGTATCATAAACAAACCTATACGTAGTTGTACACACTCCAAGAGCAATGAAAAAATTTTCTTGTGTCAACAGATCTTTTATTCTTATGATAGTTCATGTTTAACAATTTATGTACCTAATTCACTTCTTATTTGCAACATGGCGAGAGTAGAATTCAATCATTGTTGTTCATTCATTCAGATAGACTGCTATGTTTAAGTGCCGATCAGAAGGCTTGCTATGATGTGTTAAAGAGTTCTTATACCGGTGAGAGATAGCGTATACGGGCCGGAATATCATGTGGTACCATACACCTAAGGGGGCCCAAGATATAAGGAGCCCTATACACCTATGGGGCCCCATACAACCTTACCTCCTTGCTAGATCACCTGATTAACGGACGACATTCTGCGGCTGGCATGTCAGACTTTGTTTCGTCATATGGGGCAAAATACCTGTTATTTATTCATAGGTGTATATTTATATACATGCGCATGTCACGGAAAAATAAATCACATGTCAGTTAACAGCCACCAGCTAGTGAAATATTTCCCAGAAAGAAAGTTCAAATTAAATGTCCATTCTTCATACTAATTATTCTAGTTTCAAGGACTTTGCTGGAGGCAAATTGTGAGTGTGATTACTGTACGTCACACTTTTAGCGAAGTTTTAATTAATTTTAATCCGCAGCGAGAAAATGTCTACTTTATTCTAATTGAATTTGAAACAGTACGAAACGCGAAATGTTTTATTCACATACAAGTTTCTGCGTTCTTTGAGTTTTGAAACATTCTGCACAAAAATTTAAATGTATGAAGGCAATCGATAAAAGATTCAAAAGTTACATAAGTATAGAAGAATTATATAGGGTGAATTTTTCAAGTGGATGTTGATGGTCAAATTTGAACGTATGAGGAGTAGCTATAATTACTCAAAGGAGTCTTGGGGCTCGATTTTGAGGAAAACTATAAATAAATCACAATTTCAGGTATGTTTTCTTTTAGAACCACTTTTGACACTTAGATACACTGATCCCAACGATACAGATGCTTTTAGCAGTCACGGTCATATTTTTTTTCGATAAAACCTTGATCTATCTATAGAAGCCGACAAGATTACATGTTCCTCCAGTTCAGTACCATTTTATCAAATTGAGGAAAAAGACATTTGTTGAACAAGGCGTATTCGGTTCAATGAACATAGGGTGATAACTTTTACACCATCCTCTATAAAAATATGTATCTCTATACAAGATAAATATATCAAACGAGCCCAACCAACTAGAAAGAAATCATTTACGAATAAGCTTCAATGTCAGAGAAAAGCCACTGGGATTATGACTTTGGCATAAATAAAACGAAGATCCAAAATATTATTCGAACAATAAGTAACACATTTGTTCAGGATCCCGGTCCATGTTTCTTAGAAACAATACTAATACAGGGCTTATCAAAATAGATTGCTTCTGCCGCTATAGTGGATGATATTAAATTTTATTCTTGCCGGCTAATTGAAATTTGGCTGACAGTAAGTGCCTTACTCTGAGAAATATATATTGTCCGATATAGAAATAAAAGGTATTATACCTTCATAATTTTATTGATTACATTGGGACTTATCTTTTATTGAAGTGAAAACTTTTCTTAGATTTTTTTTTGGACACCACCCAATCTTACATCACGGTGATAAAACGACATAGTAATTAAATTCCATTTCACAAATTCATTATTCAATTCACTAAGCATCAAGTGTACCTGCTTGCTGGTGGAGTCCCAAGTCTAGGCCCAAAAGATCTTGGTGAGGCCCCATATATCTAATTTTGTTATGTACGTTTAACGATGATAATTCACTCGGTTCCGAATTCACCCCGCTTTTTGCCCCACATTCCTGAAATTTCCATAATCGCCTTGTGTTAAATTAAATTCTTGCTTCGTCTCACATTGTAATCGTTCTTAAAGTACAGCTAACAAAAAGAAGAGAAATAAAATTACTTTTAACAAATTTAGTAGCACCATCTTTTTCCTCACAATATTAATTCCGGTTACTACGATTGCTTGTACTGTGGAACCCGGGGTCCCCTCTCCTTCTATTTATCTTGACTTGGCTTTTTCATGAGGGCCCGACAGGAAAGCCTGTGACTAGAACCTCGTTCATTGATCGACAGGTGTACTGTACCAGCTCCCGGATCAACAGCTCGGCATTAGTTGATTGGCATAGCCTTTGAAGATGTTAAAAGGACTCTATATTTACAATCTTATTCCACATTATATACCATAATCTTCTGCAATATTTTTTTATTAAAAGGGTTTTTGTTGTATCACTTAAAAATCAACACAAATTTTCACCACATAGAACTCATAATACCTTCCAAATAACAATTAGCAACAAACATGTAGGACTTTTCCGCTGGCCCGGTTAGTCAGCTGACCGCCTCGCAGTCAGCCAACGCTCGATCGATATTCACCAACATCTGACTTGTTGAGACGGTGAGTCTGGGTTGCCTATGACTGGTGCTAACCTCCTATTGTAAAGTAAATTTCAGAGGATATATAATAATATATAATATATTACATAAATTTTCTTAAAATCCAAGCTGAAAATAGGAAAACTGGCCCAAAGAGAAATACAACATCATCAATAACAGCACGACAATAAAGCTTGCAGTTTGAAACTCGACATTCGTTCTCCATATTAGGTACTTTCTACAGTTTACTTAATTATGGCTATTTATTAAGGAAACGACTACAGTATATCTTTCTTACAAAAAGCAATCAATAAATCTTCTATTATATTTTTTTATACCACTTAGGTGGCAGACAAGCACACGGCCCACCTGATGGAAAGTGGTTACCGTGGCCTATGGACGTATGCAATACGTCACAACGTGACTCCCTTCAATTGTGCGGCCGACCCTGTAAACACAGACAGTTACTGTGCCCTCAGCGTAGAAGAAAAAGCGGACATAGCCTTTGGTGATCCCACTGACAGCACTGAAACTCTCCAGGAAGCTCTATCTGCTCTACTCACCGCCGGGAACACAACACGAGGTTATTATGGCCACGGTTTTCTGTAGGGCGGAGTTACTTCCCCAGTCGGACTGCTCAATTGAACGGAAATACCGTCGTGTCCTACCTCCTATGAATTCTCGTGTCACAATGGTCGTTTCCATACTCCTCCGAAACTACTAGGCCTATTTTCATGAAATTTTGTGTGCATATCGGGTGAGTCTGAGAATCGGCTACTACCTATTTTTCATACCTCGATCCGCGGGAACCGACATCCACGCGGGCGGAGCCGCAGGCAACAGCTAGTAATTAAATAAATATATCCCAACTATGGAAAGAAAGCTGAGCTATGTTTGTCAATTAGCACATGTACCGCCTCAGGTGGCGTTCAGGGCTCAGATATTTTGGTGATGGCTCATGCAACCTCAATATAAATGTGTGTCATAAAATAAAATTCTGTTACGTCCTGCATACCAGATGGTTTACTATCCAGTCACTGAATAAATTTTGCGTTTTCTTCACTGCGGATATAAATGAGATGCACTTATTTCAGAGTACCTGAGCGACCAAGCTTAGTTTGCGGAGTACGTTTATTTTTCTCTGCTGTCACGAGCTTGGAGATATACTTTGAGCAGTAACGCGCGATAGATTGCAATAGGATCTTCAGGTAAATTTATTATTATTACAAAGAATTAACAGATCTACAAATGTAGGCTTAATTCACCTTTTCACCATACAACACTATTTAATAAGGAAATAATAATTAAAGAGAATGGTCTCAGGTTCAAATCTCGTCTTGGCTGTTCAATTTGCCGATCTAAATTTACAGAAATAGTTATCACACTAATAATAAATCATTTAGTATGATAACTATTTTTATAAATGATTAATTTTCTTCTGGTTTGAGATTTGCAAATGGGTACCGCCTGCTATAAAGCTTATTTCGATCTTTTCAGCATCAGTCGGGTTTTTATTTCTAATAATTTATTTTATTTCAGGCTGCTAGTTGTGACTATATATATTTTTGTAATCTTCTAATTACCCCGCGTGATAAATTTCAGTTAGTTTTTTTTGGCGCCGAAAAACCAACATTATAGCTTTTGTTCATATTTTATGTTCCCAATAACACTATGGCAATAAATACCTTTCATTTAAGACATGAATCATTGAAATCCGTACGGTGCTTCAAAAGATATGAGGTAATAAATAATATTACAAACATACATACATACTTACAAAATCACATACAAACATGCATACATACATACAAACATTCATACAAGATACGCGCGAAAAACAAAACCCTTTTTGACAGTCCGGTAAAAAAATCATAAAAATTCAGCAAAGCAATTTTTAAGCCTATTGAATTGGTTTAGGATTAGTGTGTAGCAGTCACTGACACTGATTTATAAAAAATGATAGCCAAAAGTAGATGTAAAAGACATTTTTGCCTGTCCTTCAGGGATAAAAAGGCGTGACTTCATAAAGAAAGTTAACTAAATGTCCTATCTCTCAGTCCATTAAATTTCACAAAATGACTGTACACCCGTGAGAATTGTGAAACGGCCTTGAAGTCTTCCGAAAGGTTCAACGCAGGTAGGGCCGAGTATTACTGTCGGTTTACCCCAATTCATAGTTCACGAACAGTTTGTGGTCACTTAGATAGTTGTTAAAGACTTTGGCGCACAGCAACGTGGAACTTGTAAACTATTTTACTACTAGTAATGCCTAGATATTGCTAATATCTCGATATGATGATAGGATGTAGGATTCGACGTTATTTCCGTCCAATTGAGTAGTCCGAATGAGGAAGTACCTATGCCCTACAGAATACCGCGGCAATAATAACCTCGTGTTGTGTTCCCGACGGTGAGTACGGTAGCCAGAGCTCACTGGAGAGTTTTTGTGCTGTCAGTGGGAAACCAAAGGCGGTTCCTGCTTTGTCTTCTATACTGACGGCCCAGAAACTCTCAGTGTTTACAGTGTCAGCAGCACGAGTGTGACCCCCCTGGTGTTGCACACGTCCATAGGCTACGGTAACCGCTTTGCATCAGGGGGGCCGTCTGCTTGTCTCCCACCTGAGTTGTATAAAAAAACTAAGGTTAGTTATTTAGAGATTGGTGTCCTAAATTCAAGTTAGTGCATATCTTTCCCGGGTCAGCAGGGTGTAAAGGAAATGTCTTATGGGCCATATCACATCGGGGCACCCGAAGATTTGACACAGCGTTGGTTTGGTCCGATATGACTGCCCCGTTGGGCCCCCCATATCCGAGGGAATATAATTAGCGCCATCTAGAAATACCACTTCGCTATTTACACTAAAATAACGACACAACTGTAGAACATTCACCAAGCTTAACCAAGAGTACCCTATTCCTTCACAGCAGTGACCTTTGGAAAAAATTACAAAGTAGTAAAAAAACAGTACTTTGTATTTAAAAAGCTATTAGAAAACATTACAGGATATTTAAAATCTATTTAACATCGTAAAGCCTAGCATTCACGGTAAAGACAAATGATATTTTAAAAGGGACATTTGCTCAAATATCCATTAAAAACGGTTTTGACACACGACGGAAGATTAAAAACTGGGTCTGAGGATGACAGAATTTTAACCAAAAGCTCCTCTTTATAAGAAGCGAGTAGCGTACTAAGATTTAATTTAGTATATTAGTATGTGCTAGAAGCGTTCTCTCTTGAGATTGACTTGGCTTCATACTCCATCTATATGACGTGGTTAATCCTGGTATATTAATACTGAAAATGTTACCTCCGTATGATAAGAGGAACTAATTTAGCTTGAATGAACTATTTTCACTCATTCAGTGATCGGCAGGTGAACTACCAGATCATATGCCATCAACAGCCGGCCATTAGTTGGTTGGCATAGCCCCTAAAGACGTTAAAAGGACCCTATATTTACAATCTTATTCCACATTATATACCATAAACTTCTACAACAAAAATTTTATTAAAAGGGTTTTTGTTGTACCACTTAAAAATCATCACAAGTTTTCACCGTCTCGAACTTATAATACCTTCCAAAAAACAATTAGCAACAAACATGTGGGACTTTACCCCTGGCCCAGTTAGTCAGCTGACCGTCTGGCAGTCAGCCAACCCTCGATCGATATTCACCTACATGACACACCTATCTGACTTGTTGAGACGGTGAGGTGTATCGGCTTGCACGTGAGATTGACTTTGCTCCATACATCCCCATCTATGTAACGTAGTTAATCCTGATATATTAATACTAAAAATGTTACCTCAGTATGATAAGAGGAACTTATTCACCTTGCATGAACTATTTCCACTGGAAATGTGACCTTGAGCTATTTCTCTTACAAATTTTCGAAATTCGAATCCATTCTCAGAGGTATCCACAGCACATATCCATAGCCCGCAAAGACTCTCAACCAAAGCACGTATCTTTCTACATGAAAAAGTACAGCTTAGCTGAATCCCTTTCCACCAGTGCTATGCCATGTGGATCAATGAATATGATGGGTAAAATTAAACGCATCCATAGCAACGTAGCATAGCATATCTCAGGTGGAAAGGCAGCCTTATAACGACTTATATTTTATTACTTGCCCATGTCATTTGAGATGAAGAGCTTGTCTTACACACTGTAGCTCTCAAACAACAATGAAAAGACTGTTTCGTAGTAAGTAGTGTTTAAGTATTGATTGAAACTTTACCCACAAAGAGGCGGTGAGTCGCCTGCAAACTTTTTGTTCAATACAGCCTTCTATAAGTGTTGAAGTAAATAATAGTGCTGATTCTGTTGTCTCACTAAACAGAACTATATCTAAAATTTAAATCGATTTAAATAGAAAAAATTGAATCGGTCTAGGCAGGGCTTGAAGCTAAGCTTTCTGATTTCTCCTTCTAGATCTGTCTTTAAGAAGACAGTGGAGTGTGTAAATCGATTATTCTTTTTCTATTTAAATCGATTTCAATGTTTAACTTAAAAAACATTTCAAGTTATATCTAAAATGATGAAATTTGGATTTCGAACTTCATTCTATTAAGCAGCGATTTAAATTTAGACTTCAAAGTGAAGCAGACTATTGGTCTTGCAAGTCAGAAAAAGTATAGGGTCCGTTTAGGGTAGTTTTGTTTTGTGTTATAGAGCATTCTAACTGTCGTACAACTCATGTCTACAACTAACTTTCTTAGATTAGTTTTAACTGAAGTTAAAACCGTTTTCGCTGCTCTGATATGTTACCAATCTGTAAGTCGAACATTTGACTGAAAGAACGCTCTACAAAACTGAAGCAAGCTGATCTTTACCCGTCAGTCTTTTTACCAACGTGATGAAGCAAGAACTCACACATAAATTGGAATTTTTATCTTTTTAATACAACTGAATAATGTTAGTCATTATTAATCCAGTTTAAAGAGTCTTGTGACAGCAGAATCGGCACCTACCATAATGGATTTTATATTAAGATGCTTTTTAAGACCACGGATCGCTGTCACAATCTACTTTATACATACATCTATATCCTTGAATGAATGAGCTTATTCCACCCACACACAGCGGAAAATTTTGTTATTTCGTTACGCCCTAGCCAAGACGCAATAGTTAATGTTATTTGAAATATTAAAACAGCAACATTATATTTATTTTATTTTTATTTTATAGGTTTAAATGTTTCTCTTAAAAAACTCATCATCACTATGTAGGTACTTAACAATATGAATTATCTGTGACCAGGTGCGCCCACTGTTTGGTAAACGATCAGCGGGTTAAGTTACCTAGGTGAAGGCTACCATTGTGATGGGTGACCGTTTAGTGGTGTTACATTGTTACAGGTTGGCCACTAACCACACAACAAGAACAAGAAGACTGAAGTTCCTGAAAAAGTACACCAGACATTTGATAATATCGTGAAGCATTATCATTAAAAATACATGAAAAGTAATTTCGACAAGAATACAATAATTTTTAGGAGTCACTTCAAAAAATAACCCGTTAAGATTTCACGCTACGCTTGTAAAGTGCTACAGCGGTTACGCCGTAGCAAGTTTCGTAGTACATCTACGCCCTTCGCAATGTAAGTCAGAATTAGGTCAAGAGCGATTGCCTCGAGCGTGAAGAGTTCCGCATCTCTGCGGTAATTAAATTGTACTTGTCTGCTTGGATTCTGTACAGTATCTATACATATTAAATAGTTGTACAATCATATTCTGTCCTCCGTGAGTTGTACTGACTGACTGATTAGCTGATTATTAACGTAGAGTCGCGAGACAGACTTAATGAGACAGTTGATTGCTTTCATACTGTAAGCAACTTAGAAAGATTTTTGAAATTGCCCTCCTTAAAAATAATGATCCTGTTCTCGACTAACACAGGAACTTACTTTTAAGGTAACTTGATCTCGCCAAATGGTAAATTGAAGGTAAAGTCTCGGAAAAGAGAGCCATCATTACAGACATACATAATATAACAATAGTGTCCCGCAGTTTGATAGAAGAAATTTCTTTTTGTGATTGTGCTATTGTAAACTTCAGACTGTTACCGCACATCATACATACATCCATCCAAATTCGAATCAATCCATCCAACCTTCATCCATACTAATATTATAAATGGAAAAGTGTATGTGTCTGTTTGTCTGTCTTTCACGCCTAAACCACTGAACAGATTTCGATGAAATTTGGTATAGGAGTAGACTAGACCTTTAAGAGGGATATAGGCTATGTTTGGTCGCGATAACCGATATCCACGACGTCGGAGCTGCGGGTAAAAACTAGTTTGCAATTTTTTTTTTTACATGCGCAAAATCCCAACGGATACCCACCCCTCCGGAGCCGGAGGGGGAGGTTATGTCGGACTCGAACCGACTAATATAACCGGTAAAGAGTTCATGCTACGCTTCTAAAGTGCTACAGTGGTTACGCCGTAGCAACTTTCGTAGTACATCTACGCCCTTCGGAGTTTGCAATATTAGTTATATAGCAAGAAGTCAATCAATCAATCAATTAGCCCACTGCAGTCCACTGCTGGACATAGGCCTCTCCCAATGTGCGCCATTTCGTACGATAGCAAGAAGTTATTTCAAATTATCGGAAAGTTTTTCAATGTACCACTTTTTTTTTCACTGAAAACCATCACAGGTACAAGAGGAGATATTGATATTATTGGTGAAAGCATAAAAAGAACGAGCAGTAAGCCCAAATCTCAAATGCAATAAAAATGTAAATGTTACGTCTCAAATTATACTTTTAGATACCTTTTTACTGTTCAGACGATCATTTATGTATTATTGCTGTAAAATATAATACCCTACATTCCGGGGCTGTTTATACCTTTTTAACTACCTTCTAAGGGTCGCTCTACACGTTGGTGAATACAGTGGCTAACGCTTTGGCCAACACACCCACTCATCACGAATGACACAAACACTACATTTTAACCAGGTGTTTGCCAATGCGTTCACCACTGTGTTCGCCAACGTATAGAGCGGACATAAGTATTGTACGATAATATACCTCTCTCTGGGGTAGAGAGGTATATCATATTTACACTGAAAGGTATTTACATTGCAATTTGGGAAATATCAAAATATCAATAAGTTTAAATAAAAAAAGGAAAAACATCACATTTTCCAAGAGATGTCGATTCGTCCTCTGATATGGTGTATACTTAGTATTTGCGAATCGATCACGACAAAACTATGAATTTTAAAAAGGATCGTTTTGCACAAAATTTGCGAACAAAAACCGATGAAAACAATATAGACTAAACTATTGAAATCAGTCTGCAAACTTCACTAAACCAAGTTTTCTTTCACGCAAACATATCAATTTGCAATTGCGTATGTACTAATAGACCCTCGCTATTTTAACCTTTGAATAAAAAAGGGGAAGGTACCAATAGTTAGTCAATCAACACAATCATCCAGAACTTTGTTATACCTACTAACTAGAAATACACGCAACAATAAAATTAATCTAAATAAATCGTAAAAATATTAAATTATATCATAAATGTGAAAGTAACTCGGTCTGTCTGTTATGTCCCGCCTAAACAACTGAACCGATTTTGATGAAATTTAGTGCTCAATTGATTTGACTTTTACGAGAGTGAACATAACCTTTAACACCTCATTTATACTAAATCCTATTTGTTCAATAAGAATCGAAACAATAGAGGAAGCTGGTGAACTATGCAAGATAGAATAGACCCCGCCATACCCTTCGTGGTTATTTTTTTTAAACCACCCAGAAGTAGTTTGATTAGGTGCCATTTGAGTTAGGTCAGCAGGTCGTCGACAGATACGGGCTGATATCTCTGCCTACCCCAGAGAGAAAAAAGCGTGATTAAATGTGTTTAAACAGTTTTCGCTTACAAGTAACATCTAGCTAATGGTAGCTATTAGTAATTCACAGTTCTTTATTCAACGAAGTTACGCGACGTTACAAAACTGAGTTTGTTTGACTTACAAATGAGGACATCCCATTTCAAGTTACATTTTAATCCTTAGTACCAGTGTCCCTCTTATGTGATGTAAAAGTCTAAATGTAATTTTATTAGGTACTTTTCAGTTTATGAATTTATAAGCTATGGTGGCTGAAAGTGAATGACAGATGAAAAGACTGTTTTAGCATATTTGAAGACTCAATTTACATATTGATTAGGGCATTGGTCTCTCATATCTATATATATAAAAATGAATCTCTACTTTTTATACTACGCAGGTGGCAGACAAGCACACGGCCCACCTGATGGAAAGTGGTTACCGTTGCCTATGGACGTGTGCACCACCAGGAGCGTCACACTCGCGCTGCCGACCCTGTTAGAACAGAGAGTCTCTGTGCCGTCAGTATAGAAGATAAAGCAGGACAAGCATTTGGTCTTCCCACTCTCAGCACAAAAACTCTCCAGTAAGCTCTGGACCGATATTGCTAATTCTTTAATTAGAATATTCCTTGCAGTACGGGGATTCTTCTTACGCAGAGTAAAAATTTAAAAAAGAGTTAAGCCGTCACCGTAACCGGAACAGAATTCCACGCGGGCGAAGCCGCAGGCATCAGCTAGTTTACAATAAATATTTATCGATTTATTTCCAAGTACTACTACTGCTTCTGACCGGACGAGTCCTCTTCCAAATGGGCCATTTCATCCATTTCGTCTATATAACTTTTGCCATAGATATTCGCCTAACAACTGGGACGGACTGCTTAACATGCAGACCAATTCAAATAGAAATATTCATGCATACAACGCCCCTGTGTATTAATTGAATGAATTACCATCTCACTACAGAGTCTGTCGTATTTCAATGTGATCATTTATTTGTTTTATTATTGTTCAGCAACTTCTGAAGGTAATTTTTACCGGTACAATACATTACATTATATATATACAAACTCAATAGAAACAGTACATAGCAAGATAACGCGGCGTAAAACAGATCTAATTTGGTACAAGTTGCGTACAATATGCACACATTGACAGTTTAAAGAATACAGTTGACATTAGCATACTCACACATACCGCGTTTTTCAAGACATTTTAAGAAATGCATTTTGTTGGAAGAACTGTGTCTATATAGTATATAGTCAAAGGATACGCCTCTATTAACGTGGATATACAGATATAGGATTAAGTATATATATGTGTATCACCCAAGGACGCCAAGATACATGAAACTCGACGTAAACGGATTAATGGCACATTTCTTCAGGCCATTACATTTAGCGCCGTAAAGGCAATATTGTTTGAATTATTACAGTACTAGCTGTTGCCCGCGGCTCCGCCCGCGTGGATGTCGGTTATCGCGACCAAACATAGCCTATGTCCTTTCTCAATGTCTAATATACCCCTATACCAAATATCATCAAAATCGGTTCAGTGGTTTAGGCGTGAAAGACGGACAAACAGACACACACACACTTTCGCCTTTGTACTAGGCTCTATTTACCTACGTGAAAGGTCAGTTGGGAAAGATTAATGGCGTATCCTGTAAAACAATATGACTTCCGTTTTATTATTTACACGCCGGACTTTTGAACACTGACATAATTTTTTACTAATGAAATTCATCTTAACCAAACTACAGCTGACATATACCTGGATCAGAAACTATAGTGAAAACAACGAAGACGACACTCGGAAAATCCCCTATAACGTTAAACTAAGAGAGGTACATAAAAAAAAACAAATGATTAAAAATAAAAAACCCGAATGATGCCGAAAAGATTGAAACGAGCTTTATAGCAGGCGGTACCCATTAGTTTTCATCTGGTTTGAGATTTGCAAATGAGTACCGGCTACTTTAAAACCCGGGCAATAAATACCTTCCATTTGAGATATGAATCATTGAAATCCGTACCGTAGTTCAGAAGATATGAGGTAATAAAGAATATTACAAACATTTATACAAGATACGCGTGAAAAACATTAATCTTAGGTAATTAGACTGCATAAAGTTTATCACAAGTCAATTAGGAAAAAAAAGAAACATAATGAACCCATTTTCTTCCTCAATAAAGCGGTACCTAGTAACTCCTATAGGGTGTTAAAATAATCACGGACAAAAACATGATAGAGCCTGAATCTGTATTCTATTCTAATCCAGTCTAAAAGAAACGCACGCATTTCATTCCGGTTGAAACGCGATTTACAAAATGAAACTTTCATCTAAAAATAGCACTTCACAATACACAACATGCAACATACATTCACCCAAAGAGCGAAATGTCTACAATTTTAAATAGGTAGGTACACACAATGGAAGTATTGTTTCCAACAGAATGATATTACATGATAATGATATTACGTATGAGCTATATATGTATACAGCACCACCGGACGGATGGTGTATTTCCTTTTTGTGTTCTATCGTAGTCATTGTTACAATCAGTACCTACCTAGCTATTAAAATATTCAGAAAACAGGCGGTATAAGAATAAGTACTGAAGTAAGGACATTTCATCATGGCAATGTTCTTTTCCATCGAGATTCATCATCGGATTAATTTGAACATCAGATGATTGAAGTAGATATAACCTCAGAATGGTCGAAGTAGATTTTTGAAATTAATTAACATGTGCAAATATAGAATTGATGGAATCTCATATTTTAACAGACCTCTTACAACTTACTTAACCAATAAAAATCTTAAGTGCTCGTAAATTCATCCCCTAGTAAATGATAATGTAAAGAATTGCCTGTTTCTTCAGCTGTACGCATAATAAACCTATTCTTTAAAACGTTTTATAATATTAAATCAGAATAATTACGAGCTCTCCTATTAGATATTGAGCAGTAAGTTCTTTGAAATCTGATCCAACAACACGTCCCGCCCTAGTTTACAAAATTAACTTATCAAAGTAGACTGCCCGGAATACAAACTACTCAACCCGACTACGTATACCTTCCATAATTAGTGGGATCAAAATTTACGACCGCTACTGTTAAATAAGTTATCCCACCTCTGAAAACGGATTAGAACTGCGGACAACTTACTTTTACGTAGGTAAATATATCACAATAGTTCTTGTTGGCCCTCAAAGATCTTATATCACATTATTCGTTACCACCTCAAACTACAAAGTCTATAGATACAGTTTTGCCACTAAAACTCGGCGTAAAAAATATTTACCACTTTGGGACAAGTTGGACATTATGCTATACTTATCTTTGAACTAAACTGTCAATTTGTACATATAACATGTACAAATTGACAGTTTAGTTCAAAGAAAATAATCACGGACAAATATTTTATGATTTTGAGCTTATTTTAGTTTAGTTAGCACCCAACAGAATTACCATAATTAGCTTACTTATACATAACGCGTATTTCAAATCGTCTTTATTGGAAATACAGCGTCTATACAGTATGTAGTCAAAGTTTTCAATACTATACCAAACTACAGCTAAAAACCCTGAATCCGTTTTATATGTTACGGCCGCTTTTATATTCTGCTGATAATGTATTACATGCTGTGTCGCTGGCTTAATGAGAAAGGGGAGGTAAAGAACAGTATTATATCCAGCCCTCTCCCCTTCCCTCAATTATTGGTAGTGGGGAGAGGAAAGTGGATACTTATTACGTTATGATTCTATCAACGTGCGCTTTCATTGTTTTGATTGTGTCTGAGAGTAAGCAACGTGAGTGAGTTGTGCAATATTCCAGAAGTTGGTATAAATGTTACTATACTCCGTTTGGTACCTACTTAATTAAGCTGTCAAAAGCATCTGTTACTGAATATAATCTCAGCTTCATCCTAGTAGGTTATGTCTAACACTCCAAAAGAATCTATAGATGGTAAGTTTACTGTTTCGCGTTCCTTTTGTAATAATTAACGGTAAAGAATTTTGATATGAAACAAATAAACTTCTGTCTAAGCTAGAGGTTCGATTTTGGTTTTTTATATGAGTCGTGTTCTACATTTAAACTGCAATGTAGCACTAAAAGAGATTTTCTTTTTATTATAATATATCTTGAAAAGTATCCGAAATGTCGGTCTAAATGTAAATAATACCAAACAAATTGCGATAGAATCTGTTCAAAAGTAATTGTATTTCAAAGATAATGGTATTCTTCATTCTTGCGTTAATCTCGGTCGCATCCAAATCGCGTATTGTGTTTTTTAGCAAAAGTAATTTGTAACATTATCGTCGAAAAGCTCGGATATTGGATTTGGTGGCGAACGAATGAGCCCTAAGGGATATGTAATCTGTTCCATTCCACATTCATTACTAAAGTGCGATATTAACCATTCTGTAATAAATCATTTATGGATACTAGAAATAAAGTGGTTACATTAGGCTACACTTAACGATACCTTGGTTAACTGAATGAAATGTAATGAAATTATTTACTACCAGAGATAAAGTGCTATAGATTAATTTTCTACCTAAATAAATTGATTTAATTTCAGATTGCCCCTGAGATGTGATCTTCAGTAGCACCTACGCGTTTGTCCGGAACGCATCCGGGCCCTCAACTCGAAGTCTGGGGTCCACTTTTTCTAGTCTAACTGCGAAGCGGCTGAACTTCGATATGTTCCGTGAAGCGACTGCCTTCGGACATCTATATCCCACTGTGGATATCGATCTGTAGTTAGACCCATCGTCATTTTTTAAAGCTTCTACTATCCGTATCGACTGCCGTAAATTGTTTTTGCCTACCGGAATGGCTTAGAGTGCTTTCCTAGGCATGTAGGGTCTCAATCCTGCGAATTTTATAAACGCCAAAGATTGTAAGTATGGATGGAAACTACTGAATGGATTTTAATGAAACTTTACAATAATATAACTTATACATCAGAATAACACGCAGGCTACAATTTATAACGATAACCGAGTTCCACGCCAGCGGAAGCTAGTATTATAAAAGTGGTCTTAAGACTCGACTTAAGACTGACTATCATTCCCAATATAAGCATTACAAGAGTGAAAGAATAAACCAAAATAAAGTCATTGTATTATGAATTATGCTTGAAGACGAAACGCTTAAGAAAATTCTCTTCATCATCCATCGATACATTGCACCATTAATACAATTTCATAAAATTACGACATAATCTCAACAAGCCCTGGTTTTACGACCGAACCCACAATGAAATATTACCCGTCCAAACGTTAGGGACGATAGATTATATCACGTAAGATTGAGTATCGATCGCGACAAAACTATAGATATAAAAAAAGAAGCCAAGTTCGCGTAAAAGTTCTTATTTTCATTTAAATTAAAGTATTGGACTGTTTTCCAGTCGACAATAAATATCCTTTTGGAATTAGTAAGTACCTAGTTGACAACCGAAATGTAAGTGTTGATAGACTTCTGCCCACTCTTTTGGGGGGTACATAGGCGTGATATATGTATGTAGACTTATTAATGTTAAGCTTATACTAACACTCACTTAACTAGAACTCACAATTTGCTTTATTATTAATAGCGTGTGAGCGGTATGAATGTACGTCAAAATGTATAATCACGATGTGACACATTATTTCGTGACATTCAAAAATAAATTATTATTAAAGGAGAATGAACTGATTGTACAGTATATAATATTTTGTAAAGACCTTGTGTCACAACATGTCTCAATGTTTAACTTTATTGTTTTAATACGGTATTATAGATCGACAGTATAAATATTGAGTGGTTGAGTGCGTGTGACGACGCTGTTATATGCATAGAATAAGTAGGGCTTTGATTATATCTGATTACCATATTGAGGGCTTACACACTAAGCTGTCAAAAGCATCTGCTACTGAATATATTCTCAGCTGCGTCCTAGTGGAGGATATATCTAACACTCCAGAATAATCTAGAGACAGTAGGCCCATTATTTCAAGTCCCTTCAGATGTTACAAAACAGTGGTCGGAATATTATTATCCACCTCTTCAAAATAAAGCTAAAGTTGCGACTTTATTGTCTACAGAGAATTTCAGAGAAACATCCACAACTACTCAAGTGAAGGTCAGCGGGATGGAGAAAAAGAATATTTAAAATAAAAAAATCAATAAAGCCTCCAGCTTGCTCACCCATCCGATCGTTTGAGCCTAAATAATGGCTGGGATTAACCCAGTAACCGCCTCTGGATAATGACGGACTGGCCTTGATCACCATGTTGGAAATAATTCTGACCGGGCCACGAAAGCTAACCCGTGTGGTGTAAGTAAATATTTTTGTACGCCTAAATGTCCAGCTTTTAAATAAATATTAGTCAGCTATTATTGTACGAACTAAGCTGTCACTCTACCTTAAGGTTTAATTAGAATAATATGACGAATTCAAACGCTAACAAGATGATGAAAATGTCTTACTTTGACGCTCTATATATGATGGTTTTTTAAGGATTTCGAGCTTAGAGATTATAGTTTCAATTCCTTGTTTTGAAAAAGAATAAGAAAAGCATTGTATTTGAGTATGTACACAAGTACAATGCTTTTCTCGCTCTATGGTAGCTCATAACTAATCTTTATTCCCACCAGTGTTAAGGTATACATTACTAACCTACTCGTATATACTTCAGTCTCGACGTCTCTCAAGCCTTTTCTACCTCTTTAAACTTATCATGCAGGTCCACTGGTTTCGGGTGCTCTTGACTGACCCTTTTTTAGAATATCGTCAATTTCATCGGTGTATGGCCTTCGAGTTCAGTCCCAACCGATTTGTACAATTACATATGCCTTATGTATACTTCTTTAGTTATTCGTTCGGTGTATATTGGAAAGAAGGTTCAAATTCTTCTATAAAAAAAGTATTTGTTCAGTATAAAATTAATGCATCCATTAGTCACTATTAAGTGAGGGGTTGAGACTTTCCCCGTCGTTTCATCTCTTGCTGATTATACACAGACTCAAAGTAAAAACCGAGATACGAGAATTTACGGCTGCTATTAATATCTCGTGTAAAGTGACACCACAATAACACAGTTTATCTCAATTCATCCTTGTATTAAAAGTAGCGTAGCTCGTGTTTAATTTACAGCGATGTACCACACTCGCTGTAAATTAAACACGAGCTTTGAAATATGATAGTTATTCCTAATTTTTTTTACCTTTTTTGTATTTCTTTAGTTTAAAGAAGGTTAAATTTAGTTGCATCTTACCAAAAAGAAAGAATTACTAAAATTAAAAATTCTTTTGATATCGCAGTCAAATTTTATCACACAAAGATTTTGAAAAGATAAGATTACCGTACCGTTTCTTTTTCAATTTACCGTATGAAGCCTGTATTTTTTCTAAACTAGTAGTAATACTGACTTCTAGAAGCAATATCAGTTACTTTAAACCAACCAGCAGATAATACCGCTGCGTAGAACTTTTTTATATAGCCTAGCCTAGCACTAGCCTCCGTGGCGTGGCGGTAGTGAACGCGGCCGCTACGCAGGAGGCGCGGGTTCGATCCCCGCTCAGTGCAAATATTTGTATGCATGAATATGGGTATTTGCATTGGTCTGGCTGTTTCTATGTATAATATGTATGTATTTACAAAAAAAAAAGTATCTAAGTATGTTTATCCGCATTCTAGATTCCATTACACAAGCTAGTTAGCTATGCTTACCGTGGATCTAGATAGCGTTGTGTGAAATGTTGTGGAATATTTGGAATATTTATATAAGAACTCTTAAAATGTATGTAATTAACGTCACTGGCTAAAGCTAAATGAACGATTCACAGTAAAGAAACGGACTGCCATAGGGAAGTATTCTGGGACCACTGCTATTTAATAGTTACTGTAATGACCAACTGCAGAAACTTATTACTCTTAATGTTCGTTACGACGTATTATCTTGGCTCCGTAAGCAATTAAATAAAGGGCAAGCACTGCCATTAATACCACTTAAACTACCTCAGAACAGGATCGTACCTTTAACATTATTCTTACATAAATACAATTACGTATTATAAAGAATGATATTCGGTAAATTCCGTATAAAGAAGGATTTAAGACACATAAAAAAGTCAATTTCACATAAGGGACATACGAATGTAGATTAGTGTGTGGAGTGATAAAAATAAATGAGATAGCAAATAAGTATAATTGTGAGGTATACTGAAAAAAGGGCATCACCAGTATGTAGACGAAATACCCTCCCGTTTCAAATCAATTAAAAATGCTATATGTTTTATAAGCCGTATAAGTACCCAGCTGTATAAGTATGCGTGATAGGTAATAAAAACGCAATCCGAATCGTTACTGTTAATAGACATTAAGTAAAGAAACTGTTACTAGGTAAAATGATTGAGCAGTTAACGTAGACTAGTAACTAAAAATACAATGATCTTTTCCAGTATTTTGTGATCCCTTCATTGTCTAAAAAGTTTAAGACAATTTCTGGATTCATCATAATGTTTTCAACGGGCTAAATGGTGGATGAGTAGGTTAACATATTGCAGGGTTGAACACTCCTATCCAGCCCACTCTCAAAATGGGCGGTCTTTCTAAAGTAGTTAGACCCCTGCCTCGAAGAGCACTGCCGTTGGTCCCGTTTGCGATACGAAAAAGAGAGACATTCATTACGGGTAGCTAGAAATACTACCCCAACAGGGCTTGGAAAAGTCTCACAGAGTGACGATGATGATCATATCGCGCTATTCTCTGCTTATATAAAAGAAAAAGAAGAAATTTTATCAACAGTAATTAAAATAAATAGCATCTATATTTTGAACAGTTATTCTAATAATCATAGAACCTAACGATGTAAAAGATCTTATTACGCAGAAGAATCTTCTATATTCTTCTATATTATGGGTACCTATATCAGTTCATTTCGAACTGATGCGTTGCATTTCAATGTCATTAAGAAAAACAAGACGAGGCGTGGTTAACTTATATATTTTTGCATCTAAAAACGTAATAAGAATAGGTATAACATAATTAAATACATTAAATAATAAATAGTTACGCGATTTCAAGAAACGTAATAGTTATGATTCCAACAACTTTAGGCTTAATAATTCTTATCTATTAATTTACACAAACAAAAAAGTCTTTAAAATTCTTCAGGATACGTACCTACAAGTTTTATAAATGTAAATAATTAGAAATAAACTAATTTAATTTCAAGACTTTATCAAAGGATACAATTGAATTGAAAACAAAAATATTTTTGAGTTTTAAATTGAGCATTATTCCAAAAAATATTGGGCAGTTTTCCTAACACGCGAATCTCAGAATTTCAAAACTGCAATCTGACGCGACGTCTAATCGATGCAGGCTATCGCAATAATAGGTCTTATTATCTCAACTTCATAACATAAACAGCATCAAATATGTATATAACATCAATAATTATAATGTACAGTTATGTAACTGTATACCACTCACGATGAAACTGATGTCTAGGTCATGTGTGGGTGAGAACACGGAACGCGGGCGCGACGGACGTGAGCGCGCGGCAACCGCTGCGGCGCAACTGGCAATTCGTGGGCCGAGCGAGACTGCGAGATGCCCCTCTCCCCTACGCACCCCCGTGTACCCCTGCAAGAATACTATTGGCGCCCAACGCGGGACTCACCACAGCGCATTGTTGCGGTGGAAATTGTTTGCATGTACCCTTTACGGTGACATTTAAAAAGAAACTTCATTTTAGAAATGGAATTTATCTACGGCGTAATTACGGACAGTTCCTTTTAATTTTTGTAACTCAGTTATAAAAGGGGCCCCTTGGTAAGTGAGTTACAGAAATTATGTTAGGAAAAATTTATAAATTACGTAAGGTGATGGTGTGATTTAACGAGTTTTTTAAATCAAATTGTTAAAGATGTTTACCTTTTTTATTTTTAGTACTGTTGACGACAAAAGTTGCTGAACGCTAATTTTAGAAGCAATTGAAAGACATTTTTATAGAATATTTTAATTACCTTCTAAGAAAAAGGTGTTCTAGAATCAATTTTGGTTGTGGTTAAAAAAGAAGTAGAGTCGTGCGTTCACTGACGTTGAAGAAGCAATCTTTTCATATATTGCCAACGATTTATAACAAGCATTTGTTACCAAACGAGCTGGCTATCGATATTGAATATCAATTCCCTCAGAATATGTTTTGGAAAAATATCTCTTATATTTGATGAATCCGTATTGGAAGAGCAATTCGTGTTATACACTTATACCTATAGAGATATTTTATATATGAGGGTAGATACTGCCTCTGTGAAATATGATTATCATGAAAAATATTCGGGAGCCAAGCCAAGCTTACCTGCGAACCAGTGCACTTAATATCTGACAGGCGAGGCTCTGAGTTTACCTGAGTTAGGTACTCAGCCTAAGGGTGTGTACAGGAGTTGCCTGTCACCTTAGCAGAATTAAGCCGGGGCGGCGGCGGCTCGGTGCGCTCTCCACCTTTCTGTGGGTATCCAAGATGTCGTCGTGATACCCAAACTCGAAGTGTTTTCACGAAACTGGAGATATCCTTGGATCAGCAAGGTGCGAAGGACTCTTAGGTATTATTTACTAACTTAGTTCCGAGTCCGACATAATTTTAAAGGAATTTCCGCATGGAAAAAAGGGTTTAGGTGGCCCAGTACCCAGACGGTAGTCGCCCACATAAAAGTAATATTGGCCAAACTAAAGTGCGGATCAGAAGTAAATGAACCTGGAACTAAATAATAACCCCCAAACCTAACTCCAGTGAAAGTAGTCGTGGGTACAGTTAGTAGGTCTAAGTTTACTCATTAATACAGCCGGTTGAAGCTTAAAAAAGTAATTTTCTCCTTATTTCTTCTGCTTAAATTGAGTCTTACGTCACACAAGGTAATGTAATATCAAAGAGCAAAGTAATTAGCTATTTATTAATCTTTGGTACATGTAGACCTTGGCCATGGCCTTGAGCAACGATATCAAGGTCATAATAAAAGACTGAGGAGATACAGACATGTTTATTGACATTGAGTAAGGTGGGACGTAAATAAGGTTGATTGACGGTGATTGGGTCAACAGGAAAACGCTCGGATAAACAGGTAAACATGGCTCGATAAACATGCTTATTACGTAGACGCAGAAAGGCAAGCAGAGCGGCGGTTGTTGAAATATTTTTTTTTTGTATATTGCTATAACGGGATTAAATTGACTAAAACAGCTTATCCTTCATTTACTTACATAACATAAACATGGTAACTTACTCATTTCACAGCTCTATTAGGTACGTTTACGAAAGAATACCTTGATTGATTGGATGCCGAACATGAACGATGGTTTCCAGCGAAACGGAATAAAAGAGCCTCATCCCTTCCCTTGGGATGAGGTTCTTTTATTTTTTGTTTTATTGGCGTTCTATTTATTCTTTTATTGGCGCAGTACAAGGCGACATAGGGATAGGTAAGTTATTCATCCGACTGAACACATACCAACCTCCCATATATATACCTACCTATAAAGAACAAAATATGTAAATCCTTGAATGTATTTCTTTCTAAATGTTTGTAATTCTTTGAATAAACTATAATCTTATCTATCTATGGCTATTGCCCAAGTACCCGGCTGATAGATATATTAGGTTTGTTACTATTGCCTATGACCAAAATCATAGTTCGTGAAATCTACATATAGGTGAATTTACATATAGGTTTTTTAGTTTTCACTATTCTTTCACAATTGATGCCCTAAAATTCACGATAAATAAACCCTTTTACAGATCTCCTACAATAGGACTCTTCGACCAGCTGTAAAGACCTGCCCCTCTAGACAAGTGGCAATTCGTTAGCTGGCGTTCGATGGAATAGAATGACGAATATATGGAATTTGACGTATATGACAGTCGTTAACGCATGTCAAATACGTCAAATCCCATACATTCGTCATTCTATTCCATCAAACGCCGGTTAGCGAATTGCCACTTGTCTACAGGGGCAGCTGACGTCGAATGTCTCATCAGTTTATATGCAAATTTATCTTGTTAAGTATGTTGGTTTAGGCGCGCTAGGGTTCCCAGCCCAGTAAGACTTCCCTTTATGTACGGGTAATGTTTCTTCGTACACCATAAGTATATGAGCGAGCAACTCAAAAAGAGTGAGAGCGATAACATAACCTTTTCACTTCTCATCCTCTTAAAATGTTAATTTAGTCTCTGCATATCGGGACTAAAATTCCTTATTAATCTCTAGGGACTAAAGTATTTCTTTTTAATTTACTTTGAAAACTCCTAAACAGCCAATCACGGTGTTTGTGAATGGGAGGATTATCACCTTTTTAGTGATTGTGTATAGAAATAACCTCAAAATGACATTAGAAAAAATCTAAATACCCATTTAATTTCGTGAAACACGATTAATGATATTAATTTAATTAATTATTATGTAAGTATTAAGGAATAATTCATTTTATTATGCATTTCCAATTAGTTTTAAATAATTTTTCAAGTTTGAATCTGTTGACTGAATATGCACAAGCATTTAAAGCGTACGTCACTTAACAAAAAAAAATCCGCGGGACAAAAAAAAGCACTTGTGGTTTTGTAACTCTGATAATAATTTTCGATTTAAATATAGTAAAAGTCATTATTTAGTATTGGATTTGTGATATTCGTGCTATAAACACTAGAAAACGTGTTTGATAGTGATTTTTTTTTTGCAAAATACTGTGATCTAAAATTAAAAGTGATTCAGCAGTTTCTACTGCAAAATAACCTAACATTGCCCATTGTTGCGGAATTATCTTGGTCAATAATGGATTCTTGTTATAAGTGCACCAAAAAAGTCCCTTCAGAGGAGGCTAAAGTAGTTTGTCACGGTTGTGAACGTAGAATCTGCATCAAATGTAGTGGTTTGTCTCCCACAGAGCAGAGGGTCATTTGCCTCCAAAAACAAACACTTAAGTACCTGTGTCCGGATTGGGAGCTTGGAGTGCGCCAGCTGCCAGCCCTCAGGAAGCTAGTTACCGAGCTGCAGCAAGAAATTGAGGCCATGAAAAGAAACCCGGTTGAAAACACCAGTCTAGAAGCCGTCCTGTCCGAACTTGGCGAGAGGAACAGAAGGAGTTAGAACGTGATTATGTTTGGAGTGCCTGAAATTCTAGACTCTGATGCAAATGTGGATGACCGCAAGCAGTTTGACCGTGAACAGGTGGATAAAACCCTTACACCGATACCTGGCTATGAGAAACCTGTGGCCATCATTCGTTTGGGGAAGCCCCTGCAGGATGCTGCTGCTGCACCCCGTCCCTTGAAAATTGTTTTCTCCGGTCAACAGGCAGCCATTCGCGTACTCAAGAACTGGAAGAAACTTCCAACTGGTATCAACGTTAAGAATGATCTGACCCCATACCAGCGTGAGTACTTCAAAAATCTAAAAGCCGAGCTAGAGCAGAGAACGAATGATAGTGAGTCTGATCTAAAAATTAAATATATTCACGGCACGCCTAAGATAGTGAAGGTGAAACCCGACCCAAAAAATTTAGGTCCAACATCACCAAATTTACCTTCTTCTACACGAACCTGGCATCCTTAATGGCAAAATGAGATTTACTCTTAATAGAAATAAATAAACTAAAACCTACCTTCATAATACTTACTGAGACACACCTTAAACCGGATATAAGTAATAGCTTGATAGATATTAAAGGCTATGTACTGTTCAGACGGGACAGAGCCACTGGAAAAGGCTGGGGAGGGGTGGCGATTTTTGTTGCTTGTACACACTGTGATGTTCCCATACAAGTTACCCTACACCCGACCCTAAATACTAACTCTACAGTGGAAGCACTATGGTTGACAATTAAATACTCCGATTTTATGTTCCTGATAGCTGGAGTCTACCGTCCACCGCACACAGGTTTTGAGGAATCTGATCGTATCCTATTTGATACTATGCGAACAGCTTGTAGCGGTCCACACACTGTGTTCATAATGGGGGACTTTAATTTACCGGATTTTAAATGGCCACTTGCTAAACTAGATGGATACAATACGCTACATGGAAAGTTTGTGGAACTACTTACTGACTCAGGGCTTCAACAGCTGGTGACCGATATTACGCGTCGGAGGGGTAGTCAGCAGTCAGTTCTAGACTTAGTATTATGCAATGACGAGAATTTATGTACTGGAATTGAACACCAAGCGCACATAGGAAAGAGTGACCACCAGGTCCTGCTAGCAACATTACAATTCCAAATACAGGCAAGATGTGACCCAGTAGCGACCTTACCAAGAAAGATTTTTTTCGCGGCTGATAACGACCGTATTTCTATGGATTTGGACAAACAGTGTGACTATACCGAAGTATCACAAGCTTGGCATAGCTTTAAAAGCGATGTTGATGAAACTGTTGAACAAAATGTACCTACAAGCCGAAAAATAAATAATCACAACAACAATAAACCATGGATAGGGCCTGAAATACTAAAATTAACTGAAGAAAAGACTCGATTATGGAGGGTTTACCGACTAGACCAATCAGATGAATCTTATGAGAAATATAGAAAAGTGAACAATAAAATCATCGCTATGGTAAGGAAATTCAGGAAGGAGTTTGAAGGAGGAGTTGTGGATAGAGGTCCAAAATCGTTTTACAGCTATATACGTCAACAATTATCATCAGCAGTCTCTATTCCACCATCTCTAAGGGACCCTGATACACTACTCGTGACTAGTAATGCCAAAGAAGTGGCAAACCTATTTGCCAAACAATTTGAAAAATCTTTTGTTAGAGAACCTGCGGGGCCAATCCCAGCGTTAACTGCACCAAAAATCGAAGAATGTATTGACCATGTAAATTTCACTCCCGAATTAGTTGAAAAAACACTGAAAAGTTTCAATGACACTACTTCAATGGGCCCAGATGGGATTCCGGCCCTACTGCTGAAAAAATGCTCATCCGTAATCACAACTAGGCTAGCTCGGATCATGGAACTGTCCTTAGCTAACGAGAAACTACCTAATGACTGGAAAGAAGCAGCAGTCACGCCAATCTACAAGAAAGGAGACAAACTTAATGCAGCTAACTATAGGCCCATAAGCCTCACTAGTTTAGTCTGCAAAACTATGGAAAAGATTATAGCTAAAGAGTTGAGAGATTTCCTATCTAGAGAACAGGTTATCATGGACAATCAGCATGGCTTCATCCCCCGTAGATCAACAGTTACCAACCTACTTATGTGTTTGGAAAAATGGACGAAAAACTGGAATGAACGTCAACCAACAGACATTATATATCTGGATTATGAAAAAGCATTTGATCGAGTCCCAATCAGGCGACGATACTAAACTGATGGGAAATCCTTTGATCTGCCACAATATCATCCAAAGTGATCTTGAACGAATTTTTCAATGGACAAGAGATTGGTTGGTCACCCTGAATGCTGATAAATGCACGGTTTTACATGTTGGTAACAATAATCCCAAGTTGCCCTACACAATTGATTCAAGGAACTTGCAGAGTGTGTCATCTCAGAAGGATTTAGGAGTGACAATAACGGAAAATCTCAAATGGGATGAGCATATCTTGGGAATCACCAAAAGAGCTAATTCCATAATGTACACCATCAGAAAAGCGTTCTCACATATAGAAAAGATCTTGTTTGTCAGGATCTACAAAACTTACATTCGTCCCTTGTTGGAATATGCATTCCAAATATGGAGCCCATACTTTCGCAAGGACATCGATTTACTGGAAAGAGTGCAAAGAGCCACGAAAATGGTCTGCAACCTACGACACAAGACATACGAGCAGCGGCTGGAAGAACTTGGTCTAACTACACTGGAGCAGCGCAGGCGGCGTGGGGATTTGATTGAGACATACAAGATTCTGAGCGGACATTACAACGTCCCTGGACTGAGCGGCATCTACCAGATGAAACCGCCTGAGAATTTAAGAGGGCACGCATTAAAGCTCGCGCGCACTCTAAGTATAAGCAATCCTAGGTACCATTTTCTGCCAAACCGAGTCGTGAACTCCTGGAACAAACTGCCAGAGACAGTAATAAGTGCACCTTCAGTAAACGCTTTCAAAAATAGACTCGACCACTATTTAAAAAACGAACTATCCTCAAACAGTGACAATTTTATGATACCATAAGTGAACGGCTTTGAATATTATAAACATAAATAAATAAATACTCTGTGAACATTTACATTAACAAGTGCTGTGATATGCACGCATCAGCTTTTAGCTGCTAGTGCATGACTAATAATAATAATAATAATCAGAATCAGAATCCGTGGAGTCCGGGGAAAGAGACTCCGCAGATGTTTTAAATTAAACAATATTTTGCCGTAATATTGTTATTTATTAAAAATAATACTTCAAACCTATGCGAGCTTTTTTAAATGGGATTTACGCGAGGTTTTTTTTTATATTTTAAATAATACTCGTTTCAGAGGACCACGGAAACTATATCACTTGTCTTCAAATCTGGAGTTTCCGGTGTCTTGCTGGCTTCCACCGAAGCCCTCACGTCCACTCTCTGGAACTGTCTCGCTTCTCAATTTTTTTGAAGAAGAAGAAGAAGAAGATGAAGAGTCCAAAACCCGCAATGTCACGAGTGACATTGTCATTCGTCAATACAAAATATAAAGAAAAATCGTCAATAAGAAAATAGTCGTCACAATATACAATGATTACGAGGGCGAGGGCGCGACAGGTGGCACAACATGCACGCCCACCATCTTCGGGCTCATCGCTGAGCTCCGCCGTACAGACACCGGTCCCCGCACCCGCGACACCGGCCGCTGCAGAAGCGTCGAGCGAAAGCGATGAGTTTTTCTCCCCACCGGCGACACCATCACCAGCGCGTCGGCGAGGGAGAGGCCGGCCCCCGGCCTGCTTGGGGTCCCGCGGCCCACCAGCTGCGAACAGGGCCCCCGCTGCCGGTGGTGTAGTGCGTCGCATGCGATGGACTCATGTTATGAATGAGAATTGCATGCGCGCCTACTATGGGGCTACAGAGGGAGAAACCATTCGGACGGCGTATCGTGACAGGATGCTTGCTTTGTTTCAGGTCCTCGATCCAACCATCACAGTGTCCGCCCAACGATTGTCGGATCAAGTGCGGGCTATCCAGCGGTGTAACCTGTTAGATCAATCTGTACTTGATCGGCTCCGCCTGGAGGTACAACCTACTCGCGCGACTCCTTCCTTGATACGGGACCCATCCGCCGCGTCGTCAGCTCTGCTGTCAGGGGTGGCACCAGCGACATCGGTGGAGCCCGTGGTCGATGATGGAGAGTGCGTGAGTACGACTGTTAGCACCCAGGTAAGTGAGCAATTGAGGAGGGCTTTGGAGGACGCTATTCGCCAATATAGGTCCGTGCCTGAATCTAGGCCGCGTCTACCACGTCTGCCCACTCATAGGCGAAATCTGGCACTGATGGGAGCTCTGAATGATTTACTATTCCCGTACATGCGGACTAGTAAAGACTTGTCTGATACCCACTCGATCATGTACTGTGGAGCAATCGCGGTATGCCGTGTCGCTCGTGTCAAGTTTCCAGATACTGACCGAGCGCCCAAAGACGTGAGTTGAGTTGTGCGATCCGTACGGCCCCGAACTGGAAAAGTCCTGGGCCGGACGGGTTGCACAACTTCTGGATAAAGTGGATCCGATGCTCCCATGTCCGCTTGGCAGCGCAGTTCCAACAAGCCCTCGAAGTTGGCTCCCTTCCCCGATTTATGACCACCGGGATCACCTTCTTGCTCCATAAGACCGGTACTACCATTGAACCTAAAAACTATAGACCCATCACGTGCTTGCCTACTATGTACAAGCTCCTTACATCCATTCTGACTATCAAAATTAACACACACATTGTTGTGAATAATATTTTGGCCCCCGCTCAGAATGGGTGTAGGGTTGGGTCCCGCGGTACTAAGGAGCTCCTCCTCATTGACATGACTATTAACCAGCAAGTCCGGCGGAACCGCGGGGCTTTGTCCGCAGCCTGGATTTACTACAAGAAGGCCTATGATTCGGTGCCACACTCATGGCTGAGGAGGATCTTAGAGTTGTATAAAATCGATGCAGTTCTGAGATCCTTCCTCAGTGCGTGTATGGGGCAGTGGACCACAGTCCTTCGTCAACCGGGCGGCGGAGAGATCTCCGCTGACCCCCAGGACTACATAAGGATTGAGCGGGGCATCTTCCAGGGTGACTGTCTGAGCCCGCTTTGGTTTTGCCTAGCACTGAATCCTCTCAGCACTTTGCTGAGAGATTCAGATCTAGGTTACCGGCTTCGGAGAGAGGGTGAGGTTATTAGTCATCTGCTGTACATGGATGACCTCAAGCTTTTCACACCGAAACTACCTGACCTGGTGGAGCTGCTAAAAATCACGCAGGTTTTTAGCAGTGCCATTGGGATGGAATTCGGTGTGGATAAGTGTGCGATCTTAAATGTACAGCGGGGGAAAGTTGTGAATTCTACGAATTTGCAACTTTCTGAGACTATGACTCTCAGATCTCTCTCTGAAAACGAAACTTACAAGTATCTTGGTATGTCAGAGTCTTTGGGTATCTCAGAAGTGGATATCAAGAGATCGGTGAAGGAACGCTTCTTCTGCCGCTTCACAAAAGTACTCAACAGTCTTTTGTCGGGCGGCAACAAGGTGCGAGCCTTCAACGGTTGGGTGATGCCTCTACTGACTTACTCCTTTGGCATACTGAGATGGACTCAGACTGAGCTGGACGCCCTGGATAGAAAGGTCCGTCAACTGCTTACTACTCATCGCATGCTACACCCGCGCTCGTCTGTGATGAGACTGTACATTCCACGGAGGTGGGGGGGTCGAGGCTTTTTAAATGCCAAGAACCTTCACAACCGTGAGGTGTGCAGACTCAGGGATTATTTCCAGAGCAACGAGTGCGGGATGCATCGTGATGTGGTGGCAGTAGACAAGGGTCTCACTCCGCTCTCCTTGGCGAACGAGAACTGGCGCAGACCGACGGTTCTGAGCGTCACGGACCGCAAGGCCATATGGGAGGGCAAGGAGCTGCACGGGAGGTTCTATCGAGCCTTAACAGGGCCCGATGTAGACCTCCTGGCCTCGGTGAACTGGCTACGCTTCGGGGACCTCTTTGGGGAAACTGAAGGGTTTGCCTGTGCAATTGCTGACAAGGTCATGATGACGAACAACTATCGGAAATATATCCTGAAGGACGGTACGGTCGACATCTGTCGGGCATGCCGCCGTCCTGGAGAGTCAATCAGGCATATTATTTCCGGTTGTTCTCATCTGGCCAATGGCGAGTACTTGCACAGGCATAACCTAGTGGCCAGGATCATCCACCAGCAACTTGCTCTTCGATATGGCCATGTTGAGTCTGAGGTGCCGTACTATCGGTACACACCGGTGTCGGTTCTTGAAAATAGTCATGCATTGCTCTACTGGGACCGCTCTATTATCACTGACAGGACTATTGCTTGCAATAAGCCTGATATCGTGGTGATCGACCGGCCCCAGCGCCGGGCAATGATCGTTGACATCACCATTCCGCATGACGAGAACCTCGTGAAGGCTGAGAAGGACAAAATCAGCAAGTACCTTGACTTGGCTCACGAAGTAACCGCCATGTGGGATGTTGATTCAACGATCATTGTCCCGATAGTCATTTCGGCGAACGGGCTGATAGCGAAAAGCCTCGACCAACACCTCAAGAGGCTCTCGCTAGATGGTTGGGTCAAGGGTCAGATGCAGAAGGCGGTCATCCTCGACACGGCACGTATTGTCCGGAGGTTTCTCTCTATGTGACTCCGACCGCCGGTAGCTTGGGCCCTGCTCCGCTATCGGTGGCCTTCTATTTTTTATATTTTTAAATAGATGTTTTCTTTTTGATATTTATTTAAAAATGTAATTTATAAGTAATTTTAAATAAATAAAGAGATAACAATAATAATAATAATAATTTGAATTTTGAATAGAACTTTTCTTAGGTTAGATTAACGATTAATACGTAATTTTAAGAAACTTTGTTATTATAAATATTATAATTTTGTATAGAACGTCGTTTTTTTCTTCGCATTCAAAGTGAGAAGTAGAGTGTTTAACGTGGGACTAAACAACCACAATAAAAACATCTCGTTACATTATGGCTTGTTTTAGTCCCTTGTTGAACAATCTACTAATTTAGCAACATACAGAAGTGAATATACTTATCCCTAGATGTCCTTTTATCCTTTTGTTATTGTACTACTTAGCAGTTGCCCCCGGTTCCGTTTGATCCCGTTCCGCAACTCATAGCAACCTACTGGCTTAAAAATAGCCTTTGTGCTGTCAGTGGGAAGACCTAAGGCTATTTCTGTTGTCTTCTACGCTGACGACACAGAAACTCTCCGTGTTTACAGGGTCGGCACGAGTGTGACACGCCTGGTGTTACACACACCATAGGCTACGGCAACCACTTGTCTGCCACCTCAATGGTATAAAAAGAAATGTGTTAGGTACTTCAGACTATAATCTGTTTCTTTAACAAATTTCAGTTAGATCCATTCAGCCGTTACAGCGTAATTGAATAATTAACAAACATGCAAAAATCTTCTTAAACTTTCACATTTATATAGATATGTAGGTAAAGTATTAGTAGGATGTGAAAACTTGTGTATTTTTTTTTGTTATTCAATCACACTCTTGCAGCTGAATGCATTAGTTTTATACTTGTAGATACCCAGTCTATTTGGTTTATTTAGATAGAACTGGAATCTTTTATAGGTCAATATGTGAATGTGACGACGAGCGTCCCGACACCGGGCAGGTCAGTGAGATTGAGCACTGGATCTGCGGCTTATAGATTATGCACGACTCTTGAGGCTTCAGTTGTGTGCATTGGATTAAGCACGATGCGGTCCGAAACAGGAAACTGGTACCAACGTTCGTATAATTTTATTATTTTATAGATCTATGCCCCGAGCACGAATAACATTCGAATGCGTAACGTAAACGTATCAAAAGAATAGAGCATTGCGATTGGTTCACAGTAGGCAGGTGACCAATCGCATTGCTCCGTTCGTTCTTCTCCGTTTACGTTACGAATTCGAATATTGTTCGGGTAACAGAACACAACTATTTTCGTATTGTAGACTACGCATTTTGGGCTTGGTTACAAGACCTTTAAGCCATGGCTTCATTAATTTGTATGTATCTTCATTTGTTGATGGTGATGATAATGAGTTGATGCTGGTGATGATGATGATAACGATGACGATGCATGATGATTGCTGCCTCAATAAAGTTGTACGGACTTTATTAAAAGCTGATGTATGATATGCTGAGATTTGTAACGAACACAAAATGTCACAGTTCACTGCTGTAATATTCCACATTCCTACACTTCTGTGAGCTGTCCAAGACGTTATGTCTAAAAAGCCACCATTTTTATACATAAAAACCTGAATGATGATTGCTACCTCAGTAAATTTGTGGTAACTTTAGTAAGAGCTCCCTAGGGAGATTTCGATCGAACACGAAAAGTTACAATTCACTATAATATGCCACTTTCCTACACTTGTGTGCGTTGTCCAAGACTAAAAATCCACCATTTTATTCATAAAAAACTTGAGTTCACACTAATCAATCAATCAATCAATTAGCCCACTGCAGTCCACTGCTGGACATAGGCCTCTCCCAATGTGCGCCATTTCGTACGATCCTCCGCCTTCCAGTTCGTCCCAGCCGCCTTTTTCAGGTCATCGGTCCATCTGACTAGGGGGCGTCCTACCCTTGGTCTGCCTTCTCGCAGTCTTCCACCCTAGGACTGGTCTGCTCCAACAGCCATCAGTCCTTCGACAAACGTGTCCAGCCCATTGCCACTTCAGCTTGCTTATTCTGTGAGCTATGTCGGTAACTTTGGTTCTTTGTCGGATCAGTTCACACCAATTTCGGAAAATAAAATAATAACGCGATGCGTCCAATTTCGTGTCCCCGCCAAAACTCCATAATATTATAATAAGAATTATATAATCTGTGATAATATGGTGTGGTGTTAAAGATCCATATTATGGAGTTAACCTAGATTATAGCCTAGATACTAGAAGCCTAAGAAAAGCTATTTAAAATAATCAACATTCCATTTTTAACGTTCGCTAACATTTTTATTTTCACCACTTTGTAAAATATAAAGTGCGTAGGTGTAAAGTGTCTCACTGAAAAATGTATTCGAGTTGAGAGCTATTTCACCGAAGTTCTTTTTTTAGAAAAAGTTGTTATACCGCTAAACAAAGTCTGCGTGAATAGAACACCAAAGGCAAAGACCGCGTTCAATCGATGTTGGTTTAAAGAAGTTAAAGCTTATTGTTCTTAACTTTTTCTAAAGGAGTCGTGTTGTCGTGTTACCTTCGTTATTTTTTTAAAGAAACTAGCTGTTACCCGCGACTCTGTCTGTTTGGATATCTGTTCACAGGTAGATTCTGACTGTGATAAAAGTATTTTATTTTAGACCATTTATCTGAATACAGTTTTTAAATAATGGCAGTCGCTTTAAATTAATTCATTTTTTAGGTACAACCGCAGTTCCGTTTGGGTCGGTTCGACTCGGTTGCCATACGAAAATCTATAGCAGTCGTTACGGGTAGTTGGAATCCTAAAAATCCAGCAACAGGAATCCAACAACAGGTCAAACTGCAATGCTTCGATATCGCCATTGAGTTCTGATGGTCAGATGGCAATCGCTTCAAGGAAAATATCGAAGTTCAGCTAATTCCACATTTAGATTGGTAAAACGGACCCCAGACTTCGAAGTGTGGACTTCGGATGCGACTGAGATTAACGCTGAGATGAATAAGTTCGGTATTACACTATGTTCATTGTTCTAAGTGAACATAGAACATAATAGTTTGTAACAACTTAAAATAACGTAAAAAAGAAAAGAAACAAATAAAAATAACACATTTATTTACTAAATCAAGTATGCGTCACACAATAATAACTACTTATTAAATAACATAATAACTACAATCACAATTCCACTTTGAACTCAGGTACCGTTTCAATAATACACAATTAATATTAATAATACCTACATGAGAATACAATATATCAATAAAATATATGTATTTTGGTACATCATATATCATTATACGAAAATTTCATGACAATTTGACATTTGACTATAATTCTTTGATCCGATTCGATCCGATCTGTGATCTGATCCGATGCGATCCGCGTCTGACTGCTAATTCTCTTGTTAAAGAATCAATTAAACTTATTAAAGGGCCTAGAAAAATAGTAAGGTAAAGAAAACATTACATTTGACAGGGCTATATGTGGGGTAAATAGAACCCAAAATCTGTGGGGTACCTACTGATAAATAGACAAGGCTCTGTGAAAGGGTTACCTAGAGTTGAGAGGTCAGATGGCAGTCCCACAGGCGCCCCAATAAGAGCCCAATATTACTAATATGAAGAAAGGCTCCTAAGATCAATCTGACACTCAGATGGAGAAAGAAATACATAGAAAGAAAAGTAAATAAGTAACCTACAGCTAAAATTCAGCTTTATATGCTAATGTTAATTTTAATGAACACTTAAATGCGGTGTTAGATCAGCAGTTACGACATAATGTTGCTTAAAATATATATATTCAAGTATTGTATATGTTATTATTTTTGTATAATGATGTCAATTTAATAAAATTTTGTCGAAAACGACAGTTAGGTTTCCAAAAATATTCATATCGGAATGTAAGAAATAGTACTTTTCAATTTATTTATCGTTTTTTTTTAAAGCTTAATCCACGCTGCGTATCTTATGTGGCAGCATGTATAAACTGTACCTATTTCTAAGATTTCAGTACTATTGAATAAAGGTCAAAACACATTTATCGGCCTTTGTCGCAAGTAGCTATATCTCTATGACTTACACTTTCAAACATTCGTAATCAGAACGAGATAGATAACAAATAAGGTTCGCTGCATTGACGACGAAAAAATGCGTAGAGCTTGTTTAAACTGATATAACATACCCCACAACATTAATTAGATGATTCTGCGTAAAAACGACGATTTTTTCGTGAATTTATGACACGTATGCGGTCGACTAATCGTGTGATTAATCCGAATATGCTCTGTGTATGGAATAGCGCTGATATTATTGTATAGAAAAAGACCTTCGCTCGCTCGCGTGGTATGTAAAATTATGACTAGTTGACCAACAAATCCGAAAACATTCGTCGTCAGTTCGCTTGTGTGCGTAAGGATGGTGGTGTGGCGCGTTATTTGAGCTTAGACAAGCCATAAACTGTCTACCATTCTCGCTCTGATTACAGTGCCCCGAACACAAAAACGAACATTCGAATTCGTAAAGTATCGAAAAATGGAGCGTTGCAATTTGTTCACAGTAGGCAGGCGGCCAATCGCATTGCTCCGTTCTCTGGATACGTTGACGTTACGAATTCGAATATTATTCGTGCTCGGGACACTGATGTTTCATTCATTAGAAAGCGATAGAGATACAGCTAAATGTAAAAGGCCTTCGACAAATGCGTCTTGACACTAAAGAAACACAATTACTACATTATTCGAAAAAAAGTTTTTAGCTTCCATCGATTTAAATAAATGTGGAAATAAGAGCAAACATTTCTTTTTAATACAATTTCAAATGGAAGACTTTTTATAGCGATTAAGCAGTCTTCTCATAAATAAGGGTCGCATCACATCTGACTACCTTTGCAGTGTAGAGACAGAAACAGTTGGTTCTATATTCCCCATAGGGGAAAAGGCACCAAGGCAATTCCTCAAAAATACTACATACTACAATAAAATACGAAAATGTATTTTTATGGCCAAACTGGAAAAATTCAGTGAATTGGTGCTCATTTTTTTGGGTTTAATACTTGCTCGGTGTAATTTTTTTTATCTAATAACCAATAACTCTAATAATTAGAAAAAAACGTGTACATACAACTGTATACTTATATCTGTACTTTTAATTTTGATTTTTGGTGTACAATTACATTTTATTTGACCATTTATATTATTAAAGTAACAAAACTGTGTACTATTTATATCAAAATTTCCTCAAAAGGATTACAGATAAATAAGTCATAATTTCTCAGCTTTAAATTATGATACCGCCCTTACACAGGGCCAAAAAAAAATTATGATCGGTCAGATGTGATTCGACCATAACAAAATATTCAGTCGAATTGACAACCTTTTTTGAAGTCCATTCATTATACTAAAAAATATCTATACAGATAAAGTGCATTGTATATTGCATTATTGTGCAATTAGTCCTGTGCGTTTGTATACTGTGTTGAATACGTCACACTAGTTTTATATACTATGATGTGTATTAAGTATTTATACTGACCAGAGAAAATACTCTAAAGAGACCATTGAGAACTGGAACAAAAAAATACAAAATAATATAAAAAACTAAACATATAGAAATAATATAAACAATAGAAGGAAATAAAACGTAATTTAATGAAGCCACGTACGTAATAAGTGTTATATATCCCGCGACATTTGTTTCCGGGGACAAAAGGCATCTACTTGTCCCAGGGACAAAGGTAACTACTTGACCCCGGAGACAAAAGGTAACTACTTGACCCTAGGGACATACGACAACTACTTATCAGGGACATAAGGAAACTACTTCTCCGCGGGGACAAAAGGTAACTACTTGTCCCCGGTGACAAAAGGCAACTAAATGTCCCCGGGGACATTTGGAACTTCTTACGATGATATTTCGTCGAGATAATCACACAAGATTAACAAAATTGGTCAGTTGACACATAGAATGGTGAGATTTTATATTTTTTAATACAAATATTATAATCGAAATTACTAACATTCCCTCTAACCCCTCCAGCTAAGCTAAATTGCTTGTGCTAGGAGTGGGTTCACGTCGGTAGTGTAATGGCCAGGATTCGAACCCGGGACCTCTCGATCGTAAGGCCGACTCCTTAACCACTAAGCTACCGACGCTTCGATTTGGAACATCAGGAAGAAGGGCGATAGACGGATATCGGCTTGCTGCGGCTTGGCCAGGACGGCTTTTAGGGGTTCAAAGCCCTCTCCTCATTCGCCCCAATTTTTATATTTTATATCGATACATTAACAATAACTTGGCCTTTCACTAAAGTTAAAATATGATGATTATTTTGTAATTGATGCTTTCTTATAATAATAAAGTAAAATATATGCTGGCTCAAAAGACCTAAATTTTCCTAACGATAGTCCACCAAGAGGGACGAGGTATCTTCTATCTTCAGAGAGCCTAACAAATAAATTTCTGTGAAAGGTGTGAATAAGTTGCTAGTTCAAAAAAGCAAACTTTTATTATTACTTTCACTATTTAGATTATTAAGTTGTACTTTTATTGTTGAAACGTCTAACTTGACATATAAAGAGGAAAGATAATACGAATTACGTTAACAGAGTAACTTTTATGATATTTGTAAGAACTAAATTAGATCGGAACTAAATTTCAAACAATTTTTTTTAAGAGATGTATTTTACTCTATTCAAAATGTCTTTAGACTTATAAACACATTAACACCATAATTATACCCTCATTTATTAATAACCACTTACCTTGGGTGTGTGTTCTTGCGGTACGGCCTGGCATTCCTATACACGTGCCCGCCCTGTGACACTAAAGTACCACGCGAGCTGGCCGGGCTTAGTGCCGTGTGGAGAGACGTGGGGGAACCCCCTGAGCCTGGGGAACCCGGGGTTGAACCCCGGCGACCATAGTGTTCCTCTTCGTTGGTGGGGGTTTTGTCACCTATGGGAGGAGTTTAATTTAGAATCTCTGGTATTTGGGCTCGATGACGAATTGAGTCGAAGTACTTTTTACAGAAACAGTAATCTTACTGGTATTTTAATGTGAAATATTATTTGTTATTTAATAATGTTCAAAGACCTCAACGGATTTGATTGAAATTTGGTACGAGATATTTCTGTACTGTTACAAGCACCATGCTTACGGAAGAAATGATATAATGGAGCCTAAACTTTAACATGCCAAATAAAACTTTATTTTAAAACTAACATTACTTTGCGGAAATAAGTGTGGGTTATACATTTACCAAATTGTATAATGTAACTATCATATTGTATGATTGTATAACTGTTTTGTGTCCCAATGAAATAAAATTATAAAAAAAAAATACTTTTAAAGTCGTTGACAATTAACAGTATTTATTATATAATATATATTAATTAAGGTCCTCCATGATCACACTGCTTGCAACGGTGCTGCAATATCCCGATATTTCTAAATAACTGTAACCCATGGCCCCACATTTGGATTGGCCATCTGACCTCCACAACCCAAAGACGATATCGAAGCATTGCAGCTAGACCAGTTGTTGGCTTTTTGAGGGCTCCAACTACACGTAACGACTGCCATAGATGTTTGTAGTGCAACCGGGACCGATGGCTTAACGTGCTCTTTGAGGCACGACCAGACCAATGCAAATACCCATATTCATGCATACAAATATTTGCACTGAGCGGGGATCGAACCCGCGCTCCTGCGTAGCGGCCGCGTTCACTACCGCTACGCCACGGAGGCTGTCACCACTCATGGGAACTTTAACGTTAATACACCTCTGCTGCCTACTCCTTCGAGGATTTATAGGCGCGAATAAAGCACCAACCGTCAACACTGCCTATAGGCGTCCTCCGCGCGAGATCGGGACTACTGCCCCAAGGACTCAGGGCGCCGAGGGGGCTCGACAGACCCGCCGTCACTAGCGTGTCATCTTCGTCTTCTGAATCTGTTGGGAATGACCTATACATCAACAAATGAACACAATATGTACACGTATTATAGAAAAATGTACCATATCTGTGTATGTTCACCTCGATAAAAGAAACATATCGGATAGCATAGGAAAAAGAGAAACGACATTGGCGGAACTTGAACCCGCGTCCAGTTTCTTACAGGGGGAATGCTCTGACCACTGAGCAGCGAAGTCGCGCCTTGAGTGCTCCAAATTCTCCTATAAAACCATCTTGAGGCGATGATGAGCCAGAAAGTTCCGCCTGAGTCGTTTCTCTTTTTACTATCTTAATCGATTTGAATAGTTAGCGTACCAAAACAAACATGGTAAATATCCCGATACTTAATATCCTGATACTAAATTTCATCATCATCATCTTCACACTGACGTATTATCCTGATCGCATCCGAGACCTAGATGCCCTCGTAGCTCAGAGTCCGCCTTCCGGCTTTTCGTCCGCCACTACGCACGTTCTTGGACCTCCATGGTGGAGAGACCATTTGCACGCATGTTACTCTCCACGGCATTAAGCCAGGCCTTTTTGTGCTTACTCCTCCCTCATATAGAGACGGAAATACCACAATTGGACATTATCATTCATACATACTTTCAAAAACATCGAAGAAGTTCTCTTTAGATTCGTTGAGTGTTGAACGTGACGCTGACTTTTTCTTTCTCTTACTCTGCAATAAAAAATAAAACAATCAATCATCCTGCGACTTGGAAATTAGATTATTATCTATTTTTGTACAAAATTTCAGCAAGATCCGCTTAGCCGTTTCAGTGTAATTGAGTAACGAAAATACAAACGTCTTCACAAATATTCACATTTATAATATTAACTTAATTTTAATTCAAATGGTAACATATTCTTATATCGAAACTATAAACATAAGAACTTTTACTTTATAGAATCTAATATATAAAATTCTCGTGTCACAGTTTTCGTTGCCAAACTCCTCCAAAACGGCTCGACCGATTCTCATGAAATTTTGTGGGTATATCGGGTAGGTCTGAGAATCGGCCAACATCTATTTTTCATACCCCGATTCGCGATAACCGACATCCACGCGGGCGGAGCTGCGGGCGACAGCTAGTATATATATATAGGATCATGTAAGTGACACCTGTCAGTTAAACAAAGGACATATGTACCTTGGTGAGTTCCTCAGCGACGGACATCTCTAGCGCGTGGTGCGTCCTGGCCAGCGCCGCTAGCGCTTCTTCTAGCACCCTGTTGCGCTCTATCTGTTTAACGGAAACAAACCATAATCATGGGGTACCGATACTAAGAAAAGATCTTTACTAATATTAAAAATCAATAGATGCCACTAGTAAACTCATTTAAAGAACTAAATAAGTTAAAACACTTATTTCCCTGTTTTAAATCACGTAAATTATTTCAGAACTTAAACACATGATAATGTAAGCAATAAAACTCGTTGGCAATATAATAAATAAAGATTTCGTGACAATAGTGCTATTTTAAGAAGCCGCCATCTAGCGAAATGGTGCATTAAGTCTGCAATTTTTACAATTACTACAGAATTTGGCAGAATCAATATATCATAGAATATTTATAGTTTTATTCAGTCAGGCCGGGAATTCATTCCCACACATTGCGACCGGAAATGGTGCGCACCGTGCGTTTTGAAAGGAACTTCATCCCACGCACGCTCAGGTTGTGGAATGAACTTCCTGCCTTGATTTTCACAAGCAACTACAATATGGCCTTCTTCAAGATTTAAGTGGCAGATAAGGAAACAACCCACCTAGTGGAAAGTGGTTAACGTGGTATATTGATGTGTGCGTTCAGAGGCATTATGCTTCTCTTGAAGAACCCCATATTGTAGTCGCTTAGAAAAACCACAGCAGGGAGATTCTTTCACAGCCGTCCTGAAAATAGCTGTAGGAAGCAGGACAAGTGTCGTACCTCCCGGGTGAGCCTGGCCGAGTCCGCGTCCCGCGCCTGCGCCACGAGCGCGGCGCAGTGGCGCAGCGGTACACATATAGCTGTAGGAAGCAGGACAAGTGTCGTACCTCCCGGGTGAGCCTGGCCGAGTCCGCGTCCCGCGCCTGCGCCACGAGCGCGGCGCAGTGGCGCAGCGGTACACATATAGCTGTAGGAAGCAGGACAAGTGTCGTACCTCCCGGGTGAGCCTGGCCGAGTCCGCGTCCCGCGCCTGCGCCACGAGCGCGGCGCAGTGGCGCAGCGGTACACATATAGCTGTAGGAAGCAGGACAAGTGTCGTACCTCCCGGGTGAGCCTGGCCGAGTCCGCGTCCCGCGCCTGCGCCACGAGCGCGGCGCAGTGGCGCAGCGGTACACATATAGCTGTAGGAAGCAGGACAAGTGTCGTACCTCCCGGGTGAGCCTGGCCGAGTCCGCGTCCCGCGCCTGCGCCACGAGCGCGGCGCAGTGGCGCAGCGGTACACATATAGCTGTAGGAAGCAGGACAAGTGTCGTACCTCCCGGGTGAGCCTGGCCGAGTCCGCGTCCCGCGCCTGCGCCACGAGCGCGGCGCAGTGGCGCAGCGCCGCCAGCGCCGACGAGCCCGTGCCCACCGCGTGCTGGAAGCGCTGCGGTACAAACACCATACTTTATACTACACACACACACACACATTCAGAAATTAGCCTAGTAATCTTTCAAATGTGTATGGATCCATAAGGTTTAGGACGCAAAATAGACTTTCCGATAGTTAGTCCTCTGGTCGAGATGTCTTTCAACTACCACGACAAAATACCCATGGTTTCATTTTTTTTTCTTTGGAATACAGTCATTAATTTGTTATTTTCCTCATTATTTTTTCTTTTGCGTCGCTTATTACCGCGCAATGGAAAACATGAAATATCGGTATATTTACGAGTACGAGTTTTACCGTGGCACCAGTGCTGCAGAAACAGCTCGAAGAATTAATGATGTGTACGGCGCTGGTGTCGCTAAAGACAACACGGTACGTTTTTGGTTTCAACGTTTTCGTTCTGGAAATTTCGACCTTAAGAACCAACCCCGTGGACAGCCGGAGATCAAAGTGAAAAACGAAGAATTAAAGGCTATTGTGGAAGCGGATCCATCCTAAAGCACTTCAGAGATAGCAGCAGGCTTCGGAGTAAGTGACAAAACTGTATTAATCCACTTGAAGCAAATCGGGAAAGTAAAAAAACTTGAACGATGGGTACCTCATGAATTGAGTGAATCGAACTTGCAAACACGGGTCGCTTGCTGTGTTACTTTGCTCAACCGACACAATAATGAAGGGATTTTAAATCGAATCATTACTTGTGATGAAAAGTGGATATTGTACGATAATCGAAAGCGCTCATCGCAATGGCTGAACCCTGGAGACCCAGCCAAATCCTGCCCTAAACGAAAATTGACTCAGAAAAAGTTACTTGTAAGTGTTTGGTGGACTAGCGCCGGTGTCGTTCACTACAGCTTTCTTAAATCTGGCCAAACGATTACGGCAGATATCTATTGTCAGCAACTGCAAACCATGAAGGAAGAACTAGCTGTTAAACAACCGAGATTGGTCAATCGCTCCAGGCCACTGCTGCTTCACGACAACGCAAGACCACACACTGCACAACAAACAACCTTAGTGGTTAGATGAGCTACAATTGGAATGTATGCGACATCCACCGTACTCCCCGGACCTTGCTCCAACAGATTACCATTTCTTCCGGAATTTGGACAACTTCTTACAAGGAAAAAATTCCACTCCGATGCAGCAGTCCAAACCGCCTTCAAAGAGTTTATTGATTCTCGCCCCCATGGTTTTTATAGTAAAGGGATCAATGAACTACCCATAAGATGGCAAAAGTGTATAGATAACAACGGTGCATACTTTGATTAATTAAATGTATTTTACAAAAAAAATCGACTATTTATTCATCCCGTACTAAACGCCAATTTCATACGTAAGGACCTAATCGTGGGCATAATGGCAGAATTAAATAACTCCGATTTTGGCCAAATTGACCTTTCACCATTTTCGAGAACCCTAAAATGTGCCGCATCTTTTGGTCTAACAAACATTCCTATATGTCAATCCAATCCAAAAATAAATCCATTTTCGTGTTCTTCTTCTCTCTCTATTGACCAAGGAACAAACTTACGAACATTACAAAAATACCTACGAAATACCTCAATGCAGAACACCATACAATCAACCGGAAACCCAAAGACCCCATGACCCTCTAGTACAATTCCAAGGGAATGCACCTACCATAGAGGAATTAGAGATACAAATAAAAAAAAAATCATCTAAATCGGCTCCGGGCCCTGATGGTGTTCCATATATAGTGTATAAAAAATGTCCAATAGTTCGCAAACATCTCACAAATATATTCAGTAAAATCTGGTCAGAAAAGAATATACCAGTCGCATTTGGCGAAGCGGTTTTTGTTCTCATCCCAAAAAAACACGAAGTGACTCATCCTAAAGATACTAGACCGATAGCACTAACTAACACAATTTCAAAAATGTTTTTCTCAATTCTACAAACAAAAATGTGTAATTTTATGATTAACAATAGGTATTTCGGACCTAACCACCAGAAGGGATTTTTACCCGGAATTTCTGGATGTCTGGAACACAATAGTCTGTTAGCGGAAAGCTTAAAAGATGCCAGAAAATACGAAAGACAGATAACGGTATGTTGGATAGACCTAGAAAACGCATTTGGCTCAATTCCACATTACCTTATGATATACGCGTTGCAATGGTATAACTTTCCACCCGTGGTAATAGAGATAATCGCGTCGTATTACTCACAACTAAAATTTGCTATAAGCTTCCAAAAAGACCACACAGAACCACTACGGTATAATGTTGGGCTGTTTCAGGGATGCTGCCTGTCACCAATAGCATTTAACATAGTAATTAATATCTTAATCACCAAGTTAATACGTCACGAAAAGAAATGGGGTTATCGGTTTAAAGTAAATAACAAATACACTGAGTCCATCTTAGCTTTTGCTGACGACCTCGCAATACTGACGCGTAATCCAAAACAATGTCAGGAACTATTAAAGGAAATCGATGAGTTCTGTTCGTGGACAAATGGACTGAGAACGAAGCCCAGTAAGTGTCACTGTCTGTGTCTGGGTAGACGGGACACCAAATTTACCTCCTACGACCCGGGACTCTTCATAGGGGGTAAACCAGTTTCCATAGTCGCTGGATCGGTCCCATTTAAATTTCTTGGGAGAAAGATAGACCATCAAGGACGCACACCATCCTTAGATGAAGTTGTCAATATGTTTATAAACGACCTAAATAAGATAGATCAGCTACAACTGAATAATATCAAAAAAGCTTGGATATATGACAACTACCTAACATCACGTCTGACTTGGCCCTTTCTGGTATACGATTTCGGCAAAACCTTACTCGCGAAAATAGATGCAACTGTCATAAAATCACTTAATCGTGGCTTGGACTAGCGCACTCTGCTGATCCCTCTGTTTTATTTAGGGATCAGAATAATTTTGGGATGAAATTAAAGAAACCATCGGAGCTCTATAAACACCTTAGAGTTACCAAAGCCTACATCTTAGGTAAATCCCAAGATGACACAGTCAGGGCACTCCCGAAAGATAATAACGCGTCCGAGCTTGAATCTAGACTTATATTCCATAAACGATTTATGATAGGAGCCCAGTCGAACAAAGTGGGGTTGGGAGTACGAGAGCCAAAAAGGGACCAGGATATACTTAGGTCCTTTCTGAAGCAAGACGAAAATGATAAATATCGAGTGCACGCGATGAATTTGGAAATCCAAAACGAATGGTTGACAATGGGAGAGTTCTGCATACCGATGGCTTTAAAGTGGCGCACCTTGATCTATGAGTGGTCGCCGGCCCTGTTAAAATTCTATCTTAACGCCTTTCAGATGACCCTTCCAGACCAGAGTAATCTGGTAAGGTGGGGGAAAGCCACAGAAAAACAATGTTATACGTGTGGTGAGGCAAGAGGGACGGCTAGGCACATATTAGTAGGATGTAGGGTGCTTCTTGATAGAGGCCAATACTCACGCCGCCACGATAAAGTGCTTTTCATCATACGCGAAGCAATGAGTCTGGCAGTAGCTAGAGCCCAAAAAGGATTGACTACTAACAGACGTCATATCAACTTTGTGTCTGAAGGTTCATCCATAACATCCAGGAACAAACCTTATTCAATCTTAGATACTGCCCCAGATTGGACTCTCCTAATCGACACGTATGAAAAGCACTATAAAATTCCGGAGGATGTTGGGGTTTCGTCATCTAGACCGGACATATTTCTCTACTCAAAAACGACTAAATATGTGGTCCTTGTGGAACTTACTGTACCGTGGGAAACAAATATACCGAAGGACCACACACTTAAGAAAAATAAATACTATGATCTCACAAACGAATTAATCAAAAACGGTTACGTGGTTAATTTGTATGCAGTAGAAGTGGGAGCGAGAGGTATACCAGCTAAATCTCTCTATAACCTACTTAAAGATCTAGGCCTATCGAGAGCTACAATAAGCTCATTACTAGGACGAATGTCTAAAGCGGCACTAGTAGGTTCGTATCAAATTTGGTTAGGCAGGGAGGGGAACTTGGGTAGTGAAGGTGAGTGTTGATGTACATCAACAAAAGGGGCCCCTTCTAAACCTACACTTGGGTCGCAAGTCCCAGGCACTGTCCTGAGTTCCCAACTCAGCAACGCGATGGACCCGGCACCCGCACGGAGAATCCATGGATTGCTAAGAATATCGTCTCTGTTTAATTGAACACTAAATATTATTAGAAAAAATGACTAACTCTATAAATAAATGAACAACTGTGACTTCTGATCACTTGAGTATGAAATGAATTAGCTAAATTGAGTTGTTTAGTTCTTCCACGAACGAAAATATTCTAATGAAAGCAGGCATGTTGAAGGAAAACTAAACAATTTGAGTTATTTAATTCAGGCAGTTATGAGCATTCTTTCGTTTTTAAATAATTATTTTTATGTATTTCTCCTTCGAGAAAATATACATTTATAAGAGATTCTAATCAAAAAATGTCAATAGGTGAAATTATTGAATATTTCTATTTATAGTATTCGCATGTAAGCAAAGTTATCGTACAACTCAGTTGTACAAATTGGGGCGAAATAATGTAAACATCAATGAGAGCTATCGGTAAGGTGGAGTTTGGGGTCCGGGTGAGGGTGAACGCGTGATTGAGCACATTTTAGTGCATCCAGTCCACACTACGGTACGTATGGATTACGGTGGCCATACCCGTATCTATGCGTGCGTCTACAGGTCTCATAGCGGTGACCTGGGCACGGCTCAACTGTTTGAGCACCTGCAGCGGTCGGCGGACAGAGTAATTGAGCAGTACCATGCCGCGGACTTAGTATTCTTGGGTGACTTCAATGCTCACCACGTGGAGTGGCTGGGGTCTCACAGGACTGATTTTGCGGGAAGGGCTGCTCACAACTTTGCCCTGACCTATGGGTTATCGCAACTGGTGCATTCCATCACCAGAAAACCAGATGTCGGGACCCACAGAGAGTCTTTATTGGACCTTCTGCTGACTACGCGCCCGGATGAGTACTCCGTAACTGTGGAAGCACCTCTCGGTACTTCGGACCACAGCGTCATCGTCGCTCCACTGGTGACCTTCTTGTGTATCTCACAAACCGATGGGCGCAAGCTATCGAGAGTCGGGGCGAGGCACTAGCGGTCAGCCTCGATATAGCAAAGGCCTTTGACCGGGTCTGGCACAGAGGTCTTCTTTCGAAGTTGCCACGCTACGGACTCCCCGAGGGACTTTGCGAATGGATTGCCAGCTTTTTGTTATAGCTACGCGCCCGGATGAGTACTCCGTAACTGTGGAAGCACCTCTCGGTACTTCGGACCACAGCGTCATCCGGGCGCAAGTGACTCTCGCGCGGCCAGAACCACCGCGGCCACCTCAGTGGCGGCATGTCGGCAGACTGGGACGGACTGCGAGAATTCTCCTCGTCGTACCCGTGGAGGCGGCTTTGCTTCACTTCAAAGGATCCAAGCTCCTGTGCAACAGCAGTCGCTGAAACGATCCTATCAGGCATGGAAAGCTATATTCCCAACCGTTGGATCGCAACAGGAGCGAGCAAACGGCCGTGGTTTAATAGGCCTTGCAGAGAAGCTAGAGACCGCAAGCAATCTGCATATAAGGCTTGGACCACGGCACTTGCCAATAAGGATCCTAACATAGCTGAAGTGAAGCGGAAATTGAATGCCGCCTCGAGGTCCAGTAAAAAAGCTACTGCCAGGGCGAAGTTTGAGTTCATCGGTGGAATTGGCGAGCGGATTACTTGTTACCCATCCGGTAGTCGAGCATTTTGGTCGCTCGCCAAAGCTGCCGAGGGAAACTTCTGCCATTCCTGCCTTCCGCCGCTGCAAAAACCCGACGGTAGCCTAGCTCATGGCGCTAATGAGAAAGCCGATCTTTTAGGTAATCTCTTTGCGTCAAACTCGACGATGAACGACGGAAATGCCGAGCCACCTATTGTCCCCAACTGTGGTACTTTCATATCTGAAATTAAAATCACACAACGGGTGGTTCGGCGGGAACTCAAGTCCCTGGATGTTTGGAAGTCGAGTGGGCCGGATGGTATACCGGCGATGGTGCTCAGGCACTGTGCCCCCGAATTGTGCCCAGTACTTACACGGCTTTTCGCGCTCTCTTACTCCGCAAGACAAGTAACAGCCTCGTGGAAGACTGCATTCGTGCATCCTGTGCTTAAGAAAGGCGACAGGACAGACCCGTCCAATTACAGGCCTATTGCTATAACCTCCCTTCTCTCGAAGGTAATGGAGCGTGTGATTAACGCACAGCTCCTGGGATACCTTGAGGGAAACGACCTACTGAGCGACCGACAGTATGGCTTTCACCACCGTCGCTCCACTGGTGACCTTCTTGTGTATCTCACAAACCGATGGGCGCAAGCTATCGAGAGTCGGGGCGAGGCACTAGCGGTCAGCCTCGATATAGCAAAGGCCTTTGACCGGGTCTGGCACAGAGGTCTTCTTTCGAAGTTCCCACGCTACGGACTCCCCGAGGGACTTTGCGAATGGATTGCCAGCTTTTTGTCCAACAGAAGTATCCAAGCCGTCGTCGATGGCAGCTGCTCGGACCGCATGGACATAAACGCTGGTGTCCCACAACCCACAAGGCTCCGTGTTGTCTCCGACGCTGTTTCTGCTGCATATCAATGACATGCTGTCTGATGGATCTATTCATTGCTATGCGGACGACAGTACCGGGGATACGTGTTACACGGGTCGTGCAAATATCCCTCAATTCGATGTGGAGAAGAGACGCGAACAACTTGTGTCTGAAATCGAGACTACTCTCTCGGGAGTATCCGATTGGGGTCGACTTAACCTAGTCCAATTTAACCCCACTAAGACACAAGTATGTGTATTCACCGCTAAGAAAACCCCATTTATTGTAGCGCCGCAATTCCTGGGCACACCACTTTCCATCTCTTCGAGTATTGGGATCCTAGGTGTCGACATCTCAAGCGACGTTCAGTTCCGCAACCATTTGGAGGACAAGGTCAAGCTGGCCTCAAAGAAACTTGGAGTGCTCAACAGGGCGAAGCAGTACTTCACTGCGGGGCAACGACTTCTGCTTTACAAGGCACAAATTCGGCCCAACATGGAGTACTGCTGTCACCTTTTTCCGGAGCGCCTGCATACTAGCTTGGCCAATTCGACTCATTGCAGAGACGGGCGTTGAGGCTCGTCGACAATCCCATACTCACAGGCGATGTGGAACCTCTCAGCCTCAGAAGGGACTTTGCCTCGCTGTGTGTGTTCTATCGCCTATACAATGGTTTGTGCTCAGATGAATTGTTTGACATGATGCCCACCGCTGCATTCTATCATCGCACCACTCGCCATAGGCAGGGAATTCATCCTCACACACTGCGACCGGAAATGGTGCGCACCGTGCGTTTTGAAAGGAACTTCATCCCACGCACGCTCAGGTTGTGGAATGAACTTCCTGCCGTGGTTTTCCCAAGCGACTACAATATGGGGTTCTTCAAGAAGGGTATTAGAAGGTATCTACAGGTCGGTAGCACGATTGTGATGCCCCTAGTGTTGCAAACGTCCGCCCCTGGTGTTGCGTTTAGTTGATTTTAGAAGATTTATAATAGTTTATTACCTACAAAAAGTTTATTTGATAAACCATGGTCGTTTTTTGTGTTTAAAATTACAATTATGTTTTAATGTAAAGCAAAGTATTTTTTATTCTAGTTGATTTTACGAGTAGAAGATTTATAATAAGTAATTTATTTGATTTTATTAGATTGCCATATCTAATTATGATTTTGATTTTTGTACTTTTACGTTTATTTATTTTTAAATAAACGATGTTATTTCTTCCAACCCAGGTTTTTTATTTCATGTGAGATCAATAATCAGGTGATAAAATTAAACAAATTAACTTTAACTAAGAATGCCTAACTTTCATGTTTAAATATTTCATTAGGTTCAGAACTCGACAAGTGAACTTGGTGACCCAATTTCATGTATTCACATCCATCTTATGTGTGAGAAAACTAAATAACTACCATAAAGAATTAGCTAACTACGGTATGTTTGCAACATCTTGGTGTGGCAAAATTGGATAACTTGGATTTTGATTTTTATTTTTATTTTGGTTCATGAAAGAAATTAGTTTGATTAAGCATTGAATCGACAGCAAACATGCTTATAACATATAAAATTGCCGACGGTGAAATTGTTCTCCCTTTGTTAATGATGTCAAAAAAAGTGCCAAAAAAACAGTAAATCGCGATTATCTCGAAACTTGAAATATTGAGTTATTTAGTTCTGCCATTATGCCCACGTAATATTTGACGCAAAATGAACTTTACCATTTACTCTTTAGATTCAAACCTCTTTAGATTATCATTATTCATTGTCTATTTAATGTCAACACATGTTTATGAGTATATATATTTTACAAAATTGAAACATCCAAATAAAATCCCTATGGGAGGAATCTTATGGGTTACCCACCACAGCTTGGGTTTAAACCCGGGTGATTGCCCATCCCTATGACCGGTAGGACTACAAAAGGATACGGACCTTTTTCTCCCGGGGCCTTCTACATTGCAAGTATTCAGCATTGAGGACGTTGTGCTCTCCGGACACACAGTCATTTTAAATTGAAGACGTTTTGCTCTCAGAGCGTTTTAATTCACAGTCGATAGGCATTCAAGTACTTTTTTCTTCCTAAACCTTATGATCCGTAAAGTTTCAAATATAGGGCAGAAAGTAGCAAGGTATCTTATTACTTCACTTAAAATATGCGGGCGACAAAACAGTACTTGATATACTGATTTCATTCTCACATGCATTATGAATATAAAGTTTCCACCATAAATTGCATTGAGTAGTTTAAAAAATAAAAGCGAACTGATTGCGAAAATGACTTCATTTTATACTTTGTAAAGATTTGGCTGTCAGCTGGTTATATTTGCCAGTAAAATTGAAGTGGAGTCTGAGTGTAAAGGAGTGAACTCGAAATGGAATCGGAGTCAGAGTCGAACGGAGTCGAAATAGAACCAGAGTGGAGTCTGGCTGGATCCAGAGTGAATTTGGCTGTCAACTGGTTATATTTGCCACTAAAATTGAAGTGGAGTTGGAGTGAAGTCGGAGTGTAAAGGAGTGAACTCGAAATGGAATCGGAGTCAGAATCGAACGAAGTCGAAATAGAACCAGAGTGGAGTCGAATTCAAGTCAGAGTGGAATCGGATTAGGGTCAAATTGAATATTTTATTTCCCTCCTAAGTGTAGAACAAAAATATCACGTCATGTGAATTCTTATACCGCAGAACTCACCATATAAGCGGAGTGGTGCAGCGAGTTGCCCACGTTGACGCTCTTGTCGAGCGCCGCCACTATGGCGGAGCACTCGTGCAGCTGAGTGTCGAGCAGCGCCAGGCTGTTGGTGGCGGCCGTGAGAGCGTCCTGCATCGAGCCTGCGAACAAAGAGGTGGAAATCAATAATCTATACTAAGACATATTTTTTAAATTCGAATTCAAAAAATCATTTAGTCCATTAAAATCATAAATTTGTTTGGAATTGTCATTATTTTTTTCTCCTACCGCGCAGTGCGTGACATGGCAACTACATTCCGTCCACTATATAAATGTATTTTAGACAGATCACACACAGGTATTGCGCCACTGAAGATGTCAATCGCAGTGATCGACAAAACTTCTGGAACGCAAGTTTCACATAGACCACGGCCGAACAGCCCGGAAGCAGTATATTCTACAAACTATCGTGAACGTATTGAGAGAACGGAGCATTGCGATTGGCCGGCTTCACATACACACAGGTTCACAGGAGGTAGGCACCCAATCGTAATACTCCATTCTTACAATACGTTTACCATTTGATTACTATAGTTGTGCGTGCTAGGGGTACTGACATTCAATTGGTCGATACTTCTCCGTCTCGCCGTGCCCATACCTAAAGCGCAGTACAGCGGTTATTATATCTCCTACCTTACCTAATGGTTTACATTCGTCCTCCAAGTCCTCAGTGGCCTCCCTAGCGGTATCAGGGGAAGCCCCCGCCCACAAATAGTGGTCGGAATAAGCGATGTGCTCTCTGAAAGCTGTCACCCAAACCTGTGGTCAAATAAAAGAAAAACAGTATTTTAGAAATTTATATTACAAAGATAGCAATTAAACTCTTGGCTTGCTGACAATGGTTAGTTACCTGACTATTTGTAAATATTATTTATGGTGTACAATAAAGGATATTGCTTCGTATAGTTTTTTTTTTTTTATAGGACACGTCAATTTGACTTTACCTTGCCTGATGGTAAGCTGAAGGCAGTCTCAGGAGAGAGGGCCACCATTATACACACGTGCCATGTTAACAATGGTGGCACACTCAGCTTGACGGTCTCATCAGATGCTTTTTCACGCCCCGCTTAAAGGACCCGGGACTGTAGGAAGAGGGAAACACGTGAGCTGGCAAGGAATTCCAGGTCTTGATTGTGCGACAAAGGAAAGAGTCACCGAACCGCTTAGGTCTTGAAGCAATGTTCTGCACCGTATGCGGGTGACATCTAAGTCCTGCACGTGTCGTCCTGTATAGGAAAGGAGAGGGTGGGACTAATTGGAATAGCTCTTTAGAACATTCACCATGGTAGAGACGGTAAAATACTGCCAAGGAAGCAACATCTCTACGCAACTGCAAAGGCTTGAGGTCTTAATGGAATTTTTACATCTATAAGCTCTGCATGTGTTATACTGTGTAGGAAAAGAAAGGATGGGACTTCTCACTCTTGCATAGCTTTGTGAACCTGTCTACTATATTTTTAAGTACTATAACAATTAATTCTATGTACTGCGACTAAACAGTTATATGGAAAAAAAATCGGTTTTGGTCAACTTGGAAAGCAAAGATATGCCATTTTTCATTGCTATTACAGAGATGATATCACAAAAATCTTTACATATTGATGTCAAAATTAAATAATTCATTTATGTAGTTTCTGCGTCCTATTCCTCATTCGAAAGTCATGACACAATACATTTTTGACACTATGCAGTTTTATCATCATAATCATCGTCTTTGCATTATTTCCGATCGCTAGCCTTCACTTTGGGAGTCCAGAGTCTGCTTCCGGCTTTTACTTATCCACTTGGAGACTTGTTCTAAACAGCATATATCATCTACAAAAAATCGGTGATTCTTTTACCTGCCTAGTGGCAGCGACGTCCTTGTCCCCCTGCGGCACGGCGACGCGGTGAGTGTCCCCGTCGCTGAAGTTGAGCACGATGAGTGCGGGCTCGGTGCGCGACACGGTGAGCGTCGCCGCGTCCAGGTACTTGCGGCCGCGCCAGTGCGAGCCGCCGCGGGCCGCCTCGGCGCGCGACCCGTAGTACAGGAGCACCCCGCGCTGGAGCACCGCCTGGAACACCATCGATTGGTATTCGTATTTCTAAGTTATAATCACGAAGTTGAGAGGAAATTATGTACATGTAGAATACGGCCGTGGTCCATAATGAAACTTGCGTTCCAGATGTTTCGTCGATCACTGCGGTCGACATCTTCAGCGACTGATGACCCATCAGTCGCAGAAAATCACTGACGTGGAGAGGTCTACGCACTCGTCGCCGCCCGGACCTGCGCCACTGAAGATGTCAACCGCAGTGATCGACAAAACTTCTGGAACGCAAGTTTCATATCGACCACGGCTAAACTTCTTCCGGGCAGCAGTAAGTTCTACATGCAACGCCGGCCGTGAAAGCCTAAAGCTTTATATGAATTTATGTACAAATGCGCAGAATGATTCGCGATTGGCTACTGAGCACAATATTTCAAAAGTATGTGGAAACATTCAAATATATCTCACTATGAGTTTTTAATACTCAAATTTGAAAATCTAAAATTTATATTTTATAGTGGTGAAACCACCAAATCTGTGAAGTGGCTAAAATAATATGTCACTGTGAAATGCATACTGATTTATTGCAAATCAAAAAATAATTGGCACGACACACTAGTAGTGCCATTACAGTTAATATAAACAACTCACCCAAACAGCCCTCCACCCCAAGAACCGGGAGCGCTTCAGCAGAGGCCCTTCGAACCTAGCCGATGTTCTCTGTAAACTCTGTACCGGACGGACCCCTAGCACTTCACGCATCTCCGTATCTTTAGCCATGTCGATTGCTAATTGACCTGTTAGAAAAACAAAGATTTTGACAGGATTTTAACAGTAATGTTATTACTAAACATTATCCGTGTAAAAAAATTAAAAGCCAAATCGAAGTCAAGGCGACCACACCTCAACTTATGTTCACTTATGTTCTTAGGTCCTACAACCTCCAGTTTTCACTTCATCATTCAAAGCGATGGCCATGTCGAGGTGTTCTCAAATGCCTCACCAAATTGTAACTAGCGAATATCCTCCTCCGTGGCGTGGCGGTAGTGAACAGGCGGGTTCGATTCCCGCTCAGTGCAAATATTTGTATGCATGAATATGTATATTTGCATTGGTCTGGGTGTTTCTATGTATAATATGTATGTATTTACAAAAAAAAAATGTATTTAAGTATGTTTATCCGCATTCTAGATTCCATAACACAAGCTAGTTAAGCTATGCTTACCATGGATCTAGATAGCGTTGTGTGAAATGTTGTGGAATATTTATTGAATATTTATCCAATAAAGTACAGAAACTCACCAGAATTATTTCTAATAGTAGTAACAACACCGTTCTGTAGTAGCAACACAGCCAGTCTGGTGTGTCCTCTATAAGCGGCACAGTGTAAACAGGTGTTGCCTTGTGCGTCCACGCAGTTTATATTTGGAGCGTACGGGCTGCTTAGCTGGAAAACAGAATGAGTGTCATCTGACGTCGAGTTGACATTTTTGATCAAGATATTTGTATTGTTACCGGCATATATCTTGACCAGTGACGTCACATATGTACTATTTATGTACGCGTTTTTTGAGGATATCACGGGGTGCTATGGCGACGAAGTAGCTTAAACCCATAAAACATATATCAGGCTAATATGCGCACGCTAAGGCCTCGTTTCTCTAGCTACTCCTACAGGGGGTACCTGTAGGAGTAGTGTGCCAGTGAGGGTAGTTATGTCGGAATCGAACCGACTAAAGCCGCTTGGCCGTCTCAGGCTATCACTTGTCCAGGACGAGATAACCACTGGCATTCCCTCGCACCCCAGCTGACCCATGGCCATCGAAAGCCCCTCGGGGTGTTGAACAACCGCAGAAATATATTAGGATAGAATGGCCATGTGAGCAGAAAATACGTGGCAACTTTTTAATCAATTCCTGACATATGAGACAGATACTTCCGAATGCTTACTCGATACTCGTGAAGACTAGCTTGTATAAAAATCGTTAAAAATACCGTGAACATTCCATATTGTGCTATTTCAAACTAGAGAAAGATCGAAATTTTAGAAATAAAGGTATTTCCTATCTACTCTTAGTGTTCAATTAAGTTATTAAGTTAACAATGCATATGGCCGTTCTCTCCTAACATATTTTTGTGGTAGCAACTGTGTCCACATTTTTCCCCAGAAAAGAGAGGGTCCCTCCCTCTCTTTTCTGGGGAAAAATCTATCGCCTCACCGCCTACTTCTGCTAGGATGACAGGCGGCTCCACCTATCACCCCCAGGCCCACGCTTATAGAGGGGGGAGGTCGTTCAACGACCTCTGACGCCCGTGTCGTCTTCGTGCATTGTAGACAACGTAGCATTGCAGACAGGAAAGTCCTGAGCATCTTCCAGCCCCACTCCTTCGCCTCCTTCTCAAGTATCACTTGCCACTGAAGAGATATATGCCAAGAACTAGATGTGGCTGTACATGTACAAGGTTTTACAACTCACCATCTCCTGAATATATTCAATGTTGCCTTCCTTAGCGGCGGTAAGAAGCAGCCGTTCCCGTTCGTGCCTCTCAGACTTTTCGGCCGCTTCCAATAATCGCTGAACATCCTTGGTTTTGGAGACATCACAAGGCGTCTTGCCCTCGCCATTCATTACATTGACATCTGCTTTATATCTGAGCAGCAGTATGACTAGGTCCTGTTAAAATAAGAATGTTTTAAGAAGTGCTAGCTTACAGGTAAGGTAAATGTTTTATCCGTAGGTTTTATCAAAGCAATTTTTATTATTATTATTTCTTTTTGGTTTGCATTGCTTTTAAGGTTAAAAGGTCTAAACTGATCATCATTTGAGCGTAGTTCCAGGGCTGTCATCATGGAGTTTATCATCTTTTAGTTTATCCTCTGTGGCGTAGCGGTATATCGTTCGGCTATTATGCAGCGGGCACAGGTTAGATTTCAACTGAGTACAAATATTTGTATGTATGTTATGATTATGTATTTGCATGCCATAAATATTTGCATTAGTCTGGGTGTTTCTATGTGTAATATATTTATGTATTTACACAATAAAAATATCTACAGATGTATGGTCATCCCAAATCTAGATACCATAACACATGCTAGTTAAGCTATGCTTACTATGGGGCTAGATAGCTGTGTGTAGAATGTCGTAGAATATTTATTTATATGCGACTTTCATGCAAGTGACTGACCTACCACCCTAGGCTGAGAAGAAAGCCGGCGCCAGAACGTCATCCATTAATCAGCAAGATACTGGCTTACCAATCAAGTTGGATCGGGCTTCGAAAACCTTGAAAAGCCCCACACACTCTTTATCATAAAACTAGCTTTTGCCCGCGGCTCGGCTCGCGTGGATGTCTGTGTGGTTATCGTTATAAATTGTAGCCTATGTGTTATTCTGATTGTCATATACATGATTGTAGTTTGTGTGTGTATGTAGTTCAGGTATGTGTGTATTGACAGTTGCAGGTACTTGTTTGTCTTGTTGACATATAAGATAAACTAAGTTGGGGGTAGTTCTCAATCGATGTATTATGTTTTGCTACCTAGCACAATAAACATGCAGTTATGTAATCACTTGTTTTAATTGTTATTACGGACATATTAGTGGCGACGACGGAGTAAAATAAGTGAAAATGGATCGTAAATGTGTAAAGTTCAGTGAGTTTAACCCACAAATAGATAATTGGGACAATTACAAAGACAGACTGAAGTTTTGTTTCGAGGCCAACGGGATTGTGATAGACAATGTAAAACGTGCTAATTTTTTTACTGCGTGTGGTTCGCAAGTGTTTGAAACTTTTTTGGCACTAATTACGCCTCGAAAACCCATTGAAGTGACATTCAATGAAATCATTGAAATTCTAACCAAACATTACAGTCCGAAATCGAACGAAATATCTATGTCATACAAGTTTTATAAGCGCGATCAAAATCGTGGTGAATCGGCTGCCGAGTACATAGCTCAACTTCGTAAGATCAGTGCTCGCTGCAATTTCAGTGATTTGGAACGTACGTTACGTGACAGGCTTGTGTGTGGTATGAGAGACGATAAATTGCAGTATGAGCTATTAAAAAAAGACACTTTAAGCTACCACAATGTAGTCGATGCTATGCTATCATCCGAAAGTGCCGGTAAAGACGTGCGCATGATGCGCGTGGGGGACGGCGCCGGCAGCAGCGCCGCGCCGCCGGCACCCGCCGCGCCGCCCGAGAAGGCCGCGTCGCCCACGCCGCCGCCGGAGCCTATGGACATCAACGCGCTGCGCCCGCGGCCCGCCCCGCGCGCCGGTGCGCCGCGCCCTGCTCCGCGCCCCGCGGCTCGTCTTTGCTATCGTTGTGGTGATCGCCATGGAGGCGAGTGTCGGTTCATCAACGTTACGTGTCGATATTGCAACAAAAAGGGACACCTTGAGAAAATCTGTATTTCTAAAAAGAACACAAACAAAATGAACTTTACAGGGGAGGAAGACGCGAATTTAAACGGCATATACGTCGTGCAAAGTACCAGTCGAGTACCACCCTACGTGATTCGCGTGACGGTGGCGGGCGAGCCCGTCACGCTACAAGTGGACACGGGCGCCTGCTACACGCTGGTGAACGAGCGCACGTGGCGCACGCTGCGGGCGCGCCTGCCGCAACCGCACCGGCTCGCCGCGGCGCCGCTCGCGCTGCGCACGTGGACCGACGCGCCCGTGCACCTGCTGGGCCGGACGGTGCTGCCTGTGCTCTATAAGGACATTGAATATCACCTGCCGTTGCTAGTGGCTAAGGGCAACGGACCGAATCTTTTGGGAAGAGACTGGCTTATGCATCTAGGCATTACTATGAATATTAAATTCGTATCGAACGGAGATTACGCTGAACTGGAGGAAATAATTGCTAAACATGGTGTTGTATTCAAGGATGGTCTCGGTACGTACCGTGGAGATCCAGTGGCGATATATTTGAAACCGGGCGCTACGCCGAAATTTCTAAAAGCCCGTCCCGTTCCATACGCTATCAAGGAGAGAGTGGAGAATGAAATCGACCGACTTGTATCCGAGGGCGTTCTGCGACCGGTTGCGTACTCTGAGTGGGCCACGCCAGTAGTGCCGGTTGTGAAGAAGTCAGGCGAGATTCGGATGTGCGGCGACTACCGTTGCACAGTTAATCAAGCGACAGAGTCGGACACTTATCCTATGCCAACGGCGAATGAAGTATTTGCTGCTGTAGCGGGTGGAAAATTCTACACAACATTGGACTTAGACCGTGCTTACACTCAAGTGACGGTCAAAGATGAAACAGCCAAGCTTTTAACTTTGAATACCTGTAAAGGATTGTATACCGTTCATAGACTTGCCTTTGGTGTGAAGGCTTGCCCCGGTATTTTTCAGAGGCTGATGACAGCGCTACTAGGGGGCATCCCAGGAGTCGCAGTGCTGATCGATGACATCATAGTTGCAGGGCACACCATGCCTGAGATGCTACAGCGCCTAGACAAGGTTCTGCAACGCATTGAACAAGCAGGATTTCACCTCAACAAAAAGAAATGCAAGTTCGCCAAAGAGAAGGTTGACTTCTTAGGATTCATCATTGATGCTGATGGCATTCATCCGTCACCGAGTAAGATAGAAGCAATTACGAACACTCCAGAACCTAAGAATATTCAAGAATTACAAGCGTTCCTCGGCTTATACAATTTTTACGAGCGGTTTATCACTCACAAAGCTACCATACTTGAACCTTTACATCGGTTACTAGACAAAGGTCAAACGTGGCGCTGGACCGAGCGGGAACAAAACGCTTTCAACACTGCTAAGCAGGCACTAACATTTGACATGACTTTAGTGCACTACGATTTAAATAAACCCCTGATACTGACATGCGACAGCTCAGAATACGGCGTCGGAGCCGTATTATCACACGTGATGGAAGATGGCAAAGAAAGTCCTGTTGCTATGAGTTCCCGAACCTTAAACTCCACCGAAAGGCGCTATTCACAACTGGACAAAGAGGCAACTGCAATTTTGTTTGGAATACAAAAATTTCACAACTACTTGGCAGGAAGGCCATTCACCGTAGTCACGGATCATAAGCATCTGCTGGGTATATTTGATCCAAAAAGACCGACACCGAACATACTGTCACCTCGATTGACAAGAATAGCAATTGCGCTTACCGCTCATGACTATGATATTCGGTACAAGCCTGGAACGCAAATAGGTAGTGCAGACAATTTGAGTAGATGGCCACAACCAGTGCCTGAGCGACCTGAGGCAGAACTAAATGAGATATTGCTAATGGCTGAAAAACCAGAAGATTTCCCGTTCGATGCAGAGAGTATCGCGGTGGAAACTTTGAAAGATAAAACACTATCTCAGGTTGTACACTACGTTCAACGGGGCTGGCCTGCCAAGGTAAAGGAGGCAGATCTGCATACATACTGGCTTCACCGTACTGAACTGTCTTTGCAAGACGGGTGTCTGTTACTGGGTAACCGCGTAGTGGTGCCACAGCCGCTGCGCACAGTTACTTTACAGGCCTTACATAAGACACACAGTGGAATCGTACAAACGAAAGCACTCGCAAAAAGTTACATTTGGTGGCCCCACTTAAATGAAGACATAGAAGCACTTGTGGGCCAGTGCAACAAGTGTCTCGATCACCGACATATGCCTCCCCGATCGCAGCATACGTGGATCATGCCCATTAGATCTTGGTCTAGAGTACACATCGACTTCGCCGGGCCTTTCCGAAACAAACATTTTTTGATCATCGTCGACGCTTACTCCCGGTGGCCCGAGGTATTCATGGTTAACAACACAACTACTACGACAGTAATTCGACATCTACGGATGGTATTTGCGACTCACGGCTTATGTGAGATATTGGTGTCCGATAATGGGTCAGCTTTTGTGTCCGAAGAAATGAGACAGTTCCTTAACTCAAATAAAATAAGACACATCACGACAGCGCCGTATCATCCTGCCACCAATGGATTAGCAGAGAGGATGGTCCAAACTGTAAAGGACAAGATACGAAAAATGGACGACATGGCGTGGGACGTAAAAATTCCAAGTATGCTATTGGGCCTCCGCGCGACACCGTGTGCTGGAACACTGAAGAGTCCTGCAGAACTCCTGATGGGCCGAAAACTGCGCACCTTACTGGACGCGATACACCCGGATAATATACAAAGAAAAAAGATTGAACGACAGGTCTTCGACAATAATCACAGGCGAAACAGAGAGTCTGAAGTTGGCTGTAGAGTTAGATACAGGAATTACAGCAATGGTCCGAAGTGGTTACCGGGCAGAATTGTGGAGAAAACTCGTCCTTCCAGTTACAAGGTGCAAGCAGATGATGGTCTTATTGTCAACAGACATATTGAGCAACTTATTAAAGTTGCATCGCATGTCGAAAGCCCACAAAATGAGAGAAGAGAGATAAGGGAAGACACTGGAGACCTGACCGACCAGGAGCCAGAGCAAATTATAGAAATTCCTAGTGATGAGTCTTGGGCTGATATTTTAGGAATACCTAAATAATAATATTGTTAAGTTGATTCTCAAGATGTTGAAATTGTTTATGTTGTATGTTTTGCTCTAAGCAGTAGAATGTTACTGTTCACTCTTAGTTTCTTAGTTATTTACTATTTTGTGTATGTTTACTTGGGGGAAAGGTATGTCATATACATGATTGTAGTTTGTGAGTGTATGTAGTTCAGGTATGTGTGTATTGACAGTTGCAGGTACTTGTTTGTCTTGTTGACATATAAGATAAACTAAGTTGGGGGTAGTTCTCAATCGATGTATTATGTTTTGCTACCTAGCACAATAAACATGCAGTTATGTAATCACTTGTTTTAATTGTTATTACGGACATATTACTGATGTAAAAGCTATATTATTGTAAAGTCTCATTAAACTCCATTCAGTAGTTTTTATGAGAAAGACTTACAAACATCCATCCATCCTTACTTACAAACTTTTGCATTCATAATATTTGTAGGATTACATCACACTATAGCTTGACTTACCTCATTACCAATAAAAGATGCTTTATGCAATGCTGTGTCCCCAGTGTCATTGACCTCATCAACATTAGCGCCCGCTTCTAGCAAAGCCTCAACAACATCTGTGTGGCCGAAGTATGTTGCTAAGTGCAGCGGTGTCCATCCCAGGTTGCTTTTGTTTTTACCTAAAATTATATAAAATGATAACTGTGGAAAGTTAATTTACATAACAACTTGTTCGGTGAACGATAGGTCGCTGGTTCATATCCAGCTCAAAGGACCAATGTTCGGGGAACGATAACTTTAGCGCGTTGGGTTCGGAAATTCGTGAGTAAAAGTTGTTGATTTTGGTGGTAATTATTTTATAATATAAATGTTATAATTAATGTTAATGTTTGATGGATGTTCGAGTGTTTTCGGTCGCAACGGAATTGACTACGATGCTATAGTGATCGCAATGACCACTATTGGTACACTGATTATTTCTAATTATTAACTTCTAAATAAAGTGTCTCGACACGCGCCCGGGCTCACCTCACGTGTTCGATGTCAGCATTTACACTGAACACAACTATTAGATGCTCAAAAGTAAATAAAACTTCTGGCTATATTTTAAATAATAAAATAATATGAAATAAAAAATGATAGAATCTGTCAAAAGTGTACCTAAGCCTAAGCATTGTATTAATTTATAAGCATTATGGTATCAATCACAAGTGCATACAAATAAAATTCTACACTACACCTGACACAAGGCCGCAACACATTGCATACTAAGTGACTCATCAATAGATTGTCACAGTTCATTAGTTCAACATTATTATTACCACAACATTGAAATATGACAAGAAGTGCATTCTTACTCAATATTTACAAGCTATGACTCATGAGGAAATAAAATCTAAACCTGAACACGCTAACAAGAAATCTTGTTCATATAAAGGATTTCATATAATCTTGACTTATTTTAATTGTATAAAAAATACTAATGTTCTACCAATAGGCAAATGGACCACCAATTTGAAAAATGGCCCCATGCTGAGATGTCTGGCAACTCAGTAGTGGGCTTCTTTTTTTTTTGAATTTGATCTATTTTTAAATATGTTTACATAATATTATTACAATGTGGAGGTCAGATGGCCGTGGCTTCACAGAAAAAGTTGAAGTTCAGTCAAACTCGCAGTTAAACTGGTTAAAGTGGAGCCCAGACTCCCAAGTGAAAGCTTTAGATGCAATTGGTATTAATGCTAAAATGAAGAAGAATGACAATATTATAACAATATCTTGTTTGTGTAGCATAATAAGGCATTTTGACTGTGTTTAAAATATGAAACAATTTGTTGTCATCCTAATAAAATGTAATGTAAAAAGCATATTTTATTGATGTTCTGAAAAAATAAGGTCATTTTCTGTATTAAAAACATAAATGATTTTTTTTGTGGTTTAATCACGTGTTTGAGAACGCTCTGTGATTGGTTGCAACTCTGATGACGTCACACAGAAGTAAACATTAGTTTCAGTGCATGCTTTCTGTTTTTCTTTATATTGATCGTGCGATCTACGTATTATTTACGTTATTTCCCAACCGTCCTATTACAGTTTTCTTTATTTAAAGTTCTGTGCATAAAATGGAGAGAAATTTTGTGCGAGCTGACAGCAGTAACTTACCCAAAGTACATGTGACTATGGTTGGACAATTTTTTTTAAATAATCCAGATTTTTATGCAGCGGAACTTAAAAATGTAAAAACGACAGCGTAAGTACCTATTTTCTACTTATTTAAGATGGCAATTTTCAATTACTCGTACAAAGACATTCGTTTTTAGGTTATGTTAACTCCTACATTTCTTTAGTACAAATATTTTTTCCGGAGTCTTTATCGATGTACTTGTACATTTTGGTACAACACACCACTTATAAACCATTATATATGCAATAAATTTCAAAACTATTTCAACAGTTTGTTGTTTACTTATGTGTGACGTCATCTGTCAGAGCAACCAGGCGCCATAGCAAAAATTGCGTTTTGGCGCGTAATTTTTCAATTCAAACTTTAACATTGATTTTCTCCGTATATATACAGATCTCCAGGAAATATTAAAATGGTGTCGCTACGATCCAAGGATCCGCGAGATTCAGAAGTTATACTCCAAGGAGGATTCTACTTGAGGTACAAACTCCAACTAGCTGGTAAGATCGTCGGTCTATTTGTTCTATGACTTGTTCCATATTTGAATTTGAACCTAATTCCGTTTCTAATATTAAATAGGTATTTTTCAGTATACGTCGGTTGGTTGGAGCGAAAGCCCGCAGTACGCTTGCCTAATAAGAAATATTATCAAGACGCGACGCAAAGTTACGTGTGCGTTCAATTTTAACCGTATTAACGACGCGACGCAAAGTTACGTGTGCGGTCAAGTTTATCCGTATTAACTACGCGAATCGTTCGTTAGTAACGCGTGTTCGAAGCGTTATTTACTGCTCGCGACTACAAGGTGCATCTACGGGCACCTAAGCGTCGCAAGCATTAGCAGACTTGAAGGTTGGTAACCCTTTTGTGTATTTAGTTTGCATCGTAGCAATTTTGTACTGTACCAGATATGCGTTTCATCGCTTGCCTGCGGTCTTCATGCTGGCCCGGGATGGGCGATCAAAGCAGTTTCGCCCAGCCGTGCCTGATGATCAAGACCCGCAATTCATAAGGTTGGAACCAACTTGCGGTGAGATTTGTACCAATCCGAGATCCATTGTTTGTCCCACGGAGGGGACTTAATGTAGGCGCATCATGCCTTTAAAGTATGGTGCGTGTTGTGCGTCATGGACCGTTAAACACTTGTGTGTGTAAGATACGCGAAGGGGTAACAACTTACTCTTTGAGAGTAACAGATATTTTCATTGTCTTCAGGAGGAGATCTACGGTGCGAGATGACAGAATCACTGGTAATCAGCAATCATGGACATGCCTTGCATTCAAGCTATTGAACCCTGAAAGAAACTCTCAGTTTCGCGAAAGGGCTTTTTACGAATCCTTTTCTTTTCGCGACATGGTGGAGATGCTGGGATAAGCCTTACAATTATATAAAACTGCAAGGAAAACATTTCAGGAAATTTCTATGAATCTGAGAGAATGGAATTCAAATTCAAAAAAGTTTAGAAATTTAGTACCTGATATAATTCCTGATCAAAAAATAAAACTTCTAGGTTTAAACTGGAACCTAGAAGAGGATACATTACAATTGAGAATAAAAACATTACAGGAGGTCAATACTAAAAGAGGTATTCTAAAGAATATTGCTTCAATATTTGACCCATGTGGATTTGCAGTGCCAATACTGTTATCATGAAAGATAAAACTTCAAGCTACATGGAAACAGAAGATAAAATGGGATACACCACTACCTGATGATATTTCAAGTAGATGGAAAGAAGTATGTAAAGCTCTAGAAGAAACTAAAGACATAAACATCAAAAGATGTTATAAAGAAGACCCAAAAGACACTAAATATCAGTTACATTGTTTTACTGATTCTTCTACAAAAGCGTATGCTGCCGTAATTTACATAGTGGGAAAAAATAGTAAGAATTTCGTTATTGGAAAGTCACGTGTTGTACCTATAAAAGATCAAGAAAATTTGAAGATACCGAGACTTCAGTTATTAGGAGTATTAATTGGATGTAGACTATTACAGTATGTCAGGAAATTCATTAAGTTAGAGATATGCAAACAAACATTATGGTCAGACAGTCAGATTGTTCTAAGCTGGATAAACTCAAACAAATTACTAAGTCCATTTGTTTCGAGACGGATTGAGGACATTAAAAGAAATAAAGATCTGTCTTTTAGATATGTTCCAACTGAGTCGAATCCTGCTGACGTGGCCACAAGAGCAAACAGAACAAATGATGATATCAAAAGATGGTTAAATGGACCAGATTTTCTACTAGAAGATCCTGAGAATTCGCCTATTAACCCAAGTAATCAAAACACCTTTTACGTAGTTGAAGATTTGAGTGAGACCGATCATCATCATCATCATCATTTCAGCCGAAAGACGTCCACTGCTGGACAAAGACCTCCCCCAAGGATTTCCACAGTGACCGGTCCTGCGCCTTCCGCATCCATGCCCTTCCCGCGAACTTCACCAGGTCGTCGGTCCACCGTGTGGGAGGCCTGCCTACACTGCGTCTTCCGGCGCGTGGTCGCCACTCGAGAACTCTCTTGCCCCAACGGCCATCTGTTCTACGAGCTATGTGCCCCGCCCACTGCCACTTAAGTTTGGCGAATCTGTGTGCTATGTCGGTTACTTTAGTTCTCCTGCGGATCTCCTCATTTCTGATTCGATCACGCAGGGAAACTCCGAGCATAGCACGCTCCATCGCCCTTTGGGTGACCTTCAGCCTTCTTATGAGGCCCATAGTAAGGGACCAAGTCTCAGTTCCGTAGGTCATCGCTGGCAACACACACTGATCGTAGACTTTAGTCTTGAGACACTGCGGTATTTTGGACGAGAAGATATTACGAAGCTTCCCGAACGCTGCCCAGCCGAGTTGGATTCGACGATTGACCTCTTTCTCAAAGTTGGACCTGCCTAACTGGACTGTCTGTCCCAGGTAAACATATTCGTCGACAACTTCGAGTGTAGAGTCTCCAACCTTTAAAGAAGAATGGTGTCAACCAGACGTGTACCAAGTTTAATTACTTCAGACAACGCTACTCACTTCAAGCTGATAGCTAATATCATATCAAACAAATATTGTATTGAAAATAAAATTAAGTGGAGATTTATACCTCAGTTAGCTCCATGGTTTGGCGGTTTTTACGAAAGATTGGTAGGATCAGTGAAACAGTGCATGAGAAAGACATTGGAAAAGCATCTTTTGGGAGATAGTCAATTAATAACAATTATTAAAGAAATTGAAGCTGTAATCAATACAAGACCATTGTTATATGTGTGTACAGTAGTGGAACACTGCTTGACCCCAGCAGATTTTCTTATAGTTGGAAAATACATAACTTTAGAAACAGTAATCTGTTCAAAATCAACCTATAATAACAAGTCTATCCACTAATAATAATTTAATTAGTAGCTGGAGAAGAGCTAGAATAATAATAGAAGAATTCATAGAGATGTTCCAAAACCGTTACCTACCAAGTCTACGAGAGAGATACAATCATTCTGTGAAACAACCCCGAACAACGTCAGATTTGACACCACGTATAGGTCAAACAGTCCAAATCAAAAGCGAGAAACCTAGGATAGGTTGGAAAGTTGGGAAAATTGTCTCCCTAATCAAAGGAAGGGATGGTCTATGTAGGGTCGCACATATTAAAGTCGACAATACTATATTTACTAGGTCAATAGCACATTTGTATCCTTTGGAAATCGAAGAAGACCAAGATTCATCACCAGTGGATCAACACGAAGAACAAAACAATATTGAAAATTCAAACAGTGTTCCAAAAGAATTGAATAATATTCCAATAGTGAAAAATTGCCGGAATGTTGACATGTCTATAGAAAGTTCTGATTCTGATGTAAACAATATAACTGACGATAATACATATGAAAATGAAAATACAAATGAATTTAGGGAAGAATCAAATCCTGTCACACTTGAAGTGGAACCTGATGAAGTAATTGAAGTAGAACTACTTGGTGTTAACATTCCAAATGAACGAGCAGCTAAAGTCCGTGCTCTACAAAAGATAAGAGAATGGACTCGCAACTTCTTGGTTTTATTATAGCTTTCTTTGGCCGGAGGTTCGATTTCTCCGCGAAATGCGAATGTAAATAATGTACATACTAAATTCTTCACAAGACATTCGTCTCTTTTCTTTTTCTTTTCCTTTCTCGGGAATGTCGCTACGATCCAAGGATCCGCGAGATTCAGAAGTTATACTCCAAGGAGGATTCTACTTGAGGTACAAACTCCAACTAGCTGGTAAGATCGTCGGTCTATTTGTTCTATGACTTCTTCAATATTTGAATTTGAACCTGATTCCGTTTCTAATATTAAATAGGTATTTTTCAGTATACGTCGGTTGGTTGGAGCGAAAGCACGCAGTACGCTTGCCTGCTTGCCTAATAAGAAATATTATCAAGACGCGACGCAAAGTTACGTGTGCGTTCAATTTTAACCGTATTAACGACGCGACGCAAAGTAAAGTGTGCGGTCAAGTTTATCCGTATTAACTACGCGAATCGTTCGTTAGTAACGCGTGTGCGAAGCGTTATTTACTGCTCGCAACTACAAGGTGCATCTACGGGCACTTAAGCGTCGCAATCATTAGCAGACTTGGAGGTTGGTAACCCTTTTGTATATTTAATTTGCATCGTAGCAATTTTGTCTTGTACCAGATATGCGTTTCACGCTTGCCTGCGGTTTTCATGCTGGCCCGGGTTGGGCGACTAAAGCAGTTTCGCCCAGCCGTGCCTGATGATCAAGACCCGCAATTCATAGGGTTGGAACCAACTTGCGGTGAGATTTGTACCAATCCGAGATCCATTGTTTGTCCCACAGAGGGGACTCAATGTAGGCGCATCATGCCTTTAAAGTATGGTGCGTGTTGTGTGTGATGGACCAGATATGCGTTTCACGCTTGCCTGCGGTCTTCATGCTGGCCCGGGTTGGGCGACTAAAGCAGTTTCGCCCAGCCGTGCCTGATGATCAAGACCCGCAATTCATAGGGTTGGAACCAACTTGCGGTGAGATTTGTACCAATCCAAGATCCATTGTTTGTCCCACAGAGGGGACTCAATGTAGGTGCATCATGCCTTTAAAGTATGGTGCGTGTTGTGTGTCATGGACCGTTAAACACTTGTGTGTGTAAGATACGCGAAGGGGTACCAACTTACTCTTTGAGAGTAACAGATATTTTCATTGTCTACAGTAGGAGATCTACGGTGCGAGACAACAGAATCACTGGTAATCAGCAATCATGGACATGCCTTGCATTCAAACTATTGAACCCCGAAAGAAAACCTCAGTTTCACGAAAGGGCTTTTTACGAATCCTTTTCTTTTCGCGACGAATGGTTTGCATTTTATGCAATAACAAATTATATAAAACTATTTTCCAGCAGTAGTCAAATAGCCTATTCAGCAAATAGTTTGTTAGAGTTCTTGGAAGTGTAAAAATAATTATAATTTAAATAAAATAAGTAAAAGGAGGTTTAATTATTAAGGTGATAAAAACTGGCAAAAAAATGAATCTTCAAGGAGTTAATTATTTTGGTATTCTCAAAGTCACAGTCAGTTTTGTCATAGTACACAGTAAAGGTAGAGGGGCACAGTGGGCAAAACTAGATTGATGTTGATATGGGTCTTAACCATTAAGCTACCGACACAAAAAAAATATCTTCAGATAATGTAATCTACTTTTCAGTGCCACAATAAAAGAAAATAAAAACTTTCAAACACAGAGTGAAAGGTGTTATAATACATAATTGTAAATTAATTCAATACTTTCCACCTAACTCTTAAATAATATTCTGGATCTGGCTTGTATATATGGTGAAAAACTTCTTTTTTACTAGATATCTTTTTTAAATATACCTAGTCTTATAAATAATTACATTAAAAACTCAGTGTGCCCATTGGTTTCACCTGCTTACAATGTTATTGAGCTCAAAAGGGACATTGTGTGAAGGCCTACCTTCCCAAAAACAAAGCTAACAGATGCAAAAAGAATACCTAAATCATAATTATACAATTTCAAAGATTAGCATTTTAAACAAACAAAAATTTTCAGCTTTATCATTATTGAGTTCACTTTTAGCAAATCATCAGTCTGTATTTACTTTCTGTATCTTTATAAAAAATAACCAGACATGAATAACACACATATACTTTTTCACAGTATTTTATTTTTAACCTGACCAGTTTCATCGCACTTGCAATCTCTTACATCTGTGAAAAGTTCAAGTGTCTTATTCAATATGTGTAGCAAGTTCCACCAAGTGCCATCAATCAACAGTACAAATCCATACCTTTACAATTAATATCCAAAGTGAGCTTTCCTTCCATTTTCGCCTCCAGCAATGCTTTGACCACCGATAATTCTCCATGTCTAGCAGAATACAAGAGTGATTCCTGTGTCTCGGATCCTAACGTATCATTTTTAGCCATTTTAAAAACTTGAAGTCAACTTTTGTCTCTATTTTATAAATAATCAAGGCTTTTCGTCATTTAACTTCGTAATACAGACTCACTTGTCGCTCTTTATTATGTCAATAGTCATTCTGCGGAATTATTCTAATGCAGTCACAAGTGTCACAACACAGTTTCTTAATATTTTGTTAAATCACATCATTAATAGAAAACCCTCGTGGATTTTGAAATTAGATTTTTAACGTGTTAGATTAATATAAAGTCCACAGAAGTACTTTTATTTATTGTAAGTAAATATTTTAAGAAACACAGAGCAATGAGATGAGCGAACTGAAAAAAAAAGCCTGAGCACAACATTTTTTTTAAACAGAATATTAGGGATGTTAAATCGAGTTTTATTTTCTTAAAATCGATTTTTAATATCAATTTTCTTGTAATAGTCATAATCGATTTTTAATAAATCGATTATATAAATTGATGGATCGAAAAACTCGAAGGAAGTTCATTATAACTTACAACTTGATTGAATAAAAAAAGGCTCTAAAGATGGTGTCAGAAGGTAAACATAGGAACTCTTAAACCTAAACAACATAAACCTATCGAGTTTAGGTTCATTTGTTTTGTTTAACTCCCCAGTATATATAGTACTCTAGTGCTACATGATATCACTAAAATCTGTTATACTAAAATGATAACAATATTTTTATGGAAGAGTTGTACTTACTGATTCGAAAAGCATCTGGCGTGAATAGAAAACAGAGAAACTAAACGAAAATAAGCATTTTTATTATTGTTTTAGTACAACAGATTTTAAAGAAATACTTTTCTTATTCAACACCATTTATTTTAATTTTAATAGTTACTCTCTCTAAACTTAAGGGCTGCGCTCTTGTCGGTGGAGAAATCGCAACTCTTCTCTCTCCTCCGCCAATTTTTTAACCTCCTGCAGGGCTTAGAAGAAGTTATCTCGTGTAAACTTTTCTTGTGCTCGGTTCATTTTGGATCAAAATTTAGTACCTTTGTGCTGAAAATGGCGGTGCCATATTATAATAACCCCGATATCGGATCACAAAAAGACTAAAACAGCGACTGCAAGCAGTTTTCGACCTTATTTCCTTTGTTACGTGTCTTTTCGTGTTAATTGATGACGCTGATCACGAATACAAGAAAAAAAATTCGATAGCATGTCATGTCAATAAGGTCGAAAATTGTTTGCAGTCGCTGTTTTAGTCTTTTTGTAATCCGACATCGGACCGATATCGAATATCGGATAGCCGACATCGGATAAACGACACGCTGTGCTGTTTTCACATTTATCCGATAAAATAGGCCCGATACGGCCATTTGCTCGAAAGCACAGACTAGTTAGGGATGCTAGGAGTAAAATAAAAGAAGAAATAAGTACAAGCAATTTTCAACCTTATTGACCTGACATGGTATCGAGTTTTTTTCTTATATTCGTGATCAGCGTCATCAATTATAGCGAAAAGACATGTAACTCAGAAAATGTCCTTAAGGTCGAAAATAACGCTCTTAGTCAATCACCGTAAATCGAACCGTGAAAAGGTGGCTTTATTTGCCATTACAATAATCACTGTAAATCGGGGACATTGTATACCATAGACAATCATTTAAAAAGTTTGACGCGACAAAATATGTCGACGTTACTTCGCTCGAGAAGACTCGAGATGATATCTCATCTCGATTCGAGATAGTTGACGACGCGCGCATGTTAGCCCTGCAGGTACCTATTATAATGTTGATTATTCTAAAACCTTAATTTGTGTTGATTTTTAGAAGTTTACCACTTCTTCAGTTAATGAAATTCATTGACAAATTAAGAAAAAATAGATTAATATAACAAAATCGTTTTTTTTCAAGAAAAATCGATTATCATGTTAAAACGTAATCGATTAATTAATAATCGATTTTTATTGTACAATGTCACATCCCTACAGAATATGTAATTCAGTCTCACTGACATTAGTGACAATTGATGTGACACACATCCATTCAACCATTCTAGAGCCCCCTAAAATCCAACCACACGTCCGATCGGTCATCTGAATCTCGTGGGGGGCGGACACACGGAAACAAATTTACTGGCGTGGCTAACGTGGCTCTGGTACACTTGACATTGGCGTCTCGCCATAAAAAACTGTATAATACATTAACGTGATAATCGATTGATAACTTGATATTGGCGGAGTTGCGGCGATTTGCTGCAGAGGCCATTTTGAAAAAGAAAGAAGAAAGAACCATTCTAGAGGTAGGTACATACAAAAAAGCGCCCAAACTATAGATTATTATATAGAGTAGGGGCTCAAACCTCTTTTATACTCTAAGGCCATGGATATAGGACTCTTAATCTTTGGATATAGGTTTCTAAAGTCCTGAAAGGACGTTATATGTTTCCTACCCAGCGCATTTTTATATACTTAAAGCTTGAGTATTATGTATTCAATCGAATCTTGTAGTTACAGTTGTTGATAAGCTATGCAGCGGAAAGCTTAAAAAATCTTAACCCACGTAAGAACCCTATAGAAGGGAAGACCTCCTAAATTGGTAACACTGGATCCGTTGCGACTGGTTATGGTTGGTTCCCAGGAGTTTTGGCGTGAGCGCGGGAAAACGCACATCGCGGTATTATTTTAAATTGGTGTGAATTCGAGTTTTTATGTGTAAAAATGGTGGACTTTTAGACATAACGTCTTGGACAATTCACACAAGTGTAGGAAAGTGGGATATTACAGTGAATTGTGACATTTCGTGTTCGTGCCAAATCTCCTGGGGGAGCTTTCAGTAAAGTCCCCACAACTTTACGGAAGCAGAAATCATTACTCATCATCATCGTCATGGCAATCATCACTCATCGTGATCGTCATGGCAATCATCACTCATCGTGATCGTCATGGCAATCATCACTCATCGTAATCGTCATGAAAAGTGAATAAACAGAACTAAATAAAAACACGGCTTGCAAGTCTTGTAACCAAGCCAAAAAACTTGCAAAAAACTTCAAAAAAAAGACTGGTTCCCACCAAAACCGAGCTCGTTCAAAAATACAAGAACAATTTTAATTTATAAGTGATTGAGAAAATTTTGAACTTTCAAGTATTCTATTTAGTTATTAAATTTGGTTACGTACAAATCATTGATAATTGAAGCCCCTTTTTATTACAAATGATGAATATTGCTCTGTGACTCGTTACCATCCAAGTTTATCATTTATTTCTAAACATATCTGTCAAAATTAAGTAAGAAGACAAGACAACCGGTAGAGCATAGCCCGCAGAATTTATTGTTACGTATTTTACTAATTTTAAGCGAATTATGTGCGACGACGGCGAAGTTCAAAATTGTTGCCGAATATGTTTAGACCAAGTGTCGAATCAAGTATCTATAATAGAGGATCCTACTATTAGCTTACATCTAAAAACATGTCTTGCAATTTCGGTATCACCGAATGATCACCTTCCGAAAACTATATGCATTTCGTGTGTGGACCTATTAAATCAATTTTATAACTTTCAATTAAATGCTCGTTACTCACAAGAGTTTCTCGAATCGTCATTGCAAGAAAAAGCAAAGAAAACTACCGAAAATAAAGTGCCTGTGCAGCCGTTACCTGACCCTGAATACAACTCTGATTCCCTTCTAGAGTTCTTGAACAATACTGCAAATATCGAAGAGTATCTAAACAACCTCGGTAAAGAAGATATACCGTGTATAGTCAATATGTTAGACAGAAATGAACAGAATATTGAAAATGCAAAGGTAAATTTGAAAACAAAAATTTCCAGCCCTAAGAAAAGAGACGGCAAGAAAATGAAAATGGAAATAGATGGGTTAGAGTCTGATAACCGTGTAGTAAAAGGGATAATAAAGAAAGAAGCTGAACCAAAACTTAAATTATTGAATCATGTAAAGATAGATAAAAATACATATGTATGTTTCGGTTGCAAAGTTAAGCATGACAGTGTGCCAAAACTGCTACAGCACATGAGTTTGTGTGATATTGCACTAAGGACGTGTGTGCACTGTAATCAACTATTTAATTCTAAACAACAAATGCAACAACACTCAATCACACACAACACGTCATTACCCTTCACATGTAACTGCAGCGAACAATTCCAAACAAAAGAACGTTTAATTCAACATCACAAAACTTGTCATACGGACTATGCGGCATCAGTAGGGTGTGTATACCGTTGCAAGGAATGTGGGGATACATTTAAAGAAAGATTTCAGCTGTACAAGCATGCTAAAGAGCACATAATAAAGGCAGAAGAGAAAGTCTGTGATATTTGTGGTCACACCTTTATGGGTAGTGATACTTTGGCTAAACATAGAAAAGAGGTGCACCAAAAAGTGGAGAATGTTATGTATAGGTAAGATTTTTTTTAAAAACAATAGCTCCCGAAATTATCGAAACTTTAATATTCCCTCTAACCCCTCCAACTCCTTTTAACCCCTCCAACTAAGCCAAATTGCTAGTGCTAGGAGTGGGCTCACGTCAGTAGGGACCCGGGACCTCTCGATTGTGAGGCCGACTCTTTAACAGCTAACCACTAAGCTACCGAGGTTTGAAAAAATTACTTTTCGATAAAAAAAATCTATAAAAAAGAAACTGTAATTCCTAAAAATTATTTCCTCAAATTGTTTCAGATGCAAAATATGTAATTTCACCTCGCCAATCTGCAAAGTAACATACCTTCATGTAAAAAGCCACACCTCAAGATCGGAACCAACGCTGCATCTATGCGAATCTTGTGGCCGAAGCTTTGCAACTCGTATGACTCTGAACCGCCATATGCAACAGCATGAGACTGTTAAACCAGTCTGCAATATTTGTAGCAAGCAATTTGCAGACTCAAAGACGCTAAAAGAGCATATGTTGGAGCATATCAATATGACAGTGTGTGAAAAATGTGGTCAGTGTATTAATGGTTATAAGCTGAACATGCATACTTGTGTATAATTGACGACCGACTAACTATCACACTTTGCATAGCAGTGTATTAGTAATTTTTTTTCATGTCACTCCAGTGTGACACTGCAGTGTGATAGTTAGTTGGTTGTCAAATATTTTGTTATGATTGGCTGTGGTAATTTGTATAAGATTACAAATTATGTTTATACTAGTTTTTATTTTATTCGTTGCATTTACAATGAATGAGGTTATGGGTTCATGGTATAAATGGTAAAGCTACACTGCTTGTGGTATATACCTGAATAGGTATATATATACCAATTCAGGTACATAATACAAGAGGTGTAGCTATACCATTTATACCCACAAGGTAAAGGAAAGATCCTTGATTGCCCAAACTGGCAGGCCAATCCTAAGGCTGTTTGTCATTGGACAATAGACTGCTGATAGCTGAAATTGTGAACTTTCCAAACTTATCTGAAGTGAACTTTCGTTTGAGGCCCTCCATTACTTATTTACTTACATTCAAAAAAGGTAGAATAGTTCAATCTGTTTATTAAAATAATAACTAATTAATAATAATGTAAATGACTATTAACAATACCTGCTTAATAAACACAAACCAATATCAAATATTCACATACATTTTAAATATGCACATTTTATCATTACAATGGAAATAATTACAAACTATTATTTGATTGCACGGAGAAATTTATTAAGCCATTTTTGGGGTATTTGATCTAGATCCTCAACATGATCCAACGTAGTCGGTAGCGTTTTTCGTTACAGACGTTGCCGAACGACGACCGACGAAATACCGATTAGTAAAGGGCACAGTGGAGAGCAGGCGAGGTGATGGCTGGTCGCCGAGTGTAGGCCTGGTGGTGAGAGGTCACCCCCTTCACCCTCGCCCACATGAGGCTGAGGCACGATGCGCGCCCCACCTTTCCGAGGTTCGATGGAACACCCCGACACCCGAGAGTCATCATCTAGATCTAATATATATGGCCCAAGGTGTGCTGGAGTGCAAGGGCCTTATTGGGTAACCCTACACTCTGGTGATTTCTACTCGAAAAATAAGAGGTACGCGTATAAAAAAAGATTGCATTATGTTGAACATAATGAACAAATTTTAATGAAATTTTGCATACTGTGCGGTTTAGTAGAGCTACAATCGGCTTCTATATATTTCTCCAGTATTTTTTTAACGTCAGAATGGTTTGCAGGATATAATAATATTTACAACTAAATCCGGTAGGTAGTGCTACAATATGGTTGTAGGATTTAAATTGAAATTGCCGTGTATGAAGCCTGGACGGGTGGCGCTAGTATATCTTTAGATTTCCTAACCCTGCGTGTATTAATATTTTACATATTAACTGAAGGAATTCATACAGACACTTAACAAAAACAGAACCAACCCCTGTGTCGAAAGTTGAAGAAATCCGTCAATATGATTCTTATTCTGTAAGGCATAAGGTTGTTGAAGTCAATCAGAGACTTCATAAACACAGGTATACTGATTTCCTTGTAGTTCTTCCGAATACCTGCAAAGCCAAATGTGGTTAACATACCTTTATTTTAGATTTAAACCAAGCGTGTCTATTACACAAGTTGAGAGACATAAAAAGTGTTCAAGCATGATATCTGCAAAGGGTGATAGGCGTAACCAATGGTCTCATTATCATCAATGTCGCCGGGAAGCGCTGGATGCGGGCTGCTTTAGATCGGTCGTTCTGGAAGTCCATAGGAGAAGCCTATGTGCAACAGTGGACTGTGTGCGGCTGATATGATGATGATGAAGACCGCGAGAAGTACAGATAACCCGGGAACCAGACTCCGAGGTGAGAGCCTCGAATCTGATTGGGATTAGGTACAATGATGATAATGAATAGCTGCATAAGGGGAGATAAATAAAGCAAGTAAAAAAATAAATTGGAAAGCAAAAGAGATAATGGGAAATTGACGAAATATGGGTAGGTATGATAATTAAATACATAAGTAGGCGGGTCCAGAAAGAGCGAGCAACCAAAAGCATTTGCCGCGTGAGACTTCACGGTCTATGTAGATGTTGACGGGAACCGTACCAGTGCAAGTGAGCGAAAATACCGAGCCTGCGTAGGTCGTTCAGGGACAGTTGCCTCGCTTAACAAATCATGACAATAATTATGATATTTCTATAGTTGGCCTTCAAAGGTGCATGGCCTTCCATGGTCCACCCACCTTATGTGTAGATCTTACCGTCAATTATAATCCTGGCAGCTTCTTTAGCAGGTATTTCTGAATACCAGGATGTGAACCTATGAGTAGGTGGCGGATAGAATCCCGTGGCCACTGTAGCCAAGTATACCGATGTCGTGTTGATGTTCTTGGTCCACGTGTCCAGACGAAGCTCCTCGGTAATGGAATCCATTAAACCTTCCACAAAAATATTTATGATGAAAATGAGTGCTAAAGCTGTAGAATGAGCTTGCTGTACTTTTTCCAAGCTACACAACATGGAATTCTTCAATGAAGGTCGAAGTGAAAGTCAAAGTCAAAAATCATTTATTCTGTAGGTATAGACCACTTAAACACCACTTACAAAACGTAATTAGAAGGTCCCAATAGGCACACGTTCATATGCTACGATAACCACTTTCCATCAGGCCCCCGATTCTGCAAATTTTATAACGTAACAAAACCACTGTCATACCGCTGACACTGCATAAAATGTCAATAAATTTTAGAACTTACGGCTGAGTTTTAAAGTTCAAATGAAATGAGACAGAGTTTATAACATTTTTCATTCACTATACAAGATTGCCATTTAATTTTAGACTTTAACACTCATAAAGGTAAAGTCTAAAGTTAAATAGCATCGGTTACAGGGTCTGCGGTACCACAGTGTTTTTTGCCATGAAGAAAATAATAGCAGAATCAGGGCCCAGGTGGGATGTGTGTGCTTGTCTGGCACTTAACTGGTATTAAAAAAAAAAAGATATGGTAAAAGTTAAGACAGTTAAAGTAGTAGGTAGTAGGTACCTTTAAGTCCAAATTTTGCAGCGCAGTAAGGAATCATATCAGCGCAGGGCATCAAACCAGCACTTGAGTTGATGGAAACGATGTGGCCGTATCGCCTCTCTACCATGGTTGGTAAGAAAGCCTGAATTACCTACAAAATACAATAACCTTTAGCTTGATGTTCGATAGGTACCAACTTGGTGTGTCTACCCTCTGCTTCTGACTTTTGTGCACATAGGTAGGTACACTAGCTGCTACCCGTGATTCTGCGATCCGCAAGTTTACTATCCCGGGATAGTAACTAATGTGCTTTTCCAGACTATGATATATCTCCACTTAAAACATTTAGATCCGTTCGTTTTCCGTTTTTTACAGGTTATATATGCAAGTACCTAACTTGAAAAAATATCCTCCGTATTGAGCGTGCGTAAGTGTTTAAGAAGTTCGAATCCTGGCCATTACACTACAGACGTAAACTCACTCCTAACACAAGGAATTTCGCTTACCTAGAGTGGGTTACAGGGAATATTAGTAATTTAGGTTACTATTATGGCATAAAAAATGTAGGTTCCTACCCAAAAATGTGCCAGCAAGTTGACTTCAATAAGCCTCGCAATAGTATCCTGCCGCAGATGAGTGATGGGAAGGCAAGAAACGGCGCCCGCGTTGCTCACGACCATGGACACTTCACTAAGCTGCCGTTGCATTTGAAGAGCTAAAGACTTCACTTGATCCCGTGCTGTTACATCGACCGTGAATCCATAACTCTGTAGAAGACGAATTAATCATAAAATTATGAAGAGAATGTGTATACGGGCCTCATCAAGGTCTTAGGGCCCCAAGTCAACCACGCTTGCTAGTCGCTACGTCTACAGATTAATAGACGAGGTTCTGGTGCACTCTTTCCTCCTGGGGTTGGATCGTCAGACAGCAGAGCCAAGATATCTAAGACAAATCAAGAGAAATAGTAGGGTAGCGGACCTGCCTGAGGCGCCAGAATATCTGCAGATGAAGTGTAGATGGGTAAGTTAAAAATCATATGACTCTCTTTTTAGCGTAGAGCAACGGCTATGGGTTCTCCGGTAGTGAGACTAGAGAAGTAACGTTATCGAAAGCAAACAGACTAACCGATGGCGATCTATCGCGGGACCTAGGTCTCCTCCATCTATCTCCCAATACCTAGGTCCAATTATCATCATAACAGCGATGTGTCCTGGGCCCTGATTCTCCTATTATTGTTGTCATGGCAAAACCAATGCGGTACCACAGACACTGTAACCAATGCCATTTAAGTTTAGACTTTACCATTATACTTTTAAAATCAAAAATTAAATGACAATCTTGTAGTGTGAATGAAAAAAGTTATAAACTCTTTCTCTTTTTATTTTGGACTTTAAAGCTCAGCGATAAAGTCTAAAATTTTATGACATTTCATGCAATGTCAGCGGTGTGCCAGTGGTGTTGTTGTCATAAAATTAGCAAAATCGGGGGCCTGGTTGTATATAATGTACCTACCTACCTATATGCCAGACCTTCGGATCCGCGCGTCCGCCTACCAGCTTTTCCTCCTGCACTTGGCAGTCTTATACCCACTGAAACAGCAGTGGCTGAAAGCGGCTTTTTATTACGAAGCATTTTGAATCTTTTTTTTTTTTTTTAATCTTATTTATTTTATAAGCCTAGTACATCATATGATTAAGTCGGCTTAAAATTACTTACATTGGGGTTAGTATAAATGGACTTAATAATTATGTAAGTCAAAAGTTCGGTCATACATGATATAACAAAAATAGTGAAGTACAAGTGCATAAGTGAAGTTAAACTATAGATTTATAATATTCTATTCTTAAAGTTAAGGACTGTTCAATAAAACTTATGATTTTGTTACTGTGCTCAATAGTAAAATTAGAACTCAAAATGTTATGAAACAAAAAGAAGAACTCCCCGATGGAGCATTGAGTGTCTTTTAAAAGATCTGATCGCAACTGTTCGTTGATTTTGCACTCGAGAACTAAGTGGAGGAGGTCTTCTTCCTTTTGGCATAGAGTACAGTTTGGATCTTCTCTTTTTCGCATAGTGAAACTAAATTTGTTGAGCGGGATATGATAAGTTCGGATTCTAAAACATACTACTAAATCTCTCCTGGTTAGGCCTAGTGATGAGAACCAGGGCACTCGCGGTGGTTCAGTTACAACTGTCCTGTACCATATGCCCTTGGTTTGAGAGCATTCTTCGAAATGAGACTTTAGTTTTAAATAGTTGTCCCTTTTAACTTTGGGGAAGCATTTTGAATCTTATCAACGGTAGATAAAGACCGTAGTCATTTGAAGGTAACGGAATGACTGCGCGAGCATTCTCGCAACCATTTAAAATAACAAATTCTGGTCTCCGCTGGCCATTGCTAGCCGCTGCTCTATCAGTGGGGATTGACCCATAGGCATACCTGGTAGTGAGACCATTGATACATATGTCACCTTGTACGTCAAACCAACACCCTGTGTGGCATTATAAGACATACCCAGGTAGCCGGGCGGTTGCCGCAAAACATGGCCTGTCTCCGTACGTTTATGTAACACCGGTAGGGAGTTATCTTACATACCTCGCCATCTTTAAGTCTTATTTCGTCCACCAAGGCGTTGTTTCTACGTGCATCTTTGTCCCAGCATATCACCGTAGCGCCTAGCTCAGCGAACTGGAGGGCCAGCTCACGACCGATGCCCCCTGCAGCTCCAGTAATCTGTATTAAGTTAGTAAAATAGGTATATTTCCTCTTTTTAGAGAAGCTGTTGAAAGAGAATAGGTTTAAGAAATGGGGTGGGCGGCATTTCCGGGACAAAATGGGGACACTGTAGGTCCCGTACCCGAATAGCGCAATCTCATTGTCGTAGATGGCCTAGGGTCAGCTGGAGTACCTACGAGGGAAATGCCACAATGGGCGACCTTATATACCGGTATATGAGACACGAGACGGAATGCAGTTTTAATCGATTCGAGTCCGACATAACCACTCCCCTGACCGGCTGGTGGGTCTGTCGGGATTTCAGCACGAAAAAACCTATGGATCCTACCTATCTAATTCGCTCTGGTGGTGTATAAGTAGGTAGGTACTTAAGTGCTAGCACTTTTAATCAGGTGCGCTCACTGTTGGGTAAACGTTTAGTAAGTTACCTAGGCGAAGGTTACCATTGGGATCGGAGACCGTTTAGTGGTGCTACAACTGAGCGCCTCTGCTTTACAGCAGCGTCCTGAACAGTCGTTAGGTCAAGACGGAGGCCTATACGGGCGACCTGAACAACTCTATCACATGTTGGCCACAAAACACACGAAAAGAAGAAGCATTGGTCATTATTGGCATCTTTAATAGTGTCCATCGTTACAGACTTCACTCATAGCTTACCATTAGGTGGGATGTAGTAATAGTGAAGTAATATATTTATATCCGTGAAGTGACGTACTTTACGGATATAAATATTCAAAATAATACTCACCAAAACGGTCTCACCATGCAAACTCTTCATCATTGGTGGAATAAAGACCCTGGCTATAGCCATCGTACATGTGGAACATAGCTTAACAGCAAGCACAAAAGTGTCCAGGGTCCATAGGGGTATCGCGGCCAACCCCCCACTTCCCCACCACGGGAGGATCCATACCTCTTCTATTATCCTGAACTTTCTTGCTATAGAACCTATAAAACGAACCAATGTGTTTTTTCTATGCATAAATAAGAATATGGTTTAAAATATAGGCTATTCAAGTTGGTATTTGTGTTCTTGTTTGATTGTTTGATTGACAATGAGTGTTGATTGTCATATGATGACAGCCGGGTTATATTGCTTTTTTAACCGACTTCAAAAAAGGAGGAGGTTATACTTAAATTCGACATAATAAAATTCATCGATGACGTAGACGATATGCTCGAGGTATGCTTGATTTCTCTGTTATTGGATTTTCAATTAAATTAGTGGACATGGATTTCGGCATGGGTATTAGGTACAGGAGTTACCCAGGTAAAACCGCTCTAAGATGGCTTTGTACCGGGCGAGAAAAAATGGATGATATATGACATGTTATGTGGTGTCAATTATGATGGCTCCTTTTGGCTATTTAGCGTCTGGGATCTGCAGTTCCACATTTCTTTATATATTAACTAGCTGACCCGGTGAACTTCGAACCGCCAATATTTTTCCGCCCGCGTGTCGTCAGATCCCATTCCCGCTGCACCCTCTACTATATTAAACATGTATTATACATATAAACCTTCGTCTTGAATCACTCTATCTATTAAAAAACCGCATCAAAATCCGTTGCGTAGTTTTAAAGATTTAAGAATGCAAAGAGATATAGGGACTGAGAAAGCGACTTTGTTTTATGCTATGTAGTGATTTGTTTTGAATTTTGTAGGAGGGACTGCCTCCCAAACCCGAGAGGAAAGCCTGCACCAGACTCTCATCCGGCGATAATGTTCTTGTAATTCGAACCTGGAACCTGTCGATTGAAAAACTGACTCCTTAACCACTAATCAAGTTAAATGATCTATTTGCTTACCGCCTTCTTTCTAAAATTTCAAACATAAACAACCTGATCACCTCCGTCCGTGATCAAATCAATGACGATGTCAATATTGACAAAATACAATTCGCGATTTATTTACGTTGCGGAACATATATCTGCTATTTATTTTTATATTGTTGGCTTTCGTTAACCGGCGTCATGGCGAAGCCTCTCCAGAAAGACAGAGAAAACAGGTCTGCTGAGAAGAAAGACCTGACTTTTCACGCGTATACTATATCACCTGAAAGTGCTCATACATCAATCTTGCTTCTGGAATCGAATGAATGCGAAGTACTATGCCAGGTAAAAGACATTACCAACTTCTCGTTTATTGTCGGTTGGAGTCGTGTACCTCCGTAACGAGGCGCTATGAGCACGACTTGGAAACTTCGCCTCATCATACCTTCGGGTATCGGTGGAATGTGGGAGTCTAGGTGAAGAACCATCACGGTGAACTACCCAGGTCATTGATTTTGGGGTCATTGACCTTTCCATCGGGGTTCAAACGGTACTAAAGGTTTTCGTATTTATGTAGCGCACCAATTTCACTGCAATTAGTACAAAACTAGTTTCATAGCAATGTATTATTACTAAAATATTCTAATAAATTTCAACACGCCCAGAGTATAGCAAGAAAACATATTGTCGTTACCACCGACCGAAGAACTGTCTGCTGGTGACAGTGACCTCAGATACCTTGATCTCGGTATAGTACGGAGCACACTATACCTACTTAATTGTCTCTTATGGTCAGGCTGGCGATATCCACCATTTTATAAGTAGGGCACTTTAAACCTTGGTTGCGGCCGTTTATCTTCATATCTATGCTTTTAGACACTACGAGCAATAACAAAGTTCTCAGCTCAAGAGATGCAAAATCGGATTGTACTGTACAATCTGAATGCTATCAAGTACATTTTGAAACATATCACTAATTCAGAGCTCAATATACGAAGGTTCGCTCTCAAAGCTCTGGCGCAACTCTGTCAGCTGCCTAAAGGCCCTGAGCAGGTGTTGGAGGATCCGCAGAACTTGAGAAATATTGCTTTTCTTCTGGTTAAGGTAAGAAGCGTTCTGTTAATCTACTAGAGAAAATATTCAGGCCACCAATGTAATACGAATTTCGCCCTGAATACCTAATTCGTTTAAAGCTTAAATTCGCAGCAGCGTTGAAACAAATTAGTAGTTTGAATCAGAGATTCAGCTCTTGTGACTTGATTGGTCACGATTCGATGAAAGTAGTTTGATTAATAGTGATGTTGCGATTCGCAAAGTACTTTGTTAGAGTACGGGTTTTTCCACGTACAACGCAATCAAGTCGGATGCTTAGTGGATAAGGAGCCAGCCTTACGATCGAGAGGTCCAGAGGTATCGAGAGGTTTAGAATCCTGACCACTAATTTCGAGTTCAAATTTTCTTATATAAAGCATGTTATCATGAATACACACAATAGAGTGCAGTGATGATCAAAGAATCCGACTACACCTACATTCGTCTTCTTTCAACATTAGAAGAATAAAACTAGAGGAAGAAATAAAAAAGTGTAATGCATGTCATCTTCCAGAGTGAAGATGTATTTGTTTTAGAATTTGCCTCATTGGTGCTAGCCGAACTGACCAGGGAGCCGCTCGGATGTGAACAGTTAATTTCTGCAAATATCTTAGCCAGTTTGTTCTCCAGGATGAAGAATAGTTTGGATCCCGATGTCCAGAAGAATTGTTTGCAGGTAAGAGGGTTTCACAATTTGGGAATGTGTTTAAAAAAAAAATAAACGGTTCAGTAGTATTGTTGGTTGTTATGGAAGTCAGAACCATGGAACAAAAAAAACAGCTATTAGCGGCGTCTATTAGTGCTAGGCTTAAAATTATTGTTTCATGTCAAATCCACCATTGGTTGCTTGCTTGCTAACCTAGGATGGTCAGATATTAGATCTAGCGTAGGCCTCGATTTAGTTGGCTTTATAGCCAATCCGTCTCGCATTATTCAATTCTTAGAAATTCCTTTAAAGCAACACAGCGTATGAAAAAAATTTCTTTTGACGGCAATAGATACTCTCAATTACGTACAATTGAAAACCTAGTGCGTGAAATGTGGGTGGTATTACACCTCTGCTATCCCCTTTTGGGATATTAAAATAATATTTCTTTTATTTCCTCTTCAAGACTCTGAGCAACCTCCTAGACGATCCAGTATGCGCTTCGGAAGTTACAAAAAACCAGCAGTTCAGTTGGCCCTCGCCCTTGGCCTTGATGCAGAGTAAATACTTGGCTATTCAGCATGCGGCTCTGAGAACCGTTGACCAATTAATCTGCAGGTATAAAGACCAAAACGTGCAGAAAACGTTCCGAGCCTCAACGGGTGTGTTGGACCTGTGTGATATCCTGGAGGTACGCTTTAGTTAAGCCTATGTTATCTGTGGTTAAGCCTTACAATACCATAAGACTTATAATACATTAGCAGAACCAGCTCAAGCTGGCGTGACGTATTTAGCGTGCGCTTCTCTAATAAGAGGTAGGTTTCTCTCCAATTTCATGGCGAGACCATCTAGGTTATGTATTACTGATGGTGGAAGTCTGCTAGGGCTCCTGGGGAGTGCTTTTCGTTAGAGTAACCCGGTGGTTCTGTCAAAGACCAACGGAGACGGAACACCATATGGTTTCAATCAGTTCAATCCCGACGTAGTCAATTCACCAGCTCTGGTAAAATGGTACCTGTTACGGCTTCTATACTTGATCTTCGTCATATACTTAGCCACCGCGATATAATATGTCTCTAACCTTTTCTCATACCATTTTAACAGTCATACGAATTCCGTGATGTTCATACCCTAGTCCTGGGTGTTCTTCGCAATTACGTGGAGACAGAAGAGAATGCACACCACGTCTTCCAGTCCGGATGTATACTGAGACTGCTGGCTTACTTGGAAATGGCGCTACCAGCGATGAAGCCTTGCTGCTTAGCTGTGTTAACGAAAATGTCTTTCAGTAATAATGGAAGAGATGTTAGTATATTTTACGAAAGCTTTTCGCATATTTTGCCTGGGCCTGGGCCTGGGCAAAAGCGCGTACCAGGTACAGTAGGTGCACTAGCTTGCACGTGAGGTTCAATTAAGGCCACGAAAATTCCGATGGAATCCCAAACATGCTAAACTTCAGAATTACCGATCCGGGCCATCTTTAAAACCGTGATCCATGAACTATCTTCAGGTTTAAAATTAAGATACATATTCCTTGTAGAGCGTAACTATTTGAGAGCAGGGACACAGGAATGAAATAGTTTATTAATGTATATATTTCATTCCAGGCGCTATATGAAACAGGCACCGACCTAGTGTTTTGCCATCAACTGCTCAGCTCCAACGTGGAACTACTCGCCGATGCAGCGATGGGCGTCGCCAACATGACGAAGCTCTTGCCATCCGCCGTTCGCATGTCTGATACCAACATTATAGAAGCACTATGTGGTAATTAATCTCTTCATTGCCCCCTTGAATCTTCGGCCCGCTAGAGTATTTCAGTGATATTCCAAATTTTTCTCTGGACTCTATAGATAGTTATTACTTGATACTCTTTACTGAAAAGCTTCACCTCCATTGTTTAGGAAGTAGGCAATCAATGCTAGTTTCGACTACCATAAGTAGAAGTGATATTATCTAGCTCTTTATTCAGCTCTACCAATTGCAAATTCTGGCCTTCTTAAGAGTCTAGGTATTTATCTACTATCATAATTCACGATAGATTAAATATCGACGGTAAAAAGGAAAAATACTTTAAGCGACATTTTTTGAATTTTACAGGAGAGCCAATCAAAGTTAATTTTTTTCGAAAAAAAATCATAAACAAATCTAATTCGAAGTTAGAAAAACCAGCGAAAAAACAGTTTCTTAATTTTTTAGGTACTTTCTTCCATTAAACTTACAAAAAATCTCTAAGCAATATAAGAGGAGTTATGTGTCGCTTCAGTTTTTTTCATTAAATACTGCGCAAGGAAAAACGCATTAACCACAACACCAGTGTCTTGACAAATGCGAGGAAAAACACATTAAGTGACAAGCAATGGGTGATCTAGCTTGGAGGAAAAACAACTGAAGCGCCATGCAGCCTGAGACACAAGGATGTGGAAAAACAAGTTTTCCAACAAAACCATAAAATCCATACTAATATTATAAATGCGAAAGTAACTCTGTCTGTCTGTCTGTCTGTCTGTCTGTCTGTCTGTCTGTATGTTACGCTTTCACGCCTAAACCGCTGAACCGATCTTGATGAAATTTGGAACAGAGGTATATTAGAGCTTGAGAACGGACATAGGCTACCTTTTATCACGAGAAAGGGGGTTTAAGGGGGGGAAATAGGGGATGAAAGTTTTTATGAAAGTTTGTCATTTCTGAAGATATCTTAATGAAATTTGGTACAGAGGTAGATTATAGCTTAGGAACGGACATAGGCTACCTTTTATCGCGAAAAGGGGGGTGGAAGGGGGGGGGACTAGGGCCTTGGGAGGAAAGTTTGGCATTTTTGCAGATTTCTTGATGAAATTTGGTACAGAGATAGTTTAGAGCCTGGAAACGGAAGTTGGCTACCTTTTATCGCAAAAAGGGGGGTAGAAGGGGGGCGGACTAGGGCCTTGGTATGAAAGTTTGTCATATTTGAAGATTTCTTGATGAAATTTGGTTAAGAGATAGTTTAGAGCTTGGGAACGGACATAGACTACCTTTTATCACAAAAAGGGGGGTAGTAGGGGGGGGGGACCAGGGCCTTGGGATAAAAGTTTATCGTTTTAGAAGATTTCCCGATGACATTTGGTACAGAGATAGTTTAGAGCTTGGGAACGAACATAAGCTACCTTTTATCGCGAAAAGGGGGGAAAAAGGGGGGGGGACCAGGGCCTTGCGATAAAAGTTTATCGTTTTAGAAGATTTCCTGATGAAATTTGGTACAGAGATAGTTTAGAGCTTGGGAACGGACATAGACTACCTTTTATCACAAAAAGGTGGGTAGAAGGGGGGGACTAAGGCCTTGGCATGAAAGTTTGTCATTTTTGAAGATTTCCTGATGAAATTTGGTACAACGATAGTTCAGAGCTTGGGAACGAACATAGGCTACCTATTGATGCGAAAATGGAGGCATGAGGGGGGGGGGGGTTATAAGGGATTAAAGTTTGACAGTTTTGAAGATGATAAAATTTTGGTACAGGGATTAATTAGAGCTTGGTAACGGACATATGCTACCTTTGATCGCGAATAATGTGGTAAAAGGGGGGGGGATAAGGACTAGATAGTAAAAATTAAAGTTTGTAATTTTTGATGATATCCTGGTGAAATTTGGTACAGAGATGGATTAGAGCTCGAAAATGGACATAGGCTACCTTTTATTGCGAAAAGGGAGTTGAAGGGGTGGAATAGGGCAAGGGTATGTAAGTTTGACAATTTTGAAGATATCTTGATGAAATTGGTATAGAGATGGATTAGAGGTTGGAAATGGACATAGGCTACCCCTTATCGCGAAAAAGGGGATAGAAGGGGGAGGGGGGGATATGAATAGGGCGTTGGGATTAAAGTTTCAAATTTTTCAATGGCACAAAAAAGGGGGTGAATATGGCATAAATAGTAAGAATTTCTTTTAAGATGTCCTCATGAATATGGTACAAAGGTGGATTAGAGCTTCGGAACGGATATAGTCGAGTAGCGAACCAAATATAGAAGCAAGTGGAGAGGCGAGTAGAGATTGTTATAGGGACGAGTGAATAGGCGTGTAAAGATTGAGACAGAGGAGGAAGTCGAGTAGAGTCGACTACAGGGTCGGGTAGATATGCGACTAGAGAGCCAGTGGAGAGGCGAGTATAGAATCAAATAGAATGCTGTAAAGGCGAATAGCGAGGCGAGTGGAAAGATGAATGTAGTGGCGAGTAGAGATCGAATAGAGAGTTGAGTAGATGTGCGAGTAGATAGGCAAGTGTGGAGAGTCAAGTAGACAGGCGAAAAGAAAATCGAATGGATGGGCAAGTAGAAAGGCAAATGGAAAGGCGAGTATAGAGAAAAGTACAAAGTCGAGTAGAGAGGGGAACAGAGAAGTCAGTAGAGAGTCAAGTATAAATTCAAATACAGAGGCGAGTAGAAAGTCGAGTAGAGAGTCGAATATAGAGGCGAGTAGAAAGTCGAGAACAGAGGTGAGTACATAGTCAAGGACAAGTTGAGTAGAGAGGCGAATTTAATGCTCAATAGCGTCGGATCAACACTAAACGATAACCGACATCCACGCGGGCGGAGCCGCGGGTAACAGCTAGTATTAAGTAAAGGAAAAACCCAATAACCACTAGTAAATTATCATTAAATTTTGAATTTTTAACTGTAATCCTTCCTACGCTACCGATAGATACCAAAATAAAACCAAGAATTTAAGGATAAAATAAATAAGCTATAATCTTTATTGTTTTAAAAGCTTACTGATTTACAGTATTGCACAAATAATACCCATTCCAGGGACAAAATACAAAATTTCTTTTTAGAAAATAGTTAAAAAGAGGAAAAGTCATCTAAAATATTGTAGAGCAATTAGTACTATATTTATACCCAGTTTTAACTCGCTGCGAAATGTTGAGCCAGACTGATGTGACTGTGAACAAACACTTCGCAGCGGGGAATACCTACTAGTCATCATCATCATCATCATCATCATTATCGATATTTAGATGTTATCCTGATTGTATCCGTCACCATCCCGGCCTCGGAGCTCAGGGTCCGCCTTCCGGCTCTTCCTCCTCCACTTCGCACGATCTTGGGCGTCCATGGTAGTGAGACCATTTGCACGCATGTCACCCTGCACGACGTCAAGCCAGGACTTTTTGGGCCTACCCCTTCTACCTGGACCCGGCTTGGGCGCCATTGTCAGGCATTTGTTAGCCACGTAGCCTGGCTGTTGCCGTAAGACGTGGCCACACCAGAGAGCTTCTCACGCGATCTTTACGTGTGACTCCGCATACCCCCGCAGCATTTGAATCTCCGTGACACGCAGCTCCTGCTGGTGTCACTCTAACACGCCTCACGGCCGTGTCAAAGGACAGGCCTAATGATCGTCTCATAGACCTGTCCCTTCAACCTGTAGATGGCATGTGACGCCAGTCATTTCCCGCCACTTGGCCCACGTGGTGGCAATACGTGCCTTGACGTCGTGGTCGATGTCAGCGGTCACATGGAGTTCAGATCCCAGGTACTTAACCTGGTCCGTGCGCTCGACCAAGTCATCTATGCGGATGGGTGTGGGATCTATTGAGATTAATACCAAGTTTTCTGTCTTCGCCACATTTAACTTCAGACCGCCGTTCTCAAGCACCTCCTTCCACACTTTCACGCGTCGCTCCAATCTGTTCCTGTCTGTGTCCATCAAAGCAATGTCATCAGTCTCTGATGCTGTCCGACAAAACGTCTAACACCAAGCTGAACAGGTAAGGACTGAGTACGGATCCTTAGTATACCCCGACGGTGATGGGGAAGGTTTTAGTGTCGCCAACAGCGGACCGAACCACAGAACCGGAATCGTGATACATGCCTCGGATGGTGTCAATGTAGGCCTCAGGGATTCCCTTGGACCGCAATGCCTACCAGATCACCGCACGAGGAACATAGTCGAAGACCTTCTACATGTCTAGGAATAGGCAGTGCAGGGGCGTGTTCTTCGCCCTATATTTCCCCGCGACAATCCTTAGGGCGAAAACCGGGTCCATGGTCCCGAGCCCGGGACGAAACCCATACTGACACTCCTAGTGTGCATTCTCCTGTCGGATACGGGTGTCGATTATCCGCTCATAGAGCTTCATGGTGTTGGACATTATCTTAATACCACGGTAGCTGCCACACTCCTGCACCGATCCCTTGCCCGTGAAGATTAGTGTTATGATACTCAGCCGCCACTGGTGCGGGATCTTACCGCTGGGGAAAACGCGGTTATAAAGATTAGTCAGGATGCCCACACCACGGGCACTCATTGCCTTCCAAGTTTCGATGGGGACATTGTCGGGTCCGACATTCCGGTCCTTCATGCGTCGAATGGCAGTCTGGACTTCTGCAGGCGTTATCCGTGGCATTAGTCCTTGATTTGGAGGGGAGTCTGATAACTGCACCTCTTTATGCTGCTTATTCAGCAGCTCATGGAAGTATGAGCGCCATCTCTCCTTCACCGCGACTTCCTCGTATAACAAATAGCCCCCATGGTCTTTAATGCAGCGGACGTTGGATATAGACTGCGCTGCTTTAGGCCTGGAATGCGCCAACTTATAGATGAAATTTTTGCCCCTCAGACGATTCCAACTTGTGGTACAGCGGTTGCAAGTGGTCTCGTTTGGCCCTGGCTACGGTTCGCTTAGGGGCGCGTTTAGTATCTTTGTACGCGTCGCGGTCTTCGGGAGATTTAGACGCATGCCACTTTTTAAAGAGGGCTTTCCGCGCCCTGATCTCCCTCTGGACTGTGTCGTTCCACCACCAAGTATCCTTGTTACACTTGCGTCTACCCTTAGACATGCCGAGCACGGCCGTTCCTGCCTCAAGAATAGCTGCCTGCAACTTGTCCCAGCAATCTTGTACTGATTCGGCTTCAGCATCGGCGCACTTGTCACCGATAATGGAGACGAAACTCTGGGACTTGGCTTCATCAAGCAGCCACCACCTGATTCTGCGTTGGCCCCGCTCAACACGCTTGCCTTTGACTTTCACACAGAGGTCCATGCCAAGGAGACTATTTTGCGAAGTGAGACTCTCCCCGTGTATGGCCTTGCAGTTTGCTGCCTTGCTGATGCTGTGCCTCCTAGTGAGTAGGAAATCGATCTGAGTAGCATGCTCCCCGTGCTTGTAGGTGATAAGGTGTTCGGATTTCCTTTGGAAATACGTATTCACGATTGAAAGGTCGGTAGCTGCACACGTTCTGAGAATGTGCTCACGCTCTGGGTTACGGCTACGGTAACCAAAACCACCGTGGACACGCTCAAACTCCTTACACCTATCACCCACATGACCATTTAGGTCACCACCCAGAACAATTCCCTGCGACAGCGGAATGCCACTAAGCACTTCCCCTGTGTATGTGCCGCAACGACAGTTCACCGGTGAATGAAGCGCCACGTCACGTGTCACTTCCTTACATAGGTTACGCAACTTCCACAAAAGAGACAAAAATACATTGCATGTAGCGACATGAATGATTTTGAATAGTTAACTTAAGTACACAATTTTGAAAACAATGTTTACTTTAAGCGCCAATCGTCTTTATTTAGATAGTCGACGAAATTAAATGAACCGACGTTATGGGAATAAAAGACGATGTCGGTTAATTTAAAAGTTTCTGTAAAAAAAATGATGGTGTTACTTTAACCGTCACTATCGATTCTTTCTGCAATTGTAAAAAATACTGAAGTCCATAATATGTCATAATGATCGTGAAAGCAAAACACATTAACCCCATCTTACAGATACAATGAAAGCAAGGAAAAACGAATGTAGCGACTCGGCACTAGTAATACAAGAGTGAGCCAAAACACCTATAGTGCTTTACACCGCATTTTCTATGACGGAGGAAAACGATTCAAGTGACTTAGGATATCCGAAACAGAAAAGAAAAAACACATCAAATAACAATCTCACTATGGAGTCGGTACTTTAAGCGGTAATTTGACCAAATTCAATACAATTTTGTGTCACTTCATTTAGCGTCTGGAAAAAATATGCCTAAAAGTGCCATTACTTGAAGCGACACCAAAGTGGTCAGATCGCTACTAAACCAAGACCAATCGACGCGGAAAAATTCGCTGATTCCAAATATGTATATAACTCATTTTCGACAAAAGTGTCGCTTAAAGTGTTTTTCCTTTTTACCGTCGATATGTATGTTGTGAAACACGCTGAATGATTTCATTTCATAAACACTCGGACACTAGGAAATGTTATAGCTAGCTAATTGACTACTTTGATTAAAAGGAGGTAGGACACTACGGTATTTCCGTCCAATTGAGCAGTCAGACTGGCGAAGTACCTCCGTCCTTCAGAATACCTCTGCCATAATAACCTCCTGTTGTGTTCCCGGCGGTGAGTAGGCTAGCCATAGTTCACTGGAGAGTGTTGTGCTGTAAGTGGGAAGATCAAAGGCGACAATCCTGCTTTGTCTTTTGCACTGACGACGCAGAAAGTCTCTGTTCTTACAGGGTCGGCTTTGGCAGCACGAGTGTGACTCCTGTGGTGTTGCGTATGTGCATAGGCTACGGTAACTATCTATCCGGTGGGCCGTGAGCTTGTCTGCCACCTTAGTTGTAAAAAAAAGAAAAAATAATATCATTAGTATATTTGGAGAGCCCGTATTGTGTGTCAGACATTAGAAATAGTACAACTCATAAATCATTTTTGCTAATGATTCTTTACTTTTTATAGCTATTCTGGGAGACGATGCAGCAGTATGGTTCTACATTCGCATCAATGCATTACGGGCACTAGCAGAGTTGTGTCGTATCATACCGAAAGCTGCATTCAGCCTAGTTGAACCCAAGACCTTCACAGCTCTTAGGAATATCAACAAAAAATGTAAGTTAATGAAGCTCTTTAGTTGAAGGTGCTATCCTTCACCTTATTGCTCCTCAGTCATTCCTAGTAGTCTTCGGAGAATACTATTCCAATTCTATGCTATCTTAAATGTGCAAGTTTTTGAATATGTTTTGATATTTGTTATTCTACTTGGGTCTAAGTCCCAGGCACTATCCCAAGTTCCCAACTCAGCAACGCGATGGACCCGGCACCCGCACGGTGAATCCATGGATTGCTGAGAATATCGGTCTTAATAATTTATTTCATTATATGCATTTGTTCATATTTTATGTATCCAAGAACACTTGGGCAATAAATACCTTTCATATGAGACATGAATCATTGATATCCGTACGGTGGTTCAGAAAGGTAATGAAGAAGATTACAAACATAACATATATACAAGACACACGCGAAAAACATAACCCTTCTTGGCAATCGGATAAAAAGACCTTAATTTTCCCACAAATCACGTACCTACGGTACTTGTGATTGTAAAAAATGTCAATTTTTTACAGATAAGGATACGCCAATAGAAGCTCAACGTTTGGCAGTGCAGGTCTATATTAACTTGCTGAACTATCACGTCAGCACCAAAGCCATGCTTAACGGAGAATTCATGCAGGAGCTGCTGAATATTTTGCAGGTATGCTTTGATTGCCCAATATTTCACCAAGTATTTTTGTCCCTAATAGAAGAAGAGACCAAGTTCATTGCTGTTAATCGAATATGTCTCCAGCTTTAGTGTAACTATCGACGATTTTCAACTATTACCTATCCTGTAAATTGAAACCCACAGGACCTTAAGCATGACCGGAAATGTATGCGATAGGACTAACGAGGTAATTCTAAATTAGACGAATATGTAACATTGCGACCGGAAACATGCAGAATATAGCGACCATAACAACCTCGTGTTGTGTTCCCGGCGGTGAGTAGGGTAGCCAGAGCTCACTGGAGAGTTTTTGTGCTGTCAGTGGGAAGACCAAAGGCTATTTCTACTTTGTCTTCTACACTGACCGCACAGAAACTGTCTGTGGGTCGATGTGCTAGGCCGAAGGTGAGGTTGTCTCTTGACATATCCCTCGCACCCCGGCTGACCCAGGGCCATTCCTCTCGGTCTGGCCCTCCTCGGGAGGGGGGGACCACGCGGTCTCCGACTCGCCCGCGGTATGGGGGGTGTCAAGCGGCTCCACCCGTCACCCTCAGGCCCGCGCTCATGGGGGGCGGAGGTCGGCTTGCGCCCTCCGACGCCCGAGCCGCTTTCGAACGCGGCCAGCGATGTCCGCGAGTCTTTCTCGCTCGCTGCGCTGCGCCCGCTCTGCTGTCTCCTTCGCGAGCATGACCTGCTCGCAGAAGGAGGCGCTGGCCGCCCACGCATCCGCGCAGCGGACCATCGCCGCGAGCAGGGTGGAGAGCGTGAGCACTCTCACCCCCAGGGCCGTCACAAGCTCCCGCCTCGGCGCTTCAAACGCCGGACACTCGGTGAGCGTGTGCAGCCCCGAGTCCGCGCTCGCGTCGCAGTGATGGCACTCGGGCGTTGGCTCATGCCCATCAAATGCAGGTACCGCCCGAAGTTACCGTGTCCGGTAATGACCTGCGTCTGGCGGTACGAAAGACCACCGTGTGACCTCTCTAGCCACTCCCCCATGATGGGTCTTACCGCCGCAATCACGGCGTGCCCTGCGCGTGGTTGCTCAAGTCGTAGCTCCCACTCGGTCATTCCTAAAGGGTCAGCAGCACGAGTGTGACGTCTATAGGCCACTGTAACTACTATCTCTCTGGGCCGTGTACTGTCTGCCACCTAAGTAATAAAATAATCCGCGATAATTTAATGAAAATGAGATGAAATAAAATAATTCAGAACCATTGTTATGTAAACCTTTGGGAATGTCGGGAGGTGAAACCGGTCAGTTTCAAAATAAAAACTAACCGTGGAAAAGTTCAAGTGAAGTGTATTATTCAAGATGAAAATCTTTACGGAAGAAAAACAATTAAGTCATTAGATGGCTCACAATTGTCAATAAGTGCTTTCTGTTCTAGCGTATAGACATAAGTTTGAAGATTATGACTTGCACAGCTCTAACTGGTCTCATGGTGGACGATATGGCGAAAGAACTGTTCACACTGCGAGAAGGCGAAAAGGTTTGTATCCTTGATGTTTAGAGACGGAGTGCAATGACGTGAATTGGCAGGGGGCTTTCAAGGGCGCAGAAACTCTGTGTTTACAAGGTCGGCAACACGAGTGACTCCCCAATGTTGCACACGTCTATAGGCAACGGTATCCACTTTCCATCAGGTGGGCCGTGAGCTTGTCTGCCACCTCAGTGGTATAAAACAAAACAATTACCACTGTCTATCTACCCATTGGTAGCCTCTTAAATAGCCTATGGCAGGCCAATACCTGAAATAGGCTAATTGATTAATTGATTACATACCTCTTTTTTTTTTTTACGTTTGGGAAATCCCCACGGATACCCCCCCCCCTCCGGAGCCGGAGGGGGAGGTTATGTCGGACTCGAACCGACTAAACCGCACGCCGTCTCTGGGTCGAAGTGCTAGGCCGAAGGTGAGGTTGTCATGCGACATATCCCTCGCACCCCGGCTGACCCAGGGCCATCCCTCTCGGTCTGGCCCTCCTCGGGAAGGGGGGGACCACGCGGTCCCCGACTCGACCCCGGTGTGGGGAGGCGCGCATCGTCCTACGATGCGCGCCGCCGCCGTGGCCTGCTTCTGCTAGGATGACGGGCGGCTCCACCCGTCACCCTCAGGCCCGCGCTCATGGGGGGCGGAGGTCAGTTTGCGCCCTCCGACGCCCGAGCCGCCTTCGGGCGCGTGCAGCGATGTCAGCGAGCCTCTCTCGCTCATCGCGCCGCGCCCGCTCTGCTGTCTCCTTCGCGAGCATGACCTGCTCGCAGAAGGAGGCGCTGGCCGCCCACGCATCCGCGCAGCGGACCATCGCCGCGAGCAGGGTGGAGAGCGTGAGCACTCTCACCCCCAGGGCCGCCACAAGCTCCCGCCTCGGCGTCTCAAACGCCGGGCACTCGGTGAGCGTGTGCAGCCCCGAGTCCACGCTCGCGTCGCAGTGATGGCACTCGGGCGTTGGCTCTATACATCAGATGCAGATACCGCCCGAAGCTACCGTGCCCGGTGATAATCTGCGTCTGACGGTACGAGAGGCTACCGTGTTGCCTCTCTAGCCACTCCCCCATGATGGGCCTTACCGCCGCAATGACGGCGTGCCCTGCGCGTGGTTGCCCAAGTCGTCGCTCCCACTCGGCCACCATGACCTGGTGGAGCCGGGATTTCTCGGCCCGAATATCCTCGGGCTCGGGATCGAATCCCCGCTCCCGCGCCTCCTTTCGGAACTGATATAGTGCTGAAAGGGCCCTCGCTTCCAGGATCCACGGTGGCGATCCGGCCAGGAGACTCGCCGCTTCGAAGGATATCGTGCGGTATCCCCTGATGGCCCTGGAGGCCATCGTGCTCTGCGCCGTACGGAGCAGAGGCAGGAATCTGGCCTCCAGGGTGTCCGCCCACACGGGCCACCCGTATAGGGCCATGGACCGCACGACACCCGCGTAGAGTCTCCTGCAGGAGGACTCTGGGCCCTTCAAGTTGGGCAACAACCGGCCCAAGGCATTCGCCGTGAGCACCAACTTGGGGCGCAGACTTCGGAAATGCTGTCCGAAGTCCCATCGACCATCAAGCACGAGCCCCAGGTATTTCAACCGGGGCTTGATGTCGATGGGAGTACCTCCCACTGTTAGGCTTGCTCCCGGGCCTGGCCTGCGCCGAGGGCCATGAAAGAACATGGCCTCGGACTTGTGCAGAGCCACCTCGAGACCCAGCCGCCGGATCCTGTCGACGACCTGAGCAACCGCGGTCGTGGCCCTCAGGGTCGCTTCGCGGTGCGTAGCCCCGCTCACCGTCACTAGCGTGTCATCCGCGTAACACGTGACGGTGGCCCCGTACGCGAAGTCACCGCGAAGCACCCAGTCGTAACCGATGTTCCACAGGAGCGGCCCCAGAACCGACCCCTGTGGAACACCGCACGACATCTCACGCCTACCGACTCCCGTCGAACTTGGGTAGATGACGGCTCTCTCCGTCAGGTACGCCCCGACTATGCGGCGGAGGTAGAGAGGCACGTCGTGGTACACGAGTGCCTCCCTGATGCAACTCCAGGGCAAGGTGTTGAAGGCGTTGGAGATGTCCAAGGACACCGCCAACATCACCTCGCCCCGGGCAACCGCATCCCCCGCCAGAGTCCTCACGCGCATGATGGCATCCACAGTGGAACGCCACCGGCGGAACCCAAACTGGGTGTTCGCCAGGTCCGGCCCCACTCTAGAGAGATGCTCGACGAGGCGCTTGGCAATAACTCTTTCAAAGAGTTTGCCCACCTCGTCGAGCAGCACTATGGGCCGGTACCCGGGATTACATACCTCAGAGCGTTTTTAGATTATCCGATCCGATATCGGTTTCAGACGCCGATCCGTTATCGAAGTTATCGAAGGAAGTACTCATAATCTTTAATTTATATCGGCTGTCGCTCGAGGAGGGCCAGACCGAGAGGAATGGCCCTGGGTCAGCCGGGGTGCGAGGGATATGTCGCGAGACAACCTCACTTTTGGCCTAGCACATCGACCCACAGACGGCATGCGGTTTAGTCGGTTCGAGTCCGACATAACCTCCCCCTTCGGCTCCGAAGTGGAGGGGGGGGGGGGGGGTATCCGTGGGGATTTCCCGCTCGGAAAAAAAGCTATCGGCTGTCGAGTATCGCTGCCCGACACTGATATCGTATCAGATAATCCTATGTACTTATTCTGTTTTAATGAAATATTTGAGCATTTTGCATGCTAAGCTAAATATTCAAATCGATATCGAAAAATATTGAATCGGTCTCTGCGGGGTTTGAACCCGCGATCTTTGCCTTACAGGGGCAATGCTTTGACCACTAGGCTACCAGACCTCTCCCGAACCAATTCAAATTTCTCCTTTAAATCCGTCTTGGAGGCGACGGTGGAGGCATTTACTTGATATTCTCGCGAACTATCGCAACCAATGAATGATTTTAATCATTCATTTTTAACTACTTCGCTCAAAGAATTAGAATGAAATTTTTAATCATTTTTGTATGATAAAAATTAGCCTAGTGGTATGGATAATGGACTGCTGAGACGAGGTCTCGGCTTCGATCCCAGGTTTTCCATGGCACACACCAATGACTTTCCGATGCTTTTTATAAGTGCAGGTTTATAAGTGCCCGGTTAATGGCAATAGGCTCGCCACCTATTACATTGGGACCTAAAAACATATGGGTGCTAGCACCTTTGCCTACCCCTTCGGGGATAAAGGCGTGAGTTTATGTATGTATGTAAAAATACTGAATCGGTTTAGGCGGGGTTTGAACTGTGCATTCTACTAGTTAGTATTTTCCAGGTGGTGTCAGAAAACCTGTATATCGAGCACGTGGGTCTTCGCACCGCTCTGTGTATGCTGATTGCGAGTAGCGTCACCGATGACGGAGCCGACGTGTACTTGGCACAGGGAACTATTCATTAGTAAGATCGTGTTTTTGCTTCCTAGAGGTATGACTTTCGTATCACGACTTATCATACTCATAGCATATTCGCATTTGCGTCCCAAGCTTGCATTTGGGAATTCGAGGTACATTTGTTTTGATAGTTTTTTTTTTGGCACGTCAATTTGACTTTACAAGGCAAAGTCCCAGGAAAGAGGGTCACCATTACATACACGTACCATGTTAACAATGATGGCACTCAGCTTGACAGCCTCATCAGTCGAGGATTGTCGTAGCAGCACCGCGAGACACCAACCGGTCACTCTAGTGCTGCGACCACAATTCCGGCTATGCACTTGTTGACACCTGAACGCAATTCAACCAAGTTTGGATTACTATGGAAGGTTTTTAAATCGTGGCACGGTGGTACACACCCGGTCGATATTTGTGGAAAATTTATGCTACCAAATTTCTATCACCAGTTATCGGCAATTGTAATTGCCTGTAGAATATACTGCTTCCGGGCTGATTGGCCGTTTCACACGGACCACGGCCAATCAGCCCGGAAGCAGTATATTCTACATGCAACGCCGGCCGTGAAAGCCTGAAGACTTATAATTGTAATTGCCGTCTGATATCCCAACTCTAAGGATTTCTAAGCCTGCGCTAGAGCCTCGTCCATTGTTTAGCTGGTGCGTCAACTTGTAAGTGAAGTGGACTTAGCATTAAGGATGTCAGATGTGAAGGGTGACAACTTTGGAAAGGTAGCCGTTGATTAAATTCCTTCCTCTTATAAACGTAAGTAAACGATGTAGCCCAGTGGTTTAGCTCGTTGAAGTGGCAGTGGGCGGGACACAGCGCGCAGAACAGATGGCCGATGGAGTTTTGGATGGCGACCGCGTTCGGGCAAACGTAGTGTAGGACACCCAACGGCCAGGTGGAAGGACGACCTCATCAAGGTCGCTGGGTAGCGCTGGATACGGACTCCTTTAGATCGGTCGTTCTGGAAGTCTATGGGAGAGGCCTATGTTCAACAGTGGACCATGTGTGGCTGATATGACGATGATGATAATAGAACGACTATAGCAATTGTATGGAGTTCTACCACGGCTTCTCTTTGCAAAGAAAGCTGGCAGGAATTAGATAATAGGGACTCCTGGCCACTGCAGTACCCACTTTAGTAGCACGACGAGTTAGGATTAATTTTATAGTGCACCTTTGACTTCCCTATTGGAGTAAGAAGGTTAGACAGCAGTCGCTTCCGCAAAGCCAAATGAACTAAATCAAGACAGAACTAATTACGGGGTTTAATGGGGATGCCGCCTGCGTTTTTTATCCCTACAGAGGGCGGCTCTTAATGGCCAATGTTAGCTGTCATCTACGTAGATTTCATTGTTTGTTTCTTCAAATCTGACAGCTATGAGTTTGTTAATGTTATTATTTTTTGATGGCAAAACCACTGCGGTACCATAGTCACTATAACCAGTGCCATTTAACTTTAGACTTTACTGGGTATACTATTAAAGCCTTAAATTAAATGACAATCTTGTAGACTGAATGAAAAATGTTATAAAATCTTTTTTACGTTTTTTAACTTTAACACACAGCTATAAAGTCTAAAATTTAACAACATTTTGTGCAATGTCAGCGGTGTGACAGTGGTTTTGTAATCGGGGGCCAGATGGTTATTGTTGTTTGGTCATATGCTGCTGCCATCTACAATTAGTTTTGCGTCGGCATCCCCATTGCAACCAAGATTGAATAATGATGATGGTGAACATTTTTATTGCTGATACGGTTGCACTTTTTCATATAAAGATGCATGTAAATGTGCAACTGTATCTCCTTTGTCGACTGTATCTAACTAATCCTCATGTACTCAGCATGGTGGAGAACAGACAAGCCAGGTACGTGGTGGGTGCGTGGGAACCGGCATTAGAAGCCATCTTCCGCCACCACCCGTCTGCTAAGCTCGCGTATACCGGCAGACTTGACATCAACGACTATACTTCAGTAAGTAATGATCGCCAAGCGGTAGGTAGCTCGGGAGCAATAGTTGAGCTGGTTCAAAGTGGATCGAGTGAAAGATGAGATAGAACTTATGAGATGATCTCTGACAGGCAAGTATGGAATAGGTCGCGCCAACTCATGTTGATGGTATAAAGATAGGAGAGTACTTTGTTGTACACTCCTGATAATGGTGTTCCAGGGAGAAATAAAATGTAGTTCCTTCTTTTTTTAGTGCGGTAATGCCTGCGTATGCCACCCGTTCTGGCTGGGGGTGATTTTTGGACTAGAACTGACTAAAACCGCACGCCGAGATTACCCAATAAGAAATTTCTCTCGCACTTCGACTGACCCTGGGTCATCAACGGTTTTTAGATGGCCCCATCCAATTTCAAAAAGAGGGGAGGATGTGTCGCACTGTTGTGTAGGCCTGCTTCTGCTGGGGCGGCACACAGCCGTGCCTGTTAGAATCATTTTGATCACAAGGAAAACCGGTGAACCATTTTGAGGAGGATATGAATCGTTACTCACTGTTAGGTACTGTTTCCATGTACATATTATATTTTTCACAGGAAGGTTTCTACTGTTTCAAACGGCTTGGCAAGCGTTTTCCCACTCTCTTGGAGATACAGATGAAACCGCGCCCACCTTGGGACCCTGTGTTCGTCTGTAAGTTCCATCCAGCTCAGTGGGACGCGTCTGGTCTGGACATTAGGACTCCTCATGGTAAGTCCTATAAGACTTATTGACTTTGTTTGGACAATCAAGTTGGCTTTTCCACTGTTACACATGTTTAGGCAGCAATTACAAAAGCGCCACGACCATTAACTTGGGAATCAGATTTCTGAACTGTTAATCAGGAGTGCCTCAAGTGGGGATATTTGCTCAATGAAAAACTCTTGAGACGTTTCACTGGAGTTATTAAGGTTTTATTTTTAATTGACTAATCTCTATTATTATGCCATGTGTATAGTGTTGTACACTTCCACAGATCCTCCCACAGAGTCAAGTGTCACGTTAAGCCGTTCAAGCAAACTCTTCCCTCAGATACCTGATGACGCCAACTTGAGGAACTATCTTCTCAAGCTGAAGCTGTGGTTTGGTGACCCGTTAGTTTTTCTACTGCTTAAGTACCTACTTTTATTTATAAGCGTCATTGCGTTTCTGAGTTCGCCCTCAAGGCTTATACCACGGGAACCAGGGATCCTTTTGTCATGACGCAATCATGGAGTTATTTGCAGCAGTACATAAGTAAAGAAAATACGTACCTAGTAGATGACTGACGATATCAAAGTTATAATCTAATGCACCTATATGATCTTCAGGGGTTCATCTAGCGTGCAGGGATAGTCAGATCCGATATTGTATGCGTTGACACTTGACACTCAACGAATGAATGACAACCAACGTGTTCCTATAAGAATTATATAAATATATTTTTTCGTTTTCAGAATGAAATCTTTGCATTATATTGAAATAGAAGAGGCTCATTATGAAGTGAGGTATGCGTATTTCTGTTCTTAACTTAAGTATGAAATTATGTATTAGATAAGTTACATTTTTTTTTTGGTGCTCCCAATTTTGAATGAGAATTGGTCCAGTCTTGTGAATTAATACTTTATTGAGCAGATATCGAGACAAATGCGATGAGGTATCTACATCATTGAAGCAGAAAGCCCATATGCTGGCGGAGTTTGTGGCGGAGAACATGAGTGGTCTGACGCAGGAGAAGGATTGCTCCTTGCCGAGTGTGGACCTGCACCTCACTGATTTGATGGTAACTAACATATATATTGGTACCGACGTAGGTTCTGTGAGTATTATATAAGTCCTATTCAAGTAATTAGTTGTATCTTCGCTTCTTTATTTGAGTTTCAATACCAGTAGATAACGACCAATGCTTGGACTTTTATATCTGGAATTAGCTTTCATATTTCATTTCATAATAAAGATTATTTTGGCTTTTTCGGGCGGTGAATGCTGTCTGTACCCCACGCCCAGACTCGAGAATAAAGTTGAGGATCACGGTCATCTCAGGTCCAAGCTCAGCCAACTGACAGAACCCTGAACTTGGACACCTGATACGGAACTGTAGATACCTATTAGCTTTTATTCGATTCCGACGGAACCGTCATGGAAATTTGACCTGCCTACCTGTTAAATTTGGAAGTACAGATGTGTGTAAATAAAAAAAAAAACTTTTAAATCATCATAGCCCTTTTAGCGATCTTCACAGCGATTACCCAGTTGCGTGCAAAGTTTGCATTTTAGAGCTTGGGGACTACTTACTTTTTGATAAGTGTGTAAGTATGTTAGCTACGCCGTGAGCGACTAGCGATTTTTGTTTTTTAACGTGCGAGAACTCCCCATGTGTACCGCCCCCGTCGGAGACGGATGTGAAGGTTGTGTCGGACTAGAACCGACTAAACCATACGCCGTTTGTGGGTCGCAGTGCAAGGCCGAAGGTGAGGTAACTATAGAGCATATTATGCTTCGCACCCCGGCTGACCCAGGGCCATCCCTCTCGATCTGGCCCGCTTCGGGAGCGACTAGCGACATAGCCCCAAGAGAAAAGCCTGCGTCAGAATCTCGTTTGATTACTAGCAGTTGTAACTACTGGCTAGCAGGTGGCATTGGTAGGGTCATACTCCCCGTAAAGAAAAGATACTCAGGCTCGTATTCCTGAACGAAACTCAGTCCTGAATCTCGATTCATAACTAGATCTGAGGTCAGATTATATTCTAGACTAGCTTTTGCGTGCGGCTCCGCCCGCGTGGATATCGGTTATCGCGACCAATCATAGGCTTTCTCAAGATCTAATCTACTTCTATATCAAGTTTCATCAAAACGGGTGCAGTGGTTTAGCCGTGAAAGACGGACAAACAGACAAACACACACACACACACACTTTCTCATTTATAATATTAGTATGGATGACAGTTCTAATGTCTTTATGTGAGTCGATTCACAAGTGAGCGTTGTTTTCTGGATACGGGCCTAAATCATTCAAAAATTTCCAGATAGAGTTGAACTCCCCAGTGATCGGTCTGGGCTGGGTGAAGTGCGGCGGCGCGCTGGAGAGGGCGCTGCTGTACAAGGCGCTGGCCGACCGCGTGGGGCTGCCGTGCGCGCTGCGCCGCTCCTCCAGCGCCCACGCCTGGTGCGAGGTGGCCGTGCCGGAGATCGAACCGGTGAGATATTACTGACTTACAATTAGGTACAGAGGTCGACAGGCACGACATCTTTCCACACAGATTTCCTTACAGGGTCGGCTGAGTGGGAACGCCCCATAGGCTATGGTCATTATACCTCTCAGGTGTGCTTTTTGCCTCCTAAGTGGTGTAAAAAATATTCACCTACTTCAAACACAGCATAATATGCCTTTCGATCTTCTACTGTCATATTTGTTTTCTTAGGTATCTACTTACTCACGGACCGGTGGGAATATTCTTAACCTGGCCTTTACTTAAAACGTCCCGATACTGGCTCAACTTCAGAGTAGGTGAAGGTTGTGAAGATCATAATTATGACAGTAGCTCCATCTCAAATATTAAAGTTTGGCACGACCATAATTTGATAAGCCGATCGACCCAACTAAATTCAGAAAAGCCTCTAAAGATGACGATATGATTGGTCTGTAAAAAGAATAATGTTTGTTTTTAAAAATGCAGGAGGTAGATCACGTAGCTGAGAACTTCCCAGCCGGTCTACTCCGGGCTAACTACGTAGTAGACCTCACGGTAAGACCAGGCCGCCTGCTGCCCTGCAAGGGGAGGGAGGCTAGTATCATGTGCGGTCCGGTATGTGCCCCGCCGTACCGCGCGGGGACGCGGCCCGAGGTCTGCGCTTGTGAGAAAGATCCATCCAGGCCCGTTAGTCCAGAAGACAAAAAGGAAAAGCAGGAGAAGAAGATGAGGATTGTAGATCAAGAAAAGAAAGTTTAAAGAAGCAATACTTTGAAGCCTAGTATCCATTAGGCAACATTGTTGAGGGCCATGTTGCGCAATATTGTTGCAAATCTAAAACGCGCAGTAGGTAATGTTGTCAGTCAATCGTCGAAAAAACAGCAAGCTGCGCATCATCGCCCTTCAACAGGCAAAATCGCGTATGTTGCATAACGTTGTCGAGCTTGTTGAGCGTTAAGTGTTGCCTACTGGAGACGAGGCGTAAATTGTAAGGTCAGGGCCACACTGATAGGGCAACTGGGCCACGACAGCGACGTGACAAGATGAGTGAATACAATGTAGAAGCGATAACCCGGCGAATCGTGGAAATTGATTTTACCTTCTGCATAAATACTTATGCAATGTGTCTCGTAAGGGCTCATGGCTGAGCGGTAACCCAGCACGTTAACTTACATACATACATATTGCAAGGTTAAGCATAGCCAAGTCGGTCTTAGGATGGGTGACCATTCCTAAGACATTCAGACCCCGCCATGTCTTCGAGAGCACATTATGCCTTCGACTTGATTGCATTACTAACAACTATGGCAGTCTTTACAGGTAGTTGGATCCCTAGAAAATACAGAACTTTGATATCGCGCGCTGTTCAAACAGTCAGTCGGGATTAGTTGCTCCGGATTTTATATTAGTGAGTATATAATAATTCGAACCTGGCTGAAAATTGGTAGGATTGTTCAAACCATATTATACGCACTCTAAAAAGTCCTAAGAAATCCGATAATAATAAATAAACATTCCACAACATTTCACACAACGCTATCTAGATTCATTGTAAGCATAGTTTAACTAGCTTATGTTATGGAATCTAGAATGCGGATAAACACAGATACTTTTTTTTTGTAAATACCTACATATTATATGTAGAAACACCAGACCAATGTAAATATACATATTCATGCATGCAAATATTTGCACTGATCGGGGATCGAACCCGCGCCTCCTGCGTAGCAGCCGCGTTCACTACCGTCACGTCACAGTTGCCTGGATTTTTTTATTCGAAGTCAAACGTCACTACAATAGGCTTTTAGCGATTTTCAGCCAAACGGTGAATAGTATGTAGGTGAAAATATGTAGACAAAATTAAAGATCTGATAATTATAATTATATAAAAATGTTAAGAACGTTTGATAAATGTTAAGAATGTTGACTTGGAATAAAAAAATCCAGGCATCGGATTTATGAGGACTTTTTAGAGTTCGTTAGGTAATGATGTTTTGAACAATCCTAGCAATTTTCAGTCGGGTGCGAATTATTGTAACCTCGAATGTTTATCTGGACTGGGCTATAGGTACAAATAATTTTATTATTACCTACAATTTCTTCAGACTGTCTGACTGACAGACGATATTCGAAAATTGTCCCGCTATGGTAGTTAAATAAGCTAGTGCGCGATAAATGGCGGCAGTAGTTATAATACCAGCAGGGCTAACATGCGCGCCACGAGATAGCCATCTCGAGGCATTTTGCCGTTTTATGTCGATATGTTGACTGTTGGTAACATGTAGGGCTAACATGCGCGCCACGAGATAGCTATCTCGAGGCATTTTGCCGTTTTATGTCGATATCGACTGTTGGTAACTCGACTTCGAGAAATCATCTCTACTTGGTGTCTGCAAATTGTAACATACGTGCCCTTATTTACTCGAATTTTGACATTTAAAATGTTTTGTCTCCCGTCGTTCATTTGGTCGACGAGAAGTTATCTCGTGTATTCTTTTCTTGAGCTCGGTTCATTTTGGACTAAAACAGCGACTGCAAGCCATTTTCGACCTTAATGACATTTCCTTTATTACGTGTCTTTTCGCATTAATTGATGACGCTGATCACGAATATAAGAAAAAAAATTCAATAGCATGTCAATAAGGTCGAAAATTGTTTGCACTATTTTTTTTCTCTTTTTTTCATACCTAGCATCCCTAACTAGTCTGTGCTTTCGAGCAAATGGCCGTATCGGGCCGATTTTATCGGATAAATGTGAAAACAGCAACTAACATGTTTAAAAAATGTGTATACCATAGACAATAATTGAAATAGTTTGACGCGACAAAATATGTCGACGTTACTTCGCTCGAGAAGACTCGAGATGATATCTCATCTCGATTCGAGATATTTGACGACGCGCGCATGTTAGCCCTGCAGGCACTGTTAAGAGTCTCCGCAACAGATTTATATTACCTACATACCCGAGTTTCTAACGTACTTCATTTTGCGGTAATGCAAGTGGAAGAAAGAAAGAATTATTATTTTTTACACTTTAATCGAATAAATTCGATGATGGTTAAAAAAAAGTTATTTCAATGGTAATGTAGGTAATTTAGCCAGTTATATTAGTATATGTATATTGGTATAACTATTGAATATACATTATACCTAGTATACCTACTAGTACTAAGTAGTATTGTGTGACCGCGAGCCCTGTACCGCTCCTATGATAAGCGCGGCGTGATGAAGGGTCTAATGCAGTCCACAGCTAGACATAGGCGCCCAATGTACCCCAATTCCGCATCCAGCTTGGATCAGCCCATGGCACGCGAATAAATTCTATGATCCGAATCTGGCCCGACTGCAGTACCGCACTTTAGACATACACTTATTTTTATTACTTATATTTATATTGCGATATTTCAGAAGATTTCAAAGGGAAATTCAAATTCTAAAGACTTCAAAATTAAATCGAGTATTGTAAAGAACCATCAGTCTTAAGTAGGTTCTCTCAGAATAATTAATTCATCATTAAGGCAAAATATTATACAGGTATATGAAATCCTTGAGATGACTACTTAACGTAGAGATGTTTCGTTGCGTCGTGTCGCTGTCACCACACCAGTGTAGCCTCGGCCCAAATAATGTCGCAGTTATAGACCGGCCGCGAGCGGCGGCATCTCGCTCGCTCACGTTACAAACTTTTTCCATCTCTTTTTTTATTTCGTCCCCCACCACGTCACGCATACCAAGGTAGAGCGAGGTCCCATTAGTTCGTTGCGTCGTCGCAGCGTCGTTTTCCGTACATTTTTAAGACGCCCCATTTGACGAATCGACGGACACGGACAGTGATCCACTGCAAAAGGAGGAAGCTAGACGAGCGTAACGGCATTTTTTGTCTTAGTGGTGGCATAATAAAAGCGACAGAAGAACACGTTTGTATCTATCCATTGCAAAGGCTGAACTGAGACGCAGCTGCGACGGCATGCGTTGCGTTGTCGCAGCAACGGCAACGCATCTCAGATGTGGCATACAATGCGTTGTTCCGATGCGACGACGCGACGCAACGCAGTGCAACGCGCAGGTGGGGCTTGGCTCGTAGCGGTACAGCGCTCGCGGTCGATCTATAGTTGTGGTATCCCTGTTTAGACGGTTTGTTCTCATATTGTTAAGTCCCTTAGGTTTAGTTTTCGATGTTATTACAGTAATCGGCTTTTGATTTAGCACGTCTTGACGAGTGAGAGCCCGGCTCTTTTCTGTTTTGTATTGCGTCCTCTCTATCGCAATTAGGAGTGATAGTTCAGTATCTTTATAGAGTAGTTAAAACAGTTTGTTTATATAATATTCGCCTACCTGGATTTCTGTTCCCGTTGCCGTATCTCATGGGAACCTGTTACCGAATATACAGTAGCCTATATATATTATTGTAGACTATAATCTATCCGTGTGCCAAATTTCAGCCAGATCAGTCAATCGGTTAGAGTGAGATTAAATAAAACACAACCTATTACATTTAAATATCAGTAGGATAACTTCGGTTTTAACTACTCTAACAAGATATTAAGCGGTAGACTGTGCGGTAAAGAGAGCTTCTTACTCTTCTATCCGACGCGAGAAATCAGAAGGCTTGTACTATACATATTTTTATATCATATGTTTATCAATTATTAATAATAAATAAAAATACTAAATGCTGTTACGAATGATTAATTTTAATCATATCCTAGTTTTACAATTCTTACTAAAATTAAGTTCTAAATAAATATAATTTATATCAAAAATCTTTCGAAGGCACGCACAAGACACATTGCACTATAAATGGACGGACAGAACGATCACAAACAATCAACTTATTACTATGTACCTACTTATACTAATTAATTGATACTCCTTAATTATTAATGTAATTCCTCAGGCTAAAAGAGTAACAGACGAATGGCTGTAAATTAAAAAAAAATTGTACACCATACTTTAAAATAGATATTTAATTTGTACACCATACTTTATGGTAGGTAGGAGTTCGCCCGCTATATTATTGTATTTTAGACAGCTCACACACAGTGGTCGATATAACTTTGTTCTAGCGTCCATGCCTAAAACTCCGAACAAAAATTAGGCGCCAATACGTCATATGTCATTGACCACGTTACGTCAACCAGAACGCAGTTTTAGGGATGGAGTTAGTCGATCGACTGTGTTTTACATAACTTTTAAATAATAATCGAAATCAACTACAGAACTTTAAAATACCTTAGTGGTACAGAACATTAAAATACCTTATAAGAAGTTCTCAATTCGGATGTTTATGTTTATATCTGTTTTGGAGATTAGCGTGTGCGTAGCCCACAATCGTTTTATAATAAATTTATGAAATGAGTACAGACAAGAAATATTTACTGCTTCATTATTATATAAAGATACATAATAAATAATAATTCCACATAAAATAATGATACCTACATTTTCATTTATCGATTAATAATTTTTTTAATCGATCGATTGTATCAATTTAAATTTTTTTGGTATCACTATGTCAAACTGTCTAAAATACAATATTATAATGGACAGGGTATAAATGTAACCATATATAAACTGTACACAAACCTATGATCCACAAATAAATGAATTGACAAAAATAAAAAAGCATAGCAAAGCCGTCTAGAGTAATTTGTCCTAAAATACTACCAGTGGCGAGTGGTACATATAACTCGTTTACCGCAGGCTTGTATTTGCAGATATTACTCTAATTTTAAACATAGGGTGTGATAAGTCAATAGAGGGAAAAAAAAACACTTTGCTACTGAATATTACCAATTCAGCAAATGCTATTGGTCCATATTATTCTCTTAATTGGAATGTAATTCATACTCATATATTTTATATAGTAATTAATTATTAAGTGATAAAGTATACAATTAGGTGCAGGTCCTACAAAAATCTTCTGGAAACTGGTCAACCCTCACCTGCTAGGCAGTCCAGGCACTAGCGACGGTTAGTGGGTCAGATGGCAGTTGCTCCCGTAAAAGCCAAATATGGAATAGAGGCGACATATTATGGCGAGAAGTGTTATAAGCACATTGTTATCGGGAACGATACACCACGCTAGTGCGTACAGTTGTAACGCATTAAAATCATCTTTATAATATTGGTGTATAATTTCAAACGAACAATAATGACTTATAAAGTAAAAATAAAAAGTGTAAATATAATGTCCAAAATAAAGGTGCTTTTCCACCAGAGGGGCGAGACGAGACGAGGCGAGAAGAGAATTGAAATCGCACTGACCCTTTTCCACTGAAAATTGCCATCGCGAGCTCGCGCGTGACCGCCGCGCCCCGCCGCCGCCCGCATGCTTCATATATAAATGTATTTTAGACAGCTCACACACAATGCTCGATATAACTTTATTCTAGCGTCAATGCCGAAAACTCCGAACAAAATTAGGCGTCAATATTCTCGTCAATCCACCAAAGATGCTCTGGGAGAGGATGGAAAATTGTTATACAAATTTCAATTCTCTCCTCGCCTCGCCCCGCCTAGCCACTCTGGTGGAAAATCACCTTGAAGGTGATTTATACTCTACATCGGAACCAATACGGTTCATTTTTGCACAAACAAATATTTCAATTCACGCCTCGCATATTCTCGTCAATCCACACTGTTTCCACCAAAGATACGCTGGGAGTGGATTGAAAATTTGCCATACAAATTTCAATTCTCTCCTCGCCTCGTCTCGTCTCGCCCCTCTGGTGGAAAATCACCTTAAGGGAACTTTGATTTTAATAAATAGTAAAATACACAATACAAATAAATTCTACCTTTTAGGTAACTAAATATATGATTACGGTAAAATTTTAACCACAAAATACTTACAAATAATTTTCAAATATAATTTACTGTAATTTTGTTCTAAGTTAATTTTTCGTTGATGAAAAATCAGTTTTTCAGTGTTGCTATCCAAAGCGTCTTACTTAGAAATAAATCAGTCTACGTAATATTGTGGTAATGGCAACATTTTAATAGAACTGCCAGGTAGCCAGTATTAAAAATACGTTTATACTAGTATTGGAAAGCGGAAAGATTTGTTTGTAATTAAAAACTGCTGGACCGATTTCAGTTCTTCCGCCATAAGAATACCTCATTATCCCTCAGGAATATTAAATTATTTTAATTCTTATATATTCCCATCAAGTGACTTACACGGGTGAAGCCGCGTGACGATGTATAGCATAGAACGGTCAGTATTATAATACTTTCGCTTATATATATACCAATAAAACCATCAGATAACAGTAAGTTAAATATACGGACTATGGAGCAAGCTATGGCAATGGTTAGGGTCTATGATACCCGGTTCACATTAGCATTCCAGTAGCATTTCAGTCCAACGAGCGAATTCAGTGCTGGAATGCTATTGGAATAATATGAATTATTACTGGCATTTGCCCATTCCAGTGACCGGATTGCCGGTCTACTTTAACACTGGAATAATTTGAACTCTACAATTCAGTCCAACAAGATTGATTCGCTGGATTACTGAACTGGACTGAGCTGGGCATAAAGGTTAAATTCGCAATGAGGTTATCCGACACAGGAATGGCCAGGAATAGCAAGCTGGACCGATAGCCGTTGGAGCAGACGAGTCCTAGAGTGGAGACTGCGAGAAGATAAAAGGAGGGTAGGACACCCCCTAGCCAGATGGACTGATGACCTAAAATAGATGACTGGTATAGACTGGATCCGTAAGGCGGAGGGTCAGGTACTACGGCGTATATTGGGAGAGGCATATGTCCAGCAGTCGATTAAAAAAAGTTAGTGTAATAGTGGATAGTCAAGTGAATTATGATATCAATTTTTATAAGTATAATACATTTATCAGCCAAAATTATGAACACATAAATGGCTTTCTGCTGGATATAAAGCAGAACAATACATTAATGTTCTAATCAACATGTTGTACCTACGGATTTTCCTATACATGCTTAATTTAAATTAAAGCTGCCTTAAAGAATAATTTATAGTAAATTGTCTTAAAAGAATACTGTATATAAGGGAATTCGCTAACCGGCGTTTGATGGAATAGAATGACGAATGTATGGGATTTGACGTATTTGACATGCGTTAACGACTGTCATATACGTCAAATCCCATATATTCGTCATTCTATTCCACCAAACGCCGGCTAGCGTATTGCCACTTGTCTAGATTTAAGAGCTCTCTCTTCGGACCTTAATTGTAAAGTTAACATTAAATACCTTTTCAGTCATGTAATAATTAGACAGTCATTTACTGCATGTAGATAGTGATTGGTCAGCGCAGTGAACTGCAGTATAGTGGTCTACAGTAGGTACCTAGACCGTGGTTGGTAAGTACTTAGTGATCTGCGGTGTCTGCGGATCATAAACAATGATCTGCCGTACAAAACAGAGTAATGTCAGAATTAGATTGTCATTTTCGGTACTAAAACAGTAATCTGCGGTACTCGGACACTGATTCACGACACTTAGATACTGAAGACACTGATTTGCGGTACTAGACAATGATTTGCAGTACTAATTTAAATAGTGATCTGCAGTACTAAAATAGTGATCTGCGGTACTTATACAGTTATCTGTAGTACTTAAACAGTGTATAGCATTACTTACACAGCTATCTGTGGTACATACTTGAAGTCATTTGCGGTATTTAGACACTGATTTGCGGTGCTAGACAACGATCTGCGCTATTAGACAGTGATCTAGCTGCGACACTTAAACAGTGATCTTCAGTATTAAACAGTGGTCTGTGGTACTCCGTGCACCATCTGTGTCCTGGACCTCGCTCTTGGCAACGGTTCTGGTGCTCGGGACACGGAGCTTTCTTTTAGAGATAGCGCTGAGCCTGTGGACGCTTCAGAGGGTGGACGCGATATGACCTGAGGCTGGCTTATCTGTTGACAAATAAGAATAATAAAAAGATTTGTGTATGTGATTTGGGCTGTCGCCATAATAATAGGTTGTATCAGTAAAATAGCTCAATCACTCAAGACTAAGTAGGGTATGCTGGCAAAATAATAGTAAATCGGCCGCCAAATATTTTAGCAGCTGATGTACCGCCAAGATATTTGCTGGCAGTCTTGAGCGACTTTGACGTGCATTGTCACAAGTAACCAAACACGAAGGGATCAGTGGAGGTCTCTGCTATACTTCGGCCAATCTCAATTATATCTTTTAACAAAGTCATATAAAAAAAGATTTTTACGTTATATTGTGCGCTGCAGTTTTCTAATAAATAAATTTATAATGAAAAAATGGTAGCAAAGAATAAAGGTTATGACGTCACAATACCCACGTATAGTGACGTCATGAGTGCTAGAGTAGTACATGTGTGCCATAACTTACAGTTCTAGTGATGGGCTGTGGCGTGTGTGGCTTCTTTATGGGCACGTCTCTATACTCGTAGATGTTTTCTCTGGAGCGTGTCGAGTTGTCTATGCCGCTCTCCTCCACCTCCGGGACCATGAACACGTCACCGTCGTAGTAACGGTCTGTTTCACTGTAATTTTTTATCGAATTTATATTAGTTTTGCTATTATGAGTTTTAGGAAAACATACATATAATGCCTATTCACGTAGACAGAAATGTGTTAGCACCCACATTTCGACAAGTATGATTTTTTCGATCCCACGTAATGAGGGACGAGCGTTCGGCGAGGTTTCGGGGTAAATACTCACAATCTACAATGCTGTCACACCAGAGGATTCGCTTGCCAGGCTAATATACACACACCGGCAGAATTAGCGAAACACAAAAAAAGGAGAGTTAAAATAGTTAGCTTTATTTTTAAACAAATAATAATATAATTAAAGATGCAACAACAACAACATGTTTAATAACGAGTGTTTCCCCCCTCGTGCCCTGATTAAGGTTTCCATCCGTCTGGGCATGCTGCGAATGATGTCAATGATTACTAGGCGAAACCTCTGCCATTATTCAACTAATGTGTTTCGCAGCTCGCCCAGATTGTTAGGAGGTGGCATTCTTGATCTAACACTCCTCTTTAGCAAGTCCCGAACGTGTTCAATCGGATTCATATCCGGGGACCATGCTGGCCACTCCATCACCGTAACACCAACATGGTTTAGGTATGCCCGAGCATTATCCTGCATTAAAATGAAGTCGTTACCAATAAATGGGGCAAATGGCACAACATGTTCGTCTGAAATCTCCCTGATATACTGATCAGCAGTCAGATTTCCGCCGTCGACTACCACTAACTCCGTGTGAGCTATTAAACATATCCCTGCCCAGACCATAATTTTGTGTTCCACTAATTCTGCCGGTGTGTGTAGATATTTTAAAATTTGGAATTACTACTGCTGAGGTGTGTTTTTTAGGCCCAAGCCAACCTTATCTACAAGCTGGCTTGACGCTAGGGTTAAGGGTCAGACGACAGGCCTGAATGATGGTGATGGGATATTTCTACTGCCCATAAAAGTTAAGAATTAGACATTATCGGGTCAGAATAGTATGTCCAGCAGTGGACTAATATAGCCTGATGATGACGATGATGGGTCAGAATAGTAGGAATTTTCAGTGCCTTTGAGAATATATAGTACACAACACATATTTTCATGCTATGATTATGATTCAATAATACTTAGACTATAACAACATTAAAAATGACACAAACAAATCATCTGATACTACTCAGAAGGCGTTGTCTATACATAAATACTATACGCACAATATAACACCACACTAAAATATAATTTAAATACATATAAAACATGATATACATGCATTTTAGCGCTAGCAAAACAAAAGGAACCAGAGATATAATGACCGGCAAACAATTTGAAAACATACAGTTGAATAAGTATACACTTTTTCCATATAAAGATGCAACCGTATGTCCTCCGAGGAGGGCCAGACCGAGAGGAATGGCCCTGGGTCAGGTCAGATCTTTGATGGGTGTGTGCGGGGCGCGACGGACATGACGTGCCGATAACCAGCCATAGATTATATTAAAACAATCACAGACTAAAAAGGCTCGCGTCATTTGTCGATCAGCCCTTTTATTGTTTAATCGGTTCATACAATGCAGTGCACATGCCTTTCTGAAAATTCAAGATGTTTGCCGGCACTTATAAAGGTCACTACTTTCTTCTTAGCCCGGCGTTTGTTGACGTTATGATTAAAAATGGACATGAGTGCCCCGAGTATGAAAAACGTTCGAATTCGTAACGAAAACGTGTCGAAAGAATGGAGCATTACGATTGGTTCATAGTAGGCAGGCGGCTAAACGCAACGCTTCATTCTCTTGATACGAATTTGAGTATTATTCGTTCTCGGGGCACTGATGTTTATGCGAATATCACTCATTGAAATAAAAACCACTTTTTCTCAAACATGCTTGGAAATGTGAACATTATTTTGACAACCTTCTTCGAGATAAATCGAAATTGCTGTACATGCGAGCAGCGGCCGGCAAAAGTTGTATGAAAATCCATATCTCTGTCGTGTTTTAGCGGCCAAATAAATTACTATGTAAACTCATATCTGTCGTGTAATTTAAAAATGGAACCAACTTTTACTCCGAACCATGGTAACCAAGGAGGTAACTAAATAGAAAGCTGTTTATCAAGAAAAACAAATGAATTTATTGCCGCGTGAAAAATTACTGTTGTTCGTTATTCGTCATTGATTTTGAAAAGTAGGTAACTAAAGAGTTCTGCCTAGATACTACTTAGTTTTAATTTCCGCGCATTGTTTGAAAAACACTATTTAACGGATTCTATTGCCATCGAATAAAGACAGCGTTGTCACCCCGCGACCACGGCTGCTGAAAAGTAGCCATAACTTCGGGTTCAACATAAATAATCGAAATAAATTGCCCCAGACTCCAAGTTGAGAAGCTTCGGATGCGACTGGGATTAACGCTAGGATGAAGAAGAATCCAAATAAATTGCGGTAATAGTACATTACTGCCGCGGCCACCAATTGTAGTGTTGCCGGACGATCGTGAAGTATGCGGGCCGAGGCGTAGACGAGGCACGCATTACGGAGTCCGGCAACGCTCAGTTGTGGCCAAGGCTTGTATAGTGCTTTTCTCAAACAATGCGCGGAATCTAAAACTAAGTAGTATCTAGGCAGAATTTTTTAGTTACCTACTTTTCAAAATCAATGACGAACAACGAACAACAGTAATTTTTCACGCGGCGAAATGTTCATTGGTTTTTTATTTTTCTTAATAAACAGCATTCTATTTACAAGCCAGTTCTATATTTAAATAACGCCTTGGATAAGTTACCTCCTTGGTTGCCATGGTTCGGAGTAAAAGTTGGTTCCATTTTTAAATTACACGACAGATATGAGTTTACATAGTAATTTATTTGGCCGCTAAAACACGACAGATATGGATTTTCATACAACTTTATCTGGCCGCTGCTCGCATGTACAGCAATTTCGATTTATCGCGAAGAAGGTTGTCAAAATAATGTTCACATTTCCAAGCATGTTTGAGAAAAATCACTTAACAAGTGATTTTATTTCAAAAAATGGATTTATCACAAGCGATTGTTACATGTAAAAGCATACACAAAGCATCTAAAAGCGTATTACGAATGTTAGTGTCACCTACATCGCCGGTATCATTTTCCATTTTGCTGGTTTAGCCCTGTTAAAAAGGATTTCATACATGTAAGTACAAGGTTTCACACAAACACAGCCATACAACTTGTGTCAAAGTTGATAGCGAAACGCTATTTACTGATATTAAAAATGTTGAATTCACACTTGTACACACACACACACACACGTACTTTTTCACAATATTTTATCATAGAATCTGACCGGTTTCGCCTTACAACACTCTTAAAATGTCGTAAGGCGCCATCGATCAATAATATAAATTTTAAAATGGTTTATACATCAATTTTGACACGATATTGTTTAAATTAGTAATTAGATTACATAAATATTACTTCCATATAAAGAAATGTGTACTTGTGTACCAGTATGTGAAGCCAAAATTACGGTTTAAACATGGTTCACAGCAACAAAAACACTAGGTTTAAGCTTCAATCACACAGACGCTTTATTATCGGTAGTTAATACCGCACGCGTTATTGCGATATCTGTTTTAAGTACATTATGTACTCTATTTTAATACATAACTAAAAGTAAATAATCTTGTCACATTATAGTAGTTTATGATACTGTTGCATAATAAGGGTTCTTATAACACGAGTGTGTTTTAAAAAAACGAGCCGTAGGCGAGTTTTTTTATATTATCACACGAGTGTTATAAGACCAAGTTATGTACAGTGTCATACACTACTTTATCTACTCTCATACTATAATACATAAACTAATTTATTTTACAAACAAAACCAAACTTTGTTTAATATAAATGTTAAAAAAAAAGTTGACGCCAAGACAAGGCCGCAAACATCGATTGCGCATGCGCGTTTCTTTTTTTTTTCTTGCGAATTGGCCGTTTTTTTTTTAAAGTAGAGGTTCAGTCCAGATGGGGATTGTATAGGTGTATCGTTATGATTAAAAAGTTATTTTATGATATAGGTGTCCATACAAGACCTGTATCGTAATAAAACTTTTTTTTTTGCCTGTGCGTAATGTTTGTCATAAGAGTTTTGATTTCAATTTTATAATCTTTGTATTATAGTATCAGAGTAGATAAATACTGTTTACCTTTAGTTAAAGACCCAACCAAACAGAGTAGTACGTAAAGTTACGTTTTATTATGATTTGAGTTAAACAAAATATTTTCTATCATTTTTTTCTTATATAGCTGAGGTGGCAGACATGCACACGGGCCCACCTATTGGCTTTGGCCTATGGACGTGTGCTACACTACCAGTTACACTCGTGCTGCCGACCCTGTAAACACAGAGTTTCTGTGCCGTCAGTATCTGTAATGACGGCACAGAAACTCTCTACCCTACTCACCGCCGGGAACACAACACGAGGTTATTATGGCCGCGGCATTCTGTAAGGCGGAGGTCGGACTTCTCAATTGGATGGGAATACCCTCGTATCCTACCTCCTTTATAAGCTATTAGTAAGAATAAGAATATTAGTGTGAGTGTGGGGTACGCACCGCTTGGCGTTGCGCCACAGCATGCAGCACACGACGAGCAGCACGATGAGCACGAGGCAGGCGCTCGACACCGACCAGAACGCGATCTGCAGCGGCTGCTTCGGCTCCCACCAGAACTGGCCACAGTCGCAGTATGAGAGCATTTATTGTGTCTACACTATCTGTGGCATAGCGTGGGAACGCGATATATAAATATACCTCTCTCTCTTTCATGCAGTTACGAACGGTGTGACACGTACTTGTACTATTAAATACACATTTCATTAATACAATGTTTTATTTGCTCAACCTTTTTGTTTATTCCGCACTCCAAGATCCACTTTCTCGTCGCCACTGTAGTATCTTGCAAATAAAATACTGTACTAATGAAATGTGTATTTAATAATACAACTATGTGTTACAACCGTTTGTAACTGCAAGAGGGAGAGAGAGGGGTGTATCTATCTATAGCGCTCTCACTAACCTCATAAACATTAAAACTAGGCTAAGCAACTGGACCTTCAGTTCGCAACGCAGTTTCATTCTGAGAAGAAACTCAGCAGTTCTTTTTTGTTTACGCAAAACAGCATTTGCATCCTACGCAATCATCATCATCATCATTATGGAAGCAACAACCAGCAAGCGTACTAGCTTGCAGTCAACTGCAAACTGGTAGTCCTTTGGGTACCCGACAGTATAGGGGCGGCGGAACAAACAAACCGTAAAAAACCTTTGGAACTACATTATGATTTTAAATATATGATACATAATGAGTAATTGATCAATTCATATATTGATAATACATTTTTCTACGACCATCTGGGTCTCGATTCTACTAAAATAAAACCATTGTCATACCACAGACACTGCAAAAATTACCCATTTAATTTTAAACTTTAAAATTATGACCTTAAAGTCTAATATTAAATGGCTTTTTGTAGAGTGAATGAAAAAGTGAAATGTGACACTCTTTATTTAAGTTTGGACTTTAAGGTTATGGTTTTAAAGTCTAAAATTTAATGGCATTTATTGTAGTGTCTGTGGTATGACAGTTGATTTGGCTTTAGCAGAATCGAGGGCCTGGTAATTTGCTTGATACATAACCACAAGTCATATCTCAATAGTACCTACTCATTCCTGCCAAGTCGTGTTACAATTACCATTTCCACAAGGGTAAACTGTACAATGAAACTTTTTAATTGTTTTTTATGGCTATGGCATCAAAAAATTAAACATATGATTATGCCAATGCGTCACGACTAAACATCGCATGTTATTAGGCTGTATGGATGAATTGCCTTTGCCTTTCACTTGTGGGGTTATAACAACAAAACAAATTTGCGCGCGCCGCGCTACTCAAATTCAACATTTACGGTTTTTTGTATTTATTTATTTCATGATCGTGGAAAAAGTTTTGTATGCCACTGCCGCAAACAGCTATTGTAATACTCGTGCTGATCTATTGTGCCTAGCACTCGTGTTACAATAGCTATCATTGCTTGAGAGTGGCATAAATAACTATTGTACTTTTCCACGATATTTATTATTGGATCTGACCGGTTTCGCCTTACCGCTTTCTCAAAGACAGACAGGCAGATGACAAAATAAAAAAATCGAAGGTTCTTTCTGTATGTATGGAGAGGTTCGCTCTTCCGTGGTAATCCGCAAAAGCGCGACCCACTCCACATTGTGAAGGAGACAGCAGAGCGGGCGCGGCGCGGCGAGCGAGAGAGACTCACGGACATCGCTGGCCGCGTTCGAAGGCGGCTCGGGCGTCGGAGGGCGCAAACCGACCTCCGCCCCCCATGAGCGCGGGCCTGAGGGTGACGGGTGGAGCCGCTCGTCAGCCTAGCAGAAGCAGGCCACGGCGGCGGCCCCATGCCGGGGGCGAGTCAGGGACTGCGTGGTCCCCCCTCCCGAGGAGGGCCAGACTGAGAGGACCAGGCCCTGGGGTCAGCCGGGGTGAGAGGGATATGTCGACAACCTCACCTTCAGCCTAGCACATTGACCCATAGAAGGCATGCGGTTTAGTCAGTTCGAGTCCGACATAACCTCCCCCTCCGTTTCCGGAGGGGGGGGGTACCCGTGGGGATTTCCCGCACGTAAAAAAAATAAAACCCACTCCACACAGGTTCTTTTAATGTTATCAACTTACCTCCGTTATAGGTGGGTAGGTAGGCACTAGCCTGCCTATCACAGTGGGCAGGTACATGTTCCAAAACGCCAGCTCCGTCTGTCTATAGTTCAGCATGATAGAAGAATTGAACGTTGTGTTCAAGTTGAGGTAGCGAAGCTGGCCGGCTTGAGCCATTTCGAAGTGAATGCCTAAGACGCGGGCACGAGTTGGATCACTGAAAAAAAAAACAAATATAAATAAATATAAATATTCCACAACATTTCACACAACGCTATCTAGATCCATGGTAAGCATAGCTTAACTAGCTTGTGTTATGAAATCTAGAATGCGGATAAACATACTTAGATACACTTTTTTTTTGTAATTGCATACATATTATACATAGAAACAACCAGACCAATGCAAATACCCATATTCATGCATACAAATATTTGCACTAAGAGGGGATCGAACCCGCGCCTCCTGCGTTATGAATTATGAATATATTGAATGAAATTTATACTTTACTAGCTGTTGTTCGCCCGCGTCGATGTGGGTTATCGCGACCTAACATAGCCTAAGTCCTTTCTCAAGGTCTAATCTACGTGGTTCAGGTGTGAAAGCGTTACGTACAGACAGACAGAAAGAGTTACTTTCGTATTTATAATATTACTATGGATAATAATACATTATTAATGAAGCTCTGTGGTTTCACTCAGTATATGATACTTCAGCGAACTCCCGCTTGCGTATTTGCGAACTTTTGGTCTTTATCTATTATATTTTTAAGGACGGGGAGGGGGGAGGGGTCACCTGATGAGAGGTGGTTACCGTGGCTTATGGAGTATGGACGTATGCAACACCAGAGGCATCGCAATCGCCTAAAACTGCCTTTTTTTTCCAAATTACACTTTAAGCAAAAAAAGAAACTCCTACAATTTCTAGATGCTATTATGGGTCCATCAAGCTACCGAGGTAGGCAGCACGAGTGTCATTCCCCTGGTGTTGCACACGTCCATAGGACACGGTAGCCATTTTCCATCAGGTAGGCCATATGCGTATTTGCTTTGTCAAAACAATGGTTCGTAGCTTTACATTTAAGCCAATATTGTTAGCTAGATAGATTTGCCTGAAATTGTATACACGGACAGGAGTATAGGAATTACTCACCCAAATCTTGCGAAATCCGCATAAGTCTTCATAAAGAAATGACTCATATTCCGGTCATTATTCGTCCAAACTTGCTTGTCTCTCCTCTGCTTGTCAGGGAAGAATTCCTGGTCCATAAACGGCGCACCGGTCAGGAAGTAATGCTCTGTATCATGGGCATATCTCCTCCACTCTTGGAAGGGGAATGCTTCAACTGTAGTGTTTAGAACGTACATGTATACTGGCACGTTTTGTTCTAGAAGGAGCTTCACTAGCTTGTCGGTTGGTGCGCGGTATAGGAAATCTGAAAGGAGCTGTGGAATAAAATAAACTGGTACGTTAATCAATTGGCAATAATGTAATGTTAATAGGTTTACAACATTAGACTAATCTGAGAAAATCAAAAAAGTATTATTCCTTATTGCCATTTATACCGCTTAGGTGGCAGACAAGCACACGGTCCACCTGATGGGAAGTGGTTACCATGGCCTATGGACGTGTGCAACACCAGGGGACTCACATTTGTGCAGCCGACCCTGTAAACACAGAGTTTCTGTGCTATCAGTGTAGGAGACAAAGCAGGAAATAGCCTCTCCAGTGAGCTCTGGCCACCCTACTCACCGCCGGGAACACAACACGAAGTTATTATCGCCGCGGTATTCTGTAGGGCGGAGGTACTTCCCTAGTCGGACTGCTCAATTGGATGGAAATACTTTCGTGTTCTACCTCCTACTAATCTTCTCGACATTATTTAATCAATGGGTTCAATTCCAGGGCCCGACAGAAGCAGTATGGCATAACATTCGTTACCGACGTAGCCTGACAGTTGTGACGTGTGGTGTATCTCCAATCTTCTTATGATCACTATTATGAATTGCCACAGTATATAAGTAAATTAAAGGACGTTAAAAGGAGAGGTCAGAGCTCACTGGAGAGGTTTTGTGCTGTCAGTTGGAAGACCAAAGGCTATTCCTGCTTTGTCTTAAGCGTTACGGCACAGAAACTCTGTGTTTACAGTGTCGGCAGCGCGAGTGTGACGCCCCTGGTGTTGCACACGTCCATAGGCCAAGGCAAAAACTTTTTTTTTACGTGCTGGAAATCCCCACGCCGAAGCCCATAGTCGAAGGGGGAGGTTATGTCGGATTCGAACCGACTAAACCGCACGCCGTCTGTGGGTCGTAGTGCCAGGCCGAAGGTGAGGTTGTCTCGCGACATATCCCTCGCACCCCGGCTGACCCAGAGAAATTCCTCTCGGTCTGGCCCTCCACGGGAGGGGGGACCATGGGGTCCCCGACTTGCCACCGGTATGGGGGGGGGGCCGCATCATCCTACCACGCGCGCTGCCGCCGTGGCCACGGTAACCACTTACTATTAGATAGGCCGTGTGCTTGTCTGCAACCTGTTGTATAAAAAAAACGATTAAGATATGATAAATATTGAATCGGTCTATGCGAGGTCTGGTAGCTTAGTGGTCAAAGCATTGCCCCTGTGAGCTATAAATCGCTGGTTCAAAGCCCGCCTGGACCGATTCCATTTTTTTTCTGTCTTAATCAATTTCATAATTTAGCATGTAAAATGCTATAAAATTTCATTCAAACACGTTAAAAGGTAACTTACATGAATATACTGATCCCTTATGGCGCTAACGTTGTGCGGTTCTGGGTGGTAAGTGTACATATACCGGATGGCTTCGTACACCCCCCGAGGGTTCAGGGTATAGTTGTACCTCATGACCAGCTCTTGTACTTTCTGGTTGAACCAGTCTTCTGATATTTCGAAGTTGGGGCCTAGAGATTCGTTTGAGTCTGGAATGTTAAAATAGAGAAATTAAGTGTTTAGCTCAATTGGGTTATTTATAGCGTATATCAGTAACGAAGAATGAAAATTTTCAAAAGGGAAGCCGGTGGGAGTGCTCGCCTTAATCTAGTTTGTCATGCAACATGTGACCCATTGGGAATCCGGTAGGAATTGGGTTATAGCGACCCTCGCGACTAATTGCTATGGTATAATATCCGGTTATGAACTTGTATTATTTTGACCAAATGCATTATTTAGATATTTTATGTTATTTATTTTATCTATCAAAATTGTTTATGCCGTATAGGAGTTACGAAGAAAAGCTAGGACTGACCTTCATATATACAGGTTAAACACATAACTTATATTTTATTTTTCGTAGTCGGGTAATGCAAGAAAAAACTCAGTGTGTCCGCCTGTCTGTTAGGCTTTTACGTCTAAACAACTCAACCGATTTTCATTAAATTTTAAACAGAGATAGACTAGAGCTTGGCAAAGGATATGAAAGGATCCTACTAATATTATAAACGCGAAAGTTTGTAAGTATGAATGGATGGATATTTGTTACTCTTTCACGTAAGAACTACGGAATGGATTTTGATGAAACTTTACAATAATATAACTCATTCATCAGAATAACACATAGGCTACAATTTATAACGATAACTGATATTAAAGCTGTTTATACTGGAGATTGATGGAATCTACTACACATATTGAATAATGAAATCACTTGTACTTTTCCACACTTAATTTTATTTTTATTTTTAACCTGACCAGTTTCACTTCACGGCATTATCAAAGGTTTTCTAAATACATGGTACAATACACCCACATATAAAAAATGTAGTATGTAAAAATATAATTGTTTAAAACTATGTATTTAGTAAACCTTTGATAATGCCGTGAGGTGAAACCGGTCAGGTTAAAAATAAAAATAAAATAAAGTGTTGAAAAGTACAAGTGATTTCATTATTCAATATGATATTAAAGCGATAACCGACATCCACGCGGGTGAAGCCGCAGGCAACAACTAGTGTTCTATACTCACACAACATATAAGCAGCCTCTTGCGTAGTCACCCCAGTCATGTATCTCAGCGCGGGGTTAAACTGTCTCCTCTTGATCAGTTCCTCAGGCATGGTGTCTAAGAAGTGCCAGTCTCTCTCCCTCCAGCCATCGTACCATTCGTCTCCCGGGAAGGTGAAGTTGTTCTCGAGGACTGGGCCCCAGGGGATGAAGCCTACGTGTGGCTGGGAAGTTAAAAAGGGATTGTGTTAGCTTTAGGTGTATGGGAAGCCCCATAGGTCCCCCCAAGACCTTCAGACAGAAACACCCGCAATCTGGTGCAATTCACAGATGAGGCTTTGGCTCAGGCTTTCCACTAGGAATTGGGAGATCAGTCCCTCTAAGCAAGTGGCAATTCGTTGTCCCGGCGTTTGATGGAATAGAATGACAAATATATGGGATTTGGCAGTCGGGTAAGAACAAGCCATGTAACTCGTTGCGTTTCTGCGCAACATTGTTGAGCGTCATGTGTTCTGCGTCAAATGTTGCTTAGTGGAGATCAGGCTTTACATGCGACGGAGATTGGCATCGGATGATGGTAACCATAATTTTACAGGAATAACTGCTATAATTAATTTAATAAATCTGCCTTTATACCTCTTTCTCCTCTAGCATGCAATTGAAAGATTCTGTGAAATTGTCAAGTTTCAGTAAAACTAAACAATTTTTTTATACAAGTGAGGTGGCACACAAGCACTCGACCCTAATGGAAAGTGGTTACCGTGGCCTATGGACGTGTGCAACACACCAGGGGAGTCACACTCGTGCTGCCGACTCTATAAACACAGAGAGTTTCTGTCCCGTCAGCGTAGAAGACTAAGCAGGAGTAGCCTTTGGTCTTCCCACTGACAGTACAAAAACAGCTCTGGCTATCCTACTCACCCGAGTGATAGTAGGGGGCAGGGAGCCCACGTACGTGCCTACTACAAACAAAGATCAGGACAGCACCCGAGGCCAAACTACACAAACAGGTTCCCAGATAAGCAAAGTACAGACAACGCTGGACGGATGGAAAATTTCACAACCGATCCAACCGTCACCTGTCATAGATAGGTTTAAACCACAAATACCAATAAACGACAATAATTGCACTATGCAGGCTAATCAATCGACGCTTCAACTGGTAACTAGAGGAGCCAAAAGACAGCGCATAAGTGCATCAAATTATACGACACAAACACATAAAAACACTCATATCCCTAATATAATTATCAGGGATGAAAATGCAATTAAAGATCAAGACATACTTAAGAAAATTAGACACTCAGTAGCGAAGAACAGCTCAACGCTCAACATAACGAGAGGCCAAATAAAAATTTACCCTGATAATGCGGCAGCGCGCTTAAACTTACTCACTGCGCTTGAAGATTGTGGGGTAAGTAGAGTGATTGCACCAAAGCCTAAGGCCGACAGAAAACCAGCAACCAAGATCGTCCTTAAGAATGAGACTTATGGAGAATCCACCGATGCGATTGCTGAGGAGATAGCAGACTGCATCGGCATTAAACCAATAGCAATCAAGCCACTCGGAATAGCAGGAAAAATACACCTACTTATTTTTGATGGCGAAAACAAATCGAGAGATCTTCTGAAGTATTTTAAAATCTCCGAAAGAAAGTTCTTCAGCGCTCCCTCCATTAGGGTCGAACCATTTAGAGAAAACCCAAAGCACATTATACAGTGCAGAAATGTTATGCATTCGATCACTCGAAGCAATCGTGTCACGGCAAACAAGAGGAACCCCAGATAGTTATCACCACGCCAGAGGGTACCACGACGAAAGTCTGTAGAAACTGTAAAGGAGAAGATCACAGTGCCAACAATGCCAAATGCCCTGTGTTCAAAAATGTGATAGCTAAACAAATGGAACATGCAGAGACTAAGCAAATAAAGAGAGAGGAGAGAATTAAACGCTCAGTGGTAAGACTGGGTGTTAAATACGCAGATGTTACAGATACAAGGCAATTTCCAACTCTGCCACAAAAAGAAATGATACAACAACAGACAGAACAAGTACCACCGACAATAGGCGGTCTCACTCTTGAGGGCCTCTTTCAGATGCAGACACAAATGCAACAGACATTGACGATGCTGATGAACACTATAAATAAGATACACTCGCATCTCAATGGCTAGCAACAATAGTAAGAAAATGCAGAGCCTCAAAATCTTACACCTGAATACCCAAGGAGTGAGAAGAAAAATCCAAGAAATAAAAGTACTAGTCGAGAAATATAGGCCTGCTATAATTATATTGAACGAGTGCAAGATCGACTTTGAGACACAAAAATATAATATAAAAGGGTACGATAAGCTCACCCACACACTGGCAAAACACTTAGCCACTGCTATGTATATACAGAGAGGCCTAAGGTGGATCGAAACTGAAGTCACCCCAGGCTGGGACGATAAAAACAGGAAGATAGAAGGCATAGGCATAAAACTTTTTACCAACCATACAACAGGACAATACATAAAGGTCAAAGGAATATATATCCAAATACCAAACCAGCATCATGCCAGAGAAGAATTTGAGGAGACCCTAGCTGACGAGCCATCCATCATCATCGGCGATATGAACTTACGTATGCAAATCTTGGGTCATAGCAGGAACTCCGGCCTCGGCAACGTCGTAAGAAAAGCAATGAAAGACGGAATCTGCTCGCTGAAACACGCTAACGCACCATCTAGGCCTTTCAATCAAGGTGACACCTTCTTAGACCTGGCTATAATAACATACGAACAACTAGAAGCGCAGGCCAAACAAGTAGAGAGCGTTGGTTCGGATCACCTCCCCTGGTTGCTAACGGTAAAGATTGAATATAATATAGAGGAATCCCGATCCCGTAACACAAAGAAAATTTATGAAGATGGGGAACTGAGAGCGGCGTACCAGCAGACAATGTGGGAAGGCCTCAACGACCTTAACAAAAAAATCACAACAGCATCCGATTGTGAGAAATATGTCGAAACCATGGAAAATGCCATCACCGCAGCCCTCGACACTTACGCACCCCTGAAGAAATTAACAAGGCAGGAACAACTACCGAAGGAAATAAATGATAAAATAGACCTTCGAAATAAATTAAAACGAATTGTATGGCAAGTGAGACATTGCAGCCACAGACTCAAACACGAAATACATACTACCATATACTTTTTTACATAGGCCTGCATCTTACCGCTGATGGACTATGGAGTGGTGCAACTACTTTCAAGGTACAGCGCAACGAACCTAAGCAAAATTGAACGCCAATACAGACTGGCACTGAAAAACGCTGCACGACTACCAAGACGAACACCCACGGAACTGATTTGGGAGATGGCTGACATAGAAGCTTGACACGTACGCGCCGAGGATCTTAACACCAAAATGCTGGAAAACATAGCAAAATTAGAAATAGAAGACCTCGAATCCCCTGGAGACGCCTACCAAGCACATGGCGAATTCAACCCGCTTAGGGTTAATCACAGAATGGGCGAAATATTGTATGACTCTTATAAAAGAGGATACAAACGGTGGCCCATCGATAAAACAAAGGCTCCGCGTCCCCTGAAAATTAAATAATACAATAATCATATTTTATACCTATATTGTAGAATATTTACAAATACTATTATATTATATATGTATATATAATTCATGAGTATGTTTCATTTATGAATGTATGTGTGTGTGTATTTGTGTATGTTTGCGCGTGTATGTGTGCGCATGCGTGCGTGTGTGTATTTGTCTATTTGCGCGTGTATGTGTGTGCATGCGTGCGTGTGTGTGTGTGTGTTGTGTGTGTGTGTGTGTGTGTGTGTGTGTGTGTGCGCGCGCGTGTTTATGTATGTAGATGAAATATTATACTGAGATATATTTATAAAAACACAAATACACAAGATAAATAAAACACGTAATTTGTTTGTGCTTTGTAACAAAATATGTTTGTTTGTGCTTTGTAACAAAATATATTAAGTTAGCTGACTCACCTCTGCACGGCTTACCAGCCCCGGAGAAATTTTGTAACACAAAGTAGGCAAATAAATGTAATTCTGATTCTGATTCACCGCCGCGAACACAACACGAGGTTATTATGGCCGCGGTATTCTGTAGGGCGGAGGTACTAACCCAGTAAACTACTGGATACTTTAGTATTCCTTACCTGAAATTCAGCATTCCCAAGTTCATAAAAGCTCCGGCCTTGCCTGAGACAGTTGACGAGCTTCCACGAGGAATCTATCGGACAGCCGAGCAGTCTGCCGAACACCAGCGACGTGTTCTGCACCCTAAACTTGTCCTCTATCATCGCCCAGTCGGCCAATGCTGAACCACTCTGTGAAACATCAAATAGTAGATGTAGTTTTTTAAAGATAATTTTCATGTTCTTTGATATTTTAACACTGATATGGTTATCGGCACTACGAGTTTGTATAATACACAAAAGTAAATGCCCTTACCTACCACGGCGGAAGAAAAGTCAAGCTTCGAATGTTGTGAGTTCGTTTCCGATTATTTTTCATATTGTGTTATGTTTACTTTCGGTTTGTTACTTTATATTAAACTAGCTGACCCGGTGAACTTCGTACCGCCAATATTTTTCCGCCCGCGTGGTGTCAGATCCCGTTCCCGCTGCACCCTCTACTATATTAAACGTGTATTATACATATAAACCTTCCCCTTGAATCACTCTATCTATTAAAAAATCCGCATCAAAATCCGTTGCGTAGTTTTAAAGATTTAAGCATACAAAGGGATATAGGGACAGAGAAAGCGACTTTGTTTTATACTATGTTGTGACGATAATAAATTGTTTCAATGGAGCAGAGGTAGCAAATGCTAGTGCTGTGTATGAGGATCTATGTTTGATATTCGAGTCGTGTAAAGTTTTATTGCGTTTATTAACTGTTAGACTGAAATTAAACTAATGACACAGTAAAGTAATTATATTGAAAAATAAAGGGTAGCGACCACACGTCACAATCCTGTACTCTCCCGTATAGTTGTGTTGTTATTGATCTTTACTCAATCGATAGCCCTGCGCATAGAGTTGGGACAGTCATCGAAATATCGTTTACAGTTAAAAACGTCAAAAGATAGAAGATATCTTCAGCCTCCGTGGCGTAGCGGTAGTGAACGTGGCCGTTACGCAAGAGGCGCGGGTTCGATCCCCGCTCAGTGCAAATATTTGTATGTATGAATATATATATTTGCATTGGTCTGGGTGTTTCTATGTATTTATTTACAAAAAAAAAACCTATCTAAGTATGTTTATCCGCATTCTAGATTCCATAACACAAGCTAGTTAAGCTATGCTTACCATGGGTCTAGATAGCGTTGTGTGAAATGTTGTGGAATATTCATTATTATTTTTATTATTTATTATATATTGACGTTTTTAAAAAATTGTATATTGATTAATAACTACACTTGTACTTTTCCACAGTTTATTTTTATCTTTAACCTGACCGGTTTCACCTCACATATTTTTAAATGTCACACACAACCATGTAGAATATCGGTATACGTGTGATTCTTTACTCGTAAAAAACTGTGAACTTTCAAAAATACACATACCTGGGCTATAATCCTAGTGACAATATTCCTGGTCTGAGGAGCGATTGCCAGTAGCCCAGCCGACGCCGCACCGGCCCCCGGACCAAACAGCGTGATAGAGGACCTGTCTCCGTTGAACGGAGTGATGTTGTCATACACCCAGCGGAGGGCCATAGCCTGGTCCAAGATGCCGTAGTTGCCTGGGGAGTTCTCGTCACCGGTTGATAGGAAACCTGGAATAAGTACGTATTATGAAAAAGTCAGACTAGGGCAGTACCTCCGCCCTGCAGAATACCGCGGTCATAATAACCTCGTATTGTGTTCCCGGTGGTGAGTAGGGTAGCCAGAGCTCACTGTTTTTGTGCTGTCAGTGGGAAGACCAAAGGCTATAGAAATAGTCAGTGTAAAAAACAAAGCAGGAGCTTTGTTTTTTACACTGACGGCACAGAAACTCTGTGTTTACAGGGTCGGCAGTACGAGTGTGACTCCCCTGGTGTTGCACACGTCCATAGACCACGGTAACAACTTTCCATCAGGTGGGCCGCGTGCTTGTATGCCACCTCAGTGGTATAAAAAAATCAGAACTCGAATCGAAACTTAGGTAGAGATAAAGAACGGTAAAAAGAAGTAAGATACCTAAATGGAACATATGGGGCCTAGCTAACCTATTCTGCAAGCCTGATGACTGACGGACTTGCTTTAATCTCGGAGTTGGGAGGTCAGACGATAGCGTTTCCTCAAAAGTTAGGGAGGTTAAGAAGGGGTAGGAGAGCTTTCCCTAGGCTCTAAAGTAACCGGGAATAACGTTTAGATGGTGATGATGATGAGTGCGAAACAGTGGGAAAACAGTATCACTCGATCTGTACACTACTGAGGTTTTAAAATTAAGCTGAGCTGTAGAAACCTTAACATTATCTCTTTACAAGTGTATAAAAATATATAATATTGTATAATGTGTATTATAGTATATTATTTGTATCAAATTAGTTTTAAAAGAACCCACCAAGGGCCCCCAATCGATAGTTCATAGAAACCACGACGACATTGTAGAATGCTGCCAGCATGTGTCCGGGGAAGTGGTTCGAAGCTCCCGAGGAGAACTGACCGCCGTGGATGTACACCATTACCGGGTACTTCTGCGCTGTGGAGCCGGCTTCGGTCTGAGGATACAAACATAATAATTTAGCATTCATATACACCTACAAACTTGAAATTAGGCAGGCAGGTTCCTTATAGAGTATAAACATTAGCTAAGAACGGATTTCTCAAAACTAGACCCCTGAAAATCAAAACTAAAGTGGGTTGGAAGGTTGCTTAAAGGTCTTATTTTTGAAGTAAGTGATTTCAAATGTATGTTGTACTAATAATGATAATACTAATAATGTATCCTTAGAAATCTACCCCCTTTTAGAGTTAAAACAGGGGATGGTATATTGTATGAGAATCTAACTACGCGTATGAAGTCGCAAGCAGTCGCTAGTATTAAAATTAGCATAGCTAGTATTAACATAACAATGAGCAATACAGGGCGTCGGTGACCGCTTATAGGGCCCGGGATTATAAGCTTTTCTGTCAGATGGAAAACAGCCCCTTTAGAAAAAAGACATTTCGTTGGCCGGTGTTTGGTAGAATACAATCACAAATGTATGAGATTTGAAGTTTATGACATGAACGACTGTCATCGCATGTCATATATTATACGTCAAATCCCGTACATTTGTCATTCTATTCTATCAAACGCTGGCCAACGAAATGACACTTGTTTAGGCGGTGCGGTGGGGCAAAGTGTCGTAACAAAATAGATTTTATCTGAACAACCTACAGTTCATTTTCGTATCAACATTTTAGAAAGAGCGGCAAATCGATCCAATTAAGAGCATTTAGCTTAACTAATGAATCATGATGAATGAGGCTCTGATGTCACCGATTCTATGCGAATGAAAATTACTGCTCTATTGGCGGTGATTAGATAATTATGAACGAATCTGAGTGATGGACCTTCTGTGGGTTGTATATTTTGACCCCAATCGCGAAATGAACGGAGCCCTGGATTGCTTGGATATAACTATGATTGGTGGATATGAACTCCTTCAGAAAGCACCTCGTACTATCTTCAAAAGACATCAAAAAACGCCCTGCGCAAATAGAGAGTACATGTTGTGCCGTGATTGGGGTCAACATATATGCCATTATGTCTACGACAAATCCGCACCCAGCAACCATTTGACGTCATTTCCACGAGATTGTTTGTCAACGTAGGTAGGTATGAAGAGCCGGCAAAATGTATCCAGTAGAATTACGCCTGACATAGGAATCAATTTCTGGTAGGTTAAGTCTGAAGCATCGGCAGCTTAGTGGTTAAGGATAGATAGATGACTCTTTATTGTACACCATCATTAGATTACAAGAGATAATAGTATGGATTACAGATTACAGTAATTATAGTTAAATGCACAATGGGCGGCCTTATCGCTAAATGCGATCTGTTCCAGGCAACCGTGGGATGGAGGATGGAGCTGTCACAGTCAAAAGCTATCTTCAAGAGTTTCCAGTTCCGAATCCTGGCCATTACATCATCGAAGTGAACCTACTCCTAACTCAAGCACAACTGATTTTCGTAAAAAAAAATCTTGTAACAATTTTCTTACAAAATTCAATCTCGATCTAATTTCAAACTTCCTAATGTCTAAATCGCTTTTCTATTACACAATTTTATTAAACATCGTGATCGTTTTTGACATTTAGGGCATTGAGAATAGATCTTGACTGAATTTTTGTAGCCCTCAGTATTTTATGAGCGAAGCCATGACATGAAGGTTTTGCCAAACGATCTACCATCTACGATTACGGATTCGAACAATGGACTAATTATGGAGCTGTAGGTACATAAATAATCTGATCGCAATGAATGCGCCATTAGTGAGAGACCGCTGTCGGAATAACAATTAGTTTGAAGGATTCTTGGGCAAAACGTGAAATGGAGCAAACATATATAATCATTGGCAAATTATATTATTGTTCATGCCGTGTGGAAATTTTTATAGCAATGAGAAATGTTGTGGATAATTTTGAGTTCAAGCTACACGTTTAGTAATGACCGAGGATTATCAAAGTAGAATTGTTAGAAAGAATATTCCGTGTGGAGTGAAATATGGCTACTAAATCTTTTCCTGGGGGCGAGTAGACATTTTCACCTTGTTACCTTTCTTACTTGTAAAGCCATCCCTTTCACACAATGGCGAGATGATAAGGGATGGGTATATGAGTAAGAAAAGGATACAACATGTGCCAATTGACAATGTCTTTTGTATTTTTTTTATAGTTGGCAGTTGCATAAATCATGAGCTATCGACTTGCATTGGTGAGAAAAGTTTGAATGTCTAGATTTTTTGAAATTATACTTGTCTGGATACCATCGACCGGCGTGATTGTGTTTATATGAATATGAATACTGGACTAATTGACATAATTCTGGCGGACCGATCGTTAAGATAGTTGGACCACTCTGGACACTTACAACTATTTGAGTACACTAATAACCAATATAAAATTGTTATTTTGGTATTTGGATTATTTTGAGTACCTACTTTTGTTAGCAACATTTTGATGATGCTGACTGTACCATGAATCCGATTTCAGAAATTAAAAAGCGCCAAAAACAGGCACTAGAAAACGATAAATAAATGATTTACAGATTGGATTCGATAGACATAAATACGAATAAGACTTTTCTAATGAATTCGGTGGTGTTGAAACTGTCTGAAATATCTAACAAAGATGTTTGAATGTAGATAGCTCGTCCATATCGGAAGTCAAGACGGTAATAAACGTAACTGTGATTGAGTATTTGATTATTTACACTGATTCTGACGTTTCGGTTGCTTTTTAGCAACCATAATGGACGAGGACCTTCTTTTTGCGCAATGCATCCATCTTTTCTTTGAGCTTACCTTTGCTCTTATACTTCCATACTTTCATACTATGTAAATCTTTCTTCCATTACTTAAATTCTCTCTTTTCTTATTAGTTCCATAATATATTTTTTGGTGTTGCCAGCTCATGTAATCTACAGTAATGGCTGATTATCATGTGAAACACTGTTTGTTTAGTATGAAGCCTAACATTAACCATTCTACCAACGAGTCATCATTCATTCATTCATTCATTACACTCATTATCAGATGCATTGCGAAACACATACTCTAGGGACAAAGGCTTTGATGTAACATCATTATGTATATGTAACATGACCTCGTTTGAGTGAGCCATTTTCGTCTATGTTATGTTTATAATGTATATACATGTATAATATAAATCATGTATGTATCTATACTAATACCTATAATAAATAAGTAACTCAGTCTGTCTGTCTGTCCGTGTCTATGTTACGCTTTCACGCCTAAACCACTTAACCGATTTTGACCTTGGAAAAGGACATAAGCTATGATTGATCGCGATAACCGACATCCACGCGGGCGGAACCGCGGGAAAAAGCAAGTAAACAATAAATCCCCAAAGTGTACAAATACCCACCGATTACCAAATTTGCCTATTGTATATTTGGTCCCGCGTTAGGACATGTCTATAGTCATCAACTGGGTACTTATTGTTCCCAAGTTGGGGCTAGTCTATAGCAGTCAACCGGATACTTTTGGTCCCACTTCAGGGCAAGTCTATAGTCGTCAATTTAGTACTTTGTGGTCCCACCCTAGGGCAAGCCTATAATCGTCAACCGGGTACTATTTATTTATTGACGAATGAAAATTAGTTACTTGCCGCTGTGAACGACATCCGTAAATTGAAAGGCTATTTCTGCTTCTACATTGACGGCACAGAAACCAACCGAAGTTTACAGGGTCGGCAGCTCGAGTATGACTACCCTGGTGTTACACAAGTCCATAGGCCACGGTAACCAATTTCCATCACGTGGACAAGCACACGCTTGTCTGCCTTTTTGTGGTCGGCAGCGCGAGTGTGACGGCCCTGGTGTTGCACACGTCTATAGGCCATGGACGCTACTTTTCATCAGTTGTGCCGTGTGCTCGTCTGCCACCAAAGTTGTATAAACAAAATAATTAAAAAGAGCTGGGAAGACACCATTTGAAAAGACTGAGTCTTTGCTTACTGTCCGACAGGCGTGTCAATGTCAAAAGCTATAAATAATAAATAAATAAATAAATATTCCATAACATTTCACACAACGCTATCTAGACCCATGGTAAGCATAGCTTAACTAGCTTGTGTTGTGTAAAAAAGATGAAATTTAGAAGGCCAGTGGGTTCGTCGCAAGCAGGTACATGTGTGCGGTGCCAGGGTCTGCCTTTTTTTTTTACGTGCGGGAAATCCCCACGGATACCCACCCCTCCGGAGCCGGAGGGGTAGGTTATGTCGGACTCGAACCGACTAAACCGCACACCGTCTCTGGGCCGTAGTGCTAGGCCGAAGGTGAGGTTGTCATGCGACATATCCCTCGCACCCCGGCTGACCCAGGGCCATCCCTCTCGGTCTGGCCCTCGTGGTCGTCCTACGATGCGCGCCGCCGCCGTGGAGTGCCAGGGTCTGCCAGGCCATCTACTATGATCAGTGAAATATGGTCGTATCATAATACAGTATTAAAAATACTCACGGTTGGTGAAAAAATATTCAAATAAAGGCAGTCCTCATCCATATCTCTGATGCCTTTTGTGGCGCCTGTGAAGCGTACCGGCTGTGGACACGCAGGGCCCCAGTCGACCGCTTGCATTAGTTGCCAGCCCGGATGCTGTCTTGGAGGCTACAAGTAAAACATTGTAGGTATTATGTATACTATTGGACTATAGTAAGCTGTACGAGTACAAGTTGCCAAAGCATTTGATTCAAGAATGTAGAAAGGTTTTCTACATTCTTGAATCAAATTTAAAGGTCATTGACGATACGCACATCAATCCAAGTGGAGTGGACGTCTTTCAAAATCGTATCGTAATATAGTTATACATACTATACATATTATACATCTATATGTATGCCAAAGAAATGGACGTCTTCCAGCTTTAGATTTCCAAATGTATTCAAATCCATGCGTCCAATCCAAATAGACGTCGATTTCAAAAACGTGCGCCTCGCCATTTTGAAGCCGAATTTTTTGTGAATGGGTAAAACCGCGTCCATTTTTTCGTGATATTTGTGTCAGTTTTCGGTCACTGTCTATGGGGGTACCTAGATGTGCTAGAAAGAGTACAATCTTCGAAATGGCGGCGCCAGCGGCGCGCCCGTTCAAATGGACGTCAGTCAATGAGCCTTTATCCTGAAGTACCTCCCACTTGGAAGCAATCCATTTAGAAGATTCCAAACAGACGTATCGTCAATGGCTACCTTAAGGGTTCAGCTGGTTAGGTAGTCATGAAAGTGAAGAAGAAGAAGAAGCGATATTACTTCTTTTTGTACAGTAAGACCCTCGGATATCCCCCACAGTCAGATCCAAACCAAACTAAAATTGCATCGCCGTATTGGGTCTTTAGATTGCCTTAAATATAGGCCTCACACTTCTGCCCAACTGCGACGCGAGCGAGGACTCGGGGCTGCACACGCTTACTGAGTGTCCGGCGTGGGAGAAGCCAACATTGGAGCTGATGGTGGCTCTGGGAGTGAGAGCTCTCACGCTCGCTACTTTGCTCGCGGCGATGGTTGGCTGCGCGGATGCGTGAGTCGATAAAAGACCTCCGTCCGCCACGAACGCGGCCCTGAGGGTGACGGGTGGAGCCGACTGTCACCCTAGCAGAAGCAGGCCTCGGTGGCGGCGCGCGTGACCCTTTGCCGGGGACGAGTTGGGAACTCCGACAACCGCACCTTTTTGAGCTTTGCGACCCACAGACGGCGTGCGTTTTAGTCGGTTCTAGTCCGAAATAACCTCCCCCTCTGGTTGGTAAAAAAAAGTGATAGAATAATATTTCAAATATCTGGCTAGGATTTATAATGCCTACCTTAAATCTGCCTTCAAGTACAGGTGGCCTGGCATAAGGTATGCCCAGGAACACTGACACTTCTGCCTGTATCCTATCCACTGGGCTCAACCAAGGTCTGTACCCTGCATCTGGATCTGGATTGTCATATATGTACACCTGTTGAAAAAACTCATATTTATTTAAAAATAAAATAGACACTATTAGTTCCTTGGTTTTAGTTTATGCCTATGTCAGTGAGCAGTCCAGAATTCCTAGCATGAATCCATACCCAACATGGAGTCAAGGGGTTGGCCTTACGATCGAGGTCCCAGGTTCGAATCCTGGCCATTACACTGCCGACGTGAACCCACGCCTAGCACAAGCAATTTAGCTTGGAGGAGTTAGAGGGAATATTAGTAATATCGATAATTTCGGCTGCTAATATTCTTTAAAAAAAACATGGATTCTTCATTTCATGGTTATTGTGTTTTCTGGTATAATATTCTCATTCATAAAGACGAAAAAATAAAAGAATTGATACATTATTAAGATATTTGACTGGTGAACATTAATAGTAGCTGCAGGGATTGTTTTGAAAAAGCTACCTTTCCCAATATTAAATTTCATGTCAGAAACATTATCATTTTTATCTTGTGTTACCATCATACCTTTAATAAACATTAACTATAATCATCACCATCTCGATTTTTTTATACTACTAAGGTGGCAGACATGCATTCGGCCCACTTGACGGAAAGTGGATACCATGGCCTATAGATGTGTGCCACACCAGGGGAGTCTCTGAGCCCTCAGTATAGAAGACAAAACAGGAATAGCCTTGGGCTTCCCACTGACTGCACAAAACTCTCCAGTGAGCTCTGGCCACCCTACTCACCGCCAGGAACATAACATGAGGTTATAATGGCTGTGGTATTCTGCACTCAACTGTACAGGAATACCATCATGTCTTACCTCCTTTGAGCATTAGTCCCAGTCATTCTTCACCTTGGAGTGCAGGGTCCACTTAAATATTATGCCTCTTGGTTCTTTCAGATATATATTTATTTTATTTATATATTGGGAGTGAAAGTCTACATAACTTTACCTACTGAATGTTTATCAAACAGTGAGAGTAACTGGCCACAAGCAATTTATACTCAATGGATACTATAATATTTAGATTTATTCATCTCACCTTAAAACCCTGAACTTGTCCATAATTAGTAGTGACAAAGATGTCTCTCTTTAGCTGCCTGGAGTCCCTTCTCTCACGACCTTGCAGGTCTGGTCTCCACCCTCCGAGAATACCCGGGAATAAGGCATCAGGGTTATTTGGATCTCGATTCTGTAACAATAGATGTTATAAGTATTGATGGAATGTAACCAAACCATTGATTTGTTGCTAGATTTAATACAAGACATGAATTTTGTGAGGGTTTTTTGAAATTTAAGTAAAGTTTTATGACTTTTTGGAATGACATTTTTAAAGCGTTTTACGCGCTAAATATTTATATTCAATTTAGTGGTCAAAGCACTGCTGCTGTAAGGCAAAGATGGTGGGTTCAAACCTCGCCTAGACTGATTAAATTTTGCCTATTTTAATTGAAGTTTTATGACATTATTTAGAGTTTGTTTGACACTAGCTATTGCCTGTGGTTCTATCCCCATGAAATTCTGAACCCGTCCCCGTTGCAACTTCTATTCAGCTGACAACAATAATCAGGTAATATTCTACACAAGAGCTCACATTGTCAAACTGCATTTCTATGATTATTTTTATTAATCAACTGTTAAAATCAATCCTAATATACTAAAATATTTGCTGTGCAACTTTGACATATACTTATGAAAAGATGTTATTGATTAAAATTTGTATTACACAATTTTAGAACAAAAGTAACAAAATAAAACAAGACAAATACACTTTATTGCACACCAAACATCACTGTCAGTTAGTGCCATAATAAATAGAAATTCAAAGAAAATTGTTTTCTAAGTCAAAGTCAAAATAAAATATCATTTATTCTGTATAGACCATTAAAACGGCATTTACAAAACGTCAAAATGTAAAAGAAAAAACTATCAAGACTAGCAATTGGACCACTGATTCGAAATGTGGCTGTGACCTGAGAAGACTCCAACGAGAAATTCAGGGGGCATTTTTTTATGGTCTATTTACAAACATTTACTAAGTCAAGACCATTCCTTACCATATTAAACTTGAATTGATCATCCAAGGGGTTTGGATTGATAGGGTTGTATGGAAACCCACCAGGTCTATTTATATTAGGGTTATAAGAATTGTATCTTGTAGGGTCTGTTCCATATCTTCTGTTATTGTAGACGTAGGTTCTGTAATCACTGTCTCCGGGGTTAGGTAGCTTTGTAGACCGAGAGATGTCCTCTCGAGAGTTGTAATTGTCTTTGTAATATTCATTGTTAAATTGTCCATTGTATAAGTCTTTATTGGACTGGCACTTTACACTACTATATATAAACAATGTTAATAAATATTTTTTGAACATTTTCACATCATTCAAAACACTAGGAACATATATAACTTCGAGTATCCGGATGAGTCACCATAATACACTTTGTTGGATTCTTTGCAACTTTATTGCTATAGAAGTAATTTTATGAATTAAAACACGTTTGATTCGATATAGATTCACCGTGAACGATATTAATTATCTATTAATTAATGTGACTACGAAGACCTGCAGAAAAAAAATTGTTACACCTCGAACAAAGTAACTCCAAACAGAGTACAACTAGAATTATGTATCAATTCTTTATCTGTGAGGCCTAATTTTGATTTAGTACAATGTCACGAAGGTACACGAGGGCTTATCTTATTGTAATCAGTAAATTATCAGTATCAGAGCTCACGGCAACGCCCCAGAACATAACAGTTTGTTTATTTCAACAACTTTCATTGAAGTTTGTGTTTGTAACTGACTTCAACATAATCAACTTGCAAAAAAACACTGTTATTCTCACGTGGCTTTATGACGATACTGCTTTAAAAGTGTCTATCAACGAAGTGGGTAACATTCGCTTTATGAGTTTCGTTGCGTTGCTAGCGCTGCGATAACTTGCAAATGCAATGATTTACAATTCAAATATCATTTATAATTATTAAAATGTATCACATCATTGTTTTATCATGATTATAGAATTCTATAATCTGAAGTTGTAAAATCATCATAAATATAGCTGTATAGAATATCAGTTGATTAGTCGAGGTCATTGACTCCATTTTGTTCGGAAATTAACATGAAATAAGAAGTGTAAATAAATCCATTTCAGAACGATGAAATCAGCGGATATTTTATTTAATTTATTTTGACCTGGTTTTCACGGATTTAATAATAGCGTGGTACTTTACATAACTTTATTATTACGTGATTTTGAAACTTAGCTTGCGGTGGAGGTATGCGAAATTACTATTACTCTATCTATGTATAGGTATATATATTATAATCCAAAGGGGAGTATAGAAAATCTTTTGCGTGGATTCATTTGGATTTGTAGGGGCGCGAACGCACGGAGACTGTTGATCATAAACGGTCTGCGTACCGCACCTGGGTAGGCGCGCGCGCTACGAGCGATCCCAGCGTGGGCCATTCAAGGCAGCGTACAACAGAGCCACCAAGGTCTGCAAAAGGGCTTACGTCAGAGTAGATGCCCAGCGCATAGCGCGGCTTGGTCAGGAGCTAGTGGCGCATCTCACGGGCAGCCGTAGCTGGGTAAAGCCGTGCAAGCTAACTTCTACCAGCCTTCGCTGCCCCCGCTACACAATCCCGATGGAGCCCTGGCCCATGAGCCGCAAGAGAAAACAAATTTGCTGGTTAATCTCTTTGCGGCCAACTCCCGAGACGAACAGCCACCGAGATTGCCCATCAGTGACCATGCAATGCCTGATATTCGTATCAGTTAACGCGATGTCCGTGCAGTACTGCAGTCACTCGATGTCCGAAAAGCTAGTGGTCCGGACGGTATTCCGCGGTATGCAGCGGAGTTGTCTCCAATGCTGGCGCGGCTGTCGGTTGTCCTACAGCTCTGGTACAGTGCCTGCGGCTTGGAAAGAGCGACGAACGTACAGCCGTTCTCCAAAAAGGGGGATCGCTCAGACCCAAACAACATCGACCCATAGCCGTCACCCCAGTGCTGTGCAAGGCGTTTGACTACCTAATCAACATGCAGCTCATGCATCTCCTTGAGGATCACCCCCTAATTAATGACCGGCAATATGGCTTCAGGCCGAAACAGTTAACGGGTGATCTTCTGGCGTATGTTACCCATATTTTATTTTTTATTTATTTAAAAATTTATGCACACACAATAAAATTATTACAATAGGTATATGGAAAGTATAGTACAATGGCACTGCTTATTTCTTTAAGAAATTTCTTCCAGCAGACCGGCGAGAGGAGATCGTGAAGAATAAGAAAAGGTACACTGAAGTGTGTATGAAAAAGAGAAAGAATAGAGTTTACACACACATACATAGAATTACAAAAAATATACATATAAATACACAAATATATATTTCAGTATAATATTTAAGATAAATAGATAGGTACATAAAAATATTATAAGTACATAAATACACAATAAATAAGCAAATATGCATACAGGCAAAGTAGTTTTGGTATCATATAGAAGAAAGGTAGTGTTTATAGACTTTACTTTTGAAGGCAGATAACGTATTGCTGGCTCTGATGTCAGATGGAAGGGAGTTCCACAGTCTAACCGCTTGCACAGAGAAGGAGTGAGAGTAGAAATTAGTTTTGTGTGAAGGAAATTTAAGCACATAGCGAAGGCCTAACCTGCACGGAGCACCAGGAGTGCGAACAAATGAGAATCGCTCCCTCAGGTAAGACGGCGCTGAAGGATTATACAGAATATTAAAGAGAAGACAGAGTATTCGAGTGTTCCTGCGAAGGCGGATTGGGAGCCACTTGAGTTCATTGCGAAAATCTGAAACGTGATCGTACTTTCTGAGATTAAAGATGAAGCGAATGCACAAGTTTTGCAACCTCTCAAGTTTATTTAGGAGCTCCTCAGTGGCATCTAAATAGCAGGCGTCAGCGTAGTCAATAATGGGTTGGATAAGGGTTTGAGCAAGGCTAATTTTGGTTTTTAAGGGTAAAAAGGTCTGGAGGCATTTCAGGGAGTGAAAGGTATAGTGAACCTTTCTGCTGACTTCGTTAATGTGGGCGCTCCAGGACAGGTTGGCATCAATGAGTACCCCCAAATTCTTGGCGGTATCCGAGTAGGGTATTGGAGTACCATTCAGAAGAACTGGGGACAGCGTATTCAGATCAAGTTTACTGCGCATGTACTTGCTGCCAATGATCATTGCCTGTGACTTGGCTGGGTTGATGCTTAATCCAAATGATTTGGCCCAGAGACTTATCCTATCCAGGTCGCAATTTATGGCAGATATTGCGGATGAGGCATCAGCTACAGCGAAATGATGGTACAGCTGCAGGTCATCGGCATAGAGATGGAATTTGCAGGATATAAGGGTCGTAACTGAGTTGATGAAGATGGAAAATAAGAGAGGGGAAAGAACGCCACCCTGAGGTACGCCCGCAACAAGCCCACACCAGTCAGAGGACGCCTGGTCTAGATGAACACGCTGTGAGCGCCCCCGAAGATAGGAATCAAACCAAGAGATAGCATTTGATGAAACATTGTTAGATTTCAATATACCAAGTAGTACGTCAAAATCGACAGAGTTAAAAGCGCTGCTAAAATCTAACAATATCAATATAGTTAGCTCTTTACTTTCCATAGCCCAGCGAATATCATCAGTTACTTTAATGAGAGCCGTAACTGTGCTATGTCCAGCGCGAAATCCAGATTGGAAAGAGCTGAGCAGGTTAGAGGAAGACAGAAAGAAGGTCAACTGTCGATGAACAATATGCTCAAGAACTTTTGATAGAAACGGAAGAATGGAAATTGGCCGAAAATCGGACACTGTGGAAGGATTGGAGGATTTGGGCAATGGAATGATATATGCTGGTTTCCAGGAGTCAGGAAAGGTACCAGAGTATAGAGAGTAGTTGAATATGTGAGTTATAACGGGGAGTATACTAGGAAGAATTGGAATAATCATTCTTGAGCAAATATGGTCAGATCCAGCAGCAGAAGAAGAAATAGACAGGAGAGCTTTTTTTTTGAATATTTCGGGGTCAGGCTCATGGACAAGCACGGCGAGTCATTGATGGTCTTGATATCGCCTAAGCTTTCGATAGAGTTTGGCATAAATCGCTTCTTTCCTAGCAACCGGCCTTTGGTCTGCCTCCTAGACTGTGTAAATGGATTGCCGGCTTCTTGCAGGAGCGCTGTATTCGCGTCCTTTGTGATGGACGAGCCTCGGAGTTCTTGCAGGTAAATGCCAGCATACCGCAGGGGTCCGTCCTGTCACCCACTCTCTTTCTTCTGCATATCAATGATGTGCTGTCTACTGGCAGCATTTATTGCTATGCAGATGATAGCACCTTGCACGGGAGTTATCATGGACGTTGTAACGTAACAGCTGGTCCTCGAGGAGGGCCAGTGTACGTCAGATTATTAAAGTAAGAGGGGAATAATAGACGTGAACAGGGAAATGGCACTTTGTATTGTTCACAGAAGATAAGTTACACAGTTCACAAGAAAAACACTTATAGTCATTAAAACTACACTAATAGTCTTGAAATCTTCTCTTCAACTTTTCATTTAGAAGATGGGAGTTATCGGCCAGGCTTGCACAGGCACTCAATGTGGAATACGTCCCCGGCAAGACTACGAGGTGAGAGTTCTTGGTGAAGCAGCTGCCTTTCATCGGAGTAAAATATTTAAGAGTGTTCTCCACCAGAAGAACATTGAGGCACGAGACTTGACAATCCTGATGAAATGATGATTTTAAAAGGCAGTAGTGTCTGAAAGATTAAGAACAACTTCAGTAATAAGATTTAAGAGATGTTTGCACGATCCAAACCGGGGCTCGAATGTCGCCTCTTGGTTTTATTCAAAGCTTGTTAGGAACACTCTGCTGTCGGTACAAATTTGAATTTAAAAGTAAAAATGCGTTTAGATAAAAAAAGTTGACAATACTATAAAATAAAAAAAAGACGAGTTGCACTCTGGGAGTGCCGGCAGAAGTGAAAATATTTTCTTTTTTTCTTTCTTCGTTATATACATAGAAAAAGATAAAAAAGAACATACCATACATTACCATACCTATAATATAGCGCTAATCATAGAACCTATCACTTATTTTCTGCTAATTTTCTGTCAGAAGAAATTAATAAATTATAAAAAGAAAAAATAATCACAAAAAATAATGAATTAGAAAAAGAAAAAATTATCAGTCTTCAGGCTTTCACGGCCGGCGTTGCATGTAGAATATACTGCTTCCGGGCTGTTTGGCCGTGGTCGACGTGAAACTTGCGTTCCAGACGTTTCGTCGATCACTGCGGTCGGCATCTTCAGTGGCGCAGGGCCGGGCGACGACAACTTCGGAGACCTTGCCTCGCCGGCGGCTGACTTGCGACTAATGCCGAGCCTTGAATCACGGCTGTATTTATAGGCACGGTCGGAGCGTGGAATCGACTCACTCGATTCTGATTGGTCGAGCGCTGTGGCGCGGACGTACTCGATCCTGATTGGTTGTTTGCACTGTGATACCGAGTGGCTCTCAGTGCTAGGTACCAATCTTTTTGGAGCTGAAATCCCTCGTTTTTTCGGTTGAAGTTGTTGGGATGTTTGAATATTTCGATGGCTTCTCGAAGTATACGTGGGAAAAAATGTGTTGTGGTAGCTAGAACTTTCGTGTTCTGAAATTCGATGGTATGATTCCCATCCTCTTGGGTGTGTTCTGCAACCGCTGACTTGTCGAAGTGGCAGAGGCGGCAATTCCGTTCATGTTCCGACAGGCGGGTCTTGATGCTTCTTTGGGTGGTGCCCACGTATACCGAGCCACATGAGCAGGGGATTCTGTAAACTCCAGCTGACGATAGTGGATCACGTGGGTCCTTGACCGAACGGTGAAAATTCCGTAGCTGCGTCGTGGGCTTGAAGATCGGCTTGATGTTATAAGCTTCTAGCAGTCGTTGCATGTAGAATATACTGCTTCCAGGCTGTTTGGCCGTGGTCGATGTGAAACTTGCGTTCCAGACGTTTCGTCGATCACTGCGGTCGACATCTTCAATGGCGCAGGGCCGGGCGACGACAACTTCGGAGACCTTGCCTCGCCGGCGGCTGACTTGCGACTAATGCCGAGCCTTGAATCACGGCTGTATTTATAGGCACGGTCGGAGCGGGGAATCGACTCACTCGATTCTGATTGGTCGAGCGCTGTGGCGCGGACGTACTCGATCCTGATTGGTTGTTTGCACTGTGATACCGAGTGGCTCTCAGTGCTGGGTACCAATCTTTTTGGAGCTGAAATCCCTCGTTTTTTCGGTTGAAGTTGTTGGGATGCTGGAATATTTCGATGGCTTCTCGAAGTATACGTGGGAAAAAATGTGTTGTGGTAGCTAGAACTTTCTTGTTCTGAAATTCGATGGTATGACTCCCATCCTCTTGGGTGTGTTCTGCAACCGCTGACTTGTCGAAGTGGCAGAGGCGGCAATTCCGTTCATGTTCCGACAGGCGGGTCTTGATGCTTCTTTGGGTGGTGCCCACGTATACCGAGCCACATGAGCAGGGGATTCTGTAAACTCCAGCTGACGATAGTGGATCACGTGGGTCCTTGACCGAACGGTGAAAATTCCGTAGCTGCGTCGTGGGCTTGAAGATCGGCTTGATGTTATAAGCTTCTAGCAGTCTTCCGATACGATCTGTAATGCCACGAATGTATGGCAAGAAAGCCTTCCCTATCGGAGCAGGTTTTTCCTCATCCTGGTTTGTCTGCGAACCTTTCCTTGGGTGAAGAGCTCTCCGTATCTCATGTGCAGAGAATCCATTAGCTTGGAAGGCCGAGTCTAAGTGGCGTAACTCGTTTTGTAGGTGTTGAGGTTCACAGATGGTCTTAGCTCGGTGGACCAGTGTCTTGATAACAGACATTTTTTGTCTGGGATGGTGGTTGGAGTCCTTGTGTAGGTAACGGTCTGTGTGTGTCGGCTTTCGATAGACTCGATGACCAAGACTGCCATCTTCTTTTTTGGATACTAGGACATCTAGGAATGGTAGCTGCCCGTTCTTCTCAACTTCCATGGTGAATTGGATGTTCGGATGGATGCTGTTTAGGTGATCCAGGAACTTAGTCAGCTCCGAGTCCCCATGAGTCCAAACCACGAAGGTATCGTCCACGTAGCGGAACCAGACCTTAGGCTTCTTGGGAGCTCTATGCAGAGCATCTTCCTCAAATGATTCCATGTAAAAGTTCGCGACTACCGGACTGATGGGGTTTCCCATGGCTAAACCGTCCACTTGCTCATAGAACGTACTGTTCCACTGGAAGTAGGAAGTCGTCAACACGAACTCGAACAGATCTGCGATGTCCTTGGAGAAGAGTGGTCGGATAGGTTCTTGAGTTTCTCCACGAAGTGGCGAGAGTCTTTGATGTATGACGAGGATGATTCGACATGTTGTTGAAGCAGTCCGGTGAGATACTTCGAGACTGGATGAGTGGGTGAGCCGATAGTACTCACGATGGGCCGGAGCGGTACTGAAGGCTTATGGATCTTTGGTAACCCATACAACCTAGGTGGAAGAGCTTCAGACTTCTTGATGAAGCTTTGCGTTTCTTCTGGGATAGACGAACCCTTGATCAGGTTGTTTACCGGTCTCAAGATTCTTGCCGTTGGGTCTTTTGGAATCTCCTTGTAGGTAGCTGGGTCGAGAAGATCCTTGATCTTGGTCTCATAATCCTTGGTGTTAAGAACCGCTGTGGCATTGCCCTTATCAGCTTTCAGGATAACAATATCCTTGTTAGCTCTTAGGTACTTTAAGGCTTTCCGTTCTTTCTCTGTGATATTGCTCCTCGGTGGCTTGGCTCGCTGTAGAACTCTAGAGGACTCTTGGCGGACCCTCTCAGCCAGTTCTTGGGGGAGTTTACGAAGGCTTGCTTCGACGTTTGCGATGATATCTTCCACCGGAACTGATCTTGGGGTAATGGCAAAGTTCTCACCTTTGCTTAAGACTGAGAACAATCACAAAAAATCCCTGAAGGCCAGGTGGTTTGAACCCGATACTATCTGAAACTATAAGGACTTACAATCGACGTGCTTACCGTTTAAGCTACGACGATATCTATTGTAACTTGCAAAATACATAGTCTGTACCTAATCTTGTATGACGTCAGTCGTCGGTTACGGTTCAAAGGTCAACTAATCCTGACGCTTCCTTAACATTTTACACCCATCCAACGCCGCTAAAGAAGTTTTCACTTCAAAAAATAAAACCTATAATAATATTACTGGATAATATTACAGTACCCCAAAAACCCCGACAAAAAAAAATTTATCACGGTGAAAATTTTTTTTTAAAAGTTAGTTGCTAGTTCCTGGCTCTATCATACCCAACTATTAAATTCTTTCGGATCAATACTTTCAAACCAAAAAAAAAAAAATACAAAATAAATTACAAGTCACTCTCATCAAGCAAAATCAACTTTCATTCATCAATCAACCAGGGATAGGGGTTCATGACCATGTATAAACGATATGAACTCCACAAGGACAGCATTGAGGATATATATATTTATGATGGAAGGGCCTATTTAGATTTAAAAGGTGTCATCACCCGCACCTTACGAAAACCCAAGAGATGATAAAGGAAAGTATATACAATAGAAGGTAAGATAGAAAGCAGTTACACAAGAAGTAACTAAAGCTTCAAGATTAGTTACACAAGGAGTAACTAATTCAGTTTAAGGCTTATTTATTTACAAGAGTAACGTAGAACCGCTCTTGATGTGTTTTGGGCTTATTTTAAGGTGTTCACATCACCGCACCATAAAGAGGAGATAGGGATGAACCCTAGATGAAGAAGAAGTAAAATGGAGAAGAATGTGAATTAGAGAAAGGACATGGAATGAGCGATTAAGAAAAAGGCCAAAAGGTTAGGGGACTTGCGGAGAACATATTAAGAATATATACAGAACAAATTAAACTAAAAAAATTAACAGTAACAGAATATTAACTAATAAAGACTAACTAAAGTATAATAAAAGAAAAGACAACTATAAAAAAATTTAAATTACGTGCAAACATCTCTTAAATCTTATTACTGAAGTTGTTCTTAATCTTTCAGACACTACTGCCTTTTAAAATCATCATTTCATCAGGATTGTCAAGTCTCGTGCCTCAATGTTCTTCTGGTGGAGAACACTCTTAAATCTTTTGCTCCGATGAAAGGCAGCTGCTTCACCAAGAACTCTCACCTCGTAGTCTTGCCGGGGACGTATTCCACATTGAGTGCCTGTGCAAGCCTGGCCGATAACAGAACTCCCATCTTCTAAATGAAAAGTTGAAAAGAAGATTTCAAGACTATTAGTGTAGTTTTAATGACTATAAGTGTTTTTCTTGTGAACTGTGTAACTTATCTTCTGTGAACAATACAAAGTGCCATTTCCCTGTTCACGTCTATTATTCCCCTCTTACTTTAATAATCTGACGTACACTGGCCCTCCTCGAGGACCAGCTGTTACGTTACAGATTTGGCGCCCAACGTGGGGCTCGAATAAGCGCTTCTTGGTTTTTTTCAAAGCTTGTTAGGAACACTCTGCTGTCGATACAAATTTGAATTTAAAAGTAAAAATGCGTTTAGATAAAAAAGTTGACAATACTATAAAATAAAATAAAACCTACTTAGATAATATTACAACGTCCTGCAGATAAGCAGTCGGATATCGCGGAAAAAAGGCAGCTTTTTGACACTGAGCTTGACCGGATCCTGAATCACATTTTCCAATGGGGCTCTGAGAACTTGGTCGAGTTCAATGCCAAAAAGACGCAGGCATGTGCGTTTACAGCAAAGGTATCTTCTTTCCTTCCCCTTCCCACTCTTCAGAGCACACCACTTCCACTACAGGACAAAATCAATATCCTCGGCATGGATGTTCGTTGCAAATTGCCTAACAAAAACTACATCGAGAGTATCATCAAAACTGCCTCACGTAAACTCTGAGTCCTGAACAGAGTGAGATGGTTTTTCACGCCAGAGCAACGGTGTCTTCTATATAAGACACAAATTCGTTCCTGCTTGGAATACTGCTCGCATCTCTGGGATGGATCCGCAAAGTACTTATTAGATACTTTCGACAGGTTGCAGCGACGTGCGGTCCGAGACTTTGCCTTCAGCTTACCATTAGGCGAGGTAAAGTCAAATTGTCGTATAAAAAAATATATCGAACACGTAATACAGACATAGTATTTTCAACAAAAGTTGAAAATTTAGATGGTTTTCACCTTCACCTTCTGAGATTGGGATCAGGAACAAGCTTAAATAGTTATGACATTTATGACGCTGCGCCCAGAGCTTGCTTGTGGCAAGGGGACGGCTATCACGTCCAACCATTATCCGCTACCTGATACGCATTTTGCGGTACGGGAAAGAGTTAAAGGCGAAGAAAAGTAACAGAAGACATGCCTTTTCACCAGTGACCGGCATTTCATACTATCCGCAGCGTGAGGCGTCCCACTGCGATGACTGTATATCCATCTACACTGGGCTTTCTACCAGTGTATGAAGCGGCATGTCTATGGCACAGACCCGGTGGTGGTATACCTCGGCCTAATAGCCTAAACCGAAGTCTCAAAAAGTAGGCCGTTGTGCGCGCGAATTGTTTGTTTTGAATTTGAGTTTGTTTGCCACCGTAGTAACCCGCGTTAGCCTAAAAAAAACGCCCTAGAAAGGTGTACTGAGCTTATAGAGTACATTTTAGGTCCAAGATATAAATTCCACACGCAAAAGCTTCACCAACATGGGTTTGCCTGCGCAGGCTAGTTTGTAGGGACACGGAATACCGTGCTTGTGGTTGCTAAAACCTTGATGAAATTGATACAGTTACACGCGGTTTTTCGTGTACAAACCGGCTTGCGTAGTTGAATCTGACGAAGTAGTCCCAAGAAGCAGCCATACCAACTCTAGCGCAATTAGGAAAATATTAATATTCGATTGGAATAAGGGGTGCTCAGGCGGTACTCAAACACGTGTCGCAGGTCAGGGATTTGTAATTACATCTAGTAATTGTTTAAAACTTCATTCAATATTAAAATTTTGTGCTAAGTAGGTACCTTTTCAAATTTAGGCGCTCAATGGTATGGCTCAACATGAACCGATCATGTTATTGATATCCAAAATAAATTATACAATGAAATCATAAAAATTGCATAGTCAACGAGGAAATTTATTTTGCAAATGGGCAATAATAAAATGGCAGCGTTGTCTACTTTATGTGTATATTTGCTTGACCCAATTTAGCTTATTTGCATTTCCATTAAAAAGGGTTCAACGGCGTCGTTCGTCGTGAATTATCATAAATAACCAAGAAAAATTTTACAATAATTAAACGTAAAAGTCACTACTGTATAAGGGATTAGCTGTAGACATTTACAATAGAGATAAAACCGGTAGCACCGGTAGAGATTTATTTAGTAGGCCCAGAATTAATATAGAAGGTCACTATAAATTGTTAATCTAGGAGTTTCAGATTGGCTCCGTCATTTTTTTTATTAGACATTGTGACAGACGTAACTAAGTAGATAAGAACATACTTAGAAGTAGTTTTTACTTAGGCACATTTTACACTAATAGAATTGTAGGTAATCCTTTGCTTCGGAAGGTTTTCATGAGGAAATCCCTACGGATTCTTTCCTTGTGAGAGGTGGTATGGCGGATGGTAACCAACTAACATATCACGCCGTCTCAGATGTATCCACGGATATGAGACCTGAGACGGCTTCGTCATGGGCTACACAAACTTACAAGCTTGCATTGCACCCCGCCTGACCCTGGGACACTATGACTTTTGAGATATTCCATTCGGGTGTGGAAACCACGGTATCCCCATCTAGCATCTAGTAAGTCTGAGTGGCTAATATTAACTATTTATATGATATCAAAAGTTCATGCTACTATAGACAGAAATAAATTATTTGCATCACTAATCTATTCGGTCTTCATACTGCACGTTTAACGCTTAAGCAACGTAATTTATGTAAGAAATTAGATTAGGAGCTACGAGAAAATGATAGCTTCCATTAGCCATGTTGAGTACAAAACTATTATGTGGCACCTGCCTACTTATACTGCAGGATTTGTCAAGATGTTTGTAACGTTACAGCTGGTCCTCGAGGAGAGCCAGTGTACGTCAGATTATTAAAGGAAGAAGGGAATAATAAGACGTGAACAGGGAAATGGCACTTTGTATTGTTCACAAGAATAAGATACACAGTTCACAAGTAAAACCACTTAGAGTCATTAAAACTACACAATAGTCTTCCGAGTCTTCTCTTCGACTTTTTATATAAGATTCAGTGCTGTTATGGGCCAGGCTTGCACAGGCACTCGAGAAAATACGTCCACGGCGAGACTACGATGCGCAGCTGCGTTCCATCAAAAGCTTGATGGAACAGAAGATTTTCAGAGTGGCCTCCACCAGAGGCACGAGACTTGGTCAATCCTTATGATTGAATATACATTTAAAAGGCAGTGGCTTCTGAAAGATTAAGATGAGCTTCAGTAATAAGATTTAAGAGATATCTTCACGATCCAAACCGGGGCTCGAATGCGGCGTCCTGAATTTTCCAAAGCTTGTTAGGAACAACGCAGCTGTCAGTACAAATTTGAATTTAAAAGTATAAAAATGCGTTAAGATAAAAAGGTTGACAATATTATAAATAAACCTACTTAGATATAATATTACATTACGCCAAATCTGTAACGTTACAGCTGGTCCTCGAGGAGGGCCAGTGTACGTCAGATTGTTAAAGGAAGAAGGGAATAATAAGACGTGAACAGGGATATGGCACTTTGTATTGTTCACAAGAATAAGATACACAGTTCATAAGAAAAACACTTAAGAGTCATTAAAACCACACTATACTCTTCGAGTCTTCTCTTCAACTTTTCATATAAGATTCAGTGCTGTTATGGGCCAGGCTTGCACAGGCACTCAATGAGAAGATAAGTCCACGGCGAGACTACGATGCGCAGCTGCGTTCCATCAAAAGCTTGATGGAACAGAAGATTTTCAGAGTGGCCTCCACCAGAGGCACGAGACTTGGTCAATCCTTATGATTGAATATTCATTTAAAAGGCAGTGGCTTCTGAAAGATTAAGATGAACTTCAGTAATATGATTTAAGAGATATCTTCACGATCCAAACCGGGGCTCGAATGTCGGCGTCCTGAATTTTCCAAAGCTTGTTAGGAACACCGCAGCTGTCAGTACAAATTTGAATTTAAAAGTATAAAAATGCGTTAAGATAAAAAGGTTGACATTATAAATAAACCTACTTAGATATAATATTACATTTTTTATATAAGATTCAGTGCTGTTATGGGCCAGGCTTGCACAGGCACTCGATGAGAAAAATACGTCCACGGCGAGACTACGATGCGCAGCTGCGTTCCATCAAAAGCTTGATGGAACAGAAGATTTTCAGAGTGGCCTCCACCAGAGGCACGAGACTTGGTCAATCCTTATGATTGAATATTCATTTAAAAGGCAGTGGCTTCTGAAAGATTAAGATGAACTTCAGTAATAAGATTTAAGAGATATCTTCACGATCCAAACCGGGGCTCGAATACCGCGCCCTGGATTTTCCAAAAGCTTGTTAGGAACCACGCAGCTGTCAGTACCAATTTGAATTTAAAAGTATAAAAATGCGTTAAGATAAAAAGGTTGACAATATTATAAATAAACCTACTTAGATATAATATTACATGTTCCAAATGGATATTAATGGAAGTCCTGGTAGAGAATTACGTTTTCGGTACTTGAAATATTTATCTAAGAATTTATGTAGGCAGCCATAGGTAAACATAAGTAGGTATACTTAGCCCATTGAAATATTAAGTATCTACTTAAATTTTTTAGACTTCGCGTACAAAAGTCAGAGAACTTAAACATAGTATTATTTTGCTACAAAACTGGTTTACTAAATTTCCAGTGTAACGAATAGTTTGCGTAAAAACCATTCGCATTCCTTTTTCAAGATGCTGTCCGATGGAGAATGGTTGCGGCTCTGCTCTCGCTCATCGCACCGCGCCTGCCCTGCTGTCTCCTTCACGAGCATGACCTGCTCGCAGAAGGAGGCGTTGGCCGCCCGGACCATCACCGCAAGCAAGGTGGCGAGCGCGAGCACTCTCACCCTCAGGGCCGCCTCAAGCTCCCGCCTCGCCGTCTGGAACGCCGGACACTCGGGGAGCGTGTGCAGCCCCGAGTCCACGCTCGCGTCGCAGTGATGGCACTCGGACGTTCGTAGAAAACGTCTAAGGGATAGGGCTGTTCTTCATCAAACGGTATACATACAGCCCATAACTAAGAGCCTGCTTGTCGGCAATAGGATCACCCCGTATCTCCAAATAATGGTAGTTGGCGAAGCGTGGTTATTAATACACCTCTGCCTACTTTGGATTTACAGGCATGAGAATATGTATGTAACTTGATATTTTTCACGCGGAGATCATAAGCTTGAAACCGTTTTATTGCTTTTTCCTTAAATTTTGTTTTAAATATCTTCAATGTACATATACGACTACTTTACAATTATAATGGTAGTATCTTAATATGTATGTGGTGTGAATACATAATTTCATATCAACACTGTACCTATATAGTCTGTGGTTTCGTGTAAACTTATCCGCTGGTACATTTCACGCGCTACTTGCAATTTAGGTCACGTCCACCTCTGGTTACACTAAAAGCAACCTCCTGTGAAATTCTATCAAAATCGGCGGCAAATTGAAGGTTGTAGATATTCTGGTTCGCACGGACAGACTTTGTTATTCTTTTTCTCTAGATATTGGTTTGTTCTGTAAAAGTATTGTTGCTGAGAATTTTGATTCCTACGCCCTGATTTTGGGATCTGAGATAAAAATAAATAATAGGGATATGGGAATATTAGAGATTGGGTGGAATCAGACGACCTTGTCAACAAATATCGTTTTATTTTTTTCTTGAAATGAGAGGAATATTAGTACGTTACCGAAATTAGGTAGCCAGGGCTCACGGTTTTTGTGCTGTCATTCAATGAGAAGACCAAACGCTTGTCCTGCTTTGTGTTCTGACAGGGTCGGCAAGACGAGTGTGACTTCCCTGGTGTTGCACACGTCTATAGGGCACTGTAAGCACTTTCCATTTAGTGGGCAGTGAGCTCGTCAGCCAGCATTAAAAGAGATCCGTACATTATTTAAAAATTAATAAAGGAGCGACTCGGGGTCTCGATGTATTTGACAAAAGCGACATCCAGGACGAAACTCGAACCTCTAACCAGCCCTAGGGCACTTCTTCCTCTCAGGGTACATCCAAGTTGCTCAGTTGCTCTGAAAACTCAAAATCATCATCAGTACCTACCCCAAGCACGAGCAACTGCAGAAACTGCAACTGCAGGTGGAGGAGGTCGTCGACGAGCTATGCCAGCTCGTGATAGAGGCAACTGAGGGCACGTCGGCGACCCCCCCCACCTCGGCAGTGATAGACAAGGAAGCCAAAGGAAATAAACGGGTGAGCGAAGGACCTGCGCCCAGCCTAGTGGGCCTAAATAAAATTTTGGTTGAGCATAGGGACATGCTGGCGGCTCACAAAGCCGAGATGGCCACCCTGTCGGCCAAAATGGAAGGGGCAAGGGCGGCTCTCGAGGGGCACCGCAGCGAAGTGGGACAGATTAAGGAAATTGTCAAGGAGGCCAAACAGACGGTCGCGGCGACGGTGGGACAAGCGCCCACCTACGCCGCGGCCCTGGCAAAGCCCAGAACAACCGGGCCGTCCTACTCCGTTGTGGTGTCCTCCGAGAAGAACACCAGCGCCCAAGTAGTCGAGCACATTAAAAAAGCCCTAGATGCCACCAAGACCGGAATTAGGGTCGACAGGGTGAGGACAGTTAGGGACGGCAAGGTCGTGCTGAGTTGTGCCTCGGAGGCGGACCTCAAAAAGGCGAAGGAGCGAATGGCGAAGAGTGAGAGCGCGATGTATGTAAGGGAGGCCCCAGCGCGGCACCCGCTGGTGGTGCTGCGAAACCTCCTACGGTACAACTCGGACCAGGATATTGTGTCTACCCTTCAGGTCCAGAACCGGCACCTGTTGGAGGGCCTATCAGCAGTCGAGACCGCCGCCGCGGTGCGATTTAGGAGGTCAGCGCGGAACGCATTGGAGTGCCACGCTGTCCTCCAGGTCCACCCCAAGTTGTGGCGGCGCCTAATCGAGGCTGGTAGGCTACACATCGACATCCAGCAGGTGCGGGTTGAGGACCACTCCCCACTGATACAATGCACGAGGTGCCTCGCGTTCGGCCACGGCAGGGCTCGATGCACAGAGGTCGCGGAGCTCTGTGCCTTTTGCGGGGGGCCGCACCGCAGGGCAGAATGCCCTGCAGCGGCCGGGGGGGAGGGCCCCTCGTGCATCAACTGCAAAAAAGCGAAGTGTGGACCTGGCGTTCACACGGCGTTCAGTGCGGACTGTCCGGTTAGGCAGAAGTGGGACGCCATAAGTCGGCAGGGAGTAGCGTATTGCTAAGGTGGCCGCGGGCGTCCCAAATACTGCAGACAGTACCGTACTGTACACCGTGGTGCAGGTGAACCTCCAACGGAAAAAGCTGGCCACAAAAGAGCTCATGATGGAGGCCCAGCGCAGAGGAGTTGACGTAGCTCTCATTCAAGAGCCATACGTCGGGGCCATCAAGGAGATGAAGGCGTACGGTAGGGTGAGGATATTCCAGTGCACGAATCGCGGTGAGGGAACTGTGAAGGCTGCTGTCGCGGTATTCAACCGCGACATCAGCGTTGAACAGTTCCCTCACATGACCACCACTAACATCGTGGTGGTCCGGTTACGCACCAGTGCCTGGGATGTCCTCGCCGTATCGTACTACCTCAATAAGAAGGAGAGGATGGCCCCTAATCTGGAGCGCTTGGCCTCCATCAAGAGGACCCTCGGCGGGTCAAGGCTGGTCGTTGGAGGGGATGCGAACGCCAGGAATGTATGGTGGGGAGACACCAAAACTAATAAAAGAGGAAGGAAATTTTCCGCATTCGTGGAGGAGGTTGGCCTCCACATACTTAACTAAGGGTCTACCCCAACGTTCGACACCGTGCGAAGGGGTAGACGCTTCACGAGCTTTATCGACGTGACTTGTTGCAGCGCGGACCTGCTCTCCTTGGTCGACGACTGGAGGGTAGTCGAGGACCTGACTTCATCGGACCACAACGGAATAATATTCAAAATTAAATTGCGTAGAGCGCAAGGCATCGCAGTGGAACGCACGACCCGTGTGTACAACACCCGCAAAGCCAACTGGGAACACTTCTGCAGTAAGTTCAGCGAGGAGTGTGGGCTGAACCGGCTAACTGCAGAAGATATCCGGTCAGTTGGCGATGCGGGTGCTCTGAACGACCTAATTCGCAAGCACACGGGGTCGGTCACGAAGGCGTGCGACGCTGCGATGCCCAAACTCAAACCATCAGGCAAATATAGAGTTTCGTGGTGGTCCGACGAGTTAGAGCAGATGAAGCGCTCGGTCGCGACCAGGAAGCGCAGAGTCCATTGGGCTTCACAGTCGCGTCGGCAAAGTGTCGTCGATGAGTATGTGGCGGCCAAAGTCCTCTACGAAGCAGAGGTGAAGGCAGCACAGATCCGATCTTGGAAATCCTTTTGTGAGCGCCAGACAAAGGAAGGGGTCTGGGAGGGCATATATAGAGTGATTCGCAGGACAGGCAAATGGGAGGAAGAGCTGCCGCTCTCGCTGAATGGAGTTCCAGTCGGCCAGAGTGACTCCGCGCGCGTGTTAGCGGAGACCTTCTTCCCCAGTGACCATCAGGACAATGAAACCGAGGAGCACCGCAGTATCAGGGCCGAAGCCGAAATCCCGGTAAAGGCTCTGGTACATGATGAACATGAACCGGCCTTTACCGAGGAGGAGCTTCGGTCAGTGGTGCTCAGTTTCAATCCGAAAAAGGCCCCTGGGGCAGAGGGTTTCACGGCAGATATATGCGCGCGGGCCATTCTGTCCGACATGGAGCTCCATCTATCGTTGTTTAACAGGTGCTTCGCACTCGGGTACTTCCCGAAGGACTGAAAGGAGGCGACCGTGGTAGCGTTCCGAAAACCTGGGAAGTCGGACTACCAGGATCCACGGTCGTACAGACCCATAGGGCTGCTTCCGGTCATGGGGAAGATACTCGAGAAGATGGTGGTGCGACGACTCGGCCACCATCTGGCGCCGGCACTGTGTCCTCGCCAGTACGGGTTCACCGCACAGCGCAGCACCGAGGACGCCCTCTATGATCTGGTGAGCCACGTACGAGCTGAGATCCGTCAGAAAAAACTCGTTACGATGGTCTCGCTAGACATAGAGGGCGCCTTCGATAGCGCTTGGTGGCCCGCGGTGAAGGTCGCGCTGGCGAGGGCCAAGTGCCCACCACGACTCGACGCCACATTGCGAAGCTACCTGAGCGAGAGACAGGTAACGGTTCGGTACGGGGGGGGCGAGCACACCAGGGAGTGCAACAAAGGCTGCGTGCAGGGCTCCATAGGGGGACCCCTGCTTTGGAATCTCCTCATCGACCCGCTGCTTGCTGGCCTGACCCGGAGAGGCGAGTACTGCCAGGCTTTTGCCGATGACGTAGTACTCGTCTTCTCCGGTGCCACCGCAGCGGAGATCGAACGCCGCGGCAACTCAGCGCTCGAATACGTGCGGGAGTGGGGTGTCATAAATAGGTTGAGGTTTGCACCGCACAAAACCAGTGCAATGGTGCTAACCAATAAACTTAAGTATGACACCCCACGCCTGAGCATGGGGGGAGTCGCCATTGCCGCGGTGGAGGAGATCAAGATTCTGGGGCTGCTGATAGACAGCAGGTTGACGTTCAACGCCCATGTCAGGAGCGTTTCTGAAAAGGCGTTGAACGTCTACAAGCGTGTGTCGGCAGCCGCCAGATCTAGCTGGGGGCTCCACCCGGAGGTGGTCCGTATAATATATACGGCCACCGTGGAGCCCATTATCACGTATGCCGCCGCCGTATGGGCACCGTCTACTAACAGGGTCGGAACACGGAAGAGGTTGGAGGCCGTGCAATGCGGTTTCGCGCAGAAGCTCTGCCGGGCGTACCGGACAGTGTCTCTGAACGCCGCCCTAGCTCTGGCCGGGCTGCTCCCCCTCGACATTCGTATAAGGGAGAATGCCGCCCTGTACGAGTGCCGACGGGGGGTCGAGCGGCCGGAGCTAGCGGATCGGCAAATAGAGACACCGACACCGTTCCGGGACAGGCCCCATCCGGCCGACCATATGAGCCTGCAGTTCCTGTGCCTCTCGACCTCAGAGGAGGAGCAAGATTGACGGCAGGGTGGGTGCCGCCATTTCTATATGGAATGGCGACACCGAAACCAAAGCCGTCAAGCTTGCCCTGTCGCCGTACTGCACTGTCTACCAGGCGGAACTGTTGGCCATATGCAAGGCCACGGGGCTTGCCGCAAAGCGCCGCGGAGCTTCTGCCATTTTAAGCGACTCTCGCTCGGCCCTCGAAACTGTTGTTAACAGCCAGTCCCCGCACCCCCTGGCGATTGAAGCCAGGGCAAACCTGCGTGAAGCCTTGGCCCATGGCGGAGAAGTTTCTCTGTACTGGGTCAAGGCTCACGCAGGCCTAGCGGGGAATGAGAGGGCCGACGAGCTGGCGAAAGACGCGGCTCTCCGGTCCAAAGTCCGACCTGTTTACGACAGGGTGCCGGTGTCATTTGTCAAGCGACTGATCCGTAACGGGGCGCTTGACGAATGGAACCGGCGCTACCAGTCGGGGACGGTTGCCAGCGGCACCAAGTTGTTTTTCCCTGATGTGTTCGTCGCGTACAAATTCGCCCTGAAAAGGCAGCTCACGTATGAGACCACGCAGGTCCTCACGGGGCACGGTGCGTTCGCCTCGTACTTGTACAGATTCAAGTGCAGGGCGAGCCCATCGTGCATCTGTAGTCCGACTGAGGACGAAACGGTCTCGCACCTCCTGTTTGACTGCCCTGCGAACGGGGTAGTAAGATATAATTTAGAAATGGAAATGGGAAGAGAGTTGAAAAGGGAGGCATTATCAGAAATATTTAAAGATAACAACATGAGGGAACTATTTCTGGAGTACTGCACCCATATAGTTAGAATATGCATGCAAAGGAACAGGGACGGGTGACGTGTTGGACGCCGTATGATAAGCCAGCACGTCACCGACAAATACGTCGTTCGGAGAGAGGGTGCAGTACTCCAAGCAGAGTACAGTTTTTAATCATAACAATTTTTAAAGTTTTTAAATGTAATAATTAATGTGGATCTTTCAATTATTTTTCTGTATTTCAGTTGTATTGAATTAATTTATATTGAATTTTATTGTTTTATTATCCCAACTGTGATATTAATTGCTAAGTTTTAACCATTTTATCAGCATAATAATTGTATTTTTAATTGTATTTTTTCATTTTGCATTTTAATTTTAAGGGTAATTTAATTGTATATTTTAATTTTATTCTAATTGTTTTAATTGTATTATATTGTATTTTTAATTGTATTTTGATTGAATTTTAATTTTGTAACTTTCTATTAATGACTAAGAATGTAATCCACAACTTTATATTTTTAAAATAAATAACGAAACCCCAAAAGGGGAACTGTACAATTATTCCGCAACACACTAGCTTAGTTATCAATGACCTTCATTTTGTGAGGGAGAACCAGAATAGGTCCCAGCTCTCGCGGGCCACCCCACTGCGGGTGGACTGGTAGGCCCACTAGGCACACGACCTAAAAAAAAAAAAAAGCACGAGCAACTATCGTTATCGTATTGTAAACGTATTGAGAGAACGGAGCATTGTGATTGGCCGGCTTCTACAGTAGGCAGGCGGCCAATCGCAATGCTCCATTCTCTCAATACGTTCACCATACGATTGCTATAGCTGTTCATACTGTATCAACTACATTACGTCTTGAATGTTTAAACTCATAAACATTCGCCTTAGAGCGTTTTCACACTCATCCGATATCCGATATCCGATATCCGATATCCGACATCCGATATCGGAGGAAGTCAAAATTATGAGATATGTATCTCTCTTTCACATTCCCCGGCCCGATATCGGTTATCGGAGCCAACACCACTGTTTTGGCCCGATATCGGAACACAAAGAGACTAAAACAGCGACTGCATGCAATTTTCGAGCTTAAGGACATTTCCTGAGTTACATGTCGTTTCGAGTTAATTGATGACGCTGATTACGAATATAAGAAAAAAAACTCGATACCATGTCATGTCAATAAGGTCGAAAATAGCTTGCACTGTTTTTCTTTTTTTTCACTCCTATCATCCCTAACTAGTCTGTGTTTTCAAACAAATGGCCGTATCGGGCCGATTTTATCGGATAAATGTGAAAACAGCATAAGGTGTCGGCTATCGGATGTCGGCTATCGGCGTCCGACACCGATATCGGATATCGGATGAGTGTGAAAACGCTCTTAGGGCGACAGTGGAGCCGTCTACTGATATCGATAAATGTAAAGGAAAAGTTAGCATAATAATTGCATTAAAATGTCATTAAATTCAACTGTGCTCTTGAAACTTCTCCATATTGGATATGCAAACTACAAAAGTCGTGTGTTTTGACGGAAACTACGGCAAAATACCCGAGAGCATTTTAATTTCCGTTTCATTGTAAACATGGTCATACTTCATGATATATACTGCAAAGGAAAAAGCAATTTCAACTTACCCATAATAGATTTTGTTTTATTTGGCAAAGAATTCTCTTTGCAAATAAGAATAATCAAATAATAATACAAATGGTTTTTGTCATCATCAAGAAATCTGGTTTTTATGGAAAATACGCTGTAAAGAGTCCTTTATTTTTCCTTTTTTTTAATTCGCATGATATTTAATGTACTCGGCAGTGAGTAGCGTCAGATAATAATATATGTATGATACGTCGAACGCGAAAAAGTATAACATCACCATCTATTGAATTTAGTACGCCTATCTTTTTGGATTAGTCGCAAGTAGCACGTCGAAGTGCAAATGTAAGCACGAGGCCTGTGCTTACATTCACACATCGAGCGGATCCCACGGCGTGGCGCGGCGCGGCCTGTGCTTTAGACATGCCGCGGGTCCCTGGCTTTCCTCGGAATTTCGTTTTTTTATACCACTTAGGTGGCAGACAAGCACATGGCCCACCTGATGGAAAGTGGTTACCGTAGTCTATGGCCGTATGCAACACAAGGGGCCCAACACTCGCGCTGCCGACCCTTTCTATCCAATGGAAGTACCTACCTCATTACATCGCTAAAAATTGTGTAATAGTAGTTTTTGGTACAAGTTTGTAAAGTCGGTGATTACCGCTGAGGCGATATTAAGACACGAGCCGTGAGGCGAGGGTCTAAAGAGAGCCAAAGACGGTAATCACCCTACAAGATGAAATTTTCTATTTAAATACGTATTTGCCTGAAATGAACAAGCAGTAGGTAGGTATATCAATTTATTTGTTCTATTGAACACGATCTTTTTGTATCTATTTTTTTTAAGAATTATGCAACTCAACCAATAAAATTAAAAGAAAGTCATTATCCCACTCGTGATTTAATAACAATCAAAAAACCACAGTTACACATTATGTGCCTAATTTCGGTGAGATTAGAGCCATATTACGAGCAAGTGAAATGAAAAAATACTACTACTATATATATAAATAAATAATAGGTGGTATTTAATAGGTATTACGTTGGACGTTTTAAGAGTACGCCAGGTCAAAGTATCTATGAATACAATTATGAAAGTATGAAGCAGGGAAGTGAAAATGTTCTTGACTCTGCCATATGTTATCTGTGATTTTATCCAATTCAATAAGAAAGAGACGTGACTACCCATACGATAACTAAAAAGAACGTAAACGTGATGTCAGTTTAAACCTCGACAGAATGATAGATTACAGTGATTATGAAACTTCAAGAGCAAACAATGAATCATCGATGTCTGCCATCAGGCTCCATATTGATATAATTAACGCTGTCGTTTTACGCTTTCACTTCAAGATTCCTTTAATTACTATACAAAAAGCTACAAACAAAAATATGAAGACCCTTCATCACGATCCCTCGTGTGGTTTTATCAGCTCAGCTTAGAGTGGTCGTTAGCAGACATAACCGTCAAACAAAGAACTCGTTAAGATTAATTATTATGCTCTGTATGTTATTATAGGGACGTTCGGAACTGGAGTGAGCTCTTTGTAACTTTGTCTTGTTTAATTTCCTCTTTTGAATTATGTTTGGATGTTGCGGCTTTTAGGATTTTTTGTTAAATTAGGTACCTATGTCATTTTCTGGAATAAAAAATTTGGGGTCAATAATCCCATCAAGTTCGGAGCCCATGCCAACCACACCTGCGGGAATAACGGACGAGGCCTTGGCCCTGACTTTTCTTTTGAGTTTGAGGATCAGACGACTGTCGCTTAGATTACTAACTTAGAAGTCAAGGTAATCCAAATGAAAATGTGGAAAGTAGTAGTGCGGTCCTAGGGCTCCAACGCCTACCTCTGAAAAACATCTAGGACTAACACATAATAAATGAAGATTTAAAGAACCGGTCGGTGGTATTAGTTGCGATAAACGTTTTTGACTTGGCATAATAAGATTAATGTAGTGCGTGTTAATTTAAAAAAAGAAGAATGCCCACAGTGCCTTTTTTTAAATTTGAACAGATAATAAAGACGTCTTTTAGCTTACTTCAAATATTAATTCCATAGCGTGTTACTAAAGAGTCTTAGTTCTATTAGATAAACGATGTTACTTAGTCCGAAGTTATCGATAACCCGATCGCCCGGGGACTAATCAAGAGATTGAACAGCCCGTTGCGTGGGCAGTATGTACTACGCTGCCTTTGCCCGGTTTCATGTTAATGTTTACTTTGGCGGGAAACGTGCACTTAGGTGATTGAGAGCGGGCATTTTGAATTTGTTTCAATAGATTGTTTTTCGACTTTGATGCCAAATTGATCTTTTGCTGATATAGGATGAAAAGAAAATGGTGCAGTATTTGAATAATCAGTTACTTTTTATGATGATGATTTAATGATAATGTTGTCTGAACGAATCCTTTTTATAATTTTGCAAAGCTGTCGATGGGCCGTTAAACAGTTTTACGAATGGAAACTAAAGCTTCTATGGGGTTCTATGTAGGTAAGTACATACCTTTATTTTTTCTATACTTATTAGTCTATTCGCTCATGATAAAAATGATTTACAACTAATGATTGATGGCATTTGGTGGAACTTGTTAATACACATTAAAATAAATTATTTAGCTGAACTTATTAAATTAAGAATAGTAAAAAGAGTGAAAACAGTTGCGTCGGTTCTTATTTTATCGTTATTTTTTATATTTATTTTTAATCATCCACTCAACTAATAATAGTAAATGATTGACTATTAAAAATTATGACGTCACTAAACTTTTTGCCAAACATTTTTACTTTTAACTTACCGTTTTGACGTTTAGTAAAAAGTAACTAATTTGATTAGTCAGTTACCTATTATTATAGCGAAAGATAATATCAATGTAAACTTTTGAGAATTTTGTAAGGCGAAACCGGTCAGGTCTTAATAAATATCGTGAAAAAGAATGAATGAATGAAATGAATGAACGAAAATGAAAAAAAAAGAATGAAAGAATGAATGAATGGATTATTATTTTTAAATTTTTACATCAGAAATAAAAATTATTTTTACTAAACTAGTTACGATTTCACTAGGAGTTTGTTAGGTTAGGAAGCGGTGGTAAAGTTTTAGAATGATAATTGTACCACACTACTGACATAAGTTAAGTAGAATTGACATCAAAACATAGGTATATTATACTATATATTATACTATATTGAGAAATAAAGAACATTGAACATTATAAAACATTACATCGTCTCGTAAATCTATGAAGCCGGTTAGTGCTCGAATTGTACTCTATACGACAGGTGTTCCGTTTGGATTACTTAGTTGTCTTTTGTGGATAACACGAGGTCCTACGGCTGTGGACGAGTTCATATTCACCAAGCATAGATAAATACAAAACAATCCGTGCGCGCCAAGGCTTCGTTTGTCTCTCGACGTAGGTTCCAGATAAGTGTCCCGAGAGACAGTTTAGATATATATCTAGAACTGCACAAGATACTTAGCCGTAAAACAAATCAGGTAACTAGGTACTTACCTGACACTAATAGGAGTGTAGACTGATCCCAGATGCCCGGAGTGCATGGATGCCGAGGCAACTATAGCATCCACCTGCTGGCTGAATGCCCATGCCATGTACGTGCTGAAAATATGGGATATCATGGGAACGGATGAACTAGATTTGGAAGACTTTTCCAATCTGAGGGTGGAACAGATTGTAAGTTTTTGCAAGGAAACAGGTAGGTTCGACGAAGCGCTGTGATTGCCAAACACCCCTATCCCTTACAGGAAAAATAGGGGAAATGGTTGAAATGGCCCACAATGAAGGGCAGATCACCCGTCCGGTCGCGGCGTCCCCTGCTGGCAGTAAGTAAGTAAGTGACTAGGTACTTGTAAATTTATCTGCTATCTTGTGGAAGATATAGGAATCCACCAGTGGGGAATCCTGTGGATCCGATTATAGTGAATTATCTCTTAAACATACCGTTATAAAGTATCCCACGCTGTCTACATTCACGTTAAAGGAATCGATTACCATCGGGCAGATTAAATATAATACTATCGGTAACAATATCTTTTTCAAAACTCGATGTAGAAATTACAATAGAAAAAACCTGTTAACATTTGGTTAACATAGTTTAATTTGGCGATCTGTGTGGCGTAGGGTGAACTTATTAGGGTGAACTACGATTATAAAATAGTTCCTGTGTAACACAAATTTATTCGGAGTTTTAAGGGAAACTAGTGTATGTACCCCGTTCGAGCGCTAAGGCAGATATCACTCGGATGTATCTACAATTTGCATTGATTAAGGTATTTCTGTGAAACTTACACAATGTAGTTATTATAAAAAATATAAAATCTAAGTGTGTTTATCGCCATCTCATAATACAAGCTACTTAAGCTGTGTTTTTTGGGTATTTATTTATTTAAAATAAAACAATTTCATTTTAATCAACAAATTCATACATTGGAGTGTGTGAGTGGAAAAAAAAACCTAAATTGACTTTCAAAAACGAAGTTCCTTTTTGAAACAATTTATTGTTCCGAAAATCTTGAATTTAAAAATATAGTTCTACAGATGAATACCAGTGAAAAGTAGTTTATGAAAGTATTTCATATACAGAATTATTTCTTGTAAAGATGAAAATATTGCCATGTATGCATTTGTAAAGTTAATATTTTTTCACGTAACCACTTACCACGCTAAGCGGGCAACTCGAGAAATTCTCTTTAGAAATAACATTTTTCGTCATCTCTAGCCTACGTTTCCCAATTTCTTATTTATAAACATGTTTAGTATTTATAAACATTTTTTTTAAATAGTAATACTAAATGAAAAAATGAAAAAAAGAAAAAGTTAGTTTAATACAAGTATTTTAACTAACTTTTAAACTCTCGCATTCCATGATATATAATAAAGATAAAGATAATTCGAAGACGGCGGGCGTGCACCGCTAGACCAGTCAGCCTGTAACTACGGCCGGTGTAACCTGGACGAAACGTCAGGCAATCAAAGGTATGTAAGTACCTATACCATGATCCTGATAATACCCGTCATCTTTATTATATAATTACTTGTATTCCCCAAAACCCTTCCGGCTGAGCTCAAGTGCTTGTGTTACGAGTGGGTTCACTTGGGTAGTTCAGGATTCAAACTCGGATAGATCGTAAGGCCAGCTTCCTTACCACTAAGCTGCCGGTTTTTTGCATATAAGACGGAGTAGTCTCGTATAGGTTTTGGGAGTCTAAATTAGTTTGAGAATAAATTGTGACAATATAAGTGCTGTTCCCGGTTGGGCTCTAAAGAGAAAGCTTCAGATATAATTGGGATCATCTCAGGTGATGATGATGAGCAATAATATAGTGCAATACCTCTAGTATTGCACACGTTCATAGTCCACGGTAACCATATTTTTTATTTATTTAAATGCATAAAACACATCACAATCATATACGTATTATATCCTAAATACAATGTTTAGATCTGGATCGTAACGTAAATAAATGTGCACACATAGAGAAACAAAAAGTTACTCAATATAAATCTCTGATTTATAAATACTAAAATATAAGTCTAGAATTGGATGCCTCCACCGGAGACAGAACCATCCAAACCCAGCCTACTATGAAGGATGTCTTTTACAATTTAGATATATCTGTTAAAGTTGCAATCAAAAACATCAAGTGATTTATAGACTTTCGCCAAATCATTATATTGACGGGCCATTCTTGTTAATGGATTATAATAAGAGATATTGTTTTTATATATCAAAAGGGCAAATATGTTCGTATCATTAGCCCTACGGGCACTAAATTTAATATTGAAGCTAATTTGAGAAAGTAACTCGGGTGAATCAATAATATTATGTAAAATTTTGTAAAGGTAAACTAAGTCAAAATATATTCGTCGGTTTTCTAGCGGCTGCACCTTATATTTGATGAGTCTACTTTCATAATTTAAATTTAAACGGCCTGGGTTTACACGGTAGTTGAGAATTTTAAGGAATTTTCTTTGAATACGTTCAATATCATCAATATGGACCTTGTAATTGGGTGACCAAATGGGGCTACCATATTCCAAAATACTCCTCACCAGAGCAAAATAAAGGTACATGGCGCTGCTGGGTTCCATCAGGTGGGCAGTATGCTTGTCTGCCACCTAAGTGGTATTAAAAAAGTTATAATATCGTATTTGAAATGAGGTGGCATTTGAAGAGTAGAATTTGGGCCACCCCTTCTCTTCCCATGTGGTGTCGTACAAGGCGACTAAGGGATAGGGCTGATTAACTTTAACATCAGACAGATATGTACAGCCCAGACTCGGCCTCAGATGCATGGCTCAGTCAACAGTAGTGCCCGGAATACGGCAATAGGCTCACGGGCTCACCCCTATTGCGTGGGACCGAATACAGATTGGTGAAATGTGGGTGTTAAGTCACCTCTGCCTAAACCTCCGGGGATAAAGGCGTGATTTTATGTGAGTATGTATGTAGCATTCCAGAAACACGTAGCCTTACTAAAACTCGTAGCTGATACATTTGTAGCACCGTAGACATTGGTAGACACATCGTAGCACATTCAATGATCTACCGGGATACGCCCTACAAAGATGATGATTACACTGGACAAGTGCTTGTTTGTTCGTTTTTGTGTCTCTGTTTTGACAAGGTGGCAAATTTTGCTTATATCCGTATCTATGTCGGTTTGTTAGGTCCAGTCTAGAGGACGCAGTTCTTAACTGATTTTCACCAAACTTAGTACACATGTTCTTTGATTTAAAGCTCAACTTTTGACGAGAGCCTATTTTGATAGGTGGGAAAATGGGGGTAAAAGGGGGGAAGCTTGCTGTCATGTTATTTAGGAACGGATTTTGATGATTTTTGGCTGTAACATTAAGAACATGGTTTCTCACAGGTTGTAACCACTGACCTAGTCAGGTGGATACTCACCGGCTCGCTCAGGGGCTGATGCAGAACTCTTACCCAGGGCGCCTTCTCCACAGAGCTAGAGAGGTGCGTGCACAGAGAAGCTAGGGCTCCAATGAAAACAGCTGGTAGTTTAGGTGTACACACATATATTTGATAGGATAGAACACAGAGTTACACACAGAGAAATATATAGTAGTGAAGTAGGTAGATACAGGTGACAGAAGAATATGTACAGACAAGTAGGTAGACAGACAGGCACAGAATACAGAAGATGTGTAGTGATAAGTAGGTAGACAGACAGGTACAGAATACAGAAGTGTGAGACAGAAAGAACACACACAGCAGGCACAGATAATAAGCAGATGAACACACAATATGCACATGAATTATAGCACTAGCTACACATTTAAGGTACGTGAATTCTAGTACAGGCTACTAAGCGTACTACGTTTACTTCTGGTTGGCACTACAGCTACACATTAACAGGTACACGGCGACAGTGTACTGGCCTTGGGTGATTGCGGGATGGCCTCTAGGATGTTCAGAGTAGACCGTTCGCCGATGTATACGGCTCACAGCAGCCGTTGTACCACGAAGCACGCCGTAGATAAATGTCAGAGAAGAGCGTATTCAGAGGGCACACGAGCTCAGACCAGCGACCCTGTATAAAACAGACCACTCTTAAGCCGTGAATATACATAGAGGCCCGTAATGTGCCCCAATAAATAGAGGAATACGACTTACCAGAATATCTGGGAACGAAGTTTTCACCAAACAATTTTATTACAAGATATAGACACAGAATTGATTTACTCAGAGACAGCTACGAAGATTGATATAGAAGTTCTTTTGAGGATCGGCGCAGGCCTATTTATACCCGAATCCATCGAATATTCGTGAACAATCTCTAAAATTCTGCTAATCATGCAAAAAGCTCATTAGTCCGGTCATAGACAAGCTCACGTCAGCTGACGGGGACCATAGGCTCTAACAGACCCGGTACGACAAATATTTATTATAATTAAGACTTGTTCACGAATATGTCACAAATTCTGAGAAAGTAAGTATCATTTATTTATTATTGTTAAATTGTAAATAAAATGATAAATGAGAGCTATAAAAAAATTGGATATATGCTGTAGGACACCAGCGCCATCCACCGGTCGAGTGTGAGAACTAGAACACACCTAATCGAAGATTAGAAGTTTCACTGCCAAACAATTATGCCTAGTTCCCGTGAGACACTCTAGGTGGCTCTGGAACAAAGAAATCTATATTAGAAAACAATAAGCAAAAGTGAAAAATATCACGTTACACCACCCCCCCCATTAATAGTATTTCCTGCGGACACAATACGCTGGAAATACACAACAAAGAAAACAGAAAATGCTTACAATAGATATAGATAAACAGCTGGGTATTTCAAACACAAACTGACGACTATAATTACAAAACTAAGGAACATTCCTCGCACACACCTAATTATACACTGACTTGCGCAATGGTTAGGTTACATAGCTAGAGTCAAATGTCCTACAAAGAAAATGAATGTTCCCTTTATTCGCTGCAGATACACCAACACTACCAACAACTACAAGGAGCTGTGGAGAATTGAGAGGCGAAATGAGAGAGAAACACTCGGTACGGTGTATGGTGGAACCTACAATGTGACAAATTATAGTCACGTAGATACTCAGAGAGAAAACAGATATTATACAGATTAAGCATAACATAGCGCTGGTTTTATAGACTAGATAAACAGTGCTATGTAGTGGCAACATCGCTGACATTAGGTACTGGAGACGGCTCCTCCTTATACTTCAGGATGTCTTTGATATGGTACTCACCAAGATCCTTACCGTCTAAATCTGACAGCCTATATACCAGAGGGGATTGCTTGGCGGTTACCACACATTTAAGGAACTTAGGGGCTAACTTGGAAGTGAAGTTCTTTGCTTTGTTTGACAGGTAGAACGTGCGTTTGTACACGATTTGTCCTACTTTCAGCTCCACATGCCTTTTTCTGAGGTTGTAATACTTTTCATTACGCTGGTGGGCAACGTTCAAATGTTTCCTCACCTGGTCGTAGATGCGTTGTATTTCTCTCAGTTTGACACCAAAGGCTGATGGATCGTCCACAGCGACAGAAGCCGGGTGGCACGCAATGTCTGACTGCCTGTATAGAACTCCATCTCCAATGAACTCCCTACCATGCACCAGAAAGTATGGGGTGAAGCGAGTTGCTTCGCTAACCGCAGTGTTCAGAGCGCACTGTACTTCAACCAAGAACGAGTCCCATGCTTTGTGTTGTGACTTCACATAGCACGAGATCGCTTGGACAACATTGCGAATAGCTCTTTCCGCCTGATTAGTCTGGGCATGATACCTAGGGTTATAGTATATATTGGGTACATTATATTTAGTTAGTAGATCCTTAAAAGGCTTACTTACGAACTGAGGACCATTATCCATGTAAATAGTTTTACATACTCCATGAACAAGAAATACACTCTTCTCTATGAATCTCGCGACCACAGCGCCTGTGGCAACCCGAATAGGGCACAACATGACGTATTTACTAAAATAGTCGGAGACCACGATCAGGTGCACGTTTCTATTACTTGAAGTAGGAAAGGGACCAAGTAGATCGACAGAGATAGCTTCGAAAGGCTTCGACACCCGCTTCGGGCTACCCATGAGGCCAGGACGAGACGTGTTTACGGGTTTGTACTGCTTACAGACTTCACACTTCTCGACATATTGTTTGACGTCCTCGTACATTTTGGGCCAATAATAATTTAGGGCTAACCTTTTGTGTGTCTTCCAAACACCACCATGAGCACTAAGTGTGTCATCATGGTACTTAGAGAGCAGGGACAGGCGATCCTCCTGGGGTACCACCAACTTCCAGTCGAAATCTGAAGTCAGAGAGTATTTATTCTTAGAAAATCTATATAAAAGGTTGTCACGAATGTCAAAATTCGGCAACTTCCTAGGGTTCTTCCGCACACTGTTCATGGTGTGGATATACCAAGGGTCTTTAGAGGAGGCAGCATCTAGCGAATCAATCGTTATACGAGACAGAGCGTCAGGTACAACGTGATCTTTACCCTTCCGATGTTCAATGTCAAAATCGAATTGACTTAGCCTCATGCTCCAACGCGCTAAACGACCCGTAGGGTTTTTCAGCTTATGGAACCACAGTAAAGAGGAGTGATCCGTGACGACTGTACACTTCTGGCCCTCGACGTACTGTCTGAATTGTTCTAAGGCGAAAATCACGGCCAGAAGTTCCCGCTCAGTTGTGCTGTAGTTCACCTCGTTCTTGTTGAGAGAACGGCTGCAGTAGGCGATGGGGTGTTCAACTCCATCGTGAGTTTGTGTCAGCACAGCAGCAACTGAAAATGCGGACGCATCACTGAGAATACGGAAAGGCAACTCAAAGTTAGGCATCTTCAATATAGGGGCAGAGACCAAAGCTGACTTGAGAAGATTGAAGGACTGTTCCGCTTCGGGTGTCCATTCGAACTTAACATTCTTAGACGTTAGTTTACACAGAGGTTTACTAATCTTAGAGAAATTATTGACAAAACGACGATACCAGCCGGCCATTCCCAGAAACCTCTTAACCTCCTTTGGGTTAGTAGGTGTAGGATAGTTGAGAATAACCTCAACTTTACCAGGGTCAGTCCGAAGGCCGTGTTTGTCCACATAATACCCCAGGTATTTGAGTTCACTCCGACAAAAGTGAGACTTTTTCATGTTAATAGTTAGGCCAGCATCCTTGAGTCGCTGATAGACTCTATGTAAGAGCTCTACATGCTCCTCAAAGGTACTGGACACACAGACTATGTCGTCCTGAAACGCAAATACCCTGTTGTCGAACTCAGGACCAAACAGACGGTCCATTAGGCGCTGCATCGTGGCGGCAGCTCCAACGAGTCCAAAACACATGGTATTGTAATGAAACAGCCCCCTACGGGGAACTGTAAAGGCAGTCTTCTCGGCGGACTGCAGAGAGTCGAACGGAATCTGCCAGTAGGCCGCACTCAGATCTACAGAGGATAAATATTTAGCATTATTCAGATGGTCCAAGATTTGATTAATGTACGGTAAGGGATAGGCGTCACTTTTTGACACAGAGTTGAGCTTGCGAGAGTCCAAGCACAACCTGAGTTCGCCGTTCGCCTTCTCCACCATGACCACTGGAGAATTCCATGCGGACTGAGACGGGGACACTACTCCCATCTCTAGCATTCGGTCCAACTCGGCTTCCAGGGCTTTCTGTTTGAGAGGAGAGAGCGGGTAGTAACGCTGTTTGATCGGCTTACTGTCACCCGTGTCAATGACATGATGCTCAAGTGTAGTCCAACCTAAACCCACCTTATCCGTGTTCAAAGAGTCAAACTTTTCAATGATCTCGTTGATTACACCCCTTTGTTTAGTAGTCAGGTTGCTGTAATCCTCGAGGCCACTGTTAAGAGACACAGACTCGATAGGATTATTGTCACTAAAACCATCAAGACTAATATTTTGTGAAATTAGTTTATCACCTAACTTAAATTGCTGCCAAAAATCCACTCCAAATATCATGGAGGTGGTGATTCCCGGAACAACATAGAATTTGATAACTCGGATAACCGAATTATACTCAATAGGTAGAGAAATACAACCCAGACATTGCACATATGAGCTGTCGGCAGTTGTAATGCGAAAGGAAGGGTTGATACGTTCAAGATCAAAACCCAGTTCCAAGAAGATACGGTGCGCTCCCTTTCCTAGTATAGAGCAAGAGGCACCGGAATCCAGAAGGCCTAAGACATTTAAATTTAATACTTTAACAACTAGATACGGTCTAACATCGTTATCCCGTTTAGTAAACAGGACCCTATCAGAAATAGACTCAGATACAGAGTGATGTATAGAGTTCACAATAAGGCCCTGGCTTACGCGTTTTTTGGCTTACCAGTACATTTTGAGCAGTCTGGTGTCTTGACTCCTTTGAGACCGCACCGGAAGCACACCAACTCTCTCGACTGGGTGCAGTTGTATGCAGCGTGCCCGCTTTCGCCACACCGGAAGCATTTGCGTTCGTTGGAGGTAGATGGCGTCTCGACTGCAGACACCTGCTTAGGGGGCCTTTGCACGCCTTTGGTCTTGTGCTGGTGTAAATCAGACGAAATCTCAAATTTGTCCAAAATAGGCTCACGGAAAGCGTCCGCCCTTGTACGCGCAAGCTCCAGACGTTTACCTAGACGTCTCAGATCATCAATAGAGTTGACATCATGCAAGGCCAATTCCTTCATGTAGTCTGGTCTAATATTGTGCATGAGAATGTCCAGCTGTTCCTCACTGGGCATTTTACACGACAACCTTGAGAACATAGCCTGCATTGTACATAAGTAGCTAACCAAGGACTCAGAGCGGGATTGGCTACGCTGTCTAATCTCATTTCTGAGACGATAATCATAGTCAGGAATATCGAATGTATCTCTAAGCTCACCAATAAGGTCCTCATATGAGATGAAATTAGTTCTATTTGTACGGAACCAAGACAAAGCTGGTCCGTCCAACAGGTCAGAGAAAGCCAGAAGGAGTTTAGACTTAGAGACCTCCCGTGCACATCTAAGTTCTTCTAATCTCTCTAAAAACACGCGCACACAAGAGGAACCATCATATTTTAAGTTAAAAGAACATAGGTTAACGGGACGTTCCCTATACACTATGTTGTCAGACGTGGAACAAGATTTACCAGAACTAGCTCGTACCGAGCGGTCCTCTCTCACTGCAGGTGAAGTGTACTCTACCCGGTCACGACCCGAATCATCATCACCTTCATCTGACCCGTCAGATTCAGAATCAGTGCTGGGTTCAGCCACAGCGACGATCTTCACAAGCCTATCACGAAGTTCGGCCAGTTCAGGACAATCCAGACCACAACGAGCCAGCCTAGTTAGCAGATAGTTCGCCCTGAAGGCTACTCTTATGCGACAATTTTTATCAGAAACAAAGTCACCTGACTGGAGGGCCTCACTTAGTTCCGAGACCTTAGGCGTACAGATGGAAAGCTCCGCCGCTGCATCAGTGGGGACCACCGCCTTCAGCTTGATGCTACCCCGACGGACAAGTCGGTGTGCCGTCCTCAGCTCACTCCGAAGGCCAGCCACCGTCGCATCAGGTGCCACTGAAATGCCTATGTGAGCAAGCTCGTTAGAGAGTTCGTCTTTTCTCAGATAGTTAATATATTTTTGCATCTGTGCCATGATGTAAAAGTTTAATTACGACAATTAAATAGGTAACAATGTAGATGACACAGACAGGGTTCAATCACAAAGTATTAAACAGAAATAACAAGTAAGTTCCACCAAAGTGTATGATATCTGACAATGGCTTCAAATTAAATTATATGATTTATATTTATAATAGAGTTACAGGTGTCTATTATTAATACTCTAAAGTTAAAGTTTAGACTCAAATGCAAAGTCAGTTACACAACTGGCAATGTTGGTCAAACAGACAAGGTTCAAATACAAGATGTAAAACAGAGGTTCATAAGTAGATATCAACAAGGTGCTTGATATTTAACTAAAGTTTTAAATTGATTGCTATAATTTAATACAAATAGAGGCTGTCTAATAGAATTAAAAGTTTCTATCATTTATGAGGACAAAGTTCAAGTTAATTTTCAAAATGCAAGGTACCTACACACTTTCTATAAAGTTTGTAGTTACCCAGAAAATCTTATTAGGTTTTGTTACACAGAAAAAAATATATTACAGTCCAAATATATATGTGCACATCTGCAAGAAAGACTAGAAACAGGCTAGAAAAGAGGAGAAAAAAGAAAAAAGAAAAAAAACAAAAAAGAAAAAAAGTGGGTATGCCGAATAAAATCAGAAAATCTTACCAAAATCACAGCTGTTTTTTAATTTTGAAATTTGGAATTTTGGGTGTCTTTTCCCACCCCAGGTGTAGGTAGCTGGAAAAAGACAAGAAGATTAATTACGTGTTCAGCTGCTAACACAACCAATTAACGTCTTGGGAAGTCTCAGACGGATTCCCAGGTTGTTTTCATCAGAGTTAGCCTCCTATGCACACACACTAGACTGAGACTACCGCAGAGTAGTACCAGAGTCTTGCCCCACGTTGGGCGCCAATTTGTAACCACTGACCTAGTCAGGTGGATACTCACCGGCTCGCTCAGGGGCTGATGCAGAACTCTTACCCAGGGCGCCTTCTCCACAGAGCTAGAGAGGTGCGTGCACAGAGAAGCTAGGGCTCCAATGAAAACAGCTGGTAGTTTAGGTGTACACACATATATTTGATAGGATAGAACACAGAGTTACACACAGAGAAATATATAGTAGTGAAGTAGGTAGATACAGGTGACAGAAGAATATGTACAGACAAGTAGGTAGACAGACAGGCACAGAATACAGAAGATGTGTAGTGATAAGTAGGTAGACAGACAGGTACAGAATACAGAAGTGTGAGACAGAAAGAACACACACAGCAGGCACAGATAATAAGCAGATGAACACACAATATGCACATGAATTATAGCACTAGCTACACATTTAAGGTACGTGAATTCTAGTACAGGCTACTAAGCGTACTACGTTTACTTCTGGTTGGCACTACAGCTACACATTAACAGGTACACGGCGACAGTGTACTGGCCTTGGGTGATTGCGGGATGGCCTCTAGGATGTTCAGAGTAGACCGTTCGCCGATGTATACGGCTCACAGCAGCCGTTGTACCACGAAGCACGCCGTAGATAAATGTCAGAGAAGAGCGTATTCAGAGGGCACACGAGCTCAGACCAGCGACCCTGTATAAAACAGACCACTCTTAAGCCGTGAATATACATAGAGGCCCGTAATGTGCCCCAATAAATAGAGGAATACGACTTACCAGAATATCTGGAAACGAAGTTTTCACCAAACAATTTTATTACAAGATATAGACACAGAATTGATTTACTCAGAGACAGCTACGAAGATTGATATAGAAGTTCTTTTGAGGATCGGCGCAGGCCTATTTATACCCGAATCCATCGAATATTCGTGAACAATCTCTAAAATTCTGCTAATCATGCAAAAAGCTCATTAGTCCGGTCATAGACAAGCTCACGTCAGCTGACGGGGACCATAGGCTCTAACAGACCCGGTACGACAAATATTTATTATAATTATGACTTGTTCACGAATATGTCACAAATTCTGAGAAAGTAAGTATCATTTATTTATTATTGTTAAATTGTAAATAAAATGATAAATGAGAGCTATAAAAAAATTGGATATATGCTGTAGGACACCAGCGCCATCCACCGGTCGAGTGTGAGAACTAGAACACACCTAATCGAAGATTAGAAGTTTCACTGCCAAACAATTATGCCTAGTTCCCGTGAGACACTCTAGGTGGCTCTGGAACAAAGAAATCTATATTAGAAAACAATAAGCAAAAGTGAAAAATATCACGTTACAAGGTTACAAAGAAAGGTGAACTTCGTTATAAAAAAAGACTTGAGAAAAAAGGGGGAAATGTTTGCTGTAGCGTATTTTTAAGAACGGATACATTATTATAATATTATATTATAAAAGAATATAAGCAACCGAAATTATCGCATTTACTAATATTCCCTCTAACCCCTCCAATTAAGCTAAATTGCTTGCGCTAGGAGTTGGTTCACGTCGGTAGTGTAATGGCCAGGATTCGAACCCGGTACCTCTCACAAGGCCGACTCCTTAACCACTAAGCTACCGACGCATCATTATCATCATTGACGCAGCATGATCATCATCATTTTTTTATAAAACACCCCGTACCGTTCAAAAAGAAGATACGTATCGTTAATTCTTTTATTATTTTTTCTTTTTAAGGGATACCAGGTTTCATAAAGGTACCATAAAAATGTGGCAAAGGGTGCTCGCGCGGTCTGCTGTTTATAGAACTACTTGTCTATTTTATTTTCAAATTATTGTTTATTGATTTTAGTGGATAAGGCATCGATGATCTCATATTGCTTAGGCGAAGTAGAGACTACGAGATGTGATTTTTTTACTGTACGCATTTACAATCAGACCCTTCTTCACAAGCTTAGGCGGTATGCAGATTGGTGCCGTCTCAGTCATATGATTTCTATAGAGAGTGATGGACACATGCGGGTCTATTATGTACTCTTCGTCACATGGACTTACGAATATTTTGAAATCCCATTTCGATATGCGTATCATTCTTTTTTCTTGAAAATGTCATGAATTTTATTTTGTTGTTTAATTTAAGAACAACAGTTGCGACAAAACTAATGATTTTTTTAGTAACTAGTGTGCTAAAAGAACAAATATAATATATTATAAAATAACAGTTTATGCTATGTGTTATAAAATACGTATATAGATATAAGATTATAGTATAGTATATTTAAGATTTTTTGTACATACAGAGATAGGTAGATAGATAGACAACCTGTATTGTACGCCAACATTAGATCACAAGAGATAATACAATAGTATGGATTACAATACAGAGGTACCTACCTACTATACATAAAAACAATTCACACAAGTTAGGCTGTAAGTCACGGTGGCCATACGAACACCTATGGCAGTCGTTACGGGTAGTTGGAGCCCTCAAAATTCTAACAACTGGTCTAGCTGCAATGCTTCGATATCACCTTTCGATTGTACAGGTCAGATGATAGCCGTTTCACGGAAAATATCGAAGTTCAGCCAAATCCGCAGTTAGCGGCTATGCCTCCTTGTCTTCTATACTCACGGTACAGAATCTCTCTGTGTTTACAGGGTCGGCAGCACGAATGTGACTCCCTTGGTGTTGCTCACGTTCGTAGGCATGGTAACCGCTTCCCCTTTTTTTTACGTGCAGGAAATCCCCACGGATACCCACCCCTCCGGAGCCGGAGGGGGAGGTTATGTCGAACTCGAACCGACTAAACCGCACGCCGTCTCTGGGTCGTAGTGCTAGGCCGAAGGTGAGGTTGTCATGCGACATATCTCTCGCACCCCGGCTGACCCAGGGCCATCCCTCTCGATGGAGTACGGACGGAAGTAACCACTTCCCATTAGGTGGATCGTGCGCTTGTCTGTCATCTCAGTGGTATAAAAAAAAGTGAACCCCAGACTCCAAATTCAAAAGCTTCGGAGGCGACTGCATATGCGAATGCATACAATTTTTTGCACTGTCTAATTTCGCTCCCGTGATGTAGCAGTCGAATGCTCAACCTTAACCTAGCTGAAACCAGTCTTGGATAGCTGAAATTATCTTTCAGCTTTCCAGGACTAAAGCCTAATAACTTATATGCCAGATCTAACCGTTGACTTGAAGAAGAAGTTATCCAGGAAAGGTCCAGGCAGCCCGAGCATTCCCAGTCTTTCATCGCAAAGGTTTAAGTTAGGTCCTGATTATTTTTCGATTACAATAAACTACCACTAAAGAAAATTATCAATTGCCACCTCCAATCCATTAGTAAATCCACAAACTTCCATCAATACAATGTTGGATCGCAATCTGTCTCCGGCATGCCTCCAATACTCAACAAGCGGCGCGCTCCAGATAGCTCACATTCCTAATGCAACCAACTTTGGTGCAGAACATTGATAATTTACCAGCCAACATGTGGGTGCAGTGACAGGGAATGGAGTTGAGTTCGGTTGGTAACGGCTTTCTGAGTGAATTTTCAATGTTTTGGTACAGTAGGTTGCAGAAGTTCGTATACAATTTGTAACTAAATTTGTGTGATGCCACACGCCATCCAGCAAGTAATTAATACATAACCACTACTGATATAAAAAAGATAACTCTTATCTTTTATACAGGACAAGCTATTGTCCGCGGCTCCGCCCGCGTGGATGTCGGTTATCGCTTAGTGTTCCGTCAACATAGTAGCTTTATGCATGCAAATTCTCAGCCCGATCGGTTTAAAATTGACAAAGTTTCATACAAACTTTCATCCCCTATTTTATCCCCTTGGGGGTAGAATTAAACAAAATCCTTTCTTAGCGGATGCCTACGTCATAACATCTACCTGCATGCCAAATTCCAGCCCGATCCGTCCAGTGGTTTGGGCTGTGCGTTGATAGATCACTATGTCAGTCAGTCACCTTTGAGTTAAAAATATTTAGATACGTCGATTTCACTCCATCGCGCCTGACGATAAACTGAAAACAAAGTCTCTGGTGAGGGAGTCACTATAACAGACACCTACAATATTTCAATGGTGGTTTGGGGATCAGCTTGATGGACTATCAGATGTTTTTTCACGCCTCGCTTAAAGGACCGGAGCCTATAGGAAGAAGAAAAACGTGCGCTGGTAAGAACTGTAACTGTTAATACACACACCGGCAGAATTAGCGGAACACAAAATTATGGTCTGGGGAGGGATATGTTTAGGAGCTCGCACAGAGTTAGTGGTAGTCAACGGCGGAAATCTGACTGCTGATCGGTATATCAGGGAGATTTTAGAGGAACATGTTGTGCCATTTCCCGGTCCCCGGATATGAATCCGATTGAACACGTTTGGGACTTGCTAAAGAGGAGTGTCAAATCAAGAATGCCACCTCCTAACAATCTGGGCGACCTGTGAAATACATTAGTTGAAGAATCGCAGAGGTTGCCCCAAGAAGTCATTGACAACATCATTCGTAGCATGCCCAGACGGATGGAAAGCCTAATTAGGGCACGAGGGGGAAACACTCGTTTTTAAACATGTTGTTGTTGTTTCATGTTTAATTATTATTTGTTTAAAAATGAAGCTAACTCTCCTTTTTTTGTGTTCCGCTAATTCTGCCGGTGTGTGTAAAAACATTGCTTTCTTTCTTTCTTTGTCACAGAGGTAGCGTCATCTATTTTTCATTGTAATAAATTATAATTAGGTGCTTCAAGGACAATAGCTCATAGATCTTAAGCTGTTTACGTATTTCAGCAGCCAACTGTACACTAGTGAGATTGGGTTCATGAGTAAAGTATGAGGCCGATGCAGTAGTGGTTTACAATAGTGTCGTAAAAATGGTCAGTTTCGATTCTGTAGGGTGATTTTAGTAGAAATATCTGAGGTTCATTTACTTCAAGAATTTTCGCGATTGATGATTGATTTATCTTATCTAGTTCAAATTCAAATTCAATTTCAAAAAATCATTTATTCTATAAAATTATAAATTTGTTTGGAATCGTCATTCATTGTCTCTGCTAAACCGTAATATGCCTAGAAACTATCGCTAGGTAGGCCTGCCAGACTAGACTAGGCGCGTAACAATGTTTAGGTTCTACACAACAATTCTGCCTTTTTTCCAATGGATCACAAGGAGCATGATAAACTAGATCGAGGTAAAGTTATGTACCTACCGCTGGCTGCCCTTTTTAAAATTTTCATCCTTCGGCACTGCCCGGTGGCATATAGCTAGTAGCTGCTGTATTTAGTTTTGATATTATAGTTCATCTTTAAATTAATTACAGTGCTATAAAATAATAATGCAAACTGATATTTTCTAAAGTTTTAGCAAATATCACCAATTGAAATAAAACCACTTTTAACGGATTCTATTGCGATTTATTTGTTATTGTTTACTTTTAGACCGACGTTTCAGTGAGCTCAGTCTGCGTAAATAGTAACATCAACAATTCATCATGATACTTTGAGATAACTTACACTTTAAACTATATGACAACTACCATCCTTAGTCAAGCTTTGAAAAGTGGCCGAAACTTCGGTCTAAAAGTAACAATAACAAATAAATCGAGATAGAATCCATTAAAAAGTGGTTCTGTAACAATATTGCAAACGGTTAAAACATTAAACATTCTATTCACACATCTAATTAGTCTTGTTTAGTCTCTATCATTGCCCAATGAAGTCGGTAAGGTTCGACCCAAAAAAAACTTTATAAATCTGTACTGAAGTAACCCAGGCACGCGTCGTTCGATACCCGGGCCCCTAACTCGACAGGGGATGGACAAACCCTTGAAAGGGTTTAAACAATAACTTGATAGATTAACTGAGTACCCTTTGTTCAACTTCCAAGATTATTCTCTTCACCATTTTAGGGTTTATTTAGTAATAAACAGACAAACCTTTTAGTTTTGAAAACAAATGCTACATTTAAAACATAACGACAATCATTTCACAACTAAAAAACATGGTAATAACATTGTTAACTCTGATGCAAGGTCATTCGAGGTTCCTATAATTGGGGGTTATAAAAAATAATCACAAAGGCTTCGCTTCGCTACGGTCCCGCCATAACCTTCTAACCTATCTTTCTATTGTGAATTAAGCCGAGGTATTCACGGACTTTTGTTCTAAAATTAATTATACAGTTATAAGTAATTAATTACACAGTTAACAAGATCCACACTACGCAGTTAAACAAACAGGGGCTTAATGCTTTTTGTGTATATGTTCGTTCATTTACTGCGAATAATTAATTTTCAATTTATTATTTTGATAGAATCAAAATCAGAATTTTGATATCGTTACAAACAACACAATATTATAATGTAACATTATAATATTGTGGATATTATAGTTCATCTTTAAATTAATTACAGTGCTATAAAATAATAATGCAAACTGATATTTTCTAAAGTTTTAGCAAATATCACCAATTGAAATAAAACCACTTTTAACGGATTCTATTGCGATTTATTTGTTATTGTTTACTTTTAGACCGACGTTTCAGTGAGCTCAGTCTGCGTAAATAGTAACATCAACAATTCATCATGATACTTTGAGATAACTTACACTTTAAACTATATGACAACTACCATCCTTAGTCAAGCTTTGAAAAGTGGCCGAAACTTCGGTCTAAAAGTAACAATAACAAATAAATCGAGATAGAATCCATTAAAAAGTGGTTCTGTAACAATATTGCAAACGGTTAAACATTAAACATTCTATTCACACATCTAATTAGTCTTGTTTAGTCTCTATCGTTACATTATAATATTGTACATAATATTATAATTTTACAAGGTTACAAACAACACAATACTGAGATGTTTGGTAATTCAAAAGTGAATAAAATACAGTTTACTATTTAAGTAAGTATAATAGAAATTTAATCAATATGAAATTATTCGTCCCTTATGCTGCCCATAGTATTATCTGTCGTAGGTGTTATATTATCTGTGGCTGCAACCGGGAGTATGTAGTTATATTGTATTAATATGGATAGATAGACCCTTTACCTAAAGAAACATTTTTCGTACCCATTTATATATTTTGTGTTTTGCAAGTTAATTAATGCAAATTATGAATTATTGCGGCAATTACCGCAACATCTGAATGTTAGTTACGGGGATGTAGAAATTGTCCAGTAACTTGACCATCAGTGATTGGCATGGTGAATTTTCCATAATAATTAGTTGCTGAGAAACACTCATGCATCACACCGAAATACACATATAGTGTATTTCGGTGTGATGCATGAGCGAATATAGGTGCTCTGTATCAAATTTCATCGGGATGTCTTCCAAAATTACAAACTTTCATCCCCTATTCTCCCCCCTTAACCCGTTTTTCGCGATAAAAGGGAGCCTATGTCCGTTCCTAAGCTTTAATCCATCCTGTACCAAGTATCTGCCCTTTGAGCGTGTATTATTTTTGTATTCAAATAATTTATGGAAATATGCTGGCCGGATTTGTTGATGTTGATGATCACTGCTCCGCTCTCTTCGGTAGTAGCGTGATGATTTATAGATTATGTGTTATTCTGATGTATAAGCTATATTATTGTGAAGTTTCATTAAAATCCATTCAGTAGTTTTACGTGAAAGAATAACAAGCATCCATACATCCATTCCATTCATCCATACTCAGAAACTGTCACGTTTAGAATATAAGTAGGATATCGAGAATGAGTGGGTGCATGAAGAACCTTCCACCGCACGAATTCGACGATGTGACGGCGTGCGTGCACTACTGATGCAGTCAGTCTGTGATCACGGCTGGTTAATCTGGTTGAAACTTCAAGCAATTCCACAGCATGTTAAAACCTATACAATGATCATACAATGATATGTATAAAATGTATGTATTTACAAAAAAGTATCTAAGTATGTTTATCCGCATTCTAGATTCCATTACACAAGCTAGTTAAGCTATACTTACCATGGATCTAGATAGAGCAGTGTGAAATGTTGTGGAATGATCGTGTTAATTTCCATTAACATTATTGTTGGTTTCATATTAGGTCCTTACGTATGAAATTAGCGTTTTGTCGTACTGATCAATTTGATCTGAAATATCTCCTCTTTGGTTAAGAATTCCAAATTCAAATGAATAAATTCATTTAGCTGTTTTTTTTTTCTTTGGAATACAGTCATTCATTTGTTATTTTCCTCATTATTTTTTCTTTGGCGTCGCTTATTACCGCACAATGGAAAACATGAAATATCGGTATATTTACGAGTACGAGTTCTACCGTGGCACCAGTGTTGCAGAATCAGATCGAAGAATTAATGATGTGTACGGCGCTGGTGTCGCTAAAGACAGCATGGTACGTTTTTGGTTTCAACGTTTTCGTTCTGGAAATTTCGACCCTAAAAACCAACCCCGTGGACGGCCGGAGATCAAAGTGAAAAACGAAGAATTAAAGGCTATTGTGGAAGCGGATCCATCACAAAGCACTTCAGAGATAGCAGCAGGCTTCGGGGTAAGTGTTAAAACTGTATTAATCCACTTGAAGCAAATCGGGAAAGTAAAAAAACTCGAACGATGGGTACCTCATGAATTGAGTGAATCGAACTTGCAAGTAAACACGGGTCGCCTGCTGTGTTACTTTGCTCAACCGACACAATAATAAAGGGATTTTAAATCAAATCATTGCTTGCAACGGTGCATACTTTGATAAATAAATATATTTTATAAAAATAAAAATCGACTTTTTATTCTTCCCGTACAAAGCGCCAATTTCATAAGTAAGGACCTAATATATCCTATATTATACAACTCTACACATCTCTGCACATATAAATAAAATTGGAGTGTCTGTTTGTAGTATAGAAATAATCGTTTTTAATATAATATAATACGGTATGAATATAATACGGTACATACACCAAAATAACATTTTTTTACAATTTTTGTCTGTCTGTCTGTCTTTTTGTCCGGCTAATCTTTGAAATGGCTGGACCGATTTTGACGGGCCTTTCATTGGCAGATAGCTGATGTAATAAGGAGTAAATTAGGCTACTTTTATTTTTGAAAAAATAGAGTTGACTTTAACACTAAGCGATAACCGACATCCATGCGGGCGGAGCCGCGGGCAACAGCTAGTATACGTAAATAGTTGGTAAGTTTGGATGGATGGATGGATGCTTGTTACTCTTTCACGTGAAAAACTACTGAATGTATTTTAATGAAATTTTACAATAATATAGCTTATACATTAGAATAACACTTAGACTACAATTTATAATGATAACCGACATTATTGCGATACCCGCCAGCGCAAAAAATAACTACCGTGAAAAAATGTTCACCTTTATTTGTTTATTATCAAAATGAAATTAAACTTCTTTATAGTATAAAAAACAAAAGATCAAGACTGTTCAGTCGTAGTATGACAGGAATACTAGATTAATCGAAGCAGCGCCATTCTCAGTTTTCATGATTTTCTTGCGATACCAAATATAATTAGGCAAATATGTATATTTATACTGTAGGTACACATACTAATTAATCATGTATGTTCTTAATTAACAATAAACCAAATATGTAAGCCAATAATTAACAATTATTGGCTTATTATAACTAATTAGCCATATCTCTTTTATTTATTACACAGAGCTCTCGTCAAACATTGTTAGAGAAATTAGTATTTGATTAATCTATTATGTTTCGAATTTCGGTATTAATCTTCATAATATGTGGTGGTGATATTTCATAAAAGTAGGTATTTTATTATAAGTAAGCTAATGGCAAAGTCTCAGGAAAGACGGTCGGACGGTTAACAATTTTGGCAATCAGCTTGACGGCCTCATCAAAAGACGATTATCGTCGCAGTACGGTCCCACTACAGCTTTGACCACAATCCCCCTGCCCGGCTATGCACTTGCTGACCCCTGAATGCAATCCAATCGAGATTGGATTACTACGGAGGGTTTTTTGCAATCGTGCACGGTGATACCCACCCGGCCAAAATTTGTGACAAATGAATAAACACATGGGTGTTTGGTTCTATTTAGTGATTATTGAAATGGGGTAGTTACTGTTTGAAAATGTGCTATGAAACTTCTACCACCAGTAAATAAGCAAGCAAGTAAAGATATGCAAGCTGTTGCTCTAGTTGCCACAACTCAAGGGAACTAATTCCCGGGATAAAATAATCCTATGATCATTTCAGACTGTAATCAAACCCTATAAAAAAAAATCAGCGAAATCCAGATGGCCACTATTATATACATGTGCCATGTTAACAATGGTGGCACTCAGATGCTTTTTCACACCCCGCTTAAAGGACCCGGGACTGTAGGAAGAGGGAAACATGTGAGCTGGCAAGGTATTCTAGGTCTTAATGGTGCGACAAAGGAAAGAGTCACCGAACCGCTTGGTTCTTGAAGGAATGTCCTGCACCGTATGCGGGTGACATCTAAGTTCTGCACGTGTCTTCCTGTATAGGAAAGGAGAGGGTGGGACTAATTGGAATAGCTTATCAGAACATTCACCATGGTAGAGACGGTAAAATACTGCCAAGGAAGCAACACCTCTACGCATCTGCTGAGACTCGAGGGTACTCGTGACCTCAGGTTTTCCGATAATGCGGACCGCACGTCGCTGCAACCTGTCGAGAGCATCTAATAAGTACTTTGCGGATCCATCCCAGAGATGCGAGCAGTATTCCACGCAGGAACGAATTTGTGTCTTGTATAGAAGACACCGTTGCTCCGGCGTGAAAATCCACCTCACTCTATTCAGGACTCCGAGTTTACGCGAGGCTGTTTTGATGAGACTCTCGATGTAGTTTTTGTTATTCAGTTTGCAGCGAATATCCATACCGAGGATATTGAGGTTGTCCTGCAGTGGCAGTGGAGTGCTCTGAAGAGTGGGAAGGGGAAGAAAAGAAGATACCTTTGCCGTAAACGCACGTGCCTGCGTCTTCTTGGCATTGAACTCGACCAAGTTCTCAGAGCCCCATTGGGAAATGTGGAGGTGACGGCTATGGGTCGATAATTGTGTACATTTGCCTCTTTTCTAACGAAAGCACTGTACCAGAGCTGTAGGACAGCCGGAACAGCCGCGCATGCATTGGAGAAAACTCGTCTGCACATTTTTGTAGAACCACGTCGGTCGAGAATACCGTCCGGACCACTGGCTTTCCGGACATCGAGTGACTGCAGTACTGCTCGGACATCGCGTTGCCTGATACGAATATCAGGCATTGCATGGTCACTGATGGGCAGTGTCGGCGGCTCCATACCACAATCATCGACTCGGGAGTTGGCCGCAAAGAGATTAACCGGCAAATTTGCTTGCTCTTGCGGCTCATGGGCCAGGGATCCATCGGGACTGCGCAGCGGGGGCAGCGAAGGCTGGCAGAAGTTGGCTTGTACGGCTTTGGCCAGTCGCCAGTAGCAACGGCTGCCCGTGGGATGCGCCACTAGCTACTGACCAAGCTACGCTATGCGCTGGGCATCCGCTCTGCGGTAAGCTCTCTTGCAGACCTTGGTGGCTCTGCTATACGCCGCCTTGAAGTGGCCCACGCTGGGATCGCTCGTAGCGCGCGTGCCTACCCGGCGTGGTACGCAGACCGTTTATGATTAACAGCACTCGCGCCCGAACCATGGACACACTCCGCGGATACAAGCGACATCAGTGTAGGGGATATAGTAATCCATGCCTAGACTGATCTTGCCAGCGACAGCAGTTGCGCTCTCAGAAGGGTTCTTACCCTCAAAGCAGCGCTCAACCCACGGGATGGACGCAAAGTAGTCACGCAGACCATCCCAGTCAGCTGACGAGTAGTGCCAGAGACGCCGCTTCCCTTACACGGGTCGTGGGGGCGCTATAATGGGCACCTCGAAACGGACCAGACAATGGTCGTATTCACCCACGGAGGACAGAATATGATGGATTCACCTAAAGCAGCGCTCACCGAAACACTGTACTGGTCAGGGTGACTCGTCAGCAGAAGGTCTAGCAGAGAGAGCTCATGGTCCGACCTTTTTGGTATCCTAGTGACCTCGTGTACCAATCGGGTCAGGCCATGCGCCAGAGCAAATGCATCGGTGGCTCTTCCCGCGGGGTTGTTTTGGCGGAGCCCAACCAGATTTCGTGGTGGGCGTTAAAAACCCCCAAAAAAACAGTTCCCGCGCACACAACCGCTCCTGCGCATCATCTGCCGCCTGACTCAGGTATTCAAAGAGTCGAGATGTCTCGACATCTCCTGTATGGAAGCGGTAGAGGCACACATAGATCTGAATCGTAGAACCATGGTCTATGTGTAACCAAAGGGTGGAAAAGGATGTGTCCTCTGGGCAGCGCAATCGGCGACAACAAACATCCGCCCTAACAAACACACCCCGGCTTTTGCGCGGAAATTCTCCTCAAGGACATTGCCGGAGTAGAGCAAGTAGGTCGTGTCATCAGGGCGGCATATTTGTGTCTCCGTAAGAAGCAGCATTGCTAGTTTCGCCGTCTCCAGGTGTTGGTGGACGGCGTTGAGGTTTATATGGAGTTCTCAGATATTCGTGGACTCCGCCTCAAATAGCGAGCCCGAGGGAGAGTTTTTTGACGCTGTGTAGACCAATATACTGTTATTGTGCGCTGCCATGAGGATGAAGGGAGGGAAGGCGTGAAAAAAGAGGCGATTGTTGTCGCAGCACCGTGTGACAAAGCGTGGGATATTGGTTTTATCTATGAATGTGAGGTATGGCGAGTGCCGACGCGCCGAACGGAAGGGCCCCCGTACCCCTCCGAGTATGATCGCCGGGCTCCCTCGTCCGGTCACCAACCGGCACGACGAACCATATCGCGATTATGCGCGACCTGGTGGGGCAGCCTCCCAGGGTGGTTAATCCCGGTTGGGCCCCTGTACTATGTCGCGGGCGGCCAGTGGCACTACTGTTTCTACAGGTTTCCCTGCTTGGCATGACGCCCCGCGTCACCCCCCATTAGACTACGCCAAGACCCACCGGTCCCGCTTGTGCTGCGACCACGATCCCTCCTGCCCGGATATGCACTTGCTGACCCCTGAACGCAATCCAACCGAGATTGGATTACTATGGAGGGTTTTTCGCAAAAGTGCACGGTGGTACGCACCTGGTCGAAATTTGTGCTATCAAATTTCTACCACCTATAGTGTTTAAAGTGTGTTGTTTATACTTCGGGGTAAACATTGACTGATGTTCAATTAGAAGCTAAATTATATTACTTATTGCTATGGTTGTTCAAGTAATGCATACCTGCCCCTGATATGCAGCAATTATTTTTGTAAAGGTGCCCACTCACTAACAGTCCGCCTGCAGTCCGCCTGCAGTTCCTGATCTGTCCGGCGGCCTGCAGTCCTAAGCCGATAGCGCCCACACACTAAAGCGATTTTGGCCTGCCGGCAATTCCCTGTTGTCAGTTTTGCGACCACACACTAGCAGTTGTGAGTCGTCAGTTTTACGTCGTACGATCGCCTGCCGGTAATGGTATGATATCAGTTACATAGAGACTACGAAACAGTGCAAGCGATTTTCGACCTTATTGACATTTTCTTAATTACATGTTTTTTCGCATAAATAAATGCTGCTGATCACGAATATAAGAAAAGAAACTAGATTTGTTGTGATGTCAATAAGGTTGAAAATAGCTTGCACTACGTTATTCTTATATAAGTACGTGCTAATCATTGTGAGAAATAGGTGTTAGCTATTTTGAATCTTATGGACTATGTGCATAAGAAATATAGACGATTATGTTCAAAAAATGAATAAAATGTTATAAAAAAATTGTGATGTAGGTACATGTCATCATAATGTTATTAGTTATTACTTCAGACAAAATAATAAAATTAATTCACTGTTTTATTCTAAGTTTATTACGTAAAAAAGCTGACACGAAACGTCGATCGACAGGCCGCCGGCCGACGTGTGCTCGTTCGCCCTGACGGCCTAGGACTGTCCGGCTTAGAACTGTCCGGAATCGTTCGGCGGCCACACACTATCGGATCATAGTAGTCGTCAGTCCCAAAATCGTTAACGAAACTGTTAGTGTGTGGGTTATTGCGATTAACTGACAGATTTATATCGTCCGGTAAACTGTTAGTGAGTGGGCGCCTTTAGAGATATTTAAAAAAAATCTCCGGTTATGTGTTTGAATCATCGGAAAGCTGTTAAAACATTTTATTATATGAAATCCGGCCGAATCCGTTGAATTATCCGGTCATATTATATTAGCGAAATTGAGCACATTTTTTCGGAATTTTTGTTTATTTGTCCGTAATATACGCAAAAACCTCTGAATGAATGTTGAAATGTTATTTGGAAAAGGCTTAGTCAGATTTAAAATTCAAGTTTTTTTGATCGTATTCAGTTGAGCAAATGTGGGCAAAAGACGCAATAACCGACATAAATTATCTAAATAAGATTTGTATGAAAATACATTGAAGAACTAACTTAAATGGGCAATTCTTAACGTACATTTGAAGACAAACTTTTCTATCTGTGGATTAGGAATAAGCATTTAAATGTGATAAGTAAAGCTCTCGTAAGGCAGTGTTCGGTGCGCCCGGGCGTTCGGTGAAAAGATCAACTGCATAATCAATGTTTGAATGAGTGTTTTCCACTTTTCTGAAGCTGCCGAACATCAAGATAGAGAGCGATTATCTATGGCGTTCATGGATCGATTTTTGAATACGGCAGTTTGATAAAAGGTGAATATAGTCGAACCAACAATTCCGTGAATTGAAGAATGGCGCCACTGTGCCTTCAAGATTAGTGCTTGAATTGCTTTTATGTGCAATAGAACAGTTTGCATTTGATAGTACCAACCGTAGTACCGATTTAGCCATTTCAGGGAATTGTTGCTACATCTATAGACTCATCTTTAGGATTATTTGACAGGGATAACATAGTCAATAAATAATAATATACAAATATTGACAGAATCACAATGATTGCGATTTGCTTATTTGATTTGCAGGACACGTGAGATTTTTAATATAAGAAAACGTAATATTCACATTGTTTGTGATAAATATTTCAACAAGTTTACTCAAAGTATTGATCTCTAGATCCAAAATTCGAAGTCCATATAATGAAAAAAAGTTAAGTTCACTAACTCACTGTCTGTTCGTAACTGAATACTAACGGACGAACGAAACAAAGATTATAAGGGTTCTGCCTTACTATGGTATAATAATATGGTGTAGTAGGTACGTTCAACGAACTGAATGTTTATTGAAGTACCTCTAAGTTGGTAATGGACGTAATCCTCACGGACCAGTCATACTGTGAAAGTATAACCTCACTGTAGCAGATTGCAATCAAATTAAGTTTATGTTATATGTAGGCGCGTGAAGGCGAACTATTATTCCAGAAGCGGTGAGCCTAGGAAATACTTGAAGTAAAGTGAAGTGCGATGCTCAAGACAGTGCCAGTTGGCACTGTGGACGCTCTCTACCCCGTCTAGGGTCACAGAACTTTGAGTCAAGTAAAGTCATGTGTACGTTAGAAAGTTAGCTTGTGATCTTTTCATAATCATCTTATCGATTTTTTTTCGAACGTAAATTTGAAATGTAATTAGATAGGATTTTTTTTTGAATCGGTCCTCCATCGTCACCTCAAAGACGGATATAAGGAGAAATTTGGATTAGTTCGGGCGTGTTCTGGTAGCTCAGTGGTCAGAGCAGACCCCCTGTAAGGGAAAGGTTGTGGGTTCGAGTCCCGCCTGGACCGATTAAATTTTTCATCTAAATTGATACGCCTTAACCGTTTGAAAAGGACCGACTATAGATAGAGTTTGGTTACGAGTCGCCTCCAAAAGCACAAAACAAAGTTATTTTTTTGCAACATCACTCTAATGAACAGTAAACCTAACCGACTACATTATCTATCGCGGCTTCTCCCATTTAGTATTCAGTTCGAAGGCGGTTGGACAAAAAAAGTTTCCACAATGAAAGGGACTTCCAAAGAAAGGGTTTAAAAGAAAAACAAACTTGTTTGAAGAGGCGATTGTCTTAGATAATAATTGGATTAAAATGATTTCGAAGAACAAATTGCTGTATTGTTTTCAAGCAAAGTTTTTGGAGATTTTGTTGTAGAATTAATTTACTGACTTCGTGGTCAATTTAGCCTACTGTCAACTCAGCCCGCGGATTCAGTTGATTTTAAGGGTTTACAGAAGTCAAGTGGTCAACGGAGCTCGCCGGCTGAGTTACTAAATAGTGGGTCGAGTCACAGTAAATAGTGGGTCTACTTGAACCTGCGGGCTGAGTTAATTGTGACTTCAGTTGACCCTGACGCGAAATTACTGTTTAGTGTATCATCTATAAGTGTATATAGTATAGTGCGTCGGTAGCTTAGTGGTTAAGGAGTCGGCCTCACGATCGAGAGGTCCCGGGTTCGAATCCTGGCCATTACACTACCGACGTGAACCCACTCCTAGCACAAGCAATTTAGCTTAGTTGGAGGGGTTAAAGGGATTATTAGTAATTTCGATAATTTTGGTTGCTAATAATCTATAAAAAAAGGGTAATAATTTTTACATTGATGTCAAAAAATCAATCAAAGAATCAATTTCGTTTATTCAGTTAAGGCACATAAAGAGCACATATGAACGTCAAAATTGTACAGTCATATCAAGAAATTATTAATATAGTACTTACATATTAAATAAAGTAAATAAATCATTTGAAAATGATTCTTTCGTTGGTTCGGTAAGTTGGTTCTACAGTGAAGAGACCAGCAAGAAACTCAGTGAACAATATTCTCGTTTCTTTTTTTAAAACAATTTTATTTAAAGAAAAAAAGATTTATATTGTGCAAGCAAGCAAAAAGATTAGGGTGACCATGCATTTTTATCATTGAGGTATTCGTTTACTTTGTCGTATCCTTTTTTCATTAAACACTTTTTTACTTCTATTTTAAACTTATTTAGTGGCATGTCAACTAGATCTTGAGGAATTTTATTAAACATTTTAATACTGTTACCCACAAACGAATTACCAACCTTATGAAGTCTGAGTTGAGAATGCTAATCTCCCCCTATGTATTTGTCCGTTTATTTCATCTAAAAATACTATTAATTGGAATCAACTGAATGATTCTCAATGGTGTAAATAGATACCTGCTATACAAAGTCGACACGTATGGGTGATGGGATCCGTTAGGGTCAAGTGTCGAATAATTGAAGCAGCAGCCGATAGCCATTGCAACTCCATTAGTACAGAGCCATGGTTTTAGAGAGGCTGGATGTGACCAGTAAGGACAATATTTTTCTGATAGATTCGCTGTCTACCTTCTGATGATTGGCGTGGTTAACAAATGTCTGGCAATGTTGCTTCCATCACGCATCGATACGAGATGGAGAACACAAATAACATTGACTTGACGTAGCGTAGACGCGGTAGCCTAGTGGTATGGGTGATGGACTACTGAGACGAGGTCTCGGGTTCGATCCCAGGTCTTACCATGGCGCACATTAATGACTTTTCGATGCTTTTCGAAGTTATGTGTGTATTTATCGCAGGTTTATAAGTGCCCGGTTAATGGCAATAGGCTCGCCACCTATTACATTGGGACCTAAACATAAACTGGCGAAATGTGGATGCTAGCACCTCTGCCTACCCCTTCGGGGATAAAAGCGTGGGTTTATGTTATGTTGACGTCATAAGTGATACTGTGTGCAAAGATTCACACCTATCAAGGATGTTTAGGAGAAAATGGATGCTAGATTCCGAGGTTGAAATATTTCTCTTGTATTGATAATCCGTAATAATTTGATCCAGAAAATGATTCTAACCGCACCGGTAGCTTAGTGGTTAAGGAGTCGGCCTTACGATCGAGAGGTCCCGGGTTCGAATCCTGGCCATTACATTACCGATGTAAACCCACTTCTAGCACAAGCAATTTAGCTTAGTTGGAGGGGTTAGATTAGAGGGAATATTAGCAATTTCGATGATTTCAGTTGCTAATATTCTTTTATAAAAAAAGAAAAAAAAGAGCGTAAACATTCACCTAAACTAATGCTATTGAAGTTTACTAAAACCACTCCGGTTAAGCCAAAGGGGTTAATCGTCGGATAAACCCAGGAAGGAAACTTCTGATAACCCACCTGACCTTATTCATTTGAACCCCATCTAGTAACGATAAATCTACGACAGTCACTTCCGTCCTGTTCACGCCAATTAATCGGGAGGACGAGTCGATGAAATAACTGAATTATATCAACGTTCAGCACGAATTACAGTTCAATATACTTTTTAAAATTACGTGCCAAAACATTTTCGTCTTTGTTCGCTTTTATGTAGTTGTTGATATATTGATTTACAGCAAATTGAAAGCTGAATAGATTGATTATAAGAATATGTCTTTTTTTATTTTTGAAGTGAAAACTTCTTTAGCGTCGTTTGGATGGGTAAAAATTGTTAAACTCGCGCGTCAGGATCACTTGACCTTTGAACCGTAACCGACGACTGATGTCATACAACATTAGCAGACTGTTTATTTTGCAAGATACGACAAGAAGCTTCATAGTTTAGCGGTGAACGTTTCGACTGTAAGTACTTATGGTTTCAGATAGTACCGGGTTCGAATCTGGGCTTCTGACACTTTTTGTGATTATTTTTCTTTTTTTAATTTATTACTTCTTGTGATTATTTTTTCTGTTTGTAATTTATTTCTGCGTGTAATTTATTAATTTCTTCTGACCGAAAATTAGCAGAAAATTAGTGATAGGTTCTATGATTGGCGCTATATTATAGGTATGGTATGGTATGGTATGTTCTTTTTATCTTCTTCTCTGTAAATAACGAAGAAAGAAAGAAAGAAAAAGTTTTCACTTCTGCCGGCACTCCCGGAGTGCAACCCGTGTTTTTATTTTTTATACATCTGAGCTGGCAGACAGGCACACGGCCCACCTGATGGTAAGTGGTTGCCGTAGCCTATGGACGTATGCAACACCAGGGGAGTCACACTCGTGCTGCCGACCCCGTTAACGCAGATAGTTTCTGTGCCGTCAGTGTAGTAGACAAAGCGGGAAAAGCCTTTGGTCTTCCCACTGACAGCACAAAACCTCTCCTTAAAGAGTTGGTATTTGTTTAAAAAATTGTTAGCAGCAGCATAAAGTTACGAGTAAGAATTGTATTATCACTTGATTTTACATATTAACAACAATTTTCACTATTCTCATGATATAATTACCACAGATCTTATACTCCAGCATCTGTAGACCCAAGATGGCATGCGGTTTTTGTCGGTCAGAGTTTCCCGCCGGGCAACGAACATTTCCGTACATGGGTAGGTACATACTGAGCAGTCCTTTTGATCTGGACCTTGCTTGTTTGCCGTTTCGAAATCGTATAACTTCGTTTTATGTGCTACTGGAAATAATATTATCATCGTTATGTTAGCAATGGTCTCAGTCGCATACGAGATTTTCACTTCAGAGCCCGCCGGTGATGTTTTCCTAATTTTGACTGTTATTATGGGTGAGACTGTCTGTTTATCCAATCCAGGATAGTCCGCGTCAAAGCATTCGTCGAACGGCAGGTGTATCAGTTAGCATGTGACATTGGCCCTGGTTCGAAAGATGTTTATAGGACTCCATATATACTAGGAGTACTACATATTTGGCATATCTCTAGAATTCAATTTCTGTACTTATGCTAGTAAAAATATTCCACAACAATTCTACAATAGTAAGCATAATTTCATATCTTGTTTACTTTTTGCGACAAAACACTGGTTCACTCGTACAACACATTCGAAACAATAACTTACTACGACAAACCATTGAAGATATCACCAAAGAAATAAATTTAAACAGAATGGTTGGTCTTGCCTCACATATCGTGTCTATACCAACATTTAAGCTTTCAAGACCCCCATCAAAATAATGAATTGAACAGATAAAGTTGGTATATTGGGAGATGAAACTTATTAAGAAACCTAATGGATGGCAGTGTCTAGTAACTAATAAATGCATATAATTAGGGCGCAGGAAGACCATATGAAAATTGTGGCACTCCGAGAAGGCTTACAGAAGTATAATAAGTTGACTGAAAACCTTCTTTACCTCAGCATTATATCTGAGTAAGCTTATGCTAGTCTGTATTAAAAGATACCAAATAATAGTTTGCAATTCCTTACTGTTGAAAAGAGGGCCTTCGATGTAATCTTTATGTATTTCTGCATATACACGTATCGCTGTAAAAGGTCCTTTCTATTCACCGCCATGTTTCGCTTCGTGAACTGTCGAGATAATACCTAGCTTGGCGCTCACGGCGATAATATCTCTTTGAGTGTTTAGCGCGCCTTATTTATGGGGAAACGTGAGCTTGCACCGTTTTATAGCCTTCGATAAGTGCAGGTTGTCCGTACACTTTTTGAAGATGATAAGTGAATTTTCTATGAAAATAATTTTAAAACGTATTACATAACGCTTTTTATACCCGAAATATGCATAACTTCTTTTAAAACGCGATTATACACACGTGTCTTTCCGTAAATATTGTAATTATTTGACATAAGAATGCCTGTGAATGGCTTTAGCATCCTTTAGCGCCAATATAATTGAGTAATACAACAATAGCTTAGTTGAATGTAGCGATTGAATAAAATGATAACTCAATTTCATTTTTGTTTTGACATTAAATTAATAATTTTATCAGTGTAATACCTTATAATGAAAATGAACTGAAATTTGATTTGTGTGAAAATAGTTATTTAAAATAAATTAAAAACAAATTGTAAAATACGATGCTAAATTATTACATTTTAATATTTGGGTGAATTTCAACAAATGCCATTTTTTTATCACATCGGTGAACTTTTTCATTTATATGCTTTTTGAATATTTTTCAGGTTTTATGTAATCTTTATAATATAAAATATCCCCAAATTTAATATCATCAACGTATCATTTAAGATTAAGGAGAAAATTCAGTTTGAATTTTGGTTTCCACCGACATGACAAAACGGCACCGATTATTTTTTCTGTACACCGATATGATAAGTTTATCCACCGAAATGATATGCATATCCAGCGATGTGATAATATATCCAGCGAAATGATAATCTATCCACCTTTGAACGTCAAGGAAATAGTTAGAAGGTACCTCATTTTTACAAGAGTGACTTAAAACTGAAGACCTGATCTGAAGAAGATTATATCCAACGAGAACTGAGTTCTTGGAAATCCAATCCATACTAATATTATGAATGCGAAAGTAACTCTGTCTGTCTGTCTGTATGTTAGGCGTTCACGCCTAAACCACTGAACCGATCTTGATGAAATTTGGTACAGAGGTATATTAGAGCTTGAGAAAGGACATAGGCTACCTTTTATCGCAAGAAAGGGGGTTTAAGGTGGGAAATAGGGGATGAAAGTTAGTCAGTTTTGTAGATATCCTAATGAAATTTGGTACAGAGGTGGAGTAGAGCTTGGAAATGAACATAGGCTACCTTTATCGCGAAAAGAGGGGTAGAAGGGGGGGAGTAGGGCCATGGGATGAAAGTTAGTCAATTTTGAAGATGTCCTGATGATTTTTGATACAGAGATAGATTAAAGCTTCGAAACGAACAAAGGCTACCCTTTGTTGCGAAATAGGGGGTTTAAGAGGGGGGGGGGGTTGAATAGGGGATGAAAGTTTATCAGTTTTAAATATATACTGATGAAATTTGGTAAAGGTATGAATTAGAGCTTGGGATCGAACATAGGCTACCTTTTGTCGCGAAAAAGGGGGGTAGTAGGGCCATGGGATGAAATTTTATATGAAAGTTCGTCATTTTTGAAGATATCCTGATGAAATTTGGTACAGAGATAGATTAAAGCTTGGAAACGAACATAGGCTACCTTTTGTCGCAAAAAGTGGGTTTAAGGGGGGTTGAATAGGCGATGAAAGTTAGTCCATTTTGAAGATATCCTAATGAAATTTGTTACAGGAATGAATTTCAAGCTTAGGAACGAACAAAGGCTACCTTTCGTTGCGAAAACGGGGGTTAAAGGGGGGGGGGATAGGGTTGAAGGTTTGTCGGTTTCGAAGATATCCTGATGAACAGGGATGAATTAGACCTTGAACCCGGATATATGCTACCTTTTATCACGAAAAGGGGGGTAGAATGGGGGAGTGGGGCCATGAATGTCATTATTTTCGAAATTTGGTACAGGATAGGTTAAAGCTTGGGAACAGACATAGGCTACCTATGATCGCATAAAAGGGGGTAGAAGGGGAGGAATATGGCATTGGGATGAAAATTTGTCATTTTTGACGATATCCTGACGAAATTTGGTACAGAGATAGATTAAAGCTTGGGGACTAACATAGGTAACCTTTTGTCGCAAAAAAGAGGGTTGGGAGGGGGGGAATAAGTGATGAAAGTGTGTTGTGTATGTGTTTATATCGACCGTAGCTATTAACAAAGTCGGAACTACAAAAACACTACTTTTCAGTACGGCCAAATAAAGTTTTGAACTTGCACCAAATTCACAAATGCCCATATATTGAAACCAAATTTCGCGTAGTGCTACAGTTTTGAAAGATAATGAAGGTCGTAATGTGAATAACAAAAATAAATCTAGGAAATTCTAGAAAAAGCAGTTGTTACATTGTTAACCGAAACCGATACTAGCACACTTGTCGTAAGTGACATATCCTACAATGTTTCACGTACTATGAAAGTCGTAAGTGGCTCATCCTACAATATTTCACGTACTAGGGAAGTCGGAAGTGTCACATCCAACAATTTTTCACGGTACGTAATTACAATGTGGGGGTGTTCATAGGCCTTATGTATTAAAAGGTTTTAAAACTGATAATATGTTTTATTATTATCCAATTAAATGTAAATTAAATCAAGATAGTGTACGGTTAGTACATCGAATAGGTTAAAAATTCACAAAAGTAATGGAAAGTACAAGTAATTACAGTCCAGAACCACTGACGACGAAGGGGTTATATGCTATTTCTATTGCCGTGTGGGATGCCAGTCCCTCCTGTGGCTGAGAGGCTCCACAGCGCCTGCGAGTATGGGATTGTCGGCGAGCCTCAACGCACGTTTTTGTATCGATTCGAAGGGGTCAAGCTGGTATGCAGATGCTCCGGCAAAAGGTGACAGCAGTACTCCATATGGGGCCGGACTTTTGCCTTATAAAGAAGGAGTCGTTGCCCCGCAGTGAAGTACTGCTTCGCCCTGTTAAACACTCCAAGTTTCTTCAATGCCAGCTAGGCCTTATCCTCCAAATGGCTGCGGTACTGGACGTCGCTTGAGATGTCGACGCCTAGGATCCAGTACCCAGGAATTGCGGCGCTACAACAAATAGGGTTTTCTTAGAGGTGAATACACACTTGCGTTTGAGTGGGATTGAATTGGACTAGGTTTAGTCGACCCCAATCGAATACTCCCGATTTTGGTCGCAAGTTGTTAGCGACTCTCCTTCACCTTAGACTGAGAGATATTTGCACGGTCCGTGTATCACGTGTCCCCGGTACTGTCTTCCGCATAGCAATGGATGGAGTCATCAGACAGCATATCATTTATGAGCAGCAGAAACAGGGTCGGAGACAGCACGGAGCCCTGTGGCACACCAGCATTTGTGTCCATGTGGTCCGAGCAGCTGCCATCGACGACGGCTTGGATACCGGCGGTCGCTCAGTAGATCGCTTCCTTCAAGGTATCTCAGGAACTGTGTATTAATCACACACTCCATAACCTTCGAGAGAAGGGATGTTATAGCAATAGGCCTGTAATTGGACGGGTCTGTCCTGTCTCCTTTCTTTAGCACAGGATGCACGAACTCAGTCTTCCACGAGGAAGAGCAAGAGAGCGCGAAAAGCTGCGTAAATACTGGGCACAATTAGGGGCACAGCGCCTGAACACCATCGACATATATACCATCCGGCCCACTCGACTTCCAAACATCTAGGGACTTGAGTTCCCGCTGGACCACCCGTTGCGTGATTTTAACTTCAGGCATGGAAACACCACAGCTGGGGAGAATGGTTGGCTCGGCATTCCCGTCATTCATTGTCGAGTTTGACGCAAAGAGGTTACCCAAAAGATCGGCTTTCTCCTTAACTCGCTCCTGATGCGATCCAGCGGTTGCGAATTTAGCATTCCATACCCGTTAGAATCGCTTCAGCGACTGCTCTTGCACAAGAGCTTGAATCGTTTGAAGTGACGCAAAACCGCCTCCACGGGTACGACGAGAAGAATTCTCGCAGTCCTTTCCAGTCTACCGACTTGTAGTTACCGACATGCCACCACTGAGGTGGCCGCGGTGGTTCTGGCCACGCGAGAGTCACTTGCGCCCAGACGACGCTGTGGTCCGAAGTACCGAGTGGTGCCTCCACTCGGTACGTAGTCAGCAGAGGGTCCAATAAAGACTCTCTGTGGGTCTCGATATCTGGTTTTCTAGTGATAGAATGCACCAGTTGCGAGAACCCATAGGTCAGGGCGTAATGAGCAGCCCTTCCCGTAAAATCAGTTCTGTGCGACCCAACCACTCCACATGGTGAGCGTGAAAGTTACCCAAGAATACCAAGTCCGCAGCAGGGTACTGCTCAATTACTCTGTCCAGCGACCGCTGTAAGTGCTCAAACAGTTGAGCCGTGCCCAGGTCACCGCTATGGGACCTGTAGACGCACGCATAGATACGGGTAGGGCCACTGTGATCCACACGTACCCATAGAGTGGACAGGTCCCTGTCTTCAAGGCCGTTTAGACAGCGACAGCAAACGTCATCCCGGACGTACATGCATAACCCGGCTTTACTCAGGAAGTTATGCTCGGGTTTGTACCCGGGGTACATAAGATAGGCTGTATTGTCCTGGCATGATATTTGGGTCTCCTTCAGAAAGAATAAGGTCGGCTTTGCTGTCTCAAGATGGTGATGGACCTCGTTAAGATTGGTGTGGAGGCCCCTGATGTTACAGAAGTCAACTTTCATTGTGGATGAAGGTGCCGCTGTAGACCGTCTATTCTTATTTTTCTTGGCCATAATAAAAATGGGAGGGGGAGGTATAGAGAGGCTCTATGCCGTCAGTATAGAAGAAGTAAGTAAGGTTTCTTGCCACCGCAAACGAGCTAGGGTTGTGTGATTGGCTGGTGCGGTGGGCGGACGGGCCCCGGGTCCCCTCCCAGATACTGCCAAGTCTACTCCGGTTTCGTTCTCCGGCACGACAACTGCACCGGGAACTTTACACAGGCTGCTGGTTCAACCTCCTGGAACGGAGATTGTGATCCCCGGGTTCGGGAACCGTACAGCCTGCGGGCGGCCAGCGGTTAACCGTTTCACCGGGTCTCCCTGACCGCCGCGCCAACATTTCACTCCCGCACTAGCCAGTGGTGACATCCAAAGCCTTTGGTCTTCCCCTTTGACGACACAGAGCCTCTCCAGTGAGCTCTGGCTACCATGCTCACCGTCTGGAACACAACACAAGGTTACTATAACCGCGGTATTCTGTAGGACGAAGGTACTTCCCCAGTCGGACTGCTCAGTTGTAACGGGAGGTACCGTCGTGTTCTACCTTCTAAAATAACATACCTATCAGTTGTAACGGGAGGTACCATCGTGTCCTACCTTCTAAAATAACATACCTATAATTAAAAATGTCACATGAGGCAATAGAAAACCAGTCAACTCTTCCTAATTTTAGCACTATATACCATATCCAACCTACATTATTGTATAACTGTTTTAGAAATAAAGTCGATACTAACACATCCAACATCTAAATTTAGTAATGTACAATTAAAAATGGTGGTATTACCATATATCACAAATACTTTCATTATAAGAACGAATAACAAAGTCGGTAGTGCCATATCCGACAAAAACGTTTAGTAGAAGAACGAGTAACAAAGTCGACAGTACCATAACCGACAAAAACGGGAATGTTAGGTACAAGAAACAAAGTCGGTAGTGCCATATCCAACAAAAATGAACGAACTCAAAGCGCACAATAATGTAGAATGTGGTACATTCGACACAGGTAATAAAATAATAATCCGTTAACAATGTGGGATTTGACACATATTACAATCTTAACCGTTAAAGTACGTCTAGATCGAGACATTGTTATTTTATACTATATACTGCACATTTACGTAAAACAATAATATAAAAATATAAAACACGCACGCGCAGTCGCCCCGCTAACAATGAGCGAACTGGCAGAACCGCCCGTTGCGCGCGCGCCCCTTCCCCTTCTTAGCCCCGCGAACTTTGTAGTAACATACTTACCTACATTATTATTCGTACGCTCCTATAAAATCCGACTTTGTTAATCTAGAAATACTATGATAGCATTTAGTTTCAAATTTGAAACTTTGCGAGAACATAGTTATAGACGTTTGAAGACCTCAGGAGCAATAAAACGAAAATCGCCAAAATGTAGTTCCGACTTTGTTAATAGCTGCAGTCGATATGTATGTTCTATTTTTTCTTTGTATACTTAACGAAATCACTCGAAATCTACCGATATGATAAAACGACTCACCGAGATGATAAAATGATCTACCGATATGATAAAGCAATCCACCGATATGATAAAACTGTGCATTGATCATGAATCAAAACACCGATATTAGATGTAAGACACCGATTGATTTTTTCTTATCATTTTCGGTGTAAATTATCATATCCGTGGTAATAAAGACCACCGATTACAGCGATGTGAGAAATTACACACTTTTTAGAAAATTAGAAAAAATGCATAATATCTAGGATAAATTCAATAACAGTCAATGAAGCTAATTCACTTACTACCCCTATTAGACCCAAATAACAATAATAAAACTGCTCATTACTCTAGAAAGATGCAACCACCGATAGTATAAAATAATTGTCCGGGAGCAACTTAAATGGCATACATACGTTATTGGCTGGAATATGTCCTGACTGCGCACTAGCAAGCACTAACTAGAGAAATAAAATTGGGGTGGCGACACTGTCGGACCCGTCGATGTAAAGTTAGGTGTAAATTACTTTTGTCCAGCGATATGAGAACATTTGGCAGGACAAGTACGTTTGTGCCTCTCAGTAAAAATAAGCGTTAATTATGTAATAAAATATGCCATATATTACTAAGAAAACTAATATTATATGAAATATAATAATTTATATACCTAACTTACTTATTTTTATTAGAGTATAAGCTTTTTTGCTTGTAAAAAAGTAGAGGGACAGCACCGATGTGAAAAGAATAGAGGTTTATGTATTTATTTCTACCTTTATATATAGTTCTAGCCAAAATATATTTTTGCCACAACCCAATAACTACCTATTGAATACTAAAAAAATAATTCAGAACAATATTCCTTTTTTCAAATACTAATTTCACCGAAGACAAAAAAAAAGCCATTTGGGAAATTCACCCATTTGATCCGGAGGATCAGTCATATCTACGTCCCCTCGGTCAAACGTGTCCATCAAGCTGGCAGCGTTTCCCTTTGTATGGCCAGGGAAACGTTCTGTATTAAATATTGGCCCGACCGCGAATCCCCTCCCTCACTACGCAGTCAGCACCCCAAATTGGCCAAGAATCTCTTGGCTTCGAGGCCGCATGGATTTGACCAACGCTGCTGACTTGGCCCCCGCACCAGCTGGGTAGCCGCGAGGTGGCACGATGCGAAAGTGCAGACACACGTGACGTCCCAAACCAGGCAGCGACCTCTCCTCCACGGGACCAGGGTCCGCTCTGTTAAATAAAATTAATGAATTTTAATTTTGAGTGAGTTTAAACCTTTATTAAGAGTAAAGAAGGTATTTAAATAACACTAGTCTGTTATTTTCTAATAGTTTGCTTATCCTTTGATGAACATAATAGGGGTTAAAGTATGAAATTGCCGATTCATTGTAATAGGTACTTCGAATTGAAATAGAACCTTCATGGTTTGAGATTTTTGAGTGAAACTTTTTCCACATGGTACCTATGTAGTTCTTCATTTAAAAATGTGCAACATTCGATTATCGACTTTCAGTTGTTTTTTTATTCAGCTTAGACAAGAAAGATGGATACTTCGAAAATTCGAGTGATTTTTGAATACGAGTTCCGACGCGGAACTAACGCGGCAGAAACAGCTCGCAATATCAATGTTGCGTTTGGAGAGGGGACTGCTAATGAACGCACCGTGCGATTTTGGTTTAAACGCTTTCGTGATGGAAACTTTGATTTGAAGAACGAACCACGAGGAAGGCCGTCCACACAGGTGAATAACAATGAATTGAAAGACATGGTGGAAGCCGATCCGAGCCAAACTACCCAGGAATTAGCTGCATGGTTTAACGTTACCTTACCAACAATATTGACTCATTTGCGTCAAATCAATAAAATAAAAAAATGTGAAAAATAGGTACCTCATGATTTGACTGATCTGCAGAAAGAAATGCGTGTTGAAACTTGTGTTGCCTTGTTGAATCGATACAGAAATGAAGGAATATTGGATCGAATTGTGACATGTGATGAAAAGTGGATTCTTTACGATAACCGTAAGCGAAAAATGCAATGGCTGACCCCAGGTGAAACGCCACAACAGTGTCCTAAAGCAAAGCTTACCAATAAAAAGGTAATGGTAACTGTTTGGTGGTCTCAGCATGGTGTTATTCACTATAGCTTTCTACGATCTGGTCAAGCAATAACGGCAGATGTCTACTGTGCCGAACTCCGAACAATGATAGCAAAACTAGCAGTGAAACAGCCCCGACTCATGAATCGATCTTCACCATTATTGCTCCATGATAACGCGAGACCTCATACAGCACGAGAAACCGTTTTAACTCTACAGGAACTGCAATTAGAAACTATCCGTCACCCTCCGTATTCGCCAGACCTTGCTCCAACAGACTACCATTTTTTTCGTGATTTGGACAATTTTCTATGTGATAAAAAGTTTTCTTCTCAGGAGGCAGTACAAAATGCTTGCACACAGTTTGTCGAATCTAGATCACCAGAGTTCTATCGCAAAGGCATAAATGACCTTCCTACTAGATGGCAGCAATATATAGATAATAATGGTAATTATTTTGATTAAATAAATACGTTAAATTAAAAAAAAAACGAATTTCAATTTGTCAGTACAAATCGGCAATTTCATACTTTAACCCCTAATATAAAAGTAAATAAAATAAGAACTGTTAGCACGATGTTTGATCATACAATCACAACAACGGAAATTATTGACGGATTCAATAGATACTCATGACAAAGTTTTGTCATAGGAATCTGAAATGTTATCCTTTAATATTACGTAATGTGAAGGGATACGGGACGTACGAACATTGATAATAATCATGATAAAGATGTTATTGTAATCAAAAAAGTGAGGAAATGAACCGGAAATGTTAAAGAGAAATTGGCCGGAACTACTGACCTCTATAACTAGCCTGGACTGGCTTTTCCATAGAAAATTACAGCTTTGTGTTTGTGTCGATTTGAAGCGCCACTGTGAATGTACTGAGAACTAATTTGACTGCCATTTGCAATGTGTAAAGTGTTGTTCGTTGTTTTTATCGATATGTCGATAAGATGCGTTTACCATAAAAATTGTCTAAAATAGCCTAATTGTTAATTTGGTACATAAGACCCATCGTTTATATTAATAAAATGTGTGATTTGAGAATGCTTTTTTTTATACCAACTCGGTACTCTATACTATAACAAATCCTAATCCCACTATCCCACTATTCCTTATAATATTATAGCTGTCGCCCGCGGCTCCGCCCGCGTGGATGTCGGTTATCGCAAATCGGACTATAATTTGAGATTTAAACTATCCTATCTCTCAAGTTGGATCGAACTGCACATGGTGTGCGAATTTTATTATAATCGGTTAAGTGGTTTAGGAGTCCATTGAGGACAAACTACGAAAAAGCCTTCGACTCCATCGAAACCTGGGCAGTTCTGGATGCCCTGCAGCGGTGTCGTGTTGATTGGCGATACATTGAGGTGCTGAGATGCCTATATGACACTGCCACAATGTCCGTCCAGCTCCAAGACCAGAAGACGAAACCGATAAGCTTCCAGCGTGGAGTTAGGCAGGGGGATGTTATATCCCCCAAACTATTCACCAATGCATTGGAGTCCTCCAATGCATTGGTGAATAGTTGTAGTGAATAGACTCTGGATTGGACTGGACGGGGTATCAACATTAACGGAGAGTACATCTCACACCTTCGGTTCGCCGATGACATCGCCGTTGTTGCGGAGTCGCTGGAAAAACTGGGCGAGATGCTGCACAGCCTAGATAGAGCTTCTCGACGCGTCGGCCTCGGTGTAAGCTTGGATAAAACCAAGATCATGTTCAATGAACATGTTGCACCGAGACCGATTGCCATCGAAGGGGCGACGCTCGAAGTTATCCAAAAATATGTATACCTGGGCCAGGTTATCCAGCTCGGTAAAAGCAACTTCGAGAAAGAACTAGCCAGAAGGATTCAGCTGGGCTGGGCAGCATTTCGCAAACTACGTCGAGTCTTCTCTTCCCCCTTACCGCAATGCCTGAAAACAAAGGTCTTTGACCAGTGCGTCCTACCTGTTATGACTTACGGTGCCGAAACGTGGACACTAACGGTAGGGCTAGTCCATAAACTAAAAGTCGCGCAGCGGGCTATGGAGCGAGCTATGCTTGGAGTTTCTCTGAAGGATAGAATTCGAAACGAGGTGATCCGACAAAGAACCAAAGTTACCGACATAGCTCGCAGAATAAGCAAGCTGAAGTGGCAATGGGCTGGCCACGTCTGTCGAAGGACCGATGGCCGTTGGAGCAGACGAGTCCTAGAGTGGAGACCGCGAGAAGGCAAACGAAGGGTAGGACGCCCCCTAGCCAGATGGACCGATGACCTGAAAAAGGTGGCTGGGACGGACTGGATGCGGAAGGCGGAGGATCGTACGAAATGGCGCACATTGGGGGAGGCCTATGTCCAGCAGTGGACTGCAGTGGGCTAATTGACTTGATTGACTTGAGGACAAACATTGTGACACGAGATTTATATATATTAAGAAGATAAACGTTTAAGTAATTTGTGTATGTGTGCGTTTCCTACCTCTTCGCACCTCAACCACTAGACCGATATGGATGAAATTAGGAATGGAGTCACGTCATGTAAGTATGATTCCGTCTTTAAGTCTGGTTTAATTTTTGAGCCTATTGACAATAATATTACTGCTTTGACAAAATACCCGCGACATATAGGTATATTATTTAGCAAATAAACTTATTTTTATTCATTTACTAATAATAATACAGTATATAAGCAGTACTCGATACTACTATCTTACGTTATGTTTATACATCATGATGCCTACTGTCTACCTCTATGTTTATTGTCGAACTGGCAAAATTTTTATCGATACCAAGGCAGTTATTGTCCATCACCAGTATTAGTTCCAAGTACACTCGCCACTGCCATCAGCGCCAATATGGCGATTTTCAGTTGGTCACAATATCCCGTGTACTGATCGTCAGTCCAGCGAGTACTATTAAAGGCAGTGGTCCGAACCGACTTCACCTGTGCCACAGAATACATAATAGTACTAGCGTACTTGTGTTGTGAGTCAGTCGGTCAATGTGTCTTTAAAAAATTATGTAATTTTAGTTTCACCACTATAAATTCTACGACACTACTATTACGTATGGTAAAAAAATTGTGCGTATTCTGGCCATCCTCCGTTTTTTATACAAATGAAGTGGCAGACAAGCACACGGCCCACCTGATGGTAAGAAGTTACTGTGGCTTATGAACGTGTACAATACCAGGGGAGTCACACTCGTGCTGCCGACCCTGTAAACACAGAGAGTTTTTGTGCCGTAAGTGTAGAAAACAAAGCAGGAATAAATAGCCTTTGGTCTTATGACAGCATTATTACCTCTCCAGTGAGCTCTGGCTACCCTACTCACCGCCACGAACACAACACGAGGTTATTATAGCCGCGGTATTCTGTAGGGCGGTGGTACTTCCCCAGTCGGACTGCTCAATTGGACGGGATTTGTTGCCTGTGGTCCTACTATCTGGTCCTACGGGCAATTCTTTTTGCCCCCAGTCCTATCAGTAGGACTACACAGACAAGTAGCCGTGCCCATAGATTAACTATTAGTACTCTGATCTTTTTCCGGGTTACTTAGGAGTATTTATTCTAAAAGTAAGGTGACGAGCTTTGTAATTTGAGTGACACAACTCAAATGCATGAATTAATTAGGTAGATACCCGTAGTGTGTAAAGTCAGAAGCAGATGGAGGGTTTCCTACAACAATCACACGTTGTGGGTGGTAGAAATTTGATGACACAAATCTGTCACAAATTTCGACCGGGTTGGTACCACCGTGCACTATGCGAAAAACCCTCCATAGTAATCCAATCTCGGTTGGATTGCGTTCAGGGGTCAGCAAGTGCATAGCCGGGCAGGGGGGATTGTGGTCGCAGCACTAGCGGGACCGGTGGGTATTGGCGTAGTCTAGTGGGGGGTGGCGCGGGGCGACGCGCCGAACAGGGAGACCTGTAGAAACGGTGGTGCCGCTGGCCGCCCGCGGCATAGTACAGGGGCCCAACCGGGACTAACCACCCTGGGAGGCTGCCCCACCAGGTCGCGCATAATCCCGATATGGCTCGTCGTGCCGGTTGGTGACCGGAGGGAGCCCGGCGACCATACTCGGGGGGGTACGGGGGCCCTTCCGTTCGGCGTGTCGGCTCTCGCCGTTCCTCACATTCATAGACAAAACCAATCACCCGCGATTTGTCACGCGGTGCTGCGACGATAGTCCCCTTTTTTTCACGCCTTCCCTTACCTCCTCCTTATGGCAGCGCAAAATAGAATACTGGGCTACACAGCGGCAAGACATTCTCCCACGGGCTCGCTATTTGAGGTGGAGTCCACGAACATCTGTGGGCTCCATACAAACCTCAACGCCGTCCACCAACACCTGGAGACGGCAAAACCAGCACTGCTATTTCTTACGGAGACACAAATACGCCGCCCTGACGACACGACCTACTTGCTCTACCCCGGCTATGTCCTCGAGGAGAATTTCCGTGCAAAAGCCGGGGTGTGCGTGTTTGTTAGGGCGGATGTTTGTTGTCGCCGTTTGCGCTGCCTAGAGGACCCATCCTTCTCCACCCTTTGGGTACACATAGACCATGGTTCTACGAGTCAGATCTATGTGTGCCTCTACCGCTCCCATACAGGAGATGCCGAGACAACTCGACTCTTCGAATACCTGAGTCAGGCGGCAGATGATGCGCAGGAGCGGTTTCCGAACGCTGAGCTGGTGTTTTTGGGGGATTTTAACGCCCACCATGAGATCTGGTTGGGTTCCTCTAAAACAACCCATGCGGGAAGAACCGCCCATGCATTTGCTCTGGCGCATGGCCTGACCCAACTGGTACACGAATTTACTAGAATACCAAAAAGGTCGGACCATGAGCCCTCTCTGCTGGACCTTCTGCTGACGAGTCGCCCGGACCAGTACAGTGTTTCGGTGAGTGCCGCTTTAGGCGGATCCGACCATAGTCTGGTCCGTTCCAAGGTGCCCATTAAAGCGCCACCACGACCCGTACAGGGGAAACGGCGTCTCTGGCACTACTCGTCAGCAGACTGGGATGGATTGCGTGACTATTTTGCATCCATCCCGTGGGTTGAACGCTGCTTTGAAGGCAAGAACCCATCTGAGGGCGCAACTGCTGTCGCCGGTGAGATCAGTCTGGGCATGGAATATTATATCCCCTACACTGATGTCGCCGGTGCCCGCAGAGCCCGCCCCTGGTTCGGGCGCGAGTGCGCGGAGGCTGTTAATCATAAACAGTCCGCGTACCGCGCTTGGGTGAGGGCGCGCGCTACGTGCGATCCTGACGTGGGCCATTTCAAGGCGGCGTACAATAGAGCCACAAAGGTCTGCAAGAGGGCTTATGTCAGAGCGGATGCCCAGCGCATAGCGCGGCTTGGTCAGGAACTAGTAGCGCATCCCACGGGCAGCCGTGGCTACTGGCGACTGGCCAAAGCCGTGCAAGCCAACTTCTGCCAGCCTTCGCTGCCGCCGCTGCGCAACCCCGATGGATCCCTGGCCCATGAGTCGCAAGAGAAAGCAAATTTGCTGGCTAATCTCTTTGCGGCCAACTCCCGAGTCGATGATTGTGGCATGCAGCCACCGACACTACCGATCAGTGACCATGCAATGCCTGATATTCGTATCAGGCAACGCGATGTCCGTGCAGTGCTGCAGTCACTCGATGTACGGAAAGCCAGTGGTCCGGACGGTATTCCGGCAGTGGTTCTACAAAAATGTGCAGCGGAGTTGTCTCCAATGCTTGCGCGGCTGTACCAGCTGTCCTACAGCTCGGGTACAGTGCCTTCGGCTTGGAAGGAGGCGAATGTACAGCCGATCCCCAAGAAAGGGGATCGCTCAGACCCGACTAACTATCGACCCATAGCCATCACCTCAGTGCTGTGCAAGGTGTTCGAGCACATAATTAACAAACAGCTCATGCGTCACCTTGAAGATCACTCCCTAATTAATGACCGGCAATATGGCTTCAGGCCGAAACGGTCAACGGGTGATCTTCTGGCGTATGTTACCCATCTTTGGGGTGAGGCTATGGACAAGCACGGCGAGTCACTGGCAATTGGTCTTGACATCGCCAAAGCTTTCGATAGAGTCTGGCACAAATCGCTTCTTTCCAAGCTACCAGCCTTCGGTCTGCCCCCTAGACTATGCAACTGGGTTGCTAGCTTCTTGCAGGATCGCCGTATTCGCGTCCTTTGTGATGGACGCGCCTCGGAGTTCTTGCAGGTAAATGCTGGTGTGCCGCAGGGGTCCGTCCTGTCCCCTACTCTCTTTCTTCTGCATATCAATGACATGCTGTCTACCGGCAGCATTCATTGCTATGCAGATGATAGCACCTTGCACGGGAGTTATCATGGACGTCCTGCGGATAAGCAGTCGGATATCGCAGATAAAAGGCAGCTTCTTGTCACTGAGCTTGACCGGATCCTGAACAACATTTCCCAATGGGGCTCTGAGAACCTGGTCGAGTTCAATGCCAAGAAGACACAGGCATGTGCGTTCACAGCAAAGGTATCTTCTTTCCTTCCCCTTCCCACTCTTCAGAGCACTCCACTGCCACTGCAGGACAACCTGACTATCCTCGGTATGGATGTTCGCTGCAAACTTAATAACAAAAACTACATCGAGAGTATCATCAAAACAGCCTCGCGTAAACTCGGAGTCTTGAACAGAGTGAGACGGTTTTTCACGCCGGAGCAGCGGTGTCTTCTATACAAGACCCAAATTCGGTCCTGCGTGGAATACTGCTCGCATCTCTGGGATGGCTCCGCAAAGTACTTATTAGATGCTCTCGACAGGTTGCAGCGACGTGCGGTCCGCATTATTGGGAATCCCGAGGTCACAAGCACCCTTGAGCCTTTGCAGATGCGTAGAGATGTTGCATCCTTGGCAGTATTTTACCGTCTCTACCATGGTGAATGTTCTGATGAGCTCTTCCAACTGGTCCCGCCCTCTCCTTTCCTACATAGGACAACACGAGCAGGGCTTAGATGTCACCCGTATACGGTGCAGAATATTCCCTCAAGAACCAAGCGGTTTGGTGACTCCTTTCTTTGTCGCACCATTAAGACCTGGAACTCCTTGCCAGCTCACGTGTTTCCTTCTTCCTACAGTCCCGGGTCCTTTAAGCGGGGCGTGAAAAAGCATCTGATGAGGCCGTCAAGCTGAGTGCCACCATTGTTAACATGGTACGTGTTTGTAATGGTGACCCTCTTTTCTGAGACTTTGCCTTCAGCTTACCATCAGGCGAGGTGAAGTCAAATTGACGTGACCTATATAAAAAAAAAAAAAAAAAAAAAAAATAATAATAACTTTATGATTTTATAACTTTATGACAACAGATAGGTACAACTTCTGGTATTACAAAACTTCTCTCAGTTTCTTCCATTTCTTACTACATATATACGAACATACAAACATAATATACAGACATACAAACATCTTCACAAACTTTCACATTGATAATATTTGTTTTTAAACTTTATTAAACATCTTCTCTGCGAACGATATTTTTACATTTATTAAGTACAATAAAAAATTACTCGTGGTCCTGCCACAGTTTAGTAGGACCATTGCCCATACAAAATAATGATGTTTTTGTTACTGTCCTACTGATTGAACTGGGGACAAAAAAATTGCCCGTAGTAGGGCCACGGGTAACCAATCTTGAACGGGAATACCGTCGTGTCCTACCTCCTACAGAAGCCTCCGTAAGCTAATATAATAAAAAAAAGACGGGTTGCACTCCGGGAGTGCCGGCAGAAGTGAAAACTTTTTCTTTCTATCTTTCTTCGTTATATACATAGAAAAAGATAAAAAGAACACACTATATCATACCATACATATAATATAGTGCCAATCATAGAACTTATCACTAATTTTCTGCTAATTTTCTTTTAAATTACAAAAGGAAAAAATAATCACAAAAGGTAATAAATTACAAAAAGAAAAAATAATCACAAATAGTGTCAGAAGCCCAGGTTCGAACCCTGTACTATCTGAAACCATAAGAACTTACAGTCGAAGCGCTTAAGGCTAAGCTACGAAGGTTCTTAGCGTACCTAGTAAAATAAACACTTTGTAGCTAGGAATGTTGTATGATGTCATATCGTCCTACAAAGTCGTCGGTTACGGGTCAAAGGTCACGAGGTCCTGACGTGAGTTTAACACGTGATCCAGACGCGAGTAGGTCACGTGATCCTGACGCGAGTTTAACACGTGATCCTGACGCGAGTTTAACACGTGATCCTGACGCGAGTTTAACACTTTTTTCCCATCCAACACCGCTAAAGAAGTTTTCACTTCAAAAAACACAAAATTGGTCATGACAGTAGTATTCAATATAGCGAAACGCAGATTCAATCGACAGTTGTTTAATCTGTCCGGGCACTTATTGATTTCGCATACCCCGGTGCCCGTGCTACCGGGCTTTACTGCGGCCGTTGATCGAACAATTTTCAGGTTTAGGGTTCCGCAGACATACTTTCATAAATATACTCACGTTGTAAATCCCCGAAGGGGTAGACAGAGGTATATTAACACATTTCGCCAACAATGATTTTTGATTTTACGTAATAGGGGGCGAGCGTATTGCAGTCAAACGGGTTACATACATATATACATATAATTACGCCTTTATCCCCGGAGGGTTAGGCAGAGGTGAATTAACACCCACATTTCACAAATCTGTATTAGGTCTCACGGTGAGCCTATTGCCGTATTCCGGGCACTATTGTTGACTCGAGCCATGCATGTGAGGCTGAGACTAGGCTATACATATCTGTCTGATGTTAAAGTTAATCAGCCCTATCCCTTAGTCGCCTTGTACGACACCACATGGGAAGAGAAGGGGTGGCCCAAATTCTACTCTTTTACATTTTGATTAATTTTATGATTTTAAATCATAGTCCATGATTACAATAATATTAGTTCATAGTTTTAAGGACCTCTCTAAGGGTGAAGACCTCCTCCATGTTTTCATTTATCTCTGTCTTTTGCCTCTTGTCTCCATTCCGTTCCTGCGGTTTTAACGATCTTTTCCGCCCATCTTTCTGTTGGTTTCCCTCTACTACGCTTGCCTTGTGGGCCTTTCTAGATAGTGGCAATTTTTGTCCATTTTGTATCGTTCATTCGGCCCGGCCATCCATTTTTGTTTTTGAGCATATTATGAAGCATCTTTCACCTTGGTATTTCTTCGTATAATGTAGTTAGGAATTTAATTTTTTTTGGCTAACATACTTCAGACGTATTGTCTGAAGTATGTTAGGCAAAAAAAAAATATTTCCCTTTGACATATCTGTATTTTGTTTCTTGTTGTCTTGTTGAACACCTAAGTTTGGCATCCATAAGTCAAACAGGGTAGAAGGCAGGTATCAGCAACTTCTTGGCACTTATTCATGGGCTATACGTTTATTATTGGATAGAGAATAACCCTATTCTTTCCCTCCATATCCCTTAGTCGCCTTCTTCGACACACACTGGAAGACATGGGGAGGCCCTAGTCTACTCTACTGGGGCCTAACCCAGCAAACGGTTCCGTAGAGTGGTAACAAATGTCTGGTTTCCCACTATGTTTGGCCCCGGTAGGAAGGAAAAACCTTAGAAGTGCTGGTTTGAAGTCGTAACGAATGATAGGCAAAGCAATTGCACCATATTGGTAAGATACCATTGGTACAGGGACAAAATTAATTAATCTTCACCTATTTTTTTGTCTTATTACACTTTATTTCCTTTAACATAGGAAATATCAATGACAAGAAAATATTGTCACATTCGTAAGTGTTAATAGTAATAATATGAAAGGGACACCTCACATAATTCTCTTTCAAGACCTTCAATCTGATGAGATAAGAAATGACTTCACACAAACTTTTGAAATAAATTAAATAAACGACCAAACCTACGGGACTATTCTTCATAATTCAGGTCTCTGCTTGCCAATAGCCCGTCGCTCTGACCTCATTCCAGGACAGGTAATAAATGTTTGTTTGTTTGTAAGTCATCACTTCTCGTTTGTGTAGATAGTTGAACTCAGCAAAACATTGCAACTTTGTATTTTTTAATTTTAAACTAACTTTTTGCTGTGAGCTGCCAACTTCTATCGTCGACATGGAAAGATAAATTGGACGTTTACTTTTTAATTGGACATTTGACTCTCCAGTCAAATTTGTTACTTTTTACGAAACGTTAAAACGGTAGGTTAGAGAAACTTTTATGATGTCACGCTTTTAATTTTCAATTATTATAGGTTAGGTATAAATAAGAACTGACGCAACTTTTACAGCTCTTTATCATTCTTAATTTAATAAGCTCCGTCAAATTATAGACATTTATTACAGGAAAGTACCCAAGTAAGATGCAAAATATTTGCTTACTACCTGGATTAAAATGCTGACATCTAAGTACCCTGCTTTTGATTTAGTACATCGAGAAGGCGAGTGATAGTTCGGATCATCTGTACCTATCAGTAATTCCCAGTTTTAAGTTTAATATTTCAGTTAAAAATTTTATGTGAAGCGACTGTCATCTGATCAACACACTCCACATATTACGTTTTATAGATATTTTCGGATTTTTAGGACTTCAACTACACGTCAAGAATGCCACAGTTGTTCGAATGGCGAACAGGACTGACGGCTTAACGCGCTCTCCGAGGGGTCTCAATATGTAAAGAATGGTAACCCATCCTGAGATAGATCTGGGTAGCATTGCTAACTTTAGGTACAATCTGCTAATCTACTCGGATACTATTTGTTAAACATTCGGTAGTAAAATTTTCTGCACTCTAATGAAAGAAGGAAAAGAAAACCAAACAAAGGTCATTCAGTCAAGAGTACAGGCATTTCCTTATCTTTACCTATTTATATACAGATAGGTTATCTGTTATACATCTCTCACACTCCCGCCACGAGCGTTACGAGCTTCATATAAAAAGGCCTATTCTACAATAGAATTCTTAGACACCTAAACCCATTTGATACCCAATATCAGAACTAATAAAACCATTATTCTTTTTCTTATATGAAAACCTATAACTCAAGCCCACTAGATGTCTACAGGCGATTTGCCCATTTATCTCTATAATTGCCTCACGTAACCTCAGGTTCAAACATGACATGTAATGGGTGCTTTTAAGTGCCAAGGCGGAATACAAAATGGCCGAAAATGTATAAGATTTGTTGTAAGTACTATCTGCCATTACACGAAAACTGAATAGCGTGGTCTCTATGTGAGGGCAGATTTGCTCTCCAGCAATACAACTTCACAAGTAATGAAATACAACAACTGAAATATGACTGAAATATAAAATATTTTAGTAGATATATGTATTGGTTTTTACAATACGAGAAATAAAATACCTGTATGGCCTGCTTTATGTCCGTAGTTAAACAGAATTGTGTAAGCCACCTCTAATTACCATTATTAAATTGGAAAATATGAACCGATTCGTTCATATTCAAATTGTGAGGATCCCAAGTGGATCGTATTTTAATTTTCACGTGTCCATGTCTGGATTTATCATTTTAATATCTGGATTTATCATATCTACTAGCTCATGACTGCGACTCTACTCGATTGGATCATGGATATCCTAGGTGATAACTATGTCTTCAAATCAATTTAGATTAGAAAAAGTAAACTCTTTCACTCTTCCAATCTTAATCACTTTAAATAGTTAGCATATTAAATGCTTAAAAATTGCACTGAACATACCCATCTCCCATCATCATCCCCAATAAAACGACATCAAATTCTGTTCAGAGCCTGTAGACAAGTGGCAATTTATTGGCCGGCGTAGAATAGAATGACAAATGAATGGGATTAGACTTGTTTGACAGTCGTCAACGAATGTCCTTTCATTTCCTTCTCATTTAGGAACGGTTCAGATTTTTTTTGGTGAAAACAATAGAAGTTTTTCTCTACAAGGATGCATACATACATATACAGTCACGCCTCTTCCCCAGTAGGGTAGGCAGAGACCACATGTTTCTACCTGCTACGATCCTGGCAAACATCTTTATTAGTTTTTCTACTTTCATAAAATGTTTTCAAACACACTCACCGGTTTCGGGCGCTCTTGACATCTCCTTCCTGGATAAATAAGTAAATTACAAGAAATTAATGTTTATTTATAATATTTTAAGTGTTTCATTAAACCTCCTACATTTCTGGTACCTTATTCTTCCTTTACTCAAGTAATGAACAGGAATTGTGTTAGTAATAAACAAAATAAAAGTCTTCGTTCTGAACGTTATGAATTCATAAAACGCCCCTCGACAGCGTGATGCTTATTTCTTATATTTGTAAACATACGGAGGTATATTTTGTACAGTCTTACTAGCGGGTGTTTATCTAGCGGGCAGGTTATCTATACAGCCTCCGTGGCGTAGCGGTAGTGAACGCGGCTGCTACGCAGGAGGCGCAGGTTCGATTTCTGCTTAGTTCAAATATTTGTATGCATGAATATGGGTATTTCCATTGGTCTGGTCGTGCCTCGGAGAGCACGTTAAGCCGTCGGTCCCGGTTGTCATACAAACATCTATGATAGTCGTTACGTGTAGTTGGAGCCCTCAAAAATCCAACAACTGGACTAGCTGCAATGCTTTCGATATCGCCTTTGGGTTGTGGAGGTCAGATGGCAGTCGCTTCACGGCAAATATCGAAGTTTAGCCAAATCCGCTGCTAGACTTGTAAAAAGCGGACCCCAGACTCCAAGATGAAAGCTTCAGATGCGACTGGGATTAACGCTAGGATGAAGAAGATCTAGCGGGTGTTCACTGTGGAGCCATTATTTAGAAATTAATATATGTCTGGTTTTTTTTTAAAAGCTTTCAATGGCAAAAATCATCTTATAAGGGCTAAAATATCCAAAAAGATCCGGAAACGCCTTATCAAAACGTATGTCTGGAGCATAGCACTATACGGGAGTGAGACATGGATCCTAACACAACGTGACAGAGAAAGATTGGAAGCTTTTGAAATGTGGTGCTGGAGGAGGATGGAAGGTATAAGCTGGACGGAAAGAAGAACAAATGAAGAAGTTCTGGCAATGGGGAAAGAAAATAAACAACTCTTAAAAATAATAGAGAATAGGAGAGGGAAAATGATAGGACACCTGATGAGACATGATGAGTTAATAAAGAATATAATGGAAGGAAAAGTTGAGGGTAGGAGAGGAAGAGGAAGGCCTCGGAGGAGCTATATGGACCAAATAAAGGAGAAGGTTAACGTCATGTCGTATCAGGAAGTCAAGAATAGGGCGATGGATAGGAATGAATGGAAGTTACTCCACAGACAAGAGCGAGGCTCGTAAATTTAAATGATGATGATGATTTGTGCTATTGCCTCGGTGGTGCAGCAATTCTGGGTTTAAGTCATAGTCTTCGGTCAGGTCATAGAGTTTAGACCACCTTGAATGGCATGTGGAATATTCAGCGAAATATCACGTCATTTCTAAATTTTCAGTTCATTGGAGTTGCAAAGTAAAAGGGCATTAATAGATGGCATTCAACGTTTACGAAACTATGCATATTATATGAGTTCCGTTTCGAAATAAAAAAATCTTCACTGAATTCAGAAAGAATATTTTCTCTGTGACGTAAAACTCACATCACAATGAAAAATATCCACATTCACAGATCTCCCATAGATTTCTAGGACAGAAAACATTTATCAAACTCGAACGGTCGTGATTGACTACACCAAGTTAAAAAACAGTCGAAGAGTCTGTCTGCCAAACGAAGCCAATTAGTAGCTTGCGGGCTGTTGATCGATCGGACATTTTAAAGGGTTCGGTGATAAATGGCTACATGACCATCCGATTTTGTTTACATGGTTAAAAATGTTGCTTAAATCAATCTTGTTGTTTGTTGTTATATTCACGTTGTATTGACATACTTTAAGACTGAATTGATAAAATAGTATCACTATGATAACATTTTTTAAATCAGGGTCTATAGGAATGGGGACTCCGGCGGAAGTACCTACTCATTATTACCCACGTAACCGCCGCAAAATCTCGACATAGTGTAATTAACTTTCTTGGAGTGTATTACGGACATAACAGGGACGGAAGTTTCTACGCGATCTTTCCGTATAGCTGCATTTATACATCAAATCAAATCAAATCAAATCATTTATTATTTTGCAGAAAACACTGTTACAATGATGTTATCAATATAAATTGGTTTCAAGTGTTCCGACCTTAGAATAGGCATGCAAAATTTCTAAGAGTGGGATACAAATTGTGTTATGTCATAGTCAAATAAATACATTGTCAATAATAATGGTTAAAAATTAATATGTCAAAAAGAAATAAATGGATGATATTGTAAATACATTAGACGGTCATTTAGATAATCTTTTATATTGTAGTAACATTTATCTGCTAGAAAAATTTTCAGCTTATTTTTAAATAAATTTATATTTTGTACTTTTATTTCAGCATTTTCATTTCTATGACAACTCACCAAGCATGCAGGTTACAATTCTTTCCACATCTAATCCTTGTATAGCGTTCCTTATACATTTATAGACCCGTATGTCCTTATTTTATTTCACGCGCCTGCTACGTTCCGCATCTGTCAAAAGTTGAGACGCGCACCGTCTGCGCGTAAGTAGGAACGAATTTACGCACTCTCTGTTTTGATTCATACGAATTGGCAAATTATGTAATATACTTCGTTTTACTTTTACTATCTGAATAAGATTACGGGTTAAACCACAATACAACGGGTCACATATCATTAGTATTCACAGTGAAACTCTTCGTCACTATCACTGGAGCGGTGACGTTGGTCGAATATTTCAGCATCCAAAAGTCACTGTAAAAACCGTAAAATATAATGATGATATCAATATCTATGCTACTCATTCTAAAATTGTAAAGTAAGTATTTGTGTAGTATAGCATTCATGGATATACGGGACGTGCTATAAGGAAATTGAATTATTCAAATAATAACAACAGAATCGCCAGTCAGCAAAAGTGCGACATCCCACTACTAAAAATTCCACTACTTAATAAGTTAAGAAGTAAGTACACTAGTTACAGCAGTAGTAGTAGTAGTAAACTAGTTAGTTATTGTAAATAAATCAATAAGAGTCGGCAAATAAACTGATCAACCCAACTGTGGTATCTTTATTTATACGCGCAATAGGTATGTAGTAATCCGAAACCTAAAAATACATTATTTGGAATAAGTACCTACTTGTCTGTTTGTTGCCGATGGCCGGAAAAACAATAATGTCTTATGTTTGATTCTAATAGGTTATTTAGAATCAGATTTATGACGGGCGGGGCCGCGGGCAATTGCTAGTGACTTATAAAGCTTCCGAACCTCATAAAACCCACCTACTGCAATATTTCACGTTAATTACTACCGGTTTCACACGCGAACACGCAACGTGAGTAAGTATGCGTATCTTTTGTGTAAATGTCGTAAATCTTCTATCTCGACTCAGTAGCTTGACTTCGACGAAACCAGAATAGGGGCGATTTTCGTGAGAATCTATTTATATATATCGATCAAATAGATAGCTCTGCAGGTTTAAGATTTGTGCCCGTGCTCCAGAATAACCTATGAAACGTAATGATAGTTCTAATGTCAACGTGAGTGTCGATTCACAACTGAGTGTTATTCTGGAATGCGGGCCTATGTTTTATTAGTTGAAGTATGATATAGAGAGAACTTATAATCAATGTACATCAATACCTACGACTACACTAATAAATCGATTTAGATCGCACTTTTTACCAAGCTTTATAAGAGGTAGGACACGACGGTATCTCCGTCCAATTGAGCAGTCCCACTGGGGTAGTACATACGCCGTACAGAATACCGCGGCGAAAATAACCTCGTGTTTTGTTCCTGGCGGTGAGTAGGGTGCCAGAGGTCACTGGAGAGTTTCTGTGCTGTCAGTGGGAAGACCAAAGGCTATTCCTGCTTTGTCTTCTACACAAACGGCACAGATACTCTTTTTTACAGGATCGGCAGCACGAGTGTGACTCCCCTGGTGTTGCACACCAGTAACCACTTTCCATAAGGTGGGCCGTGTGCCTGTCTGCCACCTCAGTGGTATAAAAACAATACAAAAAAAAACTGTTTTATTATTAATAGTCAGACTAGCAAAAACACAGACACATTTATCCCAGCACACACATAAACACAGTCATACGTACGTACAACACACACACACAGGAGCAATGAATGAATAAAATCGTTTCTATCAAGCGCTGCAGCTCTGTTCAAACAGAACTTGGAAAAGATACAGAATTATTGAACACTACTGAGTATGTTTCAATTAGTAACACCCCGTAGTAGTTAAGGCGAAGCAATTTATATTCCGAACATTATTGAGAAAATAAACCATTTTTTTCCGTGCGGAAAATCCTCACGCATACCCCATCCGGAGCCGGAGGGGGAGGTTATGATGGACTCGAACCGACAAAACCGCACGCCGTCTGTGGGTCGTTATGCTAGGCCGAAGGTGAGGTTGTCAGGCGACATATCCCTCGCACCGCGGCTGACCCAGGGCCATCCCTCTCGGTCTGGCCCTCCTCAGAATGGGGGACTACGCGGTACCCGACTCGCCCCCGCCGGACACTCGGTGAGCGTGTGCAGCCCCGAGTTCACGCTCGCGTCGCAGTGATAGAAAATAAACCATCTAATAGTGACCTTGGCTGCTGGAAAATAATTGATACCTTGGTTAATGTGTCAATCAAAACATAATAGATTTCGTGATGGAATCTACGCGATTTATTTCAACGACATCGAAACACACATTCAAGTTTATGATTGACTTATTGATTTGGCTACACCTCGCCGGACGGTAAGCTTACTTAAACACAAAAAACTTAGTCAGTCATTCCAGATGCTACCGCTGATCGACGAGTAGATTCTGATCGCGTTCCCTTGATCTACAAGAATATAATTATTACCATGATAAAGCGTTTATGCTATTCCTGAATAATCCATTTCTGTGCTAATATGGATCTGTTAAATTGTTCTCACGATTAAAAAACATCAATACAAATTAAACATTAATAATGTAGTAAGATAATAGTAACATTGGCCTTAAGAACATGGCGGGTCATTGGTTCTTAATTCAAATATTGACTCGTATAACATCGAACGCCGACAGAGCTATACGATTGTACAGTGTCAATTCGAATATTACGTTGTAGAATTAATTAAACCTACATTTTACTGTAGATAGACCAAGATTAGACTTATAGGCTTATCAGCTTGTTGTATGGGGCTCTATTAAGCCCTTCGGGGTAAGCCTACCCTACCTGCAAGCCGGTATACCTACTGACGAAAGACTAGGTTCTGGCGTAAGTTTCCTCTCGTGATTGAGGGACCTACTCCCGTTAAAGCTAAAGGAATATGAGGCATTGGAGAGTGGCCCCTGAGCCCCAAACTATCAGTTTCGAGTATTACCAGATCTTATCTTATCTTATCTTATGTTACTGGGGTGCGTGCTTTGGAGCTATCGCGGACACTTCGACCCTATTGGATCCTTTGTGTCAACCCCAACCTGGCTCCTACGTTTCGGGAGGGATAGCCCTCTCTATTAGGGTGGTTATTCCTCTTATTTGTAGATGCCTGTAATCCTCTGGTTTTGGATAGCCCATCCCGAGAAGATCCATACGATGTCTTCCTAAGGCGTGGCACTCGCACAGTATGTGTTTCATCGTTTCATCGCCCTCCCCGCAGTGTCTGCATGTTGCATCGTTCATGATACCAATCTTGCTCAAGGTGTAATTTGAACAGTAGTGGCCAGTGAACGCTCCTATTATTTTCCGGATGTTGTCTCTGCTGAGATTAATTATTTTATTGCTCAGCCTTCCTAATTCATTACTTATGAATTCTTTCGAATGTGTTGGGCCTGGTCTCGTCTTCCATTCTTTAAGCTGCCTATTCTTGGCCTGTTCTGAAATAACCCTCTTTAGTGTGGCTTCAGGGAGTCCAACAAATGGTTCTGGACCTATGGGTATTTTTGCAGATCCTTGTCTGGCTAGATGGTCTGCTTTCTCATTCCCTTCTATCCCCTCATGGCCGGGGACCCAGATGAGCCTCAGTTCGTTGGCTCTGCCAACCTTATTTAGGCTTCTTATGCAATTCAGCACTGTTCCTGAATTTACCTTTGGAGAGCTTAGCGCTTTAATGTCTGCTTGGCTGTCACTGAGAATATAAATTTCCTTTTCATGGGTATTTCTATTTATAATCTCCTGAGCGCATTCCATTATAGCGTACACCTCCGTTTGGAACACGGAGGCGTATTTGCCTAGACTAACGCTTATGTCGCAGTCTTCTGCGTGTACCCCTGCTCCCGTGCCATCTAGCATCTTGGAGCCATCGGTGTACCAGATTTGTCTTTTTCCTTGATTGGTTCTGAGACCTTCTTTCCATTCCTGTCTAGTAGGAATTGTCACCTTGTAATTTCTATGAAGTACTAGTTTGGGCTGTTGCTTGTCAGACCTCATTTCTAGTAGTTCCCGAACATCAGGTGTTATCCCCATTTTCGTGTAACTTGTCGGTATGCTGGTTATATATCCTGCATCCTTAAGTCTTTTACGAGCTTTTATTACCTCCAGTTGTACAGTTGAATGTAGCGGTAGCATATTTAGCAGCCGTTCCATCGCTGAATCCATTATCAGAATTGGACTGAACTAAATTTAGCATTTTTTGAAGTGAAAACTTCTTTAGCGGCGTTGGATGGGTGTAAAATGTTAAGGAAGCGTCAGGATTAGTTGACCTTTGAACCGTAACCGACGTCTGACGTCATACAAGATTAGGTACAAACTATCTATTTTGCAAGTCACCATGGATAGCGTCGTAGCTTAAACGGTAAGCACTTCGACTTATGGTTTCAGATAGTATCGGGTTCAAACCACCTGGCCTTCTGAAACTTTTTGTGATTATTTTTTCTTTTTGTAATTTATTACTTTTTGTGATTATTTTTTCTTTCGGTAATTTATTACTTTTTGTGATTATTTTTTCTTTTCATAATTTATTAATTTCTTCTGACAGAAAATTAGCAGAAAATAAGTGATAGGTTCTATGATTAGCGCTATATTATAGGTATGGTATGGTTGGTATGTTCTTTTTTATCTTTTTCTATGTATATAACGAAGAAAGAAAAAAAGAAAATGTTTTCACTTCTGCCGGCACTCCCAGAGTGCAACCCGTCTTTTTTTTTTGTCAACTGTATTTTTACCCAACTGCCATGAAGGGTTATTATCTAAATCATCTAATAATGAGTCATTATTATAGTGTTAATCTCAGTCCCATTCTAGGTTCTCATCTCGGAGTCCACGGTCCGCTTTCCGGTTTATACTTCTCCACCTCGCACGGTCTTGGGAATCCATGATAGTGACAGTTTTCAAAATGTATGAACGCAGTGCAGAATATCTTAAAAAGTTTTAAATGTTCTTGTCGGAAGTTTTCCTATAATGGTTAAGTAACCTTACTGCTCCGTCTCAAAAATCCACGCGGAATAATGTTTTTTTTTTAAATATCTTGATAAGTACCTACTCGAAATCTTGTAATTTAATCCAAGACCTTCAACACCACTCAAAATGAAAACAAACTTAAACGGTGGCGACTAATCTATACAGGGTGCTCCTGGGAAATCATGCCGTACAATAACCGTGGGCATATCTCGCCACCGTTGTCATAGCAACCAAGTTTGAGCAAACAAACTTACTCCCCAATGAAAACTTCAATGTCTGTTGAAAATTCGGTTCAATATCACTAATGACCTCTGTAGGAGAGTGGAGGTCGCTTTCATTTGAGAGGAACCTCTCAAAATGAAGTCGAATTAAAATCTATATGTATGCGGCGTGAACGGCTGTACCGATTTCGTTGATTCTTTTTTTAAAGTATTCCTTGCAGTACGGGGATGGTTCTTACATAGAGAACCATTTAAAAAAGGGTTAAGCCGTCATGGGAACGGGTACAGAATTCCACCCGGGTGAATAAATGAATTGAATTATCATCACCTTAACGTTGTTTCCGTATGCATTGCAGGCTTTCACCCTGAAGCCTGGGTCGGCTTACGTTATCTCTTCTTTTTGATTTGACTAATCTTGGTTTTATTGGAGAGACTGCCATCTGACTTTCCAACCCCAAGGAAAGCTTTATTGAATGAGGTTCGGGTGCACCGAGCCTCGTTCAATAATCAACAGGTATAAAGAACCATCTCGATCACATCAGTCTTCAAACAGAAAAAATTGCATCAAAATCTATCTATTACTTTAGGTAGGAGTTCCGACGCTGCGTTTTACTCTGGCTTCTGCACTGATGTGGTTTATCTTGAATATTATGGAAGTGACTGCTGTGTGACCTTCCTACCCAGAGAGGTTCTACAAAGGGGCTTCATCAGGTAATCACCAGATGTATTCGATCACATCATCTATCTGTTCATTTGTTATTTCTGATGCCATAGGATAACAAAATATTAAATTCATAACACACTCTTTTTGCACAAAGGTTAAAACCATAATTTGTCTGTTCTACAAGTTTGATATGGCAAAAATAATTTTTACAAAGTAATTTTGTATTACTAAATCTTATCAATAAATAACGAAATCATTATTGACCATAGGTCGCCCACTTCTATTCAATTCTCCTCTAAAACAAAATGATAGCGGAGTAAATTAAATCCCAATAAAAACATTATTGGTATTTAATTTACTCCGCTATAGACTTTTAAGCTACATAAGTATGAATTACCCTAGTGGTTTATCGGTGGCTGTTACAGATGTTTAGCAAGTGGTCTCGGGTTCAAGTCTAATATTCATAGTCGTAGTTGGGATCCTAATAACATCTTCGAGGTCCAACTTCTCTCGTTAACTGGTAGATACACCTATCAAACAATGATCGAGGCTATGACGCAGTTTTCCCTTCGGGTTTGGAAGATCAGAGGGCAGTCGGTTCCGTTAAAGCTAGATAAAAAATAAGAAAATCTGGGTCCTGCACTGACTACCGCCTTACGGCCTGTCAAATCAGTTAATATAAACGTTAATCATCTCTGCGAATTCGAATATAATGAATAATTTATTTACAATTATGTTGACGGTTATGAACGCGATCATGCGTACCTTTGAACCGCCCGACGTTTTGACTACGTTGCAGTGGTCAGGACAGTCTGTGACTACGGTCACTGTATGCTATACATAGTTGAACAAGAAATTTAAAAGTGTGTGTTGTTAACGCGTTTTGTTCAATTAAACACATTTGACTTATGAATTTCATTCAGTAAAAGGTATTAAATAATGTAAACGCATTTTCACTACATAGTGAACTCTAGTCTAAAACACCTATTCCAGAATACCGCTGTGAATAGACTCTCATGATATTAGAATCTAGAGAGGTCATCTAGAGTACAATCTGTCCTCAGATCTGGTTATAAATCGAGATTCAGGACTGTTTAGGTCCTATTCACTCTAGAAACGGATTTGAAGTCGGGTTTGATAATAATAATATATTATTCATCGAATGTAGATTTACAGCTATTAGGCCTCACTGGCTATAAAATGAATAATGAAAGAAAGACTGGCACAGTAATCAATTTACAGTATAATGCCCCAGCCTGTATTGAGGTTTTTTCCAATATAACCTGAAAAAAAGTTATCATACCAACTGCCCTAAAAATACACTCATTTATTACCCAATTACTTCCGTGAACAGCCTTGTACACAAAATTTTACACCAATTGTATACTTGAATAAATCTCAGTAATTGACGAATTCAACCCAAATCAAACGGCAGCGCACAATGCCCATTGACACGGACACAAAATTTAACTATTTATTGTGACCGATTGGTAACCAATTCGGGCCCACAGTTACCTCGTTGGGACTTACAGGACATTCAAGTGAAGAGGGTCAAGTTCCCAAAGACCCTTTATCGTAGGAAACTTAACTTTATGGAAAAAGCAACGATTCGGGAATTCGGGAACTACATAAAGAGCAATTTTTTATGTGGTCGTCTACTGGCACAGATAACATAATACTACTGGGCACTTCGTCGGCTTGACCAACCGTACTGTAATACGCGTGTAAAGCCCCGAAAAGGCAGAGGTATAATAACACTTACATTTCACTAACTATGATTTTCGGTAACGCATAATAGGGGGCGAGCCTATTGCCCTTCAACCTGGTACGTTTATTGTCGGAAGGAGACTATCCCTATTCCTTAGTTAGCTTCTGTCGTAGACCCACAGGAAGAGATTGGACGGCCCTATGCTACTCGACCGAGAACCACACGCGTTCGTGATATCCGAAACATTCAAATTGGTTTAATTTTTCGACAATTTTCTGTACGCCGCCTTAATGTTAACTAATTAAACCCACTATCTCCTCTCGTTACGAGTACGTTTAAAACACATTGTCAAGTAGAATGACGCCTCCGAATGTAAAAAGTGTGTTTTTTTTTTTAAAATGTTCGTGGTTATACTTTCATGACACTGCAGTGTAACGAAACTATAATCATCATCATCATCATCATCATCAGGCTATATTAGTCCACTGCTGGACATAGCCCTCCCCCAATGAGCGCCATAGCGCCCTGTCTTCAGCTTGCGAAACTATAATAACGAAACTTAATTAAAATCTGCGAGAGCAATTTAAATTTATTCATGTTACAACAGTAGGTAAGTTTCAAATTCAAATTCATTTATTCGTTTGCGTGTAATGTGGTACAATGAGAGATGGTAACATAAAATATAGTAACTATATCTAGTCCAAGCACATTTCGCCATAATGTTGGCATGCAAACACAGATAATTATACATAGCAATAACTACTTAAAATCTAATAATATTGCAGTCACAATAAGAGCACAGCGGCGGCTACAGCGCATTTCTGCAGTGGTACGAACGACATGCATATTTCTTTAAAAAGTCTTCCACAGTATAAAAGGTTCGTCCACCAACCATTTATGTAATGCAACACAATTCTTTTTATAAGGCAGGTCTAGAATCGACGCTGGCAATGAGTTGTAAATTAGTGGAGCCATGTAAACACAACTACGTCTAAAAATTTCTAACCTAGGTACCGGCATTTCAAGTGGCATATGTGTAACCTTCCTTTTATTTAAGTTGTCCTTTTTATTGAACAGTGACAGATTATTTTTCACAAATATGGCACTTTCATAAATATAAATACATGGTACAGCTTAAGCAAGAGTGTTTGATGTCCAATCAGTGCAAATATTTCTATCTATGAATAGGTTTATTTGTGTTGAATTTGTATATCTATTCACAGCGCCTATGTGTGTATTTATAAAAACATTTATGTAGCTATTTACGAGCACGATCCACGCATATTTATCCGCATTCCAGAAACCATAAAATAAACGATTATATTTCGATCTATGTGATCGAAAATAAAAAAATTGAAAAACAGTGAAAAGAAACCATCTTATTGATTTGAATACTTAGCAAACTTATTGCTTTTACATTTTATCCAACTAACCAAGTTAGTAAAGGTATGCTTACTTTGAGTCCATATAAAGCCTTGCAATGAGATTTTAGTAACAATATACATCAATAGCACTGTGTACAATATCCTTTTTTTTTCTTTTATGTGCGGGAAATCCCCACGTATACCCCCCCCCCCCCCCCTCCGGGGCCGGAGAGGGTGGTTATGTTGGATTCGAACCGACTAAACCGCACGCCGTCTGCGGGTCGTAGAGCTAGGCCGAAGGTGAGGTTGTCATGTGACATATCCCTCGCACCCCGGCTTTTTTTTTTTATTTATTTATCATATAATGAAAATATTCTATGATGTTAACAAAAAGCCTGCAATTCAGGGCCATCCCTCTCGGTCTGGTCCTCCTCATCCTTGCGTATTTACCAATATTTTATTTGAACTACCAAACACATTACCGTGTAAAAATAGGTCATATTTTATATTAGCTTCTGAAAGCAGACAGCAATATGCATGACCTAATTAGAGTGGAAAATATTACGATTGCTACTTTAATTTTTTCGAACATCACTGTCGGAATAAAATTACACAATTAAAAAATAATAATTTGAAACATGAAAAATGTGTAGGTGTTCTGGATTGCAGATAAAGTCAGCTTGGATCCTGTAAGTCTTATTGTAGTTACATTACAACGGGTGTGCGTTGTTTTATAGACAATTGTTCAATATAATTTCGTATTACAGAAAATGTTTCGCATAATTTCGTTTCATAGAATAATCAATATATAAAATACTTACTTTAAAGAATTTTAAATCATTGAATTTTGTTTCATATAAAGTTAAACATTAGAATAATCATTTCATAGAATATTAAATCAAATATTCTTAATCATTATATTGTTTATTTAATAGAAAACTTTATAAACTAAACAATTGATGCGTCTACAAGGTCGACGGAGCCCCTCTAGGCGGGACTCCTACTTCTGGGTGGTTTATAAAAAAATAACCACGCAGGCCTAATGCGGGAGCTTCGCTACGCTCCGCTCCCGCTAACCTAACCTATCCGAGCCGGGGTAATCTGAGTCGGGGTGTTAACTATAATGACGTTTTATCAATAATTTAATAACAAAATGATTTTATTATATTTTACAGAAGAATTCAAGCAAACAAATTTGCAACAAAATATGCGAAAGACAAAAAATTCTATATTGATATGAAATGTATTATAGCACTTAGTTACTTGGAACATTCAGAAATACCTATTTATTTTGAAAAATTAATGGAGAACATGGAAGATGACGGCAGTAAAATCATGGCAAATTGGATAATTTTACAGTTTGATAAGTTTGTTAAACAAAAAAATGTTATTAAAAATTCGTTCAATTGTGTTTCTGTGAAATATGTTTCATTTTAGTAAATTGTTTTTGAAACAATAATATTCGAAATAAAAATATAAGAACCAAATATTATATGAAACATTTTCTGTGAAACGAAATTCTATGAAATTTCTTTCTACGAAATAAGGGGCTCCCACATTACAACATTCAATGAATAGTTTTACTGGGCGGGTGCTATTTGACAAATGAATGATATTAAGCATACAATAAAATGTAATAATCAACTGACACCATATCCCGTAAACCCGGTATGAATGATTGCCTCGTTTAGAATGCTAAACAAATGATTACCATGACTTACCTTGAGACCTCGTAATGATAACTGTTCGTACGGATCGTTAGCCGTCGGTCTGAGGCCTAACGAGCCGTGGCGTCTTTACGAGGGAGGCGTGGTCCATCAGTTTATCTCCTTTGTGTTGCTGGACTCGTGACGAGACTGAGAAACTGATTTCTATATCAATGTGTAACTTTCATAATAGATAATCAAAAACGAAATCTCTGATATAAACATCATTCTAGGGGCGAAATCAAAAAGACTAAATAAATATTAACTGGTCTCTTTTAAGAGACAAATGGGCACGTTTATAGGGGACTAGCTGTTGCCCGCGGCTCCGCCCGCGTGGATGTTGGTTACCGCTTAGCATTGATTCAACATAGTAGCTTTATGCATGCAAAGTCTCAGCCCAATCGGTTTAAAATTGAAAAAGTTTCATACAAACTTTCATCCCCTATTTTATCCCCTTGGGGGTAGAATTAATCAAAATCCTTTCTTAGCGGGTGCCTACGTCATAACATCTACCTGCATGCCAAATTTAAGCCCGATCCGTCCAGTGGTTTGGGCTGTGCGTTGATAGATCACTATGTCAGTCAATCAGTCACGTTTGAGTTATATATTTATATATATATGACAGCCTCCGTGGCGTAGCGGTAGTGAACGCGGCCGCTACGCAGGAGGCGCGGGTTCGATTCCCGGTCAGTGCAAATATTTGTATGCATGAATATGTATATTTGCATTGGTCTGGGTGTTTCTATGTATAATATGTATGTGTTTACAAAAAAAAAAAAAAAAAACGTATCTAAGTATGTTTATCCGCATTCTAGATTCCATAACACAAGCTAGTTAAGCTATGCTTACCATGGGTCTAGATAGCGTTGTGTGAAATGTTGTGGAATATTTATTTATTTATTTATTTATTTATATGGGGGATAAATCAACGTCTAATTTCGGGGACGAATTTTAGGAGACCGGTGGGTTCGTCGCAATTTTGTTACTTGTATGACGTTGTGGATGTATGGGGCTTAACCAAGACGTATGGTGCCAAGCCAAACTAACCTGCAAGCCGGTACTCCTGCTTATTGACGGACCTGACTCTGGTATAGGCTTTTCTCTCATGGTGTGTCATCAGATTTTCCAGATCATCGTCATTCAGAATCACTCCTTTAAAAGGTTTAGGAGTCAGTAGATACACAGATGGACAGGCGTAAAAAACGACTATGTTATATTTTATAATAAGTAAAAAAAACAAAATGTTTTATGGGAGATAGGACGACGGTATTTCCGTCCAATTGAGCAGGCCGACTGGGGTAGTACCTCCGCCCTACAAAATACCGCGGTCATAATAACCTCGTGTTGTGTTCCCAGCGGTAAGTAGGGTAGCCAGAGCTCACTGGAGAGTTTTTGTGCTGTCAGTGGGAAGACTTAAGACTTGTCCTGCTTTATCTTCTATACTGACAGCACAGAAACTTTCTGTTCTAACAGGGTCGCCTGCGCGAGTCTGACGCCTGGTGGTGCACACGTCCATAGGCAACGGTAACCACTTCGCATCAGGTGAGCCATGTGCTTGTTTCCACCTAAGTGATATAAAAAAAACAAAGATTCATTCCTTTTGCATATATTTGTATGTTGACCTGAATTTCTACAGAGCTTGAAGTAAAAGTTTAGCTTTAATAAAATTTACGTTAAGAGTTTATACACCTCTGCCAACTTCTTCGGAGATTTACAAGCGTGAATATATGTATTTATACTTTGACACTATTTTATATATTAGTATTAGAACAGAAACTTCACATATCTACGACATCAGGTGAATATGATCTCGGTTCAATTTCCTGGTGCACGTCACTGTATAGGAACTATGTTATTTCCTACGATAATATTGAAAAGGATGTTCACTTTAGAGTGATATGGTATGAAACTTTTATGTAGAGTTGTAATGGCAACGTCAGAGTTAGCTGGTTTGATTCCCGCTCAGTGGCAATATTCGATATTCGAGTGAAAAAGCATTTATCGATAAACTGAAGATTTGGTCTATTTACACTTACAGCTCATAATCGGCGGAAATTGAGTATGGGGAACCCTCAAAATTTATAGTTCTGTTTCTATTTTTGTGTTCAAAACTTAATGTAGTTCACAGAATACATCTACTTATCAAGTTTCAACAAAATATTTCCTATAGTTTCGGAATTTTGCATGCCAATTTTAGTGAAATACGTTAAGCTACCTATTGTAATAACCGAATACCATTGTAACTATAATGTACCGTATTTCGTGCGAATGAATTATCATTCATTCATTCATTTATTCACCCATTCAAAAATTGGCTGTGACATACGGACGGACGGACGGACAGACATGACGAATCCATAAGGGTTCCGTTTATTGCCATTTGGCTACGGATCCCTAAAAAGTAGCCCATATTACTAGTATTCTTAAAAATTGTGGTTATTTTTTTAGCACTTATTTGGCAGACAAGCCAGGTCCACCTGATGGAAAGTGGTCACTGTGGCCTGACTGCAACATCAGGGGAGGCACACTCGTGCTGCCAACCCTGTAAACACAGAGAGTTTTGTGTGCTTTCAGTCTAGAAGCCAAGCAGGAATAGCCTTTGATCTTCCCACTGATAGCACAAAATCTGGACTGCTCAATTGGACGAAAATACAGTCGTGTCCTACCTCCTATAATTGGGAACTTGGGAAAACCATAGCATATTTCTCATACCCCTTCCATAAATTCAGCTTTAGTTTTGCTGTATATATTTCACACAAACACAAAAAGAAGTATATAAAAAGATAAATAGGTGTAGTAATAACTCACAACAATCCTGCCCCCTCCCGAGGAGGGCCAGACCGAGAGGAATGGCCCTGGGTCAGCCGGGGTGCGAGGGATATGTCACGAGACAACCTCACCTTCGGCCTAGCACATCGACCCACAGACGGCGTGCGGTTTAGTCGGTTCGAGTCCGACATAACCTCCCCCTTCGGCTCCGAAGGGGGGGGGGGGGTATCCGTGGGGATTTCCCGCACGTAAAAAAAAACTCACAACAATCCTTCAAGGAACGAAATACCCTCATTTTTTCACAGGGTTAACTCTGACTTGAAGTTATAGCTAACGTCTGCATTTAACCCTAACCGATGCACACTAATAAAAAGGAAATTTCAAAGTGAGCTTTGATTGCCATGAAGGCTATATATGGCACTTTTGACCGGCGTAGCGTAGTTCTGCCCCTTTGACAAGTCAGCATTTGCAGGGTTATATGTGAGCGCGTGTACCAGCTATGTACAGACGCGTGATAAAGTGGATACTTGACTAGAAAAACCTACTCGACGAAAATATCACGATACTGTGTAAATGAATTTGTTATGCCTTTGGAGAGGGGTTTATTTGAGAAAGTTGTTTGCGAGTATGTTAGTCAGATTATCCTTTTATAATAATGTAAATCCTTAATATTCTTTAATAATTTAGTTAATTCTTTAGTATATAGCCACCAACATTGGATTGTTGTTTTTATGCGAACGCCAATCTCGGTTGCATCTAAAGCATGCATTTTGGAGCCCGGGGTCCGTTTTCTGTCTGAAAACCTGCATTAGAGTCTCGTCTGTCAACAGGTAAATTCTGAGGGTCTTAGTGGAGTCATACACACGGAGCGCCGTGTTACATTATAATATAATAATAATATAATAAGAAATTTATTTCGGAAAACTGTATTTCCATATGGTGTTAGTATATATATATAATGTATTTATGTATCATTTATAGACTTGTTTGTTGAACTTTCATTCCAAAAAATATAGGAATTTGTGAAAGAAATATAGAGATAAGAAACAATTTTTCACTCGACTGTACGCAAATAAAGCCGCAAATACGCATGACTTGGTATTTGAGGGTTATTTCCAATTTTAACCAAAACCAATAAACAACCCGTAAGAACCTTTTTAAATAGGGTTACCCCTTCAATCTTCTTTATTTAAGAGGATATATTAGTTTCCATGAGATATTAGATATTGATGTGATCGCATTTTTCTCGGGAAACATTTTTGGTATTGGAATGTGCAATATGTATTTCTGTACATTCCAATACCAAAATTCAAATATCGCAATAGCACCATGAAAAAGATTTACGCAAAACAAAAAGATTTGCATAAATCTTTTTATGTACCTTACGCCTATTGCCCTCTAGTGTAGGTAGAGATAACAGCCAACCATTTACTTATTTACAAACTTTACGAACTGACAATATGCCACGGTAACCACTTCAAATCAGGTGGGGCCGTATGCTTGTCTACCTAAGAGATAAAATAAAAAACTCATGTTGTTCTGGTGTTCTTTCTATCTTTATTTACACATTCATTTTTGCTCTGCTCAGTGTTCAGTTGTCAAGCTACTTATTAACTCTTTGACGTCAAAAGGCTCTCAAAACACATTCGACGCAGGTCGCGAGTGCGCCGTGTTTGTTCAGTCGATATTGCTTCCACGACAGAACTGTTGCATCGCGACGTTACAACATTTTCTTGTTGATAGCAAGTGCTTTTTGACAAATATTATTAACTTAGTAACTATATTAATATGAGTACTGAAGGAATGACGCACTTTTTATGAAAGGTATGTGTAAATGAGCTGTCAAGCTGGGATCGGGCTCGTAGGACATACTGTGATAATAAAGATGATGTATAGTCAGTATTTGTTTCATCATAACTGGCGGGGTGCTCAAAAAATCTTAATCGCATAACATTTATAAAACCATTAAGATCTTTTTGAGTAAGTACTATATAATAAATAATATAATAGGAGGTAGGACACAACTGTATTTCCGTCCAATTGAGCAGTCCGACTGGGGAAGTACCTCCACCATACAGATAACGCGGCCATAATAACCTCGTGTTGTGTTCCCGGCGGTGAGTAGTGTAGCCAGAGCTCACTGGTGAGTTTATGTGCTGTCAGTGGGAAGGCCAGAGGCTATTCCTCCTTTGTCTTCTACGCTGAAGGCACAGCAACTCTTTGTGCTTACAGGGTCGGCAGCACGAGTGTGATGCCCCTGGTGTAGGCAACGGTAGCCATTTTCCATCAGGTGGGTCATGTGCTGTGTACTTACTTATACATGTTAAGTGAAAATTTAAATATTAAGAACTCATGCTCATAGCATGCTCATTTCATGCAACTTCGTATTTTAATAGATACTTTTAATACTTATTTAAATAGGTACGTATTTACAAAAGTTTCAACCAATTTACCTTCATAATTTTTGTTTTCTCTGTAAAAACTTTAATTTTCCCATTAAGTTCACGGCAAATTAAAAAAAGAAACCTCTTTTAGTCTGCGGCCGATCAAGAAGCACGCGCATATAAAAAAAAAACATCACAACACATTTTCACTTTTCAAATTATAGATATTTATTAATTAAAATGTCTAAAAGTACTTATAAAGAAACTAATTTAAGTTGTAAAATGTCCGATATATGATGTGAAGGGTATCACCCCTTAAAGTTATGGAAAGTATACTACCTGAACACTGCAAGGGTAAATATCTATTTTAGTATATTTTATTCACAAGAGTCTTAAAAAACATAGTACACACGTGTATGTTGATGATTACCGTCCTCGGCTGTCTTAAGACTCTCACCCAACGGCACGGGTCTAAATGGCTCCTTAGCGGTAATCACTAACTTTACACACTTGTACCATAATGTACTAAAAACTAACTGTTACCTATGACTGTAAGTTCATTGTTATTTGTTAGTCAATAAGTACAGCTAACTTATCTACGTTAAAACAGTAATCGTAATCTACAGTCCATGGTCCTTCAAGCGGGGTGTAAAAAGTATCTGATGAAGCTGCCGAGCTGAGTACAATTGTGGCACCATTGTGACACGGTACATGTCTGTAATGGTGACCCTCTTTTCTGAGATTTTGCTTTCAGCTTACCACCAGGCGAGGTGAACATGTCCTCTATATAAAAAAAAGACGGGTTGCACTCTGGGAGTGCCGGCAGAAGTGAAAACTTTTTCTTTCTTTCGTTATATACATAGAAAAAGATAAAAAACATACCATACCATAATATACCTATAATACAGCGCCAATCATAGAACCTATCACTAATTTTCTGCTAATTTTCGGTCAGAAGAAATTAATAAATTACAAAAAGATAAAATAATCACAAAAAGTAATAAATTACAAAAAGAAAAAATGATCACAAAAAGTTTCAGAAGGCCAGGTTTACCAGGACCATAAGGACTTACAGTCGAAGCGTTTACTGCTATGCTACGAAGCTATTTGTCGTATATTGCAAAATAGACAGTCTATAGCTAATATTGTATGACGTCAGTCGTCGGGTACGGTCCAAAGGTCAAGCGATCCTGACGCGAGTTTAACACTTTTTACCCATCCAACGCCGCTAAAGAAGTTTTCACTTCAAATAATCTTTATTTCGTAAAAAAAACATCATCTACATAAATCATAAAAGCATGTGATACAATACCGTTCCGAGATCGAAGCACTCGACTAGACTCGATGCCAATGGACCGGCATTGTTGTAGGGGTCTTACGAAGCGTGCCCTCGCGCTCCACATGTTTTGCACAAAGCGTACCATGGGAGCGCTCGCTATGGGCTTTTTTGCAGGAATAGTGACGTATAGTTTTTTAACATGTATGTAAATCTACCTCATGCATGAGAGGCACGGTGATATAGGTTTTATGAGAGTATAGCGTTGAAGCTATTAAAAGTTAGTAAGGGGATTCGTGTTCTTTATTGAAAACTTGTATAAGACAAAATTGAACATTTTTTTTTACGTGCGCAAAATGTCCACGGATATTCCGGAGCCGGCGGGGGAGGTTATGGCGGACTCGAATCGACTAAATCCGACCGACTAAGGCCGAAGGTGAGGTAGCTAGTGCATATCCCTCGCACCCCAGCTGACCCGGGGCCATCTCTCGATCTGGCTCTCTTTGGGTGAGGTGACCACGTGGCCTTCAACTCGTCTCCGGTAAGAGGGGGGGGGGGGGGGGGGGTTGCAAGGCGCGCGGCCTGCTTCTGCTAGGGTGACGGGCGGCTCTACCCGTCACCCTACGCTCGAGTTGCCTCAGTTAGCGGGTAGCGCGGGCCACGAGCCTCTTTCGCTCCAGGTCCCACTTCCGCCCCGCCGCCTCCTTTATGAGCATTACTTGCTCGCAGACGGAGGCGCTGGCCGCCCACAATCGTACAGTAAATGTAAAGTATATTTATAACAAATTTTTTGAAACATTAATTCGCTAAATTACCAGTCACTTATCAACCCAAGGCCTGCGCTCATAGAAGATAGATGTCTAATAATGATGTGGCTATATAAGTGCATCTTTGTTAGAGCACTGTAAGTAGTTACACAGGTACACCAGTTAGCAGGTATGATTGGTTTGGGCCCCAAAGATCTTCGTACGACCTTTTCACAACAATCAAACAATCAGAAGTTTTTTTTTTTATATATAGGACACGTCAAATTTACTTCACCTCGCGTGATGGTAAGCTAAAGGCAAAGTCTCAGAAAAGAGGGTCACCATTACATACACGTACCATGTTAACAACGGTGACACTCAGCATGATCAAAAGAGGATTGTCGTCTGCGCACCGCGTGACACCCACCCGTCCCTCTAATGTTGCGAACACAATCCCCCTGCCCGGCTATGCACTTGCTGACCCCTGAACGCAATCCAAACGAGATTACTATGGAGGGATTTTCGCAATCGTGCACGGTAGTACCCACCCGGCCGAATCTGTGACAAATTTATGCCATCAAATTTCTATCACCAACACAAATTTATATAAAACATGACTCCTAAACTGCTGTGTAGTCTACATGCTAGCTAGACATGGCATACCATAAAACGAAACAGTTTCTTTGTTAATTTCCCCAGCGGGCTGTCATGTATCGGAAATATGGTGTACCGCCAATCTACCAGCCTGTCGAGTTCTTTGAAATAGATAGTTCCAACATATTCAAGTTTCTATTGTGTGTTTATACTTTTTAGTTTTTAATTTCAATGTTGTGGTGATACTTCTCACTGGCTTTATATGGTTCATGTAATCAGTGGTATCTGTTTGGAACAAGAAATATTATGAGCACAGAAAAATACCAATTATATTAAATATGGTATTCGATTGGAATCGATCGTTACAAATACTCTAAGGCGAAAGCGGTTTTTCATCTAATAGTCAACCAATTTTCTCTATTTATTGTTTTGTGGCTATTGGTGTGCTTTATTTAAAGGGCAAAAATGACTTATCAATGGAAGTGTCTCCCTTCCATTTCAAATTATCCGTAAACATTTGATAATTACAGCTGTCGCACCTATGCTTTATTACAACATGCAACTATAAAATAAATAAAAATAAGTAAATAAAAAACTAAATAAAAATACATACAGCAATTTACTGTCCAATTACATCTAGGTAGTTATTTATATTAATGATTAAAAAAGGGTGTAGATAGGAGCCTCACATGATCTTCAAGGCCCAAACAAAACCTACACGCAAGCCTTCCTTTTAGGGTTGGTTGATCAGACAATCACTGGTCGTGTGGTGTACTAATCAACAAATTGTTAAAAATAAAAACCCTACTGATACTGAAAAGATCGACACAAACTTGGTAGCAGGCGGTACCCATTTGTAAACATAAACCAGATGGAAATTATGGGTACCACCTGCTACCAAACTTGTTTCGAACTTTCCAGCATCAGTCAGGTATTTTATTTAATAATTTGTTTTATTTTATCGTTTTTAGTTATTTTATTTTATCGCTTTATGTTACGAGATATATATATATACATGCATATATTAAATTTTATTTTTCATACATACAAGATACGCGCGAAGAACATAACCCTTATTAGCAGTCGGGTAAAAATAATAAACGGATCTCTGCCTACAAGCTCTGGATGCAACTGGAACTTCGCTTTGATGATGCGCCCTCATGGAACACTACTGAAATACGGAAGGAAGGCTATCCTTAATCTTTTTTCAGAAGGAACCCTGTTGGTAAGTACATTAATTATATTCGTCTGATTGAGCTTAGTCAGATCGCACGTCTAGTTAGTAATTAATCTTACGCCACACCTTCTTAATTACTCCACATTCGTCTTCATTAGACTTTGTTCAGTTCATTAGTTTTAATGCCCTAAATAGTAGCAGATTTGACATCTTTTGATGAAAAGTTTGTGATGAATTTGGGGGTATACTTTATCATAAGTAGTACAGGGCCCAATTAATAAATTGCTAGTCGATGTACCAGTTCGATAAGGCTTTAATATCGGCTTTTCTCTCAGGGTTACGAGGTTAGACAGCAGTCGCTCCTGAAGAAACTGGCGTACCATTCAGAAACAATAAAATAACAGGCTACAGAGATAATGTTGATGATTTTAACATAAACAGTCCGAAATAGTTTCAGACTAGTCCGTAATAGCATTTTCCCAAAGCGCGCAATACATTTGAAACTTGAACATAATTCACACTACTAACACATACGTAAATCTAAAAACTACTTACGTGTGCCAGTTCCCGCTCACTACTGCAGTGTACTCCAACCGACGACATTTCCTAAATCACACTATCAAGATTCTCCGAGAACCAATGACTTTAGCAGAGTAATGTAATATTTGTAATTCAACTTAAAGCACTCGCAGATTGTATTTGTGGGTCACGATCTACTTGGAAAGGCGCCTTGGGAATTCCTGGATCAAAAAACAGAAGCTTTAGGGAAAGAATGCTCCGTTAACTTGTTCATACTACTTCATTAACATAAGTCACGTTAGATTGTAGTATGCGTTCTAAAATGTGACATACTTAAATAGGTTTATTTTCTGAAAAGCACTCATTAAAAGCCTCAAATCAATGCCAACATATTATTTATGCATAGAAATATCGACCGTAGCTATTAACAAAGTCGGAACTACAAAAACACTACTTTTCAGTACGGCCAAATAAAGTTTTGAACTTGCACCAAATTCACACATGCCCATATATTGAAACCAAATTTCGCGTAGTGCTACAGTTTTGAAAGATAATGAAGGTCGTAATGTGAATAACAAAAATAAATCTAGGAAATTCTAGAAAAAGCAGTTGTTACATTGTTAACCGAAACCGATACTAGCACACTTGTCGTAAGTGACATATCCTACAATGTTTCACGTACTATGAAAGTCGTAAGTGGCACATCCTACAATATTTCACGTACTAGGGAAGACGGAAGTGTCACATCCAACAATTTTTCACGGTACGTAATTACAAGGTTATGTCGGATGTGGGGGTGTTCATAGGCCTTATGTATTAAAAGAAGGTTTTAAAACTGATAAATTGTTTTATTAATATCCAATTAAATGTAAATTAAATCAAGATAGTGTACATCGAACAGGTTAAAAATCATAAAAATTCACAATAGTAATGGAAATTACAAGTAATTACAGTCCAGAACTACTGACGACGAAGGGGTGATGTGCTATTTCTATTGCCGTGTGGGATGCCAGTCCCTCCTGTGGCTGAGAGGCTCCACAGCGCCTGCGAGTATGGGATTGTCGGCGAGCCTCAACGCACGTTTTTGTTTCGATTCGAAGGGGTCAAGCTGGTATGCAGATGCTCCGGCACAGCAGTACTCCATATGGGGCCGGACTTTTGCCTTATAAAGAAGGAGTCGTTGCCCCGCAGTGAAGTACTGCTTCGCCCTGTTAAACACTCCAAGTTTCTTCAATGCCAGCTAGGCCTTATCCTCCAAATGGCTGCGGTACTGGACGTCGCTTGAGATGTCGACGCCTAGGATCCCGATACTCGAGGAAATGGTACGCGGTGTACCCAGGAATTGCGGCGCTACAACAAATGGGGTTTTCTTAGTGGTGAATACACACTTGCGTCTTAGTGGGATTGAATTTTACTAGGTTTAGTCGACCCCAATCGGATACTCCCGATTTTGGTCGCAAGTTGTTAGCGACTCTCCTTCACCTTAGACTGAGAGATATATGCACGGCCCGTGTAACACGTGTCCCCGGTACTGTCTTCCGCATAGCAATGGATGGAGTCATCAGACAGCATATCATTTATGTGCAGCAGAAACTGGGTCGGAGACAGCACGGAGCCCTGTGGCACACCAGCGTTTGTGTCCATGGGGTCCGAGCAGCTGCCATCGACGACGGCTTGGATACTGTCGGTCGCTCAGTAGATCGCTTCCTTCAAGGTATCTCAGGAACTGTGTATTAATCACACACTCCATAACCTTCGAGAGAAGGGATGTTATAGCAATAGGCATGTAATTGGACGGGTCTGTCCTGTCTCACCTGTACTGGGCACAATTAGGGGGCACAGCTCCTGAGGACCATCGCCATATATACCATCCGGCCCACTCGACTTCCAAACGTCTAGGGACTTGAGATCCCGCCGGACCACCCGTTGCGTGATTTTAACTTCAGTCATGGAAACACCACAGCTGGGGAGAATGGGTGGCTCGGCATTCCCGTCATTCATTGTTGAGTTTGACGCAAAGAGGTTACTCAAAAGATCGGCTTTCTCCTTAGCGCCATGGGCAAGGCTACCGTCGAGTTTCTGCGGCGGCGGAAGGCAAGAGTGGCAGAAGTTTGGCCGTTTGCTCGCTCCTGATGCGATCCAGCGGTTGGGAATATAGCATTCCATACCCGTTAGAATCGCTTCAGCGACTGCTCTTGCACAAGAGCTTGAACCGTTTGAAGTGACGCAAAGCCGCCTCCACGGGTACGACGAGAAGAATTCTCGCAGTACGTTCCAGTCTACCGACTTGTAGTGACAGACATGCCACCACTGAGGTGGCCGCGGTGGTTCTGGCCACGCGAGAGTCACTTGCGCCTAGACGACGCTGTGGTCCGAAGTACCGAGTGGTGCCTCCACTCGGTACGTAGTCAGCAGAGGGTCCAATAAAGACTCTCTGTGGGTCTCGATATCTGGTTTTCTAGTGATAGAATGCACCAGTTGCGAGAACCCATAGGTCAGGGGGTAGTGAGCAGCCCTTCCCGTAAAATCAGTTCTGTGCGACCCAACCACTCCACATGGTGAGCGTGAAAGTTCCCCAAGAATACCAAGTCCGCGGCAGGGTACTGCTCAATTACTCTGTCCACCGACCGCTGTAAGTGCTCAAACAGTTGAGCCGTGCCCAGATCACCGCTATGGGACCTGGTTCCTGTCTTCAAGGCCGTTTAGACAGCGACAGCAAACGTCATCCTGGACGTACATGCATAACCCGGCTTTACTCAGGTAGTTATGCTCGGGTTTGTACCCGGGGTACATAAGGTAGGCTGTATTGGCCTGGCATGACATTTGGGTCTCCTTCAGAAAGAATAAGGTCGGCTTTGCTGTCTCAAGATGGTGATGGACCTCGTTAAGATTGGTGTGGAGGCCCCTGATGTTACAGAAGTCAACTTTCATTGTGGATGAAGGTGCTGCTGTAGAACGTCTATTCTTATTTTTCTTGACCATAATAAAAATGGGAGGGGGAGGTATAGAGAGTCTCTATGCCGTCAGTGTAGAAGACAAAGTAAGGTTTCTCGCCACCGCAAACGAGCTAGGGTTGTGTGATTGGCTGGCGCGGTGGGCGGACGGGCCCCGGGTCCCCTCCCAGATACTGCCAAGTCTACTCCGGTTTCCTTCTCCGGCACGACTACTGCACCGGGAACTTTACACAGGCTGCTGGTTCAGCCTCCTGGAACGGAGATTGTGATCCCCGGGTTCGGGAACTGTACAGCCTGCGGGCGGCCAGCGGTTAACCGTTTCACCGGGTCTCCCTGACCGCCGCACCAAAATTTCACTCCCGCCCTAGTCAGTGGTGACATCCAAAGCCTTTGGTCTTCCCACTGACGACACAGAGCCTCTCCAGTGAGCTCTGGCTACCCTGCTCACCGTCTGGAACACAACACGAGGTTACTATAACCGCGGTATTCTGTAGGATGAAGGTACTTCTCCAGTCGGACTGCTCAGTTGTAATGGGAGGTACCGTCGTGTTCAACCTTCTAAAATAACATACCTATCAGTTGTAACGGGAGGTACCGTCGTGTCCTACCTTCTAAAATAACATACCTATAATTAAAAATGTCACATAAGGCAATAGAAAACCAGTCAACTCTTCCTCTAATTTTAGCACTATATACCATATCCAACCTACATTATTGTATAACTGTTTTAGAAATAAAGTCGATACTAACACATCCAACATCTAAATTTAGTAATGTACAATTAAAAATGGTGGTAGTACCATATATGACAAATACTTTCATTATAAGAACGAATAACAAAGTCGGTAGTGCCACTGGGTCCCCACTACGAACAAATTTTATTAGTGACTAATAAAATATTCTAGATGGCGTTATGTGTATCAATTTAACATAAAATTCTAAATGAACAAGAATTGAATCCTATAAATATTATTTTCTCATAAAACTTTAATATTTGTTCTATTCATAAACATATAATAATGAACTTTGAAACCTAATTTCGACAATTTGTTATAATTATGCAGCGCCCTTCCCGTCTTTTATCGGTACTATAATGATACTGCCGATACTGTGCACTACGTTACACACAATAGATGGCGTGTTATTCAATTCTCTATATTTTCACGGTTGTTACTCAAACAAAAAACATATCGAACGAGATTTACTGCAATTAACAATTGATTAGTTTCTTTTTTAATTATTTTAGGAGTATGATTAAAACTAACAATTAAAAAGTTACTTCTGTTCTGTATTTTTTTAACGTTTATTGTTGAAGAAAACCGCTGTTAGCCAGGTCGGTGGGTCGGATGGGTGACCGTGAAAATAACAAGAAGGTAGGTAGGTATCTACGTAATACCTTTTAGTTAAACGGCTTTATTAATTGAAAGTATGACATCTCAGGCAGGTATATTGTCGTCTGAAAAGACACACGCCTTCCTACTTACCTACCTACCTATCAAATTTAATATCAGATCAATTACTCAACAGGAATAGGGTAACATTTATACCTAAGTACATAAAGCGAACTTAATAAAATGTATCTACATCAAGGTAGTCAGTAGTAGTAGTACCTACCGCACATACAACGACACACGGCGACGAGCCAAGCAAGCGGATGATATACCTACCTATAACGAGCTCCTATGAGACGACTTTCTCGCTTCTACACGAATATCGCAAATGCGAAATGGCAATCGTTAAAGAAAGTTGGAGCCCTTCGAAGACCGATGTCAAATCTCTCATAGGATTGGTGACTTGGTGACCATTCCTCAATTAAAGAATTTTTGTTGAAAGATTCCATTAGCTCCATTAGCTCTTCTACTGTCCTAACAGTAGGTTTAGGACCCGTAGGTCAGACGGTAGTCGGTCAGGTAAAATTTAAGGAGTCCGAGTCATTTTGAGTTATTCGTACACCCCCACTGATAAACGGATGGGACTCTAGCGCAAGCTTTCTTCTTGAGGATAGTAGGTCAAACGGCAGTCGCTAATGTAAAAGTCAAGGGGCTGAGTCATTTTGAGCTATTCGTACCACCCACTGATTAACGGATGCGAGTCTGGTGCAATTTTGCTTCTTGAGGATAGTAGGTCAAACGGCAGTCGCGCATGTAAAAGTCAAGGGGCTGAGTCATTTTGAGCTATTCGTACCACCCACTGATTAACGGATACGAGTCTGGTGCAATTTTGCTTCTTGAGGATAGTAGGTCAAACGGCAGTCGCTCATGTAAAAGTCAAGGGGCTATGTCATTTTGAGCTATTCGTACACCCACTGATTAATGCATGCGACTCTGACGCAAGTTTTCTTCTTGAGGATAGTAGATCAAACGGCAGTCGCTAATGTAAAAGTCAAGGGGCTGAGTCATTTTGAGCTATTCGTACCACCCACTGATTAACGGATGCGAGTCTGGTGCATTTTGCTTCTTGAGGATAGTAGGTCAAACGGCAGTCGCTCATGTAAAAATCAAGGAGCTGAGTCATTTTGAGCTATTCGTATCACCAACTGATTAACGGATGATGCGGCTCTGGTGCAAATTGGCTTCTTGACGATAGTAGGTCAAACGGCAGTCGCTCATGTAAAAGTCAAAGGGGCTGAGTCATTTTGAGCTATTCGTACCACCCACTGATTAACGGATGCGAGTCTGGTGCATTTTGCTTCTTGAGGATAGTAGGTCAAACGGCAGTCGCTCATGTAAAAGTCAAAGGGGCTGAGTCATTTTGAGCTATTCGTACCACCCACTGATTAATGGATGCGACTCTAGTGCAATTTTGCTTCTTGAGGATAGTAGGTCAAACGGCAGTCGCTCATGTTAAAGTCAAGGGGCTGAGTCATTTTGAGCTATTCGTACCACCCACTGATTAATGGATGCGACTGTCGTGCAATTTTGCTTCTTGAGGATAGTAGGTCAAACGGCAGTCGCTCATGTAAAAGTCAAGGGGCTGTGTCATTTTGAGCTATTCGTACACCCACTGATTAATGCATGCGACTCTGACGCAAGTTTTCTTCTTGAGGATAGTAGGTCAAACGGCAGTCGCTCATGTAAAAGTCAAGGGGCTGAGTCATTTGGAGCTATTCGTACCACCCACTGATTAACGGATGCGAGTCTGGTGCATTTTGCTTCTTGAGGATAGTAGGTCAAACGGCAGTCGCTCATGTAAAATTCAAAGGGGCTGAGTCATTTTGAGCTATTCGTACCACCCACTGATTAATGGATGCGACTCTAGTGCAATTTTGCTTCTTGAGGATAGTAGGTCAAACGGCAGTCGCTCATGTTAAAGTCAAGGGGCTGAGTCATTTTGAGCTATTCGTACCACCCACTGATTAATGGATGCGACTCTAGTGCAATTTTGCTTCTTGAGGATAGTAGGTCAAACGGCAGTCGCTCATGTAAAAGTCAAGGGGCTGAGTCATTTTGAGCTATTCGTACCACCCACTGATTAATGGTTGCGACTCTAGTGCAATTTTGCTTCTTGAGGATAGTAGGTCAAACGGCAGTCGCTCATGTAAAAGTCAAGGGGCTGAGTCATTTTGAGCTATTCGTACCACCCACTGATTAACGGATGCGAGTCTGGCACATTTTGCTTCTTGAGGATAGTAGGTCAAACGGCAGTCGCTCATGTAAAAGTCAAGGGGCTATGTCATTTTGAGCTATTCGTACACCCACTGATTAATGCATGCGACTCTGACGCAAGTTTTCTTCTTGAGGATAGTAGATCAAACGGCAGTCGCTAATGTAAAAGTCAAGGGGCTGAGTCATTTTGAGCTATTCGTACCACCCACTGATTAACGGATGCGAGTCTGGTGCATTTTGCTTCTTGAGGATAGTAGGTCAAACGGCAGTCGCTCATGTAAAAGTCAAGGGGCTGAGTCATTTTGAGCTATTCGTACCACCCACTGATTAATGGATGCGACTCTAGTGCAATTTTGCTTCTTGAGGATAGTAGGTCAAACGGCAGTCGCTCATGTAAAAGTCAAGGGGCTGAGTCATTTTGAGCTATTCGTACCACCCACTGATTAATGGTTGCGACTCTAGTGCAATTTTGCTTCTTGAGGATAGTAGGTCAAACGGCAGTCGCTCATGTAAAAGTCAAGGGGCTGAGTCATTTTGAGCTATTCGTACCACCCACTGATTAACGGATGCGAGTCTGGCACATTTTGCTTCTTGAGGATAGTAGGTCAAACGGCAGTCGCTCATGTAAAAGTCAAGGGGCTGAGTCATTTTGAGCTATTCGTACCACCCACTGATTAATGGATGCGACTGTCGTGCAATTTTGCTTCTTGAGGATAGTAGGTCAAACGGCAGTCGCTCATGTAAAAGTCAAGGGGCTGAGGCACTTTGTTTTGAGCCGTTCGTCGTGCCGGAACAAAATGGCGAGAGTAGGAACCTAGTCATATTTATTCGTGTATATAGGTGCATAGATACCTACATACGATATTTACATATTCTTGTCCCATTCTAGGTATGCCGACGTCCCACGTCGTTCATAAGTACATATGTAAGGCGGGATTGCTTATGTCGTACTCGACATATACGCGGTGCATCCGCGACGGCTTAGTCGGTTCGAGTTCGAGTCCGACATGTCCACCGACCACCGCGCCGTGCCGCCGCGCCAGCCGCCGGTGATAACAGTTATGTTGAACTCGACTGGATATACCTAGTCTGGCATGAGGTGTGCGTTTTTAATCGGTTCGAGTTCAACATAACCACCAAAAATGACACAAAATTCGTACTCAGCACACCTACTCAAAAACAAGTTAGACCATACCCGTATTGCAATATTGTATAAATTGGACTTTGATTAACATCTAATTCATACTCAGCATACAAGAAATGTGAAGTACCCGATTGCAAGTTTGAAGATGCGATCTATATTATTTTACCTCTTTGGTAATTTATATTATTACTAGCTATTGCCCGCGGCTCCGCCAGCGTGGATGTCCGTTATCGCGGACTGGGGTATGTAAAATAAATAGTAGCCAATTCTTAGACTTCGGTCGAGCCGTTTCGGAGGAGTATGGGAACGAACATTGTGACACGAGAATATTAGATTAATTATTTATACTTCTTGACAAACTATAGCACACCACCATCTAGAAGCTATTACTGCGAAATGTAGACTGAACCTCGGGATATTTCGTTGACATCTAGTGGTGAAAAATAATATTTAAAAATAATGCGCAAAATAGCCCAAGTTATGGTGGTCTAATTTTTTTGTAAGGAATGGGGTATCTATACTTTAGTATTATGTTATCTGTGCCCATGTTTCAATTTTCTACCTACAGCGCGGCGGCCATATTGGAGGCCAAAAATGACGTCAAATTCGAACTCAGCATACTCGAAAACTCATTAAACCACACCCATATTGTAATTTATCTAGGACACCGCGGCAGCTATATTGGATCCCAAAAATGACATCAAATTCACACTCAGCACACTCGAAAACCTATCAAACCATACCCATGTTGCAATTTTCTACCGACAGCGCGGCGGCCATATTGGAGGCCAAAACTGACGTCAAATTCGAACTCAGCATACTTGAAAATCCATAAGACCATACCCATATTGCAATTTAGCTAGGACACCGTGGCAGCCATATTGAATTCCAAAAATGACATCAAATTCACACTCAGCATACTCAAAAACCTATTAAACCATACCCATATTGCAATTTTCTACCTACAGCGCGGCGGCCATATTGGAGGCCAAAACTGACGTCAAATTCGAACTCAGCATACTCGAAAACCCATTAGACCATACCCATATTGCAATTTAGTTAGGAAACCGTGGCGGCCATATTGGATTCCAAAAATGACATCAAATTCACACTCAGCATACTCAAAAACCTATTAAACCATACCCATATTGCAATTTTCTACCTACAGCGCGGCGGCCATATTGGAGGCCAAAACTGACGTCAAATTCGAACTCAGCATACTCGAAAACCCATTAGACCATACCCATATTGCAATTTAGTTAGGAAACCGTGGCGGCCATATTGGATTCCAAAAATGACATCAAATTCACACTCAGCATACTCAAAAACCTGTTAAACCATACCCATATTGCAATTTTCTATCTACAGCACGGCGGCCATATTGGAGGCCAAAACTGACGTCAAATTCGAACTCAGCATACTCGAAAACCCATAAAACCATACCCATATTGCAATTTAGCTAGGACACCGTGGTGGCCATTATGGATTCCAAAAATGACATCTAATTCGTTATCAACACACTCAAGAACCCTCTTATCTGGCAAACGAGGGTATTACCCTTTTTTCTTGCGAAGATCCGCTATGGAAAAAGCCCGATTGCGAGTTTGGAGATGCGGTCTATACTAACATCATTCACAGTCAATCTTCTTAAATAAATAGTAGTAATATTGTGCCTACCTATGTTTATTTATATTGTCATTTATGTATGACACTTCTTATCGTTGAAAATATAGTACACCACCATCTAGCAGCTACTACTGTAAAACGTAAGCTGAACCTCGGGCTATATTGTTGACATCTAGTGGCGAATATTAATATTTAAATTTAGCCCGTAAAATTGCCCGAGTTATGACGGCCTCATTTTTTTGTATGGGATGAGGTATCTGTACTTTAGTATTATGTTATCTGTGGTAGTGCCATATCCGACAAAAACGTTTAATAGAAGAACGAGTAAAAAAGTCGACAGTACCATAACCGACAAAAACGGGAATGTTAGGTACAAGAAACAAAGTCGGTAGTGCCATATCCGACAAAAATGAACGAACTCAAAGCGCACAATAATGTAGAATGTGGTACATTCGACACAGGTAATAAAATAATAATCCGTTAACAATGTGGGATTTGACACATATTACAATCTTAACCGTTAAAGTACGTCTAGATCGAGACATTGTTATTTTATACTATTTACTGCACATTTACGTAAAACAATAATATAAAAATATAAAATACGCACGCGCAGTCGCCCCGCTAACAATGAGCGAACTGGCAGAACCGCCCGTTGCGCGCGCGCCCCTTCCCCTTCTTAGCCCCGCGAACTTTGTAGTAATATGCTTATCTACATTATTATTCGTACGCTCCTATAAAATCCGACTTTGTTAATCTAGAAATACTATGATAGCATTTAGTTTCAAATTTGAAACTTTGCGAGAACATAGTTATAGACGTTTGAAGACCTCAGGAGCAATAAAACGAAAATCGCCAAAATGTAGTTCCGACTTTGTTAATAGCTGTAGTCGATATTTGCACTGAGTGGAAATATTATAACTCTTTGAAATAGCAGTACAATACTATCATCATGACAGGGGTCCTATGTTCACCTGTCTGTATATACTATACTAAAAATGGATATGGAATCTTATCAAGGTGTTCGGAGCTCAAATCAGTCTCACCGACTACAGATGAGGTTCTCGACATACATTCCTCCCAGAATTAGGGGTCTACAGTCTACAATTATCATCATCCTCCTTGCGTTTCTCCCTTTTTCTCCCGAAACCTTTAGCTCCAAGCCCTGGATACGCTTTTCCAGGCCTCACTAAGAAATGGTTCAACTTAGTTATTTTACGTTTTTTTATACCGCTGAGTTGGCAGACAAGCACATGGTCCATCTGATGGAAATTGGTTACTGTGGCTTATGGATGTGTGCAACATCAGGGCCGTCACACTCGCGCTGTCGACTTTGTAAACACGGAGAGTTTCTGTGCCGTCAGTGTAGAAGACAAAGCAGGACAAGCCTTTGGTCTTCCCACTGACAGCACAAAAACTCTCCAGTAAGCTCTGGCTACCGTACTCATCGCCGGGAACACTACACGAATTTCTTATGGTTGCGGTATTCTGTAGGAGGCGGAGGTATTTCCCCAGTCGGACCGCTCAATTGGATGGAAATACCGTCGTGTTCTACCTGCCTGAAGAGCAACTGCCATTTATGCCGACCTCCACAACCCATTGGGGATATCGCAGTTGTCGGAATTTTTAGGGATCCCACTACCCGTAATGACTACCATAGAGGGTCGTGTGACAACCGGGACCAACGGTTTAACGTGCTTTTGAGGCCCGGTTTCTACCTTAATAAATAAAATAAAATAAAAAAGCCTTATATTTCTTGCAACAAGTTACAATAAGTAAATCAGTACTAATCCTGTTCCTAACCTAGTTTGATATATAGATGTAAGTTTAGTAATGTAACTTTAAATATTAAATTTTAAATTCTTAAACTTGAAAAACTATTATGTTATACATCAATTTGGTCTGCAAGAACCCCTTTTCGGGTGAAGGCCTCCTCCAAGGAGTTCCACTTTTCCCTGTCTTGGGCGACGTGTAGCCACAGAGAGCCAGCCGTCTTTCTTATGTCATCGTCCCATTTCATGTGCGGTCTACCTCTGCGACGTTTGCCAACTGGGCCGGTCCATGTCGTCACTCTCTTGGTCCATCTCTCGTCCTGTAGACGCGCCACATGTCCCGCCCATTTCCATTTTAGTCTCTGGGAGTGATATAGAGCGTCTGTGGCTTTCGTTGTTTGTCTTATTTTTGAGTGACGTATTTTTTGTATCCTCCTTATATTTAGCATACTCCGCTCCATTCCTCGTTGGCAGGTAGTTATTTTATTTCTAACTTCATTTGTATACTTCCAGGTCTGACAGCCATACAATAGACACGGTAGGAGACAGGTCATCATAACTTTAGATTTAATTTGTATTGTTAAATTACTTTTAAACATTTCTCTCAGACTCCAATATTTGTTCCAAGTCAGTTGAATTCTTCTCTCTATTTCTGTTACACCGCTTCTGTTTTCAAAACCGATTTGTTTCCCAAGGTATATGTATTCTTTTGTATATAGGAGACTTTCATTGTTAACTAAAATTGTTCTTTCTGAGCTGTTTGTCATTAACATGGTTTTTGAGAGGTTCATTTCCAAACCTACGTGTTTGCTAAATTGGTTAAGCGAATCTATCATGTATTGCAGCTGTGTACTGGATTCGGACAAAAGTACCACATCGTCTGCAAAGCGGAGATGACTCAGGTATTTCCCGTCGATAATTAATCCGCACTCTCTCCAATCCAGCTTTCTTATTATAGATTCAAGAATGGCAATGAACAATAGTGGAGACAACGGGTCACCCTGTCTCACACCCCTCTCTATAGGAAAAACAGGGCCGCATTCCTCTAATTTCACTCTACCTGTGCTATTACTATATATGCTTTGGATTACTTGTATGTTTCTACCTTACTTATATTTTATTCATTTATAACCACCAACTATAGCATTTACCATATCCCACTTTTATTAACGTCTCCCAACTGCTGTAAAATCCTTTATGTTTGCATATAAGAACCACTATTTATGTACCGACCACTGATTTCCCATTGGGCTAAGCTATTCATTCGCTCAGGTCCCCTTCTAATTTTATTGTTGACGCTAGTACGGTACATTTTTTATGACGCTGTGGTTGAAAGCCCGTTGTCGTAACAAGGCTTTGTACTTAATTATTTTGTTGTGTTTTTAATTAAACTCGAAAGAAAATTAAAATAACTTTTTTTTTAAATTTATTATTCAGTTTACAATGGTTACATTTACAATTGTTCCTCGCCAAACTTAATCGTTTAACGGCGAGAGCGCGCTCTTAACTGTATAAACTGTGTATTATCTATTACATATAATTAACTAGATAAGACCAGGTAGCTTTTTTTTACACGCGGGAAATCCCTACGGATACCCCCCCTTCGGAGCTGAAGGGGGAGGTTATGTCGGACTCGAACCGACTAAACCGCACGCCGTCTGTGGATAGATGTGCTAGGCCGAAGGTGAGGTTGTCTTGTGACACATCCCTCGCACCCCGGCTGACCCAGGGCCATTCCTCTCGGTCTGGCCCTCCTCGGGAGGGGGGAACACGCGGTCCCCGACTCCCGGTATGGGGTCGCTCACCGAGGGTTAATTCTACACAAGCAATTTAGATCAATTAGAATCTATTCTTCCTCATTCTAACGTTAATAATACCAGTCGCATCGGAAGCTTTCAATTTGACGTCTGGGGTCACCTTTATCAGTTTAACTGCGAATTTGGCTGACCCTCGATATTTTCCGTGAAGTGACTGCCATTTGATCTCCACAACCCAAAGGTGATAGGCAGTTAAACCGGTTGTTGGACTTTTTAGGGCTCCAACTACCCGTTACGACTGCAATGCCAGTTGCATTGAGCAGGGATCGAACCCGCGCCTCCTGCTTAGCGGCCGCGTTGAAATACTAAAAACATATATACATGTGTATTTTAAGTGCATGTAATAGACAGATAGAGTTGTTTTAACATATTCGTATATTTTTTGGTCATCATACCTAATAAGGGGCGAGCCCATTGCCGTGAAGTAGTATTTCAGTAAGTCATGGATTGTATATGTACTGACGGATAGGGAACAGCGCTATTCCTAAGTCACCTTCTACGATACCTAGGCACTTTAAATACTAATAAGTATGTTTTTTTTTACGTGCGGGAAATCCCCACGGATACCCCCCCCCCCCCTTCGGAGCCGAAGGGGGAGGTTACGTCGGACTCGAACCGACTAAACCGCATGCCATCTGTGGGTCGATGTGCTAGGCCGGAGGTGAGGTTGTCTTTTGACATATCCCTCGCACCCCGGCTGACCCAGGGCCATCCCTCTCGGTCTCTCGGTCTGGCCCTCCCCGGGAGGGGGGACCACGTCCCCGACTCGCCCCCAGTATGGGGGCACGCCGCCGCCGTGGCCTGCTTCTGCTAGGGTGACGAGCGGCTCCACCCGTCACCCTCAGGCCCGCGCTCATGGGGGGCGGAGTATGGTCTTGTTATTCTAAATGGTAGTTTTTTTTTACGTGCGGGAAATCCCCACGGATACCCCTCCGCCCTCCAGAGCCGGAGGGGGACGTTATGTCGGACTCGAACCGACTAAACCGCACGTCGTCTGTGGGTCGATGTGCTAGGCCGAAGGTGAGGTTGTCTCGCGACATATCTGACCCAGGGCCATTTCTCTCGGTCTGGCCGAGGTGGCAGTTTATCATTTTGTGTATTGTGCACCAAGAGTAAAATTGTAGTCTTCTAAAAAAAGCCAGTTGATAATGCAGAAAGTAAATGATATACATATATTATTGAATGATAATAGCACTTGTACTTTTCCACACTTTCTTTTTTTAACATTTTATTCCACCATGTGCCATCAATCGCCAATATAGTCTAAATGATATTCACTTCTATGTCCTGAAAATAGTTCAATAAGAGTTAACTCTAAAAAATAATAATTACAAAGAAACGCTTGGATATGGTATTTTTAGCGCAAAGAAACAAAGGGCGGGAAACGAGCCGTATCTTATTTGAATAAGGAGCAGTATGAAAGCTTGGTCGAGCGGGCGCTTGCGAATTGGTCACAATGCGGGCAATTATAGAAATATAAGATCAGTAATTTTTTAGACTTACGTTGTATTAATCTGTAAACTTATTTCTTTTGCTACGTGTAGTTATTTCACAGATACAAGTTAGGTCTCTAGAAGGCCAGAATGAATAGGTTGCTTCTGAGCAAGCGTGCTCCATCTTCGACCACATCACTTACCAACAGATCATTACTAATGAGTATAAAAACCACTTTTTTATTATCATTACGGTGTATTTAAATCTTGCACTTTTATCGACTCTCCCAGTCCTCTTTCCAATGGTTTATAGGTGAGCTTGATTTGTGCTCCGTGGGTTTAGTGGGGCTTTATCTACTTAATCATATTCTGTCCACTGTGGGCTTTATACACTCGATACTACCACAGCGTTTAAGGTGTACCCACACACGTGTTCCACTTTTTCGATAATACTGAGTTCTTAAGACAGGCCAAGAAAAAGCCGTCTATCAAAGGCCGTCAAGGTAATAGTGACACCTTATCATTATTATTGCTAGTTGGAGCGCCGATGACCGGACCAGTGATCAGCCCTTCTTCTTATGGGCTATAACGACTACCAAATATTATGTTCGTGTGACAACCGGGCCCAACGATGGCTTAACGTGCTTTCCTAGGTCCGGTTTCACTCAAACTAATGCAAAAAGACCTGTTTATCACACACCACATCATGGCAATTACTTTTTGAATGTAACCTTAGCTTACATTAAGGCAGATTGCATTGCAACGGATAAAACATAAAAATAAATAAGGTGTTTCTTAACTTCATAAACATACATTAGCATAATGTAACATTAGCTAAGTGTAAACTTAATTACAGGCTATCGGAACTCGCGTCTCATTATTAACTAGTAACGTGCACGGTAATGACGCATCATTACCGTGCACGTTACTATCCCGCAGGGTGCGAGTTACGTGTTGAATATTAATATTGATTGCACTTGCAAAACTAAATAATTGGAAATTCGACGCGGTGATCCTCAATTATGTAATTATTGGAATTACTTGTGTTTTTGAAGTTATACTTCTTTTGGCGCGTTAGGGAAAATTATGAGAGTAAATGTTTCCGATGCGCGCGTGCACACCGTCACGAACCGACACCCTGAAGTTAGCTATAGTCAAAATACACCCTGAAGTTAGCTATAGTCAACATTTCAGTTTTTAAAAAGAAGTATAACTTCTAACGCCTGTACATAAGTACATACACACTTTTTTTTGGAGATGACATGTCTTGACATTTGCTTCTTTAGGCACGAACTTCCTCTACTGTTAAGAATAGTTTAAGATGAAATTTTGTCCACCCTTTTAATAAATGAATAATTGGATACGTATGTGTTATCTGATTACACACTTGTATAGCCAAATTTTGAATGCGTCATGTGTAATTTCTTTATTTCTAGCAGCCATTTTATATTAATTAGCCTTAGCTATGGTCACGGGGAGACTACGCTGATAGTTATCACATGTTTAGAAGTGTCAACTTATCTTGAAAGTTATCTTCGAGTATGATACTTTTTTGAAAATCAGACCAGACTTAATCTGCTGTATACTTTTCTTTACATGCAAGTCAACAGCGGTTATTATGAATTTCATTTTACGCTGACCGACGTGGCGGTGTTTTTACATCGCAACTGCAATGAGAACCGCAGAGCTATAACTTATGAAAGACTGCTCGTTTTGAGTGCAGTTTAATCGAATGTGTACTGGCTCAAAAGAATTGTGTGAATGGACTAGTCAGATATTGCATTTTATTAATTAGTACTATAGCGGTAAGCCTCTTCTTGATGTGGAACTTCAGTTAGGATATAGCTTTTTGAAATATTTATTATTCATTGCCAGCGCAAAAGAAACGAGGGAGACGATATGAACAAATTAACGAGTAGATATATGCTAGGTTATTTTACACAAAACCTTTTAGAACCAACTAAACAACCCAAACATGGCATAACTTGTTATAAATATTATGGGCACAGAATATAGTACGGAGGTAATATATGGGTTCTAAAAACTAAATAAACAACTTATTTACATTCTATACTTGTAAATAAATATCTACAATGCATTAATGCCTAAATTTTACTTAAGTTTTGGAAGAGTTAAATTAGAAAATACAGGTATTGCTTACTTATAAAGACAGTGTTACAATTAAAACTGTAAATTATTTATTTTTTACATAATTATACATCAAAATATCTCTCTATCTCTTACGCTGCTCTTGATTGATTGTAATTGATTTATCGATGACCTCTCGACTCCGGGTGGAAAGGATTGAATACCTGCATATAAACTACGAATCCTTATTAGTAATACTCTTACGAATAAATGAGTTATCATTTATTACATGTAAGGTATTTATTACAAGCCTTTTATTTCCCGTTACGATCACAGCGAAATAAACTTTTTCACATGCAGATCCCGACATGGATAATAGGCAATTTAGATATTTCCAATCCATATTTATGATTCGACCTTTCGTGAGATTAAAAGGGTATCGAATTAAGCTTCAAACCGACGTTACACTCAGGTGAAGACCTTTACTGGATACGATAAGACATTTTGTAAAAAAAGACGGATTTCACTCTGGGAGTGCCGGCAGAAGTGAAAACATTTTCTTCTTTTCTTTCTTCGTTATATACATAAAAAAAGATAAAAAAGAGCATACCATACCATACCTATAATATAGCGCTAATCATAGAACCTATCACTTATTTTCTGTTAATTTTCTGTCAGAAGAAATTAATAAATTATAAAATGAAAAAATAATCACAAAAAATAATAAATTACAGAAAGAAAAAAATATCATAAAAAGTAATAAATTACAAAAAGAAAAAATAATCACCAAAAGTAATTAATTATAAATAAGAAAAAATAATCACAAAAAATCCCTGAAGGCCAGGTGGTTTGAACCTGATACTATCTGAAACTATAAGGACTTACAGTCGACGTGCTTACCGTTTAAGCTACGACGATATCTATTGTAAATTGCAAAATACATAGTCTGTACCTAATCTTGTATGACGTCAGTCGTCGGTTACGGTTCAAAGGTCAACTAATCCTGACGCTTCCTTAATATTTTACACCCATCCAACGCCGCTAAAGAAGTTTTCACTTCAAAAAAGCTAGTTATTTTTCAAATACTAAGCAATTGTGGCTTCACCGGATTTGGATTTAACTATCTTTACAGCACGGTTTTGATTACGTTACCTACAGTACATTTTGTCAGCAAAGTAGTAGGTTTTCTTCTGAATGAATTTATCATTCCCATAAAAGTTAAATTAAGCAATACCAGGAAGAGAAAGAGTCATTTGAAATTCAGAGATGAACCAATTATAGATAGTAGTACTAGATTAAATAAATCACGCGAGCTCGCGCCATTGGTTGATCAACCTTTTTCTTTATACCACTTAGGTGGCAGATAAGCAAACGGCCCACCTGATGGAAAGTGGTTATCACGGCCTATGGACGTGTGCAGGGTCGGCGGCACGAGTGTGACACCTGGGGCACCACAGTCGTGCTAGTAACCCTGTTAGAACCTATTAGGCCCTATAAGACTTTTGGTTGCTCCGTATACTATACATGCCTGAACTTTCTGAAGTTTGCTCAACCACCCTATGTCCGACTATTTTTTGATGATGGTGTAAGCTGTAAAAATCGTATCATATAAATGTAAAATTTTTACTGTTAACGCACGTGTTACGAATGTTGGGAACGAGTTTACGTAGAACTCCTAAATATTTATAGCTGTTTTACGTTTTAAAGTTTTAGCTCAATTGATTCCTTTTACGAATATTAATTCAATGTGTACCTAGGATGTATAGAGACCTACTAACATTTTTGCGGCCGAAGTCAGCCTTACATGGAAGACAGTGTACCAGCTAAACAGCAGATGAGGCTCTGATGCAGGCTTTCTACTCAGGTATGGGAGGTTAACAAGAAGTCTTTCTTGTGATAGTTGGCATGACATACTCCCGAGGGGGGTCGGACCGTCAGGGATGGCCCTGGGTCAGTCGGGATGCGAGGGATATGTCGAAGATAACCTCACCTTCGGCCTAGCACAACGACTCACAGACGGTTTGAGTCCGTCATAACCTCCCATTTCTACCCCAATCTGTGAGGCTTACACGCAGGTCAAAAACGGCATGACATACCAGTCAAAATGACAAGTGGACCTCGGGTTGTAAGGTGCAACGGCAGCCCCCGGGCCTATCTTTGGAGCCCTTCAAATTTTATTTTGAGTGACTTATTTTAGTGGTTACGCTTGCGACAGCCATCTGAAGTCCTGGCTTATTCTGTTGTTCGGCAGGTGTACCAGTCAAAATGTGAGGTTATCTTTGATCCCAGTCTTATAACTCAAATTAATGCTTATGTATATGTTCTCTAATTACTAAAAAGGAAGCTATCACAAAGACAATTAAGTTCATTATCCACATTGCAGAAAATTTCAATAATTTATAGAACTTTTTTATTCCAAGGGATTTGTGGAAACAAAGGAGTATTGTAGCATTGTCCCCGCTCCTCATTAACATGGGATTCAGCCACAGCCATGTTCAGCGAGGCTTTGCTTGTTCACTATTATATTCACTAATTAGGTAACTTGACTTGTAAATATATTCTTTTTGTATATCTATAAAGGGGAAATTGCTGTTCGGTACAGAAACTCTCTGTGTTTACATGGTCGACAGCACGAGTGTTGACTCCCCTGGTGATGCACACGTCCATAGGCCACGGTAACCACTTTCCATCAGTAGGACCCTGTGTAAAAAAACAAGCTTAGTTATGATCCCAGTCGTGTTCGAGGCTTTCAACTTGGAGCCGGTCAATTAATCACTTTATGTATGGCTTATTTTGACTATTACAATAGCGACGGCAGTAACCGAACCCCGATAGGAAAGCCTGTGATACTGGCAGGTATACCAGTTAGTAGGTTAGGTTGGAATTGAAATGTTGTGTTAACCCCAAATAATTATATAAGGTAGGTAAATGGTGATATCAACATTCAAGCACGGCATTAGAAAGTTCCTGGAGGGTCAACAGCACAGCACGAGTGTGACACCCTGGTATTACACACGTCCGACGGCCACGGTAATCGCTTCCCATCAGGTGGGCCCTGTGCTCATCAGCCACCTAAGTAGTATAAAAAATTCTGAGGGAAAACATATCAAGTGGGCTTGTATTATTCTCATGCTACTCTTGTACAATCACATTTTATAACAAAAAGCTTGAACTTTAATACAAGTTCTTAAGAAAGTATAAAACTTATTGTTTTCATTCAATTTATATTCTTGAGAATTGATATCATACAGCAACAAAGTAATATAATGAAAACTCAATATTTAAACTTAATAAGAAGTTTATGAGGTCTTAAGGACAGAACCACATTACACTTTGTATAATTTTATAAATAAATATATATATTTATTTATTTTATTATATTATATATATATATACTGTATTTTTATTTTATTTATTAAAGTACACAGTTAAAGTCTATGACTAGCAATCAGTACAATCGGCGGCCTTATCACTTTAAGCGATTTCCGCCATTCATCTAAATATATATTTTGTAAACGAGCAACTAATATGGTGATGTGTCTAACATGCCAGACAGAATTAGCGACACGCACCGGCAGAATTAGCGGAACACAAAAAAAGGAGAGTATAAAATAGTTAGCTTTATTTTTAAACAAATAATAATTAAACATGAAACAACAACAACATGTTTAATAACGAGTGTTTCTCCCTCGTGCCCTGATTAAGATTTCTATCCGTCTGGGCATGCTGCGGATGATGTTGTCAATGATTTCTTGAGGCAACCTCTGCCATTCTTCAACTAATGTTTCGCAGCTCGCCCAGATTGTTAGGAGGTGGAATTCTTGATTTGACACTCCTTTTTAGCAAGTCCCAAACGTGTTCAATCGGATTCATATCCGGGGACCGTGCTGGTCACTCTATCACCGTAATACTAACATGGTTGAGGTATACCTGTACTGAGCGAGCCCTGTGAGCCCGAGCATTATCCTGCATAAAAATAAAGTCGTTACTAATAAATGGGGAAAATAGCACAACATGTTCCTCTAAAATCTCTCTGATATATCGATCAGCAGTCGGATTTCCGCCGTCGACTACCACTAACTCCGTGCGAGCTCCTAAACATATCCCTCCTCAGATCATAATTTTGTGTTCCTCTAATTCTGCCGGAGTGTGTATGTGTAATTTTCTGTTGCTCTGACGAATACTAGCGCCGTATTCGTATCCCTTGATGTGTGTCAACAAGTAGTGTACCCTACGAATACGAGTATTATCTAGTCAAGCTTTTGCGTGCAGATAAAGCAAATACAGACGAATAAACTTTTCCCCGCTTATATATTCCTAGCCGAAAAATATCAAATAACGCAGTGTGGTACCACCATAAGAAATCCTTAAGAAGTAAATATTATTGTTGGCAAGTCTGTGCAAGTTTTCACTTCAGTTGTGGCCGACGGATTGTTTGTACATTACTCTTGCTGATCGACAACCTTGCGTGTAGGGCTGCTACTGACAGAAACAAATACGTTTTGATATTTTTCTTTGCATCAAATGGATTTACTATGAAGTTCAGTAGTGCACCTTGAAGCTTGTATAGTCATCACAAGAGTGACTTTATACAAAAAATACACGCATACATACATACACTCAAGCCTATTTCTCTCCGGGGTGAGCAGAGACCGCCCGCCATTTGACACAAACTACAAAACAACGCAATATTTACAAATCTTTTCTTTATGTTTGAAAACATGTGCCAATGTGAATCGCTCATGGCCAGGTGCGAGCACTGTTTGGTAAATGATTACTTATAGGCGCGGTTGCCATTTGGATGGGGGACCACTTAATGGTAGGTATTTTATGTAAGCGCTTCCATGCTTCGGAGTTACAACGTTTGGACGTTGAAAATTAGTTTCGGCTGTCAATAGTCGTTTGGTCAAGACGGAGGCCATATGTGTGACTTAAACAACTCTGTCAATGGTTGGCCATTAACCACAGGCTGGGTGACTATTGCAGACGTTGTCCTACCATAGAATTAGTTCAACTATTTTTTTATGACTTGACATCTTTCGTGTCAGATAATTTTCGTTCATTAATCACAAACATAGTAGGAATCGTCGGAAGTTTATGCATCGGTAGCGTAGTGGTTAAGGAGTTGGCCTTATGATCGAGAGGTCTAGGGTTCGAATCCTCGCCATTACACTACCGACGCGACATCCCACATTTAACACGAGTAATTTAGCCTAACTAGATGTGTTGAAGATAATAGCCCTCTTCTATCTCCGACTGGCTGCAAGTAACGCAGCGCTTAAACTAACAGGAACACAACGTTCACTTACCCCTGTGATGTCCACCCAGCACCTGCAGAACCCTCGCAAGGCGTGTATGTATGTGAGGTGTGTAATTGTGTGTGTAATGCGTCTGTTCAGTGTTTATTTGCCCGCCGATGGTTGACTGGTCCTGCACGGTCGACCACGATGCTGATCTGCTCCAAGCTTGCCAGCGATCTCCCCAGTAGGCACACCACACACTCCCCAGTCCCGATTAATGTATATATGTATAATTCCCAAATATATAAATGCTTAATCTTCCCAAATTAATACCCGCGTCCACGCAGACGATTCAGGCCCCGTATATAAAGTGACAGTTCAACTGTCATCGAAACTAAAAATGGCAGGATGAATGTTGACATGGAACCCTAATCTTTTGGATCAAACAGTCACCCGCCCGAACAGGTCCCAACCTGTTCCTTCAGACCACTGGTAAACGAGACAGTGTTGCTACTGCTCGCTTGAGAACTGACTCCCCAACCTTGACTTCTGCGGACCGCGGGGTCCCATCCTTCCCGGGGAACAAGTTAACGATGCGCCCCCGGCGCCATCGCAGTGGCGGTAGGTTAACATCCTTAACCAGCACTAAGTCTCCAACACGAGGAGGGGTAGTCTTGTCAGTCCACTTAAGGCGCTGCTGCAACAGATGGAGGTACTCGAGCGACCACCGCTTCCAAAAATCTTGCGACATCTGTTGTAACATTTGATACCTGCTCAACCTATGGAGCTTCACCCCCGCGAATGGGTATTCAGGCAGCGCGTTAAGTGGCCTCCCTATCAGAAAATGACCCGGCGTCAACACTTCCAAGTCATTCGGATCTGAACTAATCTTACACAATGGTCGTGAATTAAGAACCGCCTCTATTTTACAGAATACAGTGACGAGTTCTTCAAATGTTAACTCGGTTTGCCCTATCACGCGTAACAAATGGACCTTAGCAGACTTGACTGCAGCCTCGAAAATCCCACCCCAGTGGGGACATCCCGGGGGACTGAAGGTCCACTCGATGCCCCGACGGGAGAAGGCCGTTCCGATGTCATCCCTATTTACATCGAGAAATTCCCTAATTTCCTTAAGTTGACGCTCCGCACCAACAAAGTTGGTCCCATTGTCGGACCGGACCAGAGACGGAAGGCCCCTCCGGGAAACAAACCGGTCTAAACAAGCAATGAATGCTTCCGTCGTAAGGTCAGCGACTACCTCAAAATGAACGGCCTTGGTGGACAGACAGACAAACACGCAAAGATACGCCTTGAACACCTTCGCATTCCGAAGGCGTGAATTCCGAATCATAAACGGCCCAGCGAAGTCCGTGCCCACTCCCATAAATGGTCTAGCCTCCATCACCCGATCAGGAGGCAGATCCCCCATTTGAGGCTGCATCATGGATGCCTTCGTCCTGTAACAGGGTAGGCATCGAAACACGACGCTCCGAATAATACGTCGCCCAGACAGTGTCCAATACTCACGCTGTAGCGTGGCCATCAGCGCGTTGCATCCTGCATGCGCATTTTTCACATGGCGGTCCATCACCAATAGCTCCACTAAGGGCCCTCCCTTAGGGAGTAAAAGCGGATGAGGTGCGCTAGAGCACCCTTCAGCCTGGCACGACCCGTCACCATGGTTGACATTTCCTTCCCGAAATGCTGCGTCTGTACTGCCTTAACCAGGCAGGTTAACGCACCCTGGCGTTCGAAAGGAGACAATATGGACGCCCTCGTCCGCTGTGACCTGGGAGCTCGACAATTTTGAGCGAACCTCCGCATCCACGCGGTCACGTTAATCAGTTTGTCCAGTGAGCTGTACCTACCCAGGAGGAACTCCGCGTTCAACTCCGGCTCACTGGTCGTGACGTGGACGTAAGTCCGGTTTTCCAGCTGGGCTGTCGCCACTACTGGATTGAGTGGCCACTCCGAGGCCCCTCGGGTCAACCACCATGGTCCCCACCATAATGGGTGGTCCACGATTTCGTGTGCCTTGCATCCCCGTGATGCACAATCCGCCGGATTGATTTCACCTGGTACAAGTCTCCATGTCAGTGTAACCCCAGAATCCCGTATCTGAGATACCCTGTTCGCTACGAAGGTCTCGAGGGTGTGAACTGACGCCCGTAGCCAGCATAACACAATCTGGCTGTCAGACCAAGCATACACCGTCTCACTGAGATCCATCGTCCCACGCAGAACCGATGACGTATGGACCAGCAGTCGCGTTAGGAGCACTGCTCCCGACAACTCCAATTTTGGAATGGTCATCTTAGACCGCAGTGGCGCGACCTTGCTTTTGGCTACCACTAGCCGCAAGTCTACCTCCCCGGAAGACGTTACCGTTCGCAAGTACACCGCCGCCGCATAGCCCTTCTCGGAAGCATCGCAAAATCCATGTAGCGTTGCTCTGCAGTTCCCTGCAGGAAGCAACTTCCGAGGCATGGCAACCCGATTGATCGCGGGCAGTGCCGAGAAAAGGTCCAGCCAGACCCTCAGCAGATCCCCCTGGATAGGCTCGTCCCAGCCCAGCTGTGCCGCCCACAGCTTCTGCATGAGGTACTTCATGGAGAAGATGACTGGTGTGATCCATCCGTTTGGATCAAAGGTCCGTGCGACCGTAGATAGTACCGTCCGTTTGGTCCAGACCTTGGGAGTCTCCAACTCCACCTGATAGGTGAACACGTCATGGACGGGTCGGTACTGTACCCCTAAGACCGACAGTAAATCTGGATTGCCCGAATCCTCAAATAGGTGTGGGTCTTGCTGGAACTCGTCTGGCAACCCCGTCAACAGTTCCGGTGAGTTGGAAAGCCACTTCCTCAACTCATACCCACCCCTTCCCAATAGCTCTATGAGCTCATCCCGTAGGGCTAGAGCTTCCTCGACGCTGTCTGCCCCAGAGCAGGCGTCGTCGACATAAAGATCCTGTTCCAGGATCGCTGCTGCCCGTGGGAAATGTAAACGTTCCCGTTCCGCCAACTCCCGTAGTGTGCGGATGGCTATGTACGGACTTGACCTCAAGCCGTAGGTATTCGTGTTCAGCTCGTAAACCTTCACTGGCTCTTCTGGACTCTCGCGCCACAAGATCAGCTGATACCTCCTGTCCTCCGGGTGTATCACTGTCTGACGGAACATCATCTTGATGTCAGCCACAAACACCACCTGGTGTCTCCTGAAGCCAGTGAGGATATCCGAAATGTCCCGATTGAGCTTCGGACCCGAGTGAAGACATTGGTTAAGTGAAGCCCCGTTCGACGTGGGTGCCGATCCATCGAACACCACACGTATCTTTCCCGATGGAGTCTTCAGGACAGCATGGTGGGGAAGGAAGCAATGGTCTTCCGTTCTCCAGTCCACCCCGGACACCGACATGTGTCCCAAAGACTCGTACTCACGCATGAACTCAATGTACTTCTGTCGGAGTACCGGATCGCGTCGCATCTGACGCTCCATTGAGATCAACCGAGTCTCAGCTGCATGGTGAGATCTCCCCAGCGGCGGCCTATTAGCCCTAAAGGGCAGCCGCGTCACGAACCGACCAGAGCGGAGGCGCCCAGTATTGTTCTGGTAGAACAACTCGCACTCCTTCTCATCTGGGTCCTCCCGCCGAGCCATCGGCGGTTCTTCGGTTTCCCAGAACTTCTGCATGACCTTGGCCAATGCAGAGTTCGCCATGACACCTTGACACTCCTTCGGACCTTCCACCGGCAGGACCGGTCCCATGAGTGCGAAACCAAACTTGGTGTCGATTGCTACCAGCCCCCCTGGCTGTAGCACCCGTTTCCCTGTCAGCAACAGCTGTCCCAGGACATCCGTACCAAACAGGATGTCCACCCGACCTGGGGTATCGAAGGCAGGATCTGCCAGCCTTAGGCCCGTGGTCATAGCCCTTACCGAAGGGCTCAGCCTGGTTAGTGGATGATGGCCCATCACCTGATCCATGACCAAGGCTACAGTCTTCATGCCCCATGAAGCACCACACGAAGACGAGTTCCCAAAGGTGAACTCTGTGGCCCCAACCCGGTCCGTCACCGGGTTGTTCCCTATCCCATATAGGGTGTGTGGAAAATGTTGTATGTTATGGCCCAACCGTTTCGCAAGTCCGGTCGAAATAATGCAGCCCTGGGCTCCCGAGTCCAGTAGTGCGCGGACGCGTATCATGTTGCCCTGCCAGTCCCAAACACAGACCGAAGCTGTGGGCAACAGCACTGTCTCTGGGTTGGTGGCAACAGGTGGTTGGGCCGACCCGTCCTAGCGTTGGCCCCCCTGGGTCCAATCCCCATGGTGGGCCTGGCGAGCAGGGTCCGTATAGGCCAACGGGTCCCACTGCTGCTGGTATGGCGCGCGCTGACCCGGATGTCTCCCGTACCTCGTCTCATAGGTTGCCCCCGGCGGTAGACGAGGCGATGGGGTGAAGGGCAACACCCTAGGAAACTCCAATAGAGGGGGAGAGAGTCGAGCCGACCCGGAGTGCCGAGGTTGCGGTGGCGCTTCCGTCACCGACGGGCGACACCCGCCCGTGCCCGCATGCCCCCACTCTTGGGTCAGCAGACTGTCCCCATGCTGCGCGTTACATGGTCCCCCTGGACCCCCCGAACCCCCGAAGGGGTTACTACCAGTCCCCCTGGTTGAAACCTTAGAGGGGGGGGAGGGCGGCTGTGACGAACTCGGAACCCCCGACGCCGTCCACCCGCCCGTGCCCCGCGGCACCCCTCTCTGCGCGTGCCCCACGTGCCCGAGGTCAGACTGGGCTTGGCCCCCCCGCTTAGCCCCCCCTGACCACGGTCAGTCCTGGTGCCCCCACGTTCACCCCGAACACCCTTGGCACCCCTGCCCGAGTCCGACCCTGGACCCCCCTGAGTCCTCCCCTGGCCGGTGCACAGCAGTTCGTGATGGTCGCCGGAGCAATCCCGGCAACGGACTGGCTGTGGGCAGTGCGTTGAGAAATGGGGCCCCAAGCAAAAGAAGCACCAACCCTGCTTCCATGCTGCCCGCCTGCGTTCGTCCTTGTCCCTGGAGGCAAAGTCCCGACATTCACCCACGGTATGTCGAGGGCTCTCACAGTAGGCACAGCCCCGTGCCGACCCTGACACGTGGGCTACCGTGAGTCTGGCCCGGTCACGCCGACGCGTCGCGTTCCCGTCGCTGTTCCGCGCGGGTGACGGGTGTGAGGAGGAAGCCGCTGGACCCGTGCCAAGCGCTTCGGCCCTCGTGCATTCCGCCTCCAGGAAGTGCTGCAACGCAGTAAAGGTAGGCAGTTCCCGGCTCCCACCGACCTGCATCTCAAACCGGGTGTGGACATCTACCGGCAGGCGGGAAATGGTCCAATAGACCAGCATATAAGACCAGTGGTCCACCGGCAGGCCCAGATTGCCCAAAGCCCTTACGGCCGCGGTGAGAGGGTTGAGCAGCTGCCCTCGCAGCTGTGCCACTCTTGCCACCTGTGGCAAACCAAATAGGCGGCCCAATTGAGCGTCCACCAACCGACGCCGGTTCTGGTACCGGTCGTGGAGTAGCGCCCTCGCTGTCTCATATGAGGCCTCCGTGACCGGGAGGTGGGCCAGCAGATCTCTCGGCTCCCCCCGGAGCGAAGATACCAACTGGGCCATCTTATATGCCCCTGGTAGGTCCGTACGCAGGTGCACCAAACTGTCGAACAAGTTGATGTAGTGGGACCATTGGGTGAGGTCCCCGTTGAACGTGGGCAGTTCAATGTTTGGGAGCCGTGACACAACCCCCTGGTTTGGCCCCTGTATACCCCCACTGCCCCCAGCCCTCTGGTGTTTGAGTTCCTCAGCCCGCTGCTGCACTGCATCGCCCAACTCCGAACACTGATTGACATCTGCCTCGATGCCCTGTAGTAATTTTTCATCGGTCGACGTCTCCTTTAGCTGGCCATAAAGGTTAAACACCACCTCCAGACGCTCCTTGACCTCCGTGGCCCTCAGGAGCAGAGCGTCCTGTCTGTCCGGCCTATCCACCAAGGCTCCAGCGGCTGCAAACCACCGCAACTGTGCAGATAACTTGGTGCGAGGCGTCGACATTGTGAATACAATACAACACTATTAGGAAATATTATTACTACAAGCTAGACAATAAGTATAGCGTTCGGTACCTAATTCACTAACTGACTTACTATACAACGCAGTATACAATTGAAGTCTAAAGTGAAACCCAACACAATGTGCAAACAACAATTAAATATGTAGGTTGATACAATAAACTTAAAATTAACAACTGAATCTTAAATTTACAATAAAATATGCAGTATAATATATGCACATACAAGTACCCACTTTAAAAAAATGTAAATTATTTTGATGTAAATCTTATTTTATTAATGCATAAACTTATTTTTATGCAGTGGAAGACTACTATGGGTTCTAGAACGTAGAACCACGCTCTGCTACCAGAAATATGTTGAAGATAATAGCCCTCTTCTATCTCCGACTGGCTGCAAGTAACGCAGCGCTTAAACTAACAGGAACACAACGTTCACTTACCCCTGTGATGTCCACCCAGCACCTGCAGAACCCTCGCAAGGCGTGTATGTATGTGAGGTGTGTAATTGTGTGTGTAATGCGTCTGTTCAGTGTTTATTTGCCCGCCGATGGTTGACTGGTCCTGCACGGTCGACCACGATGCTGATCTGCTCCAAGCTTGCCAGCGATCTCCCCAGTAGGCACACCACACACTCCCCAGTCCCGATTAATGTATATATGTATAATTCCCAAATATATAAATGCTTAATCTTCCCAAATTAATACCCGCGTCCACGCAGACGATTCAGGCCCCGTATATAAAGTGACAGTTCAACTGTCATCGAAACTAAAAATGGCAGGATGAATGTTGACATGGAACCCTAATCTTTTGGATCAAACAAGATGGGTTAGAGGGAATATTAGCAATTTCGATAACTAATACTTATTCTTTAAAAAACCTGTCAAATTGTTTAGTCGACCCGTTTTCAAACATTTATAAGAATCTATGTTTATTCATATGGACACATTAGGTACACTAACATATCTGTCTACATTGAGCAAATACTATCCCAAATCTTACAATAAAATACTACTAGATTACCAAATTCTCCTGAACAAGAACCAATCACACATAGTAGTACATCCTACAAACATCTCGAGAGTGAGGTCTACATTATTTCATCAGTCAGGTAGGTTCCCGAAGTTTGGGAGAATACAAAACACCCCTAGTCCCGAACAAATACAATTAACCGCGACTACGATCCAAGGTGCCCTTTATTTGGGAGGATACTTACCCTAATTCGTGTACGTTTCTTTAGCTTCCTGCTTATTTAGCCTTCCGAAGTTAATAAAACCATTTGGGAACTTCAGGTAACGAAAAAACTAAACAGTATTACGTACACTGAAAAGGAGATAATCAAATCAAATGTGCGAACGAATATTGTTGTATTATGGAAAGAAGCATATTATATTACAAGGAGAATAGAAAGCTTTGCAAATTCTTTAGTTGACAGTATTATTCCGATGGTATTGGGATTATCGCAGAATCAAGAAACGTTTCTTTTAAAGTATTTTATATTTCTTCATAATGTGCAGTTTTCTACCTTTAAATGAGAATATGGAATATGAATGTTCAAATTCAAATTCAAATTCCCCGCTCAGTGCAAATATTTGTATGCATGAATATGTATATTTGTATTGGTCTGGGTGTTTCTATGTTTATTGTAATTTACAAAAAAACATGTATTTAAGTATATTTATCAGTCTAGATTCCATAACACAAGCTAGTTAAGCTATGCTTACCATGGGTCTAGTAAGCGTTGTGTGAAATGTTGTGGAATATTTATTACGTACTGAATCTCTCATCCAATTGAAGCATTGACATACGATATTTATTACGTTTAATAGCTTTTTTTCCAAAGAACCTTTCAAAAGTATGAAAACACACTGTAATTTTAAAAATTCTGATGAAATAGGTAACATAAGGAAGTCCGATAAAAATTAAAAAGTTTTCAAAAATTCTATTTATACAAATTTAAAACAAATTTCTGAAAAAAAGCTAAAACATAATTTCGTCATTTTACTATTAGATAGATAAGCAAAATGGTCAACCCTAAAATAGTCAGTCGATAGAATTTTAGTTCAATAACTTACAAACGTTACCGTTCCTACCCAGTAATAGGTAAGTAAACAGAATTCTCCGATTGGTAATGTCAACAGTATCGACTTTATAGTGTACAACTTGCGTATATTGCTGCATTGAAATAAAGTTGGCATCGTGCAGGCAAAACCGGGAACGGTAAACATATCGGTGACGTCACAAAACTTGGTCGTTTGCGTTTATTTTGACGAACTGCAGACCTGCAGAAGAGATAGGGTTGGCTCGTGCTACTATATGGTAAACGTTTATTAATATTTTGCAAAATAATATTATTATAATATCTTGATACTATAATAATAATAATTATTATAATATCTTATTTGGAGAATGGCTCTTTGTTATAATATGATATTTTGAATATAACCTCTTTTAAACAGATTCTATCGCAAAAGAATCTGTTAAAAAGTGGTTTTATTTCAATGGATGTTTGTTACTCCATCACGCTAGAACGGATGAATGAATCTGGATGAAGAGATAAATTAAAGTCTGTAACGGCACTTTATATCACAAATACAGCCCTACAGAATACCGCAGCCATAATAACCTCGCTCTGTCTTCCCGGCGGTTAGTAGGGTATCCAGAGCTACTGGAGAGTTTTATGCTGACAGTGGGAAGACCAAAGGCTATTCCTGCTTTGTCTTCCACGCTAGTGGCACAGAAACTCTCTATGCAGCACGTGAGTGACTCCCCTGGTGTTGCACACGTCCAGAAGCCACGATATCCACTGTCTGCCACCTCAGTAGTGTAAAAAAAGCTGTTCGTAAATTACCTATTATGAAATTGCCATAATGTATGTCTTCTTAATGAGGCATTTAACTAAACTGTTATATTAGATACAGCACATAGGTTTACAGCACATTTTACACGGGCATAACCCGTGGAACTGCTAGCATTAATAATTTATTTCTAACATAAAATCTTACCCTTGAAATTTTAATTATTATCGTTAAGAATGCAGTGATGAATCGTAATTCGTAACCGAATCAAGATCATAACAAAGTTGTAACTCTCAATAATGATAAGAACGTCATGAAACATCAACTTTTATTTTATTGCCCGAACAATAGTCATAATTTTGTAACATCACTGTCAACCCTAGAGGTATACAGCGTACAGGGTTACCTCCTATACTGACTTTTTGACACACATTTTCGGGATGTGTTTTTATTCTATTTTTCTTTCACGCCGGAACAGTATTTGGACAATAGATGCTTGAGCGGCGTCGGTATTGACTCTGCGGGCAAATGACACTTTTGTATTTAGGTACAGTCGCTTACAAAGCTGCTGAAACTAAAAAAAAATAAAACAAATTTTACAAAAGCTTAACATTGAAACATATTATTAATTAATGATTTAAAAGTATTTATCCATATATCTCATACTAAAATGTTAACGTAAAGAAATTAAAACAAAAAACTTTAATGACGGTCTTTACGCACAAAATATCAAAATAAAATTTAAAAAATACATTAAAGTTTTTTCATTAAGGTCTTCTATGGGCAACTATATCATAATATTACTTGTTTTCTATCACGGTACAGCTTCAGGCACAAGGAGGTCAATTAATGCATTTTTCGCTACATAAACTGTCGAAGCGACGCAACGCGCAAATGATTATTTCATGAGATTAGAAAAAGTAGCGTATGAAACTGCACATTTCGTCTTAAAACACTCGTTAACGATACTATAAAAAATTCGCATTCAGCTAATTTTTTTACTTATATTTTAACAATCAACTACTTTTTGTGTAATTTAATCATTCCTATATATCCGCATATATAAGACAGATGCAAGTAGCTTAGTTTCTCAAAGCATTCCCCATGTAAGACACTGGTCGCGAGTTTAAGTCCGATTTAAATCTATTGGTAGGTAATTTTCTGAGCACAAGCATATGGCACAAGTAAGTTCAATATATTTCATATTTTTTATTTATTTAATAGAAGTTTTTTAGAGTTAGAGCGTTTTCACACTCATCCGATATCCGATATCCGACATCCAATATCCGACATCCGATATCGGAGGAAGTCAAAACAGTGGTGTTGGCTCCGATAACCGATATCGGGCCGGACAATGTGAAAGAAAGATACATATCTCATACATTTGACTAACTCCGATATCGGATGTCAACTTCTTGAAATACGATATCGAATACGTTCAGTATCCCTAGCACGAAGAACTATCGTAATCGTTTCGTCAACGTATTGAGAGAAAGAATAATTGCGATTGGTCACCTGCTTAATGTGAACCTGTGTGTGTGTGAAGCCGGCCAATCACAATGCTTCGTTCTCTCAATACGCTTACAATAGTGTTTCATGCAAAGGGTACAGGTATTTCTGAGAGTGACTGTACCTATGGGGAGATAATAGACTGCGCTTTCGTTCTTCAGTGAAAGGTCGACGAGTGGGAAGGACGGCGTTCGTTATGACAAAGTCTTTAGAGTGTTTGTACAAAGATAAAATGATAAAAAGCTTTGAAAATATACTTATACTCGTACAGTTATAGAAGGCGTTCCACCTACACGATATGACTCATTTCGATCAGTACCATTTATTCTGTATTTCTAGTGAATATTATTGATATTTGGTAAAAAAAAAACAGTATTTATATAATCAATATCTTAGAGTTAGTTCTATTTACATCTGAGCCGGTCACCTACGAGTACGGGATCCGTATACTTTTTGGTTTGGTATGTACAGCTTTTGTGGTAGCATCTAGACGGCAGATTGTAGAACACCTCAACGACGAGGAGAAAGTTTGCACCAGACCCTTTACCATCAATCATCAATATCGGCTCGCATGTGAAGTTGGACCCCAAAGGTCTCAATGGAGTTCGAAAAGACTAGACTTATTATTCATAAAGTCATTATCATCATCATTATGAAGACGTTGGTTTCGGATTCGGACTTCGTCCTTTTTTTTGCCAGTTTTTCCTGTAGCTACAGAGACACCGTAGAAATCGGTACTTCTTTTTTCTAAATGTAAAATTTATTTCTAGATGTAAAATTGAAATTCGATCCAATGTAAATTCAACAGTAGAGCTAAGTCCGGAATTGGATTTAGAAATGGTAATCGAATAGTGAACCTCATTCGGCTCTGGCAATAATAGAGTCTCTTGAGTTATTCTACCTCGGTTGTAGACCGGGAGCTAGGAGCTGGCTTATTATCATTTTATATTTTTTTGTTTATTCACCGATAGTTATTTTTGAGAACTAATTTATTTCTCAGGCCATTTAAGAAATCGTTTTTAAACTAATCTAAACGAAACTAAATACTATTACAAATATTTACATTACGCACTTATAATGCGTAACAATGAGATTAACCAAAGTCACAATATAAATAAATGGTACGTAATAAAATGTCTGACCGGTAAAGTTCGCAGAAGGCTGTCAGCAGTAAAAAAAAATTGTCAGAGAGGTATTGGTTAGACTTAAAATCTTACATAAGTTTTATCACAATCGGGGTAGTAAAATTGGAGATATGTCCAATGGCAAGTGTAACAATGGCAATATACAACATCCACTTTTATAGTACCGCGGGCATTGCCTTATTATTAACAGTTATTAACAGTGTATTTAGTAAACCTTTGATAATGCCGTGAGGTGAAACCGGTCAGGTTAACAATAAAAATAAAATAAAGTGTGGAACAGTACAAGTGCTATCATCATTCAATATTAACAGATAATCTAAAAGTTTATCATAAATTAGAAAACATAGTTTTGGTATCTTAGCTCCCGATCTACGTTACAACGCAGAGCCATCAGCACAGATAGATTCACCTTTAGAACACTGACCGGCTGTATAACTCCTTACGTTCTATTGAATCTAGACACTGCTTCGCTATCTACTCTTGAATAATGACCACCTGGTCGAACCAGTCTGCTAAATCCGTGTTTACGATAATATAAGCAAGAATATTTTAATACTTTACCAGCTGTTGCTCTTGGCTTCGCCTGCGTATAATTTTCCTTCCGCACCCGTAAACTATGGAAATCTTCTCCCGGTATAAAATGTAACTTTTACATTTAACATTGATTTAATCTCTGTATATGAAATTAATTAGGTATGTGTGTGTTTGTGGTTAGATGAAGCATCCCGTAATATGTCCAAAGTATCTAATATAGTTATTCAAGTAGTTAGTATATAGGTGCAACTACCGAGGAATGCAGTGCTACCGCATGTGTCGGAATGTTCAGATAGATATATGAAGGTTGTTATAATATTCTTGAACGACAGAAATACAGCCTGTGTAAATTTTAATACTAGAAAGTGAAATGCCAACCTGTTTATCTATCATACATCTTTCTTCTTAGAGTTTGAAGGTCACACAGTGGCAGCTCGAATAGAGACAAAAGGATTAAGCAAATAAGGTGCGTGAGATGGGACTCTGGGCTCCTTTAGATGTAACTGATATTGTTTTTGGCAAGAATAAGAGACAGAGATAATATTCATTTAAGTGTCTGACCTTATACAGGGTGGAAGAATTTTTCCCTTATTTGGAGGGGAAGTACTCTAAATACTGGAGATAGCGAATTTCCCTCAAAGGAAACATTCCTAATTTTTAAAAAGAAACAAAACTACATTTATAGATTTTCAATAACTTGCTAACCACACCCGGTAATCAAACCGACTAAAATCGGAAAGTAACATCCTGTATTTTTATGGCATCAATCGATAGTGTCAATCATAAGAAACATATCTCTGTAATTATTGACCCTACTAATCAGTGGCGGTATGCGCACGAAAAAAAGACCTGTATTTTTATGGCATCAATCGATAGTGTCAATCATAAGAAACATATCTCTGTAATTATTCAGTGGCGGTATGTGCACGAAAATAAGAGGCAAGTTTTTTTTTTAATATGGAATTTTATTTTTAGTTTGATATTTAGAAGAACTTTTGAGTTAAAGTGCTTTATTTTGTTAAATTTAATATACACTCGAGAGCAATGAATCCGGGTCACTCAAAGAATCCAAAAAATCTCGGAAAGTAAGAATGCTAGGTTAATTCAATAAATTGTATTTAATAGACAATTTAATACTCCTTAAATGAAAGTTAAAAAAATATGAGTCACCATACATTTTATTTACACAAAATTACATAAAGAAAAAAAACTGCTGATCTCTCCTTAAAACAAAAATAGGAAACATGAAATTTTTGAACTTTATGACGATTTTCTTGAATTTCAATACTTCGTATTACCTCCTCGTGCTTCCATTACTGCGTTTACGCGGTTTGGCATGCTGTACACCAAGTTCCTTATACGATTTTGGGGAATATTCTCCCATTCCTCTGTGAGAGCAATTTTGAGCTCAGGAAGCGTGATTGGGGGAGGGTTTCGTTGCTTTACGCATCTCCCTAGCTCGTCCCAAGCATGCTCGATCGGGTTGATATCCGGGCTGCGCGCTGGCCACTCCATACAAGTAATGTTCATCTCTTGAAGGTAGTCATTCACAATCCTACCTGTATGAGGTCGGGCATTGTCATGCATAAATATAGCATCCTCACCCAAATTGACCATAAATGGACCAACGTGTTCGTTGAGGATTTCTTCCACATATCTTACGCTAGTTAAAGAGCCGTTTTCTATGATCACCAGCTCTGTGCGACTTTCAGAGGAAATTCCGGCCCACACAAGTACAGACCCACCACCGTAGGCTACTTTTTCTTCGATGTATGCTTGCTTGAATCTTTCCCCTGGTCTTCTATACACTCTGTGTCTTCCATCGTGCTTGTAGAGCATAAATTTTGATTCGTCGGAGAACATAACTTTCGACCAATCTTCAATACTCCAATTTACGTGGTTCTGGGCATATCTTAGTCTTGAAATACGATGGCCACGCTCCAGTTTAGGGCCGTTTGCAGGTCTAAGGGGTTTTAAGTTAGATTCAGCAAGCCGACGTCTTACTGTCCATGCACTTGGGTTACTTCCTCCGAGGCGTCGAAACTGATTTGTGAGTTCAGTTCCTGTGAGAAAGCGATTTCGAAGCATGGTGTTCACCAAGTATCGGTCTTCTCGTGCTGTGGTACACCTAGTTCTGCCCGTTCCTGGTCTGCGTAGGTTAGAACCAGTTTCTTCGTAACGTCGGAGAACTCTTTGTACTGTTGACAGCGACACACCGACAGTCCTGGCTGTATCGCGCTGACTCCGGCCGGTTTCCACCAATGTAAGTATTCTGGTGCATTCTTCAAGTGTAAGCGACATGATTTCAGCTTGAATAATGAATATTGAGCACTATCAACCTGGTTTATGTACCAACATAAATGACAGATTACAAACAAAAGCAAAAACAAATCCTGTAATTTCGTAGTTCCATCTTCGACAGTGTTCCCTTTTCAAATTTGATTTTTTTATGATATAACTTTACAATAACTAAGAAGTTTTAATACTTTCATTTAAGGAGTATTAAATTGTCTATTAAATACAATTTATTGCATTAACCTAGCATTCTTACTTTCCGAGATTTTTTGGATTCTTTGAGTGACCCGGATTCATTGCTCTCGAGTGTATAAGTTAAGATTTCAAGGATTTCCTTTCATTTTATTTACCATCTTTGTTAGTAAGATTTGATCCTTATGATTGACCATATGGATTGTTGATATAAAAATACAGAATGTTATTATTTCGAGTTATAGTTGATTCGATTACCGGTTTAGAAAATCATTGAATGCGGTTGTATTTATTTTTTAAATAAAGGAATGTTTCGTTTGAGCGAAATTCGCTATATACTTTCCCTCCAGGTCAAAATCTTCCACCCTGTATACTGTGAAGTCATATGTATCCGAGCAAGGCACTGAAAATTATCTACGATCCCGAAGCTTCTTTTGTCTGCATGTTCTAAAATGGGGTTTAGTACAAGGTATGAGATAACACAGTTTAGTGCTAGTGTACTCAAAGTGAAATAAAAATTTACAAATATTAAATCATCATCAACCGTGTGCCAAACCCGGTTGCATCTAGCGTATTTACTTTGGAGCCCAGGGTTTACTCTGCTACTCCGCCTTAACTTATAGTTTGATGGATTTTGACTTCATAGGAGTATGCCGTCTGACCCCCCAACTTCGAAAGGGAATCCTACCGACGCCAGGGCTCGACCCTTACTCAGCAAGTGTACCGAATTGCAGGCAACTTCGAAGTTCCATCCAACCTGGCTTGGGCTTCGATGATGGTTGTGAGGTGACACGACACATACGACATTTTATCATAGATTTTTTTTTTATATAGGACACATCAATTTGACTTTACCTCACCTGGTGATAAGCTGAAGGCAAAGACTCAGGAAAGTGGATCACCAATACATACACCTAACATGTTAACAATGGTGGCTTATGATGGCCTCTTCAGATACTTTTTCACGCCCCGCTTAAAGGACCTGATATCAAATCAAATCAAGTCGAATCAAATTAAATTTTATTTCCATATAACATGGTTACTTTAAAGGTGTTGTAATATTTTTTGGTACATCACATTCTGCCATGAGGCGCAGAAACGTTTACTACATTGGATAACATTATACAATCGGACTTTGTCCAGTCCTTGTCAAACAAAAATATGAATGTGTCACATAATTAATAAATTGTTTCGATTTTACTATGATTATGGTACTTTGTAAAGATTGTTTATATTTGTTAATGTTAAATAACTCTTATCAATATGTGGTGGATTAACATGCTTTGATAAAAGCGAAAAATTCTTCCAGTAACCTCTATTTGTGAATAGCGGCAAAACAACATTTGCTGGTTTTTTTTATACCACTTAAGTGGCAGACAAGCACACGGCCCACCTGATGGAAAGTGGTTACCGTGGCGTATGGACGTGTGCAACACCAGGGGCGTCGCACTCGCGCTGCCGACCCTGAAGAAACCTTCTAATGCCCTTCTTGAAGAACGCCATATTGTAATCGCTTGGGAAAACCACTGTAGGGAGCTCGTTTCACAGCTTGAGCGTGCGTGGGATGAAGTTCTTTCCGTACCGCACGGTTAGCACCATTTCTGGTCGCAATGTGTGAGGATGAACTCCCTGTCTATGGCGAGCGGTGCGGTGATAGAAAGTGGGTCAGCTAGGAGTTTGATACATCCTATGCACGTCTTACAACTTGCACCATTTCTGAGATAATGTTGAATCTGCGGAGTGTACGTTTAATCAGCACCCTGTGGGTTCCGTCCGGGCATTAATATATACTGCTATTCCGTTAAACCGTGTATACCTGCAGTTACAGTGTATCACAATTCATTTCGTGTTGATTACCGGAAGGCGGATCCTGGCGACCCCGAGATGATGAAGGCTTCGCATGTAGTCAGGGCATAATGTCGTTATGATAATGATGATTCAGATATTAATGAATTAAATTATTTATTTCTGGAGAGGACCCAGGTATAGAAATATGATAGTAAAACAACAGTGGCGCTACAGGTATACCCACAAAAGTGAGAACTTGACCAATATATGTAACTAGCTTAGCCCGCAGCTGCACCCGCGTGTATATCGGGTATCGCTACCAACCTATGTCCTTTCTTAAAGTCTAATCTATCCCCATACCAAATTTCATCAAAATCGGTTCAGTGGTGAGGCCAATAGGGATTCATTTTAAGATATAAAGATATGTAAATATTTATATGTACACAAATATTGAGGAATCGATAACGAGAACAGTGCCATTGTTTTTTTCCATCTCAATCACTTTTTACTTCAAAATCTCAGTTAGTTTATGATTCCCGTTTGTGTTAATGCATTGAGACTAACAATATTCTTTCCAACTTAATATTCATATAACTTTCAAGCCTATATCATTATTAACATAAGCATAACGTAAAGTTACAACAACATATTGAAACAATTTGCATGATTGATGGAAAAGTTAAACGAAACGGGTTGTTGTTCACAAATTATAAACTTCTTGCGAAACGAGATTTGTTTACGTCATCAAGTTCAGATTGCCTATGTTTGAAAGACTGTACATTTTTCATGCTATGGTTTAAGTGACTCTTCAAGAGCTACTCGTATGATCTTAAGAGTTTCATTCATAAATAGGTCTTAAAAACTTATTTATCAGATATTAAAATGGAGAACCCCATATTGTAGTCGCTTGGAAAAATCACGGCATTAATCAGCGAGAGTATAGACTCACAGGCGAGGTAGGCTTAATCTCAAGGGTCTTTGTGGGTACTAAATGGTGACGGGTCGCGCTACTTCGGCGGCCTTCCCATACCGGGGGCGAGTCGGGGACCGCGTGGCCCCCCTTTCCAAGGAGGGCCAGAATGAGAGGGATGGCCCTGGGTCAGCTGGGGTGCAGGGATATGTAGATGACAACCTGCTGTTCAGCACAACGACCCACAGACGGCGTGCGGTCTAGTCGGTTAGAGTACGATATAACCTCCCCTAAGGCTCTGAATCGTGTGGTTTTACCGCACATAAAGACAAGGGTCTTGGTGGGTTTGAACCATACACCTCTGTGTTTCCACCGATTTGTGTAAAACATTCTGCATATAATTAATTCTAAATACATCGTATAATCCATATTAATATTATAAATGCGAAAGTAACTCTGTCTGTCTGTCTGTCTGTATGTTACGCTTTCACGCCTAAACCACTGAACCGATCTTGATGAAATTTGGTACAGAGGTATATTAGAGCTTGAGAACGGACATAGACTACCTTTTATGACGAGAAAGGGGGTTTAAGGGGGGAAATAGGGGATGAAAGTTTTTATGAAAGTTTGTCATTTCTGAAGATATAGTAATGAAATTTGGTACAGAGGTAGATTAGAGCTTGGGAATGGACATAGGCTACCTTTTATCGCGAAAAGGGGGGTAGAAGGGGGGGACTAGGGCCTTGGGATGAAAGTTTGTCATTTTTGAAGATTTCTTGATGAAATTTGGTACAGAGATAGTTTAGAGCTTGGAAACGGATATAGGCTACCTTTTATCGCGAAAAGGGGGGTAGAAGAGGGGCGGACTAGGGCCTTGGTATGAAAGTTTGTCATTTTTGAAGATTTCTTGATGAAATTTGGTACAGAGATAGTTTAGAGCTTGGGAACGGACATAAGCTACCTTTTATTGTGAAAAGGGGGGAAGAAGGGGGGGGGTGGCCAAGGCCTTGGGATAAAAGTATCGCAAAAAGGGGGGTAGAAGGCGTGGACTAGGACCTTGGGATAAAAGTTTGTCATTTTTGAAGATTTCCTGATGAAATTTGGTACAGAGATAGTTCAGAGCTTGGGAACGGACATAGGCTACCTTTTATCGCGAAAAGGGGTGTTGAAGGGGGGACTAGGGCCGTGGGAAGTTTGTCATTTTTGAAGATTTCTTGAAGAAATTTGGTACAGAGATAGTTTAGAGCTTGAAAACGGACATAGGCTATCTTTTGAGAGAGAATCGAATGGATGGGCAAGTAGAGAGGCCAATGGAATGGCGAGTTTAGAGAAGAGTACAAAGTCGAGTAGAGAGGGGAACAGAGAAGTCAGGAGAGAATCGAGTATAAATTCAACTATAGAGGCGAGTAGAGAGTCGAATATAGAGGCGAGTAGAAAGTCGAGAACAGAGGTGAGTACATAGTCAAGGACAAAGTTGAGTAGAGAGGCGAATTTAATGCTCAATAGCGTCGGATCAACACTAAGCGATAACCGACATCCACGCGGGCGGAGCCGCGGGCAACAGCTAGTTATTTATATGTAGATTAAAAGACTATTGAATTAAAAAGGAAAAAAATAATCATTGTAAAAAAAGCCTTTTATTATCTTTCACTTGTGAAATAGATTATTATTTAGCTTATAAGAACGGAAAGAATTTTTGAAGGGGCTAGAAAAATAATTTATTATTATTCTTTTAACTTGGGGGTAAAAAACGAGGGTAGAACACGAATGCGCCCAACTCACCAGACTGTTTCATCAAGTCGAAAGCCTTACAAAATATAACGATTTTGCTATCTGAAATAGGGCAGCATCACTTCCAATATGTGGTTCTCGTGAAAGAACGTGATGTGTGCACCAAGTGACTTGGCCGTTCTATTTTTCCATTTTTGTTGCTATGCCACTGCAAAACTGTATTGGACAGTTTTATTTCTTTCGTGATCGATAACAGAAAAATTGTGATACTTTTTATGTTCAAAAGCTTTATTTCAAATGTGCTCTTGTTCTCTCCAATATTTTTGTTTTTAAATAATACATGTCACTATACGTGTCACTTCACTTCGCCTTATGGTGAGCTGAAGCTAAAGTATCATGAGAGACACAGAATAAACAGCTACAATGTCACAATGGTGGCGCTCAGTTAGACAGCTCAATATTTTTTATACAACTGAGGTGGTAGACTTGCACACGGCCCACCTAATGGTAAGTGGTTACCGTGGCCTATGGACGTGTGCAACACCAGGGGAGTCAAGCTCATGCTGCCGATTCTGTAAACACAGAGAGTTTCTGTGCCGTCAGTATAGAGGACAAGGCAGAAATAGCCCATCGTTTTTTCACGCTCCGCTTAAAGGACCCGGGACTATAAGTATCTAATTTTTTGATGGTAATCCTCAGTATTTAATTGTGTTACCAAGTCATATTGGTGTAGACCAATAACTATGATTAAAATAATCCTAAAATACTTTCTCTACTCTTAAAATTATTTTTTCCTACTTTATATGACTAAGGTTCTCAATATTAAAAATAGCAAAAGCATTCACAGCGTAGGTACTAAAAGTTTAAAGAGCAAAAACAGAATGCCAAGAAAAGCAGCTAGAATTTATCATAGTCGTTTGCAGCATAACAACAAAGCAAAACAAAGAAAGATGAGAGAAATTGCACAGCAATTAAATGTTTGTCGAAAGAAAAGAATACTTTATATTCGATGGCCCTTCGTCATGCACTTATAGAAAAAACTCGAAAACGAAAACCGGTTTTACAGAACTCAAGATTTTTTTATTAAGGTTGATTTTCTTTATTTTATTTAAGTTTCTCCAATTGGATCTTGAATTGTTTGTAATTTATTACTTTTTGTGATTATTTTTTCTTTTTGTAATTTATTAATTTCTTCTGACAGAAAATTAGCAGAAAATTAGTGATAGGTTCTATGATTGGCGCTATATTATAGGTATGGTATGTTCTTTTTATCTTTTTCTATGTATATAACGAAGAAAGAAAGAAAGAAAAAGTTTTCACTTCTACCGGCACTCCCAGAGTGCCACCCGTTTTTTTTTATACAGGACACGTCAATTTGACTTAACCTCGCCTGATGGTGAGTTGAAGCAAAGTCTTAGGAAAGAGATCCATTATTATATACACGTGCCATGTTAACAATGGTGGCACTCAGCTTGACGGCCTCATCAGATGCTTTTTCACGCCCCGCTTAAAGGACCCGGGACTGTAGGAAGAGACTAGGAATAGAAAAGTATTTAATAAAAACTTTGAGAATATGCGAGTCTAGAAGACGTGACAGAAACATTATTGTACTTATACAATAGTATTTCTGGTCTGTAGCATGAAATGCTACGAGGATCACAGCATATGTCAGACGGCAGGCTATTTGAATGCAAATTTTAGTTAGTGGAATGAGTCTGGCACAGGGGGATAAATTGGCTGAGATGTCACTTTGATCGAAAGCTACTGTTTTGCTGCAACATACAAGTAAGTAGTAAGTAAGTATATATCTAATGCAAGGATCGGAAGCGTATTATGCTTGTAATATCACTAGCATAATTGTAGTTCTGTGATGCTATGCAAAGCTATTCCAGCTCTAACAAAGGTTCCTATTTATACCCACAAATGATTGAGTTGAATGACGTAAGAGGGTAAAAATCATTCATATCGGTCGAGGCGTTTCAGAAGTGTGCGATTACAAACACTGCGGTGTAATATAAATGTTTTTTTATATGTAGGAATTAAATATACAATACCCAATAGAATTAAAATATAATTTAAGCAATTTAATTTTATAATTGTAATAACGTTGGCGTTTTGTAGACTGTAGAAATAAATTAAGTCTTATGCAGAAGGCATCGATTTAAAATAATAGCAAAATTTTGTACAGTAATCACTTAAAAAATTTAGAGCTTAACCAATAACGAAGGTACAAGACTAAATCCTATCAACAGAGCTTATATTTAAAATTGTAAAATGAAAATGATACTCGGACAACTTCACCAACAAACTTGAAATCTTCTTAAAACCGTGAAATCAAAATATGGAAGTCATCAACATGCAATCAAATAACGACTCGTCCTATTCAGTAATTAGTTTCCTCAGTCGAATCCAAATTCATTTTGTTCAACGTCGAAAGTTACCATTCCGAAAGCTTTCTTCAATTCAAAATTAAGTAGCTTAATATTAACGAAGTTCTTGCTTCGTTTGCAAGTAATTAATTATTTTGTAGTAGTTTGTGATGTTTTGATGAATTACAGCTGAAACAATAAGAATTTGGGAACCAGATGTAATGTTTCAACATAAAGGGCTCATTGGATCAGTCTAAAAGTATCCAAGCGGACGTGGTCAGGTTGCGTTCACTGTTCGGTAAAGATAAGATAGGCGTCGTTGCCATGTTAATGAGTGAGTGGTATTTCATCTGAGCGCTTCCGTGCCTCAAAGAGCATTTTAAAAGTAGGTCCTGACAGTCGATAGGCATTAGGTCAAGACGGAGGACTGTCTAAGGTAGGCTACTAAACCAACCATATCATGTAGCATTATCCGTAACTTGGATAAATTAGATTTGACCCTAAGAGCGTTTTCACACTCATCCGATATCCGATATCCGACATCCGACATCCGATATCCGACATCCGATATCCGATATCCGATATCCGACATCCTATATCGGAGGAAGTCAAATGTATGAGATATGTATCTTTCTTTCACATTGTCCGGCCCGATATCGGTTATCAGAGCCAAAACAGTGGTGTTGGCTCCGATAACCGATATATCTCATACATTTGACTTCCTCCGATATCGAATGTCGGATATCGGATATCGGATGAGTGTGAAAACGCTCTTACGAATAAATCAATCAACGCGTTTATCCTCGTCTTTTTTTGAAGTTAGTTAAAAATAGTTACAGGTCGAACCATCAATATTATATTGTAACATCATACTCATTACTATATATATATATATACTATATAGGTCACCGCCAACTAGTTTAATCAGCTGTTCAATTAAACCGCCATTCAATAGCTGGCTAATGCTTAGGCCAATCGTAAGATGGGACATTCGAAATAAGATAGAAAAATATATACATACATAATATACTTACACCTGTAAATCCCCGAGGGGGTAGACAGAGGTGTATTCACAGAAAATAAGTGATAGGTTAGGCGGAGCGGAGCGTAGCTCCCGTATTAAGCCTTCGTGGGTATTTTTTTAAAACCATGCAGAAATAAGTCATTTTCCTAACTGTTTAATTAAATCGCTAGGCAAGTAGTTAAACGTCATCGATCCAAGCTATTTGCCTAGCCGTTTGATTAAATGGCTGAACAACATTCAGGTCGTTAATTGAACGGCGCCATTCAGTAATTAGCCTAGGCAGTTAATTGAAAGGCTGCAGATTAAGCTAGTTGGCTGCGACATATATATACTCATTGAATTAAAACTACTTATTAACGGCTTCTATGTGTACTTATATCTTATCTCCCTGAATATATACTTCGCTATGGGCTCAATAACAAAACTAAATAAATTGCTCATCTTCCCGGCTAACATTGTGATACGCCTGCAGTTACGGCTTACAATGGTTGGCTTACTGTCAATTATACCGCAGACGGTTATTTATTGTGCTTGTACACTCGGCCTTACTAATTGGAAGAACGTGGAGCGAATGTTATGTGAGTTGTACGAATTACTTGTAGCTTTAACGACTTTGCTCGTGTAGTAAAGTTATCTAATAGTAACAGTGTCAGTACATCAGTAGTAAGAAGTTATTTTTATACTGTGTGGTGTACTCGCTTAGATTACCGCTTGGGAGTATTATTCTGAGTGACATCAAGTTTTCAACGTAGTGATAACGTGAGAAGATGGTGTATTTCAATTGAATAACATAGAAGATAGAACTGATGTTAAATAGATCAACTTAAATTTGTCAGTTTTTACGAACGCGCGTGGTTAAGAAACGCTTTGTTACTCAGAATAAGAGGACTGTACAAATAATGCGTGAAAATATGGATTGATCTGGATATTATATTAGGGTATGATTAAGAAAAAAATGTATCGATGTATGTTTATTCACATGCATTTGCAAGCTATCCTTAGTTCGAGTCTTAAAAAACCTGCGCTCCATCTTGCTCATCTTCCAGGCTTACATTTCAATCTGCTGCAGTTATACTTTATAATGGTTGGTTAGTAAGTAGTTCGCTGGTTATTTATTGTGCTTGTACACTCGGCCTTACTAATTTAAGAACGTGGGCGAATGTTATGTGTGTTCTACGAATTACTTACAGCTTCAACAACTTTGCTCGTGTAGTAAGTAGTAACTACAAAAAGTTATGTAATAGTAACTGTAGGGTCAGTTTGAGTACCGCTCAATTGACAGTTGCGTGAATTTAATGGTGTATGTACACTGTTTGGATATTTCTATGCAGGTATAATGAATATGATAAAAAAATTGTAGCCATCGAAATATGTGTCGTAATTGAATGAATTTTGCATGTTAAATATTCAAATCGATTAAGATAAGAAAAATATTGAATAATCTAGGAGGGGTTTTTCGGTAGACATTCCACCGTCGCCTCAAAGACTAAAGGAGAAATTTGGATTGGTTCGGGCGAGGTTTGGTAGCTTAGTTAATCATTGCCCCTGTGAGGTAAAGATAGCGGGTTCAAACGCCGCCTAGACCAATTCAATATTTTTCCTACCTTAATTGATATGAGTCGTATTTTAGAATTCATAGTACAAGCTGTGCTTAGTTTCCATCTAAAAAGCTTGCGCCAGAACCTCGTCTTGCTCATCTTTCAGGCTTATATTTCGATAAGTCTGTTGTAGTTATACTTTACAGTCGTTATTAGGTAGTTGGTTGGTTATTTATGGTGCTTGTACACTCGGCCTTACTAATTAGTAGAACGTAGAGCGAATAATAAGTGGGTCGTACGAATTACTTGTAGCTTTATAACAAATTTGCTCGAATAGTGACTATGTGGGTGGTGTAAGGTGGTGAAGTAGTTATTTTCAGGCTGTATGGCGAGGACGGAAGAAGCAGATTTGATTTTCGTATAGTTCAAATAATGTGTGTATACGTGTTTGTGCATTGGTCTGGATATATGAAAAAGAAGATAGATATATTTAACTTTGTGATAAAACTATTTTATAAAATATCACTATTTTATTCATTATACTGACTGTGTAATGTTCGTGAAAACTTCTGACAATACATATTATTATATCCTTTACAAATAAAGAAAATTGGAGTATTTGTATCTGAAGATAAGATAATGGCTTTTAAGTAATTCATATGAATCACAAAGGAGAGAATATGATTAGATATGAATCTATGTATGTAATTATCCGTGTGGTGACGGAGAAAGAATACAAGTGTTGCCACCACACCATCCGACGGTGTCGTAAGAGGCGACAAATCGGAAGGATACACAGACGAGATCACTGTGAGAGAAAGGAAAACTTGAAATAAAACCCTTTACCAACCCGCCCGGCCAGCGTGGCAGCAGTAGGCTAAAACCCTCTCAAATTTGGGAGAGGCCTATGTCCAGCAGTGGACTGCAGTGGGCTAATTGATTGATTGATTGTACACGCGATAGTTATAACAAACAGGAAATTACATTTTTTGGCTGTGTTTTTAACGGGTAATCTCCATAACGGCTGGGCCGATTTTGATGTAAAATTTAATCGTAGATAGGTAACCTTATAAGTCGTAACTTCGACTACTTTAGGGTACCGTGTAAAAAACTCTGATCGAAGTCCACGCGGAAGAAGTCGCGGACGAAGCTAGTCATAAGTATATGCTTATTTTTACAAAACTACATTCAAAATCGAATTTTAATGTCCATGGTTGAAGCAAAACGCAAAAGGCTTGGTGAACGTATTATATCATAAATCACTTTAGCTAAGCAATAATGGGGAAAAAATCGGCTGAATAATAAATAGGTATACGGCAGCGAGTAATATCGCAGCGCAGTGCAAGCCGGTGCAAGCCTCGTCCGTTGTGCTTATCCAAAGAGCGAGGAGCGAAAATAAACGCAGATGGGAGATTAGGTATAAAAGGGATGCACACTCTCGACAGTCTAGTCGCTAGTAACAGTGAAATTCTGATCTGGGTAAAAAGATGTAGGTAGGTAAGGAGGTAGGACACGACGGTATTGCCGTCAATCTGAGCAGTCCTACTGGGGAAGTACCTCCGCCCTACAGAATGACGCGGCCATAAAAACCTTGTGTTGTATTCTCAGCGGTTAGTAGGGTAGCCAGAGCACACTGGAGAGTTTTTGTGCTGTCAGTGGGAAGACTAAATGCTATTCCTGCTTTGATTTCTATACTGACGGCACAGAAACTCTCTATTAACAGGGTCGACAGCACGAGTGTGAAACTTTCACATTGATACATATTGTAGGAACATATTTCCAGGATTAAAAATAAGTTTTAGTCATGTTCCCTTTCTGCGTGTAAAAAAGTTGTAAGACCTTTTTGTAAGGCCTTTAGTAATAAATTTTGACTTGAATTTTTAATTTTGACATTAATTTTGATTATACCTACTGAAGATCTTTAAATACCTTTTGTAATTTGATGATTTTAATTTTAATTATGATTGACTGTTGTTTTAGATGTAATTTAAGTTTGATTTGGCGGCAGATCCGCATCATGCTGGCAGCGCCTAATTATCTTGGCGACAGTTTTATTAAAAAAAAACACTTTTGTTACTAACACAGCTTATAAGTGATTTGTATTACTAACAGTTGTATGGATCAAGGTCTGAAATAAAGTTTTAATTAATTATAATAAAAACAATCTGTACCTAACTGTCTCGCAATTAATCTTTGCCACATTGCGGCAAGTCGTAGCGTGGATTAAATCGCAGGCAGGCGCATGCACCAATAGGCTAATTGGTCACACAGACACATTGACAAATATTTTGATTACTTTGGACCACTTTAATGCTTGCAGTCCAATGAAATACAAATGTCTAAATAATAGTCAATTTTATTTTTGTGTTGGATGACCAAATTGCATTAATTGTTTCGTTTTTAATTGTAATATATACAATAGTGTAAAAAATGTAGTCTCTGTACCGTAGCGGTAGTGAATTTGACCGTTACATAGGGGGTGCGGGTTCGTTTCCCACTAGTTGCAAATATTTGTATTGCATTTGTATTGATCTGGATATGCATCATGCCTTCTTCCAACTGAATAACTTCGATATCGCCAATTGATTATGGAGGTACGATGGCAGTAACTTGACGGTAATTATCAAAGTTCAGCCACATCATACTTAGTCTTAAAACCAATAGAGTTGGGAAAAAGGCTCATAACATGCCAAGATCTACTTGAAAGACTTTCAACTAACCTACTGCAATCATTACGATATTTACAATATTATCTAATTCAATCAATCAATCAGCCTCTCCTAATGCGCGCCATCAAAGTATCTAATTATTAAAGTTAATAATTCTAACTTAGCCACTTTACAGCTGGCACTTTATGACACAGGACCCGTGAGGTACCAAAAAGCACATTTGAGGAAAAAATTAGTAAAAATATTAAAGAACATCTTCCACTTAATTTCAATTTCCAAGATCCGCCATTACCGAGTCTAAAGCGGAACAACAAAAACAAACCCGAACTCCGAAGTGCGGACGAACTCGTCCAAATGACTTAACTTTGCGAGTTTGTGAGTGTCTCACCGACAGTTATGACTCTTACCTACCTACTACTATCCATCAGAGAAATTGTTATTTAAAACAACATTTTTGTTCCCACTCTGTTTTCTACATTTCTGGGTTCTTTAAATAGGGAGTGAAAAAGCGTTGAGGATGTGAAACTGAAGACCTACCTTTTAGTATTAACATACAAAGATGCATATTCATGCCTGTAGATCCCGGCAGGAGAAGGCAGAGGTGTATAGGGGGCGAGCTGGCACTTTGTTAGAGCGTTATCACATACATCCGATATCCGATATCGGTGTCGAACGCCGATAGCCGACATCCCATAACCGACACCTTGTGCTGTTTTCATATTTATCCGATAATTTCGGCCAGATACGGCCATTTACTCGAAAGCACAGACTAGTTAGGGATGCTACAGATGAAAAAAAAGTGCGAGCAATTTTCGAGTTTTTTTCTTATATTCGTGACCAATAAACGCGAAAAGACACATAACTAAGAAAATGTCATTAAGGTCGAAAATTGCTTGCATTTGCTGTTTTAGTCTCTTTGTGATCCGATATCCGGCCAAAACAGTGGTGCTGACTCCGATAGCCGATATCGGGCCGGACAATGTGAAAGAGAGATACGTATGTCATACATTTGACTTTCTCCGATATCGGATGTCGGATATTGGATATCGGATAACGGTTATCGGATATTGGATATCGGACAATGTGAAAACGCTCTTATGGGGTGTATGTTTTAATAACCCTTTGTAGTAACGGAACATTACCATCTCTATGATTGACAAATGTCATTTGATTTTGACAACTGGCTCTGTCACGAACATAACAGGAAACAAAACGTAGGTCTGTATGTTTGTAATGCTCTTACAAATTATTAAATTTAACAAAGATTTGTAAGAAATATAATAGTGATTAAACCACCGAAGACCTCCACTTTGGGTTTCATTACAAGAACCATCAATACACGCTTGGTTGCTTATACCGTAGTACCGATTTTAGCAATTTCACAGAATTGTAAATGGTGTATCGATGGTATAACTATACCTAACGTTAAAATCACAGTGTCATGTTTACTTAAGATAGCAAGTTAGAGTTCTGCGTAGCGAAACCTAAGCAAACGTTGTGGACGAGAAAATCAATTGGTCGTCAGGTCAACTCTTGGTTCGAGAAACAATTGTTAGCGACCGACGATAAGCGGTGTTTTGTGTATTGTAGTGTAGTGTTTTGGTATGTTCAAAACTGTGTAACGACTGTATCGTCAAACTGTAAATATTGAATTTGTATACGATGTTATCGATAGTTTATGTGAATATGGAGTGAGTTACTGGCGTGGGCTTTTCTTTTGGACTTAGGGGTGGCGGTAGGTTGTAAAAGCCAAATTAATCCAAATTAAGACAAAGTGTAGAAACTAGAACGCCCCGGCTTGATTTTGCTAGGGTGATAGCTCCAACTGTCACACCTAGGCCCGCGCTCATGGAGGATGGAGGTTGTTCAACGACCTCCGAAGTCCGCGTCGCCTCCCAATCTTTCGAGTGCTGCAGTTTGGGAGAGACCTCAACCTCGAACATTACTTGCTCGTAGAAGGAGGTGGCAGCAGCCCAGGCTACGGTCACCCTAACAATTATAATGTAGGTAATTCTTTGTCACAATGATTTATATGTTGCAATAATGAGATAGAGTCTACGATGAGAATACTAGCCAATGACCTCTATTAAATCTTAACACGAATTCATCTTAATTCATATCATTAACGAAAGTAAAGTACTCACTTTATTTTATTTTAAAAAAAGATATTCGGCGTTCAGAACTCGTAGCCCATCCTGGAGCTTCGCTTATTTATAGCTTGGTTTATTTCTTGTGGGCAAGCGGTAAGCGGAGGTAAATTTTGCAGTTGATTTAGAGCCGGTATTACGGTAAACGCCTTGGATTTTGGATTCGTTAGTGGAGATTTTGTTTAAAAGGAGGGTGGAGAAGTTAAATCACAGTTATAATTTGGTCGTCTACACAAATAAATGAATGGCGATCTCGTTTTCATTGCATTTGAAAATGGTGCAATACCAAAAAATAACATTTTTGTCTGTCTGTCTATTTAATCTTTGGAGCATCTGTAGTTCGTTTTACCGTTGGAATGATCTCCCTGCAGCTGTAGTTCTTCCAATCTATCCAATATGAGGTTCTTCAAGAAGGTATTAGGAGGTTTTACAGGGTCAACAGCACGAATGTGACGGCTTGCCGTGTGCTTGTCTGCCACTGAAATGGTATAAAAATACAGTCGGGTGATTTTGATGGTGCTGTTACTGGTAGATTTGTGTTATTATAAGTCGTAACTTAGACTACTTTTATTATAGAAAAATAATCACGGTTCAGCGCGAAAAATATTGAGATCTAAATTTTTATTAGATTTAATTCCAACGGCGCGGTTTGCCATATTTTCCGGTACCCCTAATCTGGTATCAAAAACACGAAAAACAATACGGGTTGTCTTATTTTGAACAGCCCTGAATATTTCACTGAAAAATAATGACGATCCATTTAAAAAAAAACGCTACAGTAAACTGCCCTACTTTTATCTCGCCATTTCTTCATAACGAAATTTACCTTTACGAGGCTTGATTCACTATAATCTATCAGGAATCATGTTCTTGATGTTTGAGCCAAAAAATCACCAAGATCCGTTCATAAATGAGGCGACAGAAAACTAATCCCCTTTTCTTACCCCATTTTCTCTCCTATCAAAAAACACTCCCTTGAAAAACTGTATAACAAACAATTTTTGTCGAAAACTTTTTGACAGAACATGTGTGCCAAATTTGGTGAAAATCTGTTAAGAAATGAGCCTTCTAGACCGCAACTGACAAACCGACATAGATACGGACAAAAGCCACGTTGTCGAAAAAGAGACTCGTTCGCTTCGCTCGCTCGGTCAATGACAGGTATTTTTGTTAATAATTTAGTACCTAAGTCATATTACTAACCTCACATGAAATTAAAATTAAAGATCATAACTCTAACCCAAAGGATGAAGTGGTTAGGGCGCGAACCAAATGACCATTAAATGGTAAGGGTAAGATGAATAGGCACACGACTGCGCATATGGTGCGGCTTGCGTGGTTAACTTGAGAACTGCTTTATGGGACAATTATATATGCGATTCATGAATAATAATCGTTTGGGTGATTTTAAGATCCATTAACTATTATGTTAAGTCGCTTGGATACAGAGATAACTCTCCGAAATCAAAGTGGTTTTAAGCATTAGTACAGTTAACAGCACTACAGTGAAAATGGGAAGAGGTTCTCTAACAGACTGTCAATATATGATCCATGCTAAGGTACTTGCTTAACCCGCCCCCTAGTACAAAAATGAAGGGACCAAAAATCATAAGCATTCAATCCTGAAATGTGTGTGTTGACACATCTCTAGCTAACCCTTCGGAGATTTACAGCCGCGAATATAATTATGTAAAAAAAAAATAACTACACTACACGCAAGAGTGTTCAGTTCAGTCGATACAATGGTAGAGGATAGGGTTAGTGGAGTTGATCTCGGGGTTGAAAAGTCAAATATCAGTCGCTTCCGTAGTAGGCAAATTAAATCAAGTTATGAAGAGAAGATGTAGGAGAGTATGTGGTTATTTGAGTACTGAATTTGAATCAAAATATATATACCGCAATTTCCCTGTAAATTAACAAGAGCTCTTCATTTATATAAGTACTTAATAGATATATACCTACACAATGCTAGTGCCTAATTCCCTGCACTGCACTGTTAGCGAATAGTAAAATTTACAAAAGGCAAAATTTAGTCATCGAATTGCAGTTCACCTGAACAATCCCGCACGTAGACCGCTCAAATTGACAATATAGGACACAAAATAGCACAGCGTCGAAAATAAAAACGGCTCAAAAATGATCATTTCACGTATTCTTGGCGCATCATTTTACTTGGCAATGAGTTTCAAACGCAGTCGTAACGCGAGTAAACGACGGATTTCAATTGGTTAACATAGAAGATAGAACTGGTATATAACTAGACCAACCTAAACGGGTCGGTAAATACGAACGCACGTAGTTACGATGCGGTTGGTCAAGCTTAATGAGAGTTTTGTTCAGTAAAATGAAATCACTCTAAAGTTTTTTTCACCAAATGCTCGTGGTATGTGTTTTTGTCTGTTTTCCATTGTAAATATTTTTTCTCTAAATCTCTTCTACAGCAAACGGTTTCAGCTTATCCGTTATTAGTTTAGAGACTATCTGAATTTTCGTTTTGTGTTCTCCGCAATAAATGAGCGTTCAGAGACTCTTCATGGTGCTTTTATTTGTTTAAATTTTCAATATCTGAGTATTATGGCGGTTTCGAATGCGGTTGGAAGAGAATTATGATCATTGAAGATTATCCAGTTAAGCGTAGAGACCGAATTATTTTTATTTTAAGAAGGTTTTTGGACTATATTGTTATTTCTTTCATACTATTGGTTGAATGTTTTGTCTTTATGTTTAAAATGTCTTCAAAATAGTAGGAGGGTCTATTTTGGCGAAGAGAACATATATTGACGATGTATTTCTATCGCTTTCTTCGACATTTGTAAACCGATTTAAACACAAAAGCCATATCCAACAAGAACATGACATATATAGTTCTTAAAACCGTGTGGAATACTAGAATAATAGTTTCAATATTACTACAGGCGAAAATTAGAGAAATACCTAATGAACTGGTACATAATTCAACCATTATGAAAATTACTAGCTAAGCATTCAGCCCTGAATTCAACTAGGTTCTTTGCCACTTCATCGATTGCTTATTTCTTAATCGTCAGGGGAATGTGTCTGTCTGGAAAAGGCTACCATAAAACTATTCTAGATAAACATTTTCAGCAATACAGAAAATCGATGTATCATATTGGCACACCCAAGAGGATATGGAATGCAACATTTGTGTTACGAGTAGAACACTCTACAACATTGGTAGATCATGAAATTTTCCAATTTCTTTAGTAATTTTATTTTGAAAATAACATTATTTTTATCTTAGCGTTAATTCCAGTCGCACCCGAAGCTATCACCAGCTACTACCAGTTCTATATTTTCTGTGACGCGATTGCCATCTGACCTCCACAACCCAAAGGCGATATCGAAGCATTGCAGCTACACCAGTTGTTAGACTTTTAAGGGCTCTAACTACCCGTAACCACTGCCATAGATGTTTGTATGGCAACCGGGACCGACGGCTTAACGTGCTCTCACGACCAGATGAATGAAAATATTCATATTCATGCATACAAATATTTGCACTGAGCAGGGATCGAACCCGCGCCTCCTACGTAGCGGCTGCGTTCACTACCGCTACGGTACGGAGGCTGTCAAGTTAGAAAATAACATAATGTATGTAATGTAGACTATTGAATATTTGTCGTTCTTGTTCGGAAAAGTTTTGGCGTTAAAACCTCTAAGCTGCTAAGCAGATTCTAAATATTCTGGATGACAAAAGTAAAGATTGTATTCTGTTTATTTTTTCTATACCGTTTTTACAAACTAAGTGGGTTATTTTCTAGAATATGTGTGAATAAAACATTAAAATGGTGAGTTATAAGTGCAAAATCTGTTAATCACTACATAGTCTAAAACAAAGTCGCTTTCTCTGTCCCTATTTCCCTTTGTATGCTTAAATCTTTAAAACTACGCAACGGATTTTGATGCGGTTTTTCTTAATATAAAGAGTGATTCAATAGAAAGGTTTATATGTATAATACATGTTTAATATAGTAGAGGGTGCAGTGGGTAACGGGATCTGACACCACGCGGGCGAAAAAATATTGGCGGTACGAAGTTCGCCGGGCCAGCTAGTACACAATAAATAAACATATGATCACATATATATACTCACGCCTGTAAATCACCGAAGAGGTAGGCAGGGGAGTTTTAACCTCCACATTAGCACATGATTTTCGGTCCCACGTAATAGGGGGCGAGCCGATTGCCGTCAAGCGGGCACATAGTAATGAGCTGAATGTTTACATTTGGATGGAGAACAGCCCTATCCCTTAGAGCGTTTTCACACTCATCCGATATCCGATATCCGATATCCGACATCCGATATCCTATAACCAAAACAGTGGTGTTGGCTCCGATAACCGATATCGGGCCGGACAATGTGAATGAAAGATACATATCTCATACATTTGACTTCCTCCGATATCGGATGTCGGATATCGGATATCGGATGTCGGATATCGGGTGTCGGATATCGGATATCGGATGAGTGTGAAAACGCTCTTAGTTCCCTACTGCAACACCCACAGGAAGAGCTGGGGTGCCCCTTTTCTACTACACCGGGAACCAACACGCCAATACTTAATGCAAACTTATTATTATTCCGTCCGCGTGGATGTCGATAATAGCAATCAAACAAAACCTATATCTCCTTTCTCAAGGTCTAATCTATTACCAAATTTCATCGAAATCGCTTTAGTGGTTTCGGCGTTAAAGCGTAGGTAAAGTACAGACACACAGAGTTACTTTCGCAATTATAATATTGGTATGGATACATTCACTGACGTCTTTCCTCGTCTGGAGTATGTAGAGAACGCATGAAATCTGATTCTGACCTTATAGACCCATGAACGGTTTTTCACGTCGGAGCAACGGTGTCTTCTTTACAAGACACAAATTCGTTCCTGCGTGGAGTACTGCTCACATCTCTGGGATGGATCCGCAAAGTACTGATTAGATGCTCTCGACAGGTTGTAGCGACGTGCGGTACGCATTATCGGAAATCCTGAGGTCACAAGTACCCTCGAGTCTCTGCAGATGCGTAGAGATGTTGCTTCCTTGGCAGTTTTTTACCGTCTCTACCATGGTGAATGTTCTGAAGAGCTATTCCAACTAGTCCCACCCTCCCCCTTCCTATACAGGACGACACGTGCAGGACTTAGATGCCACCCCTATACGGTGCAGAACATTCCTTCAAGAACCAAGCGGTTCGGTGACTCTTTCCTTTGTCGCACCATTAAGACCAGGGATTCCTTGCCAGCTCACGTGTTTCCCTCTTCCTACAGTCCCGGGCGGGGCGTGAAAAAGCATCTGATGAGGCCGTCAAGCTGAGTGCCACCATTGTTAACATGGCACGTGTATATAATGGTGGCCCTCTTTCTTGAGACTTTACCTTCAGCTTACCATCAGGCGAGGTAAAGTCAAATGACGTGTCCTATTTATTAAAAAAAATATATAGCACTTAGTCACGGATTGAAACTATAAACTTAATATATACTAGTTTGAAACAGGTCTTTAGAATACATGTACCTTTCAGTTTCAACACGTATACAAAAAGCAATAAAACCGTAACTACCATTTTCCCATCATCAATATTTTATTCCATATCTTAAGTCTTGCTTACTTTAATACACATCTTCCTGGAAACCAAAATTAAATATTCCCTGGTTATACAAACACTGCTAATCTTCTACAAGATGTTCAGTATAAGAACGTAACGCGGATATTTCAGTACCACAACAATTTATTCGCTGCTTCCGTATTATATGCAAATGAAGCGGCTGCTAGCGGCTATAAGCGGCAAATAAAACATTTTGTATTTGCCTTCCGTTGAATAAGTAATGAAGTATCATTTGTTTAAACCAGTTAAGGTTTGGTATCAGAATTCCACTCCAGCAGCCTGATTCTACTAATATTTGAATTTGCAGCTTATATTTGAGGTTAAAATAGAATTAAAAATATAAAAAAGAAATGTGTACAGGTTTGATCCACAATAAAAACCATTTATCTTTCTTTCTTTTTTTTATTTCAAAAATACCGTTTTTGACATTTGGGAGTATGATTGAAACTTCTTTCTTTACTTATAGAATAATATGGGAGGATATGTATATAAGGAGGAATATGCGCAATGCACCTCCCTTAAGTTTTGACCTTTTATGTTGCTTTTTTTTTATTAATTTATAATATTGTTCTTGTGCATTTTCCCGACCCAGGCCCAGCGCCTGACTATTATCTATCAGAAACTGTTCAGCCCCTCTAGACAAGTGGCAATTCGCTAACAGGCGTTTGATGGAACAGAATGACGAATGTATAGGATTTGACGTATTTGACATGCGTTAACGACTGTCATATACGTCAAATCCCATACATTCGTCATTCTATTCCACCAAACGCCGGCTAGCGAATTGCCACTTGTCTAGAGGGGCTGTACTGCGGGCAAGGCCAGGAACCGCCGAGATTGCGGAGTCGTCGCGAGCGGAGACTTACGGCACGGTCGGCGGGGTATCTCGGTGCAGTTCAGGCGGCGTTGGGAGTGGGCAGTTCGGGTGAAGAAAACGCTTCTTGAACGGCTGAAGCTTTATTTTTCTTCTAGTTCTGTTCGCTATTGAGATCGGTTGACTACTGACTGTGCGGCGCAAATATGTCCGCAAAATAAAGGCACGCGTCTGTGTTTAACTACAATTGTCTGATTGGTCAGTTCGATTTCTAATGGCTCGTTTAGAGCATATGCGGCCTAATAAATTATTTTAGGGTGCCTGTATTTTCTTACACTGTTGACTATATTTACATAAAATTAATGATTCTACATCCTATGCGCTCTGTCTAATGAGGTTTTAATAACTTTTACGTATGGAATCGGAAATAAATTATGCACAAATCAAATGCAAACAATGACTTCTTAGATCCATGTACATCGCATGCCCTATTTTCTGTTTTCAAACTGTTTTACACATGATATACAATTTACTTATTTTAACTTATTTACTATAAACTTAAAACTATTAATCACTGCACTAATGTCTTCGTTCTGTACACTAATCACTGAACTGTTACACATTGCGCTAAATGTCTTTGTTCTGCACAGTTTTGATTATATTAATTTATATTTCTGTTGTTTTTTGATTGACATCTTGGCTTTGCACCTTATGAACCAGCAGTTGTAGGTATTTTCTAAAAATTAATTATTATAATGTTATCATAATATGCGTGGAATCGATACTGAATTTTAACCATAATAAAAATTAGCAGAATTGGCCTCTAGCTACACAAAACTAATAGCCGAGTTGGCAAAGCCACATTTGTCTTATTAACTCGTCCGACTAAATATACTTCAGAGTTTCAGGGCATTTGTGTGCAGAATGTGTGCTTAAATACCGCTCTCAGGCAGTTTAAGTTCGTTCATGTTCTCGGTTTGTCTTGCTTAACGTTTTCTCGTGAAACTACCACAAAATTCAATTTGAAAAATACAAGACGGATTTCAGGTTGTAAATTACTCTATACCTTAGTACAAAAGCATCTATAACATATTCACTTAGGTAACTTTCTTTTTTTAGATTTAGTTGGACATTGAAGAATCTTATATGAATGTGGAATAATAACTTATATGCGAAGAATATTCTTCTTTTATTAAAATCTTTTGCAACTAAGACGTAGGGCTATTCTTCATATGAAAGTAAATACAGTCCACGATAAAATGCCCACGTGACGACAATAATGCTCCCCTCCTGTCACGTGGAATCAAAAATCGTACCTAGTGATATATGAATGCTAATGCGTCTCGGCCTACCCCTTCGGGAATTTACAGGCGTGATTTTATGCATGTATGTGAAATGTTCTGTACCTACCAGGTACGTAACAAACTATAATATTGAGGGATATAAAACAAATGGTTATAAAGGTTCTGTATTAAAAAGAACAGCAGATAGCTACAGCGCAAATGGTAGCTACCAGTAGCTACCGAAAAAGCTTCTCGACTTTACGACACAATGCTACTAAGCATGAATATGTTCGAATTTCATGCTTAAACTAGTCTACACTTTTTTACAACTCTTTTACATTACAAACTCTCACGATACGAATTTTATCCCGGGAAGTCTAGATATTCCTCAACGACCTCAGCGAACATCTTTGAGGCGATAACAACGCCAATAGTGAGGTTATGAGGGATATTAAGTGGCTTATGCAACGGAGCTTGCCGGTGCAAGCCGTCTAACGCTGTATCGACATGGGCTTAGGCTTAGGTTTCGATGTAAGCCATCGAGATATCGAAGTTTAAGGTTTGCAGCTTCACGCTTCTAGTTTTATGAATGAATATATTCCGTTCAAGAACGTTTTTATCACTTATACCGTATGCAGGATGTGTCGGCATTAAAAAAAAACATGATAATTCATGAATTAATAAATTCATTAGTCTATTGCAGTTTACCGCTCGATACGGGAATATCTTTCATGATTTCTCTTCATTTTTTTTCATTTTTCTACTCTTATATCACTTCATGTACAAGTGTATAGGCGGCATTCCACAGAAACACAGATTGGATAGCAAAAGAAGATTGCACTAAATTAGTCTTGTGCGTGGGACAAGTCAACAGGAAATTATTATCATAAGAGCTCTGTTGTGAATGGTGTGGAGGTACTGAAAGAAAGGCGATAAGTAGAACAAAATTAATATGTATTTTAAAAGATCACCGTGTATTTTATAGTGTCTTTGACTTAAGGTCCTGTGGCCGCTGAAAGGGGTAGATGGCGTCCACAATGCGTCCACAGTGTTGAGTTTAACAGTTAATTTCGCTCCAAAGTTTCTCGAGGTTCGCCGCTTTTGCTAGCCGGCGTTTGATGGAATAGAATGACAAATATATGGGATTTGACGTATTTGACATGCGTTAACGACTGTTATAGACGTCAAATCCCCTATATTCGTCATTCTATTCCACCAAACGCTGGATAGCGAATTGCCACTTGTCTAGAGGGGCAGGTCTGTCACGCGTTCCTTGCAGGTTTCAGTCTAGCGCTTGCTTCTGTATATGACTATTGTCTCTACTGAGCATGTGGGTAGGTGAATTTGTGGACTAACTTCACAGTATCTGTATAAATGACCAACGGCTGGGAGCTAGTCACCGCATACCTCGTCTCTTTTATCTACCGACCATTTATTTTAAGGCCCGTCTTTGCCTTCTCACCCCTGAGGTCTTATTAGATAACCCCCACTCTATGTCGCGACAATTATCGGCTGCTGTGTGGTAAATTATGCCATCCAAGACGACAAGAAAGAAGAGTGGCAAAAGGAGACACCCCTGTCTTATACCCGAATTGGCATCCGAGACGAAGCCATTGTGTGATTTTTGTAAATGGCCTGGATAATGTTGATTATTTTCTTCGGAACGCCTATCTCACGTAGTCGGTCCCAAATATTGCTCCATCTCAGCGTATTGAAGGCGTTTTCGAATTCTACGAAAGTCAGATACACTTTTCTTTGCCAGTCTGTTGACTGTTTCAGTATGATACGCAGAGTGTTTATTTGATCCGTGCGCGATCGATTATGCCGGAACCCGGCTTATTCCTTGCGTAAGAGAGGATCAACGGTCAAGCCGTTCAAGAATGATCTTACAGAGCACCTGAGATGGAGTCGAGACGTATGCGCCAGTAGCTGCACATCGCAGCGAACGACCTATTTAGGAGATTGCCCATGAAATCAAGTTGTTTAAAAAATAAGTTTTGCGAGTTATTCGGTGGTTTATTTTCACATCAAATTCATCATCAAGATGAACTTTGAAATATTATTATCAGTCTCATTCCCCCGGCGTCTTTGAATTATTACGGTCCAACTTGTAAACTTGTAAGATTGTTCTCACTTTTTAAATCGGCAAGAGCCATTACTTTACTTTTACGTAAAGAAGTTTAATTGTCCTTTACGCCTATAAAATTCTTTTGTGTTAATTTAGGTCGGTGGTAAAGATGGACTCGTGATACTGTTTGGATAATAATTGGGAGACTGTTTCGTCTCACAAAGTCTGTAGCGAATATACTAAGATATAGATCTACCAGAATCTGATGGCACGATTTAATAAAAAGAATTATTATTTTGAAATGGCAACGTTAACGTCATCATGATAAATTTGGCAAGTGCAACGTGCAACTATTACTTTCTAAGAGACGTTACACGCATATGCGCACAAGTCTGGCCTGAATACAATTTTCATACAAAATTGACATTGGTTCAAAGTTGACCAATAAGTTGAGCTATAACATTTTGATACTTTTACGTAATTTTTTATTGTTTACCACTTGTTATTATGACTTCTTTATGATGATAATGATGATATAGTTGTAGCGATTACAGATTGACACAAAATCATTTTATTCTTATATTCTTAGAGAAAACACCAAGTAGCAGTAAACTTGCCATTTCGGTGTCCGATGTTTGCAAACGAATCGTTGAGTACAAATAGCGAATCAGTAAACATAAGTGGGACCTCCCAAACCAAATAAATTTACATTCCATTTGTTTTCCCTTTATGATGACACTTATTTATTTGACGATATACAGTGACATCCAGTGACAAACATGCAGAGATATACTATGAAATGAAATACTTTCTAAACATAGCATTTACGTATTGAAATATTAAATGCACTCATATTTTCTAGCCCTGTTTAGATCGATCGAAGTTGGACCGTATGTAAGTGTGGGAATGTGTGGCGCCGTAAACTCGTAGAATTAAGCGTTAATGTGGATCGGGGAAAGGTTTTTCTGCTTCGATTAGATTAGTAAGGAGTAGGGTCAAATAAGCGGCCGATGGCTTAATCATTTCGTTGATTTGATAAAAAATTTGCTCTTTTGAATACCTATTTTCAGATAAAGCATGTCAGCCAGCCACTTGAATTTTAAACTATGAGAATAAGAGAAAGTTTCTTCGTTCACTGTATATATTTTTGTATTATTTTTTTGAAGTGAAAACTTCTTTAGCGGTGTTGGATGGGTGTAAAATGTTAAGGAAGCGTCAGGATTAGTTGATCTTTGAACCGTAACCGACGACTGACCTCATACAAGATTAGGTACAGACTATCTATTTTGGAAGTTACGATAGATAGCGTCGTAGCTTAAACGGTAAGCACTTCGACTGTAAGCTTATGGTTTCAGATAGTATCGGGTTCAAACCACCTGGCCTTCAGGGATTTTGGGTGATTGTTTTTTCTTATTATAATTTATTACTTTTGGTGATTATTTTTTCTTTTTGTAATTTATTAATTTCTTCTGACGAAAAATTCGCAGAAAATTAGTGATAGGTTCTAAGCGCTATATTATAGGTATGGTATGGTATGTTCTTTTTTATCTTTTTCAATGTATATAACGAAGAAAGAAAAAAAGAAAATGTTTTCACTTCTGCCGGCACTCCCAGAGAGCAACCCGTCTTTTTTTTTATCAACTCACTGTTTGGACTAGGGTATTGAAGCATCCTAATTCCAAGTGAATGGAATCAATATAGATATAAGAACACCAGTGTTACTCTCTTATTTTGGGCACATTTATATTGTCATTACGATTACTCATTAAAAATTTAAATTTGTTGGAAGGTACATGTTATGTGATGTTCTATGTGCTAGTCTACACTATTATTATAAAGAGGAAAGATTTGTTTTTTTTTGTGCGTATGTTTTTAATGAATAAACTCAAAAACTACTGGGCCGATCTCAAAAATTCTTTCACCATTGGTAAGCTACATTCACCCTGAGTAACATAAGCTGTATTGGATTTCCACGGGAAGGTCTTTACCACCCGTGCGAAGGCGCGGAGCGGATCGCTAGCGTTATATATTTTGCATATAGACACTAGTAATTTTGTGAAAAGTACGCGAGCACCCTTTAATTATTTTGGTAACCTCGAAAAAGAGAATAAAAAAAGTTCGTAACTGCTCATATAACCAGTCCTGGATGTTCAGTTCCTCCATTAAGACAAAGTTAACTATCTCCATTTTCCATTTTCTCTCCTATCACAAAAAGCTCTAAACAAAAGTTGAGTTTTAAATCAAAGAACACGTGTGCCAAGTTTGGTAAAATTTAATTAAGAAATGAGCCTTCTAGACCGGAACTAACAAACCGACATAAATACCTACGGACAAAAGCATAATCCGCGAGCTTGTCGAAACGGAGACTACCGTTCGCTTCGCTCACTCAGTTAATCAAAAAATAAAATAAATATTTATTTTTGTCACATTATAGTCTAGGATAGTGAAAAATCCAGCAAGCGCAAAAAACAGGTTTCACCAAGGGTCATCAATCAATAGTAAAAAAAAACTCACTTTAACAAAGCTACGAGTATATTAGACAGGCACATAAAATGTATACGCAAAGGATGGAAGTTCCTCTGCCACTCACAAACTTTTTCAACAATATGTCGGCTTAACTGCCTAAACAAAGACATTTAGTATCAAATATGTCAGTCTACCGTAATCCGGGTGAAATAAATTCCTTCCAAGAATTACTTACTTTAGCCGGCTAATATACGACCTTTTTCTGGTCAATGCGGAGAAAAAGTAAAGTTTTTGTTTCAATTCGGTTTGTTTGCTCGGTTACCTTTGAAAAATTAGCGATATTAGTTTTACTTAGTCGTGGTGAGGTCGAGATAATACTACCAAATTAATCTGACTAAAAAATAGGACCTTTGCGGTTTCTTCTGTAAAGGTTTTGGTGCGAATCTTCGGACTAAATGCAAATAATACAGTACAGTAAGTCGGTAGACAGTGTAGTGTCCACACGTACCTACGCGCGAACGAGTTTTAACAGCAGTATAGCTCGTATTTCTCAAGGTTTTTTTGCCGTGATCGTTTTATTCGTCCTACTCAAATATGTTTATGTGTAAGAGTTGCGGTACAGAATCTCGCGATGGTGCTAAGTGTTCCGTTTGCATGGCGGAATTTGACTACCCTTGTGCTGGAATCACAGAGACTGGATGGCGAAAATTAGGCGATCGCAGGTTGACATGGAAATGCAGCCAGTGTAGAAATTCTGCGGCCTCTAGCCCGCGCCCTACACCTAATGTTGTGTCAGCTGACATGCAGCTCGTACTTGTGGAGTTGAAGAATCTCTCAGCTCGCATGGACGACCTGCCGGCTCTGATGGAGAATGTCAAGGCCATACAACTCGAACTGGTAGAACTTAAAGCGATGAGGTCGGACTATTCGGACTTGAAGGCAACGGTTGAATTTATGGACAATGCTGTAGGATCCCTCTCGGGCAAAGTTCTTAATATAGAGCATGAAGTCACAAAATTAAAGAAGACTCAAGATGAGGTCACCATACTACGGGATCGTTGTACCAAATTGGAAGAATTTAGACGGGAGAGTGAGCAGAGGGCAAGACTAAACAACATCGAGATCAAGGGTGTTCCTGCTAGTATCACGGAGGATCTTTACGAAATCGTAACTAAAATAGGAAACGCTATAGGGTGTAGCATATCAAGAGATCAAATAAATTACATCGCTCGAGTGCCAATGCGAAGCAACGATCAGAGTAAACACATAATCTGTTCCATACATAATAATTATTTAAAAAACAACTTTGTGGCATCAGCCAGAAAATTGAAAACCTCGCTTAACACCGGTAAATTGGGCCTGGGTGGGGATAGCACGATCTATGTCAACGACCATCTGACGTTGGAGAACAAACTGCTACTGAATAAGACTAAATCTCTTGCGAAGGAACTGGGTTTTTCTTACGTTTGGGTCGTCGGTTGCAAAATACTACTAAAAAAGAATGTTACTTCACCAACGCACCACATCCGATCGGAGCAGGATTTAAGAAAATACTTAAGTTAAATATCTTCACTCATTGTTATCATATTCAATACTGTAGTTTATATTCAAAAAGTTTGAGATACGCAGGTACCTATTTTTTATACGCATGCCACATTCTTTGTCCTCTAACGAGCTTATCGCTTGACGTTGTTTATTATATATTCCAATTTCGGCTTTGCGCGCATTACACTAGATTCGCATTTTGTTTAAAAGAACTAAACTTATGCACTAATAGATTTTTATTATTTACTATAAAATGTTCGAACTGCTTATACCTTGTTGCCACTTTTTTGCTAACTACCTTATACATTTGTAATGGCTATTAGTGTATACTATCAAAATGTTCGGGGACTGCGAACAAAAACGTTATTATTCTATAGAAATATATGTTTGAGTTCATTCGATATTATTTGCTTGACTGAGACTTGGCTTACAGAGAATATTGAGAGTAGTGAACTTTTTGACAACCGTTACCTCGTATGGAGACGGGATAGAAACTATGCTGTTACAGACCAATTATATGGTGGGGGTGTACTGATTGCAGTACGGCGTGAACTTGTTGCCGAATTACGTACTGAATGGTGTTCTTCCGCCGAGGATCTATGGGTAACACTCACCTTAAGAAGGAGACGGCCAAGTGCTTTGTATAAAATGCACATTTGTGTAGTTTATATCTGCACTGAGGGTCGGGGTAATTCGGCAGGTGTTCAACTCACGAATTTTCATAAAAATCTTCTGGACGTGGTACAAACCCACCCCGCGGATACGTTTTTGATACTCGGTGACTTTAATTTACCCCATGTAATTTGGCTCCCTGATGGTGAGGATGATTCACTTCAGCCCACTAACATTACCGACCAAATCCAAGCGAAATTTTTTGATACTTTGAGTGTATGTAATTTACTGCAGTATAATAGCTATGTTAATGTGAATAAGCGGATACTTGACTTGATATTATCAACTTATCAAATCTCGGTTTCCTCCTGCGCGGACCCATTAGTACGTGCTGATTCTAATCATGTAGCTGTCTGTGTATCTGCTGACCTTGATGAATCTCCCACCCTGCCTACGCGACCGCACACTAAGTATATATATCAAGCTGGTGACTACGACGCTATTAATGGAGCACTTAATCGGATTTCTTGGCATCGGGAACTACATGGAAGAACGCTGGAGGAGGCTACTCGCTTTTTTTATTGCAAAATTAAGGAACTTAGAACAAGTCATATTCCAACAAAAACTTTTACTTCATGCACCAAATACCCTATGTGGTACAAGAAACCCCTCATTAAAGTACTGCGTGAGAAAGCTAAATTCCACAAAAAATATAAAAGGTACGGAAATATTTCCGACTACAATTCTTTCGTCCGTCTCCGCCAAAGAGCCAAGGAGATTGAAGTTGACATGTATAATCAGTATATCGCTAAAATAGAGGAAGGCATAACTATTTCGCCTCAAGCTTTCTGGTCTTACGTGAAATCGAAAAGGCAAGCCAATACCTATCCTTCCCTTTTAAAACACGGTGAGTGTTCTGCCACTAATGGTGAGGACGTGTGCAATATGTTCAGTGACTATTTTCACTCCAACTTTTTGGAACGTCCAGGCGACCAAGACCTGCCGGCATCGCGCTCCGAGCATTCCGACAACAAGTGTGAAACGTTGTCCGACTTATATTCCATAGAAGTGTACGAGGATGATGTCCTTAGTTTACTTAAGTGTATTAATTTAAATAAATCTGCGGGACCTGACGATATACCACCTGTGCTTATATTAAATTGCGCTAAAAGCCTTGCCACCCCTCTCTCAATACTATTTCAGCGATCGTTAAATGAGGGTATAGTGCCTAATATTTGGAAGACTGCATATATAACACCAGTCTATAAGAAAGGCCCGCGAGACCGAGTTGAGAATTATAGACCTATATCCAAACTTTGCCTGTTTGTCAAAATGTTGGAGAGAATCGTTCATAAGCAGCTGTACACTACCCTAAGACCCCATATTAGTGAACAACAACACGGTTTCATGAAAGGGCGCTCGTGCACTACCAACCTCTTGCTATGCAGTGATTTCCTAACGGAGTCTATGTCAGAACCCAGTCAAGTAGATATTATTTATACCGATTTCAGCAAATGTTTTGATCGTTTGGATCATACACTGCTTCTCCGTAAAATTCGCGGCATAGGGATTCGAGGTAACTTGTACAGGTGGTTTTCCTCTTATGTGGAAAATAGGTGTCAAACAATTGTTCTTAATGGGTATTCCTCCCGTGCCAGGAGTATTCCCTCTGGGATTCCACAAGGCTCATTACTTGGGCCTTTATTATTTAATATTTTTGTTAATGACATATCGTCATGCTTTAGCTACTCTAAAATAGTCTTATTTGCCGATGACATGAAGATTATGTCCCAAATAAAAAATTTACAAGATGCCCGTAATCTACAATCTGACCTCAACTGTTTTTACAATTTCTGTCTAGATAACAAATTAGACCTAAATATTCTCAAATGTTACATATGCACCTTCACGCGCAAACCGAACCCTGTTTACTTTGATTATACTTTGTCTAGTACTCCCTTATCCAGAGTGAATACCATTAGGGATCTAGGTGTAGTTTTTGACTCGAAATTAGTATTTAAGGACCACATTGATAATGTTGTCAAGAAGGCTGCCAAAGCTCTAGGATTTATCCGAAGAATCTCAGTTGATTTTAAGAATGTTAAAACTATTAAAATACTCTATTGTGCTTTTGTTCGCAGTCACCTCGAATATTGCTCGCAGGTTTGGAATCCTGTTTATGATATATATATTGACAGAGTGGAAGCAATCCAAAGAAATTTTTTGCGTTACATACAATTCAGATCTGGTACCTATTTACCTAATTACTTGAGCAGATGTAGGAAATTTCATATTCTCCCATTGTATGAACGTAGAAATATAGCAGACTTGACTCTTCTGTTCAAACTAATAAATCATTCTATTGATTGTTCTGAACTGCTTGGTAAGATTGGATTGTGTGTATCATCTGTGCGTCTAAGGAAACCAAAGCTGCTTTATGTGCCATTAACAACCTGCACTTACAGACAAAACTCCTATCTTATTAGAGTGTGTCGAGCATTCAATTCTATTTGCCATGCGTATGACATTGATTTATTTTTCACTAGCATTAATCAACTGAAAGCAAAATTATGTATGACGTTTTTTGATGAGATGTAATCTGCTTTCTAGATTGACCTGTACCTGATTTTTTTTTTGTTACTTATCTCAGTTGTGCCTACTGTACTGCTGTCTACCATCTTGTATCGACTATATTTATGTATATAGGCGGAAACTTGTAATTGGCCATTTTATGTTATACTTCTCGTACCTGTATTTTAGCTGTAAGTTTTCCTAAAAGAATAAAATAAAATAAAATAAAATAAAATAAAATAAAATAAAATACCAAATAAACCGCGATACAATCCGATAAATAGTGTGTTTTTTTATAATAAAAAGAATATGTTTATATTTATAATCACAGAAATAAATTAAGATAGAACGGCTATTCGCAGTGTTCATCTGCTTTTTTTTTACGTCCGGGAAATCCCCACGGATACCCACCCCTCCGGAACCGGAGGTTGAGGTTATGTCGGACTCGAACCGACTAAACCGCACGCCGTTTCTGGGTCGTAGTGCTAGGCCGAAGGTGAGGTTGTCATGCGACATATCCCTCGCACCCCGGCTGACCCAGGGCCATCCCTCTCGGTCCGACCCTCCTGCAATGTTCACCTGCAGGTCGTAGCGATATTTTCACTTTAAATAAATACTCACGAGAGAAAAGAAATACTTGTATTAACCATTCGTAATTTCGTGTTTAAGAGGTCAGGAATTGACTTAGAAGTTGCCAGAGGTTTCCACTAGCAAGGCCGTTATTGTTTCTAATATATGTTAACCAGCATTTCTACATTAAAATCACCATCATTATGATCTTAGCGTTGGTTCATTTGAGCCAGAGGCTTCCACCTCGGAGACCGGGCTGCACTTATTCCTTCTCATTTTGAGTGTAAAACACAAAATAAAATTATTTATGTACATCCACGAACAAACATAGAGATACACAGGTGGAGATAACAGTACAGAAGCTCTGATTATTTCTATTAGTTATATCTTCTAGCAGACCTGCAAGAGGAGAGCTTTCATGGAAGCGACTGCCAGGCGCGGACTTCTTAGTACCTGAGTCTCGTTCAATAATCAAATTCAAAATGTAGAAAATGATTTATGTCGTACAACGTCCGATATATGATGTGATTGATGTGAAGCCGTTACGTACCGATTTACAGCGACCAATCGTTATATCGATCCAAAAAATGTGAATAAAGTATCTTCAATTTAAAGATAACTTAGACCGGGATTTCTTTAGTTATTGTCTATCAATCGTCGCAGTGATCATCTAGCAATATTTCGACACGTGCTCAAATATCTTATGATAATAATTTTGCATTTTACTTGTATTTTAATTTGTATGAGTGGAATTACCTTTCATTAAGTCTTCAAAAAGGTAAGTTTTCATAATGTTTCTTTCAATTAAAATTCATTTTATGTTTGTTTTTGGTAAAGTTTATAACCACTCGAACAAAACATGAATTAAATTTTGACTTTTTATTTAATTTTTTAAACAAAATTGACAGTATAATATTATGATCGCTATGAAGATCAGTAATTATTTGGGGATGCATTTTGATATTGGCGATAAGCGACACTAAATCCTCGTTTGTCAATTAAATCATTGACGAATTAGACTGATTAGATGATGATTCTTCATTCCCAAGAAATGTAACTAGTTGTTGGATATTTATTTTTATATTTTTAATCTTGATCTTGAAAACCAGCAGAGGTAGAATTCATGTCCTTCAACAGTGACTTTTTAGCCAAAAAAAAGAATCGCCGAAGAGGAGCCCTTCCCTTCCCTTATTGATTTATCTACTTGTGTCTCATCCACCAATAGTTCAGGTCCAGTTATCAGTAGCATAGCAGCCTTTCCTTTGGTAGGTCCATCCGTACTATAAAATCTGAAATACCCGTGGAGAAATTGGCGTAATCCACGTGATCGACCGGTATGCTGTCTTATCGAACATTACTTGGTTGAAGAATAAAACAGCGGCAGCCCACGTGCTCGCACTTCGCACCGCGAGTATGGCGCCAAGCGAGAGAACTCCCATCCAAAGGCTACCATGAGGACAGGTCTCGGTACTTCCCACACCGGGCACTCCGTCAGCGGATACAGCTCTGACTCCTTACTTGCATGATGGCATACATACGTTTTCTCCTTCATGATCTGAAAGAGGTGCTCCCCGAAACATCCCTTCCCAGAGATCACGTATGTCAGCCGGTAGGAGAGGCTCCCGTCTCGCCTCTCTACTCTCTAGTCAGTCCTATGCTGGATCTTACAGCCGCTACTAGGACGTGGTCTGCTCCCGGTTGCCCAAATTATTCCTTCCACTCCACCATGATAGGATGGTGAAACTGAGACTTCTGGGTTTCGATTTTTCGGGGCTCAGGGTCCCGCTGCTTGTATTTTCTTTAGGTTACCCACTAATTACTATTGATCGTTCAAACCAGTTCAAACGGTCTTCATTTGCCGAGCTTTCCAGAAAAGCCAGATATTTTTTTCTATTCTTCTATGTTTTCTATATAAAAAAAATAGGAAGATATGATACAAAAAATAGTTTCAGTAACAACTGGGTTAACATTATGGAATGTTTACTGTTAAATATCTATTTTAGTATTATTTTATTTACAAGAATGTTCACTGCAGAGTTTTTGTGCTGTCAGTGGAAAGACCAAAGGCTATATTCCTGGTTTGTCTTCTATACTGATGGCACAGAAACTCTCTGTGTTTACAGGGTCGGTAGCACGAGTGTGACTCTCCTGGTGTTGCACCCGTCCATAGGCCACGGTAACCACTTTTGATCATGTGGGCCTTGTGCTTGCCTGCTACCTCAGTTTTATAAAAAAAGACGGGTTGCACTCCGAGAGTGCCGCCAGAAGTGAAAACTTTTTCTTTCTTTCTTCCTTCGATATATACAGAGAAAAAGATAAAAAGAACATACCATACCATACCATACCTATAATATAGCGCCAATCATAGAACCTATCACTAATTTTTTGCTAATTTTCTGTCAGAAAAAAAAAAGAGAAATATAATCGCAAAAAGTGTCAGAAGCCCAGGTTCGAACTCGGTACTATCTGAAACCATAAGGACTTACAGTCGCAGCGCTTACCGCTAAGCTACGAAGCTACTTAGCGTACCTAGCAAAATAAACACTCTGTAGCTAGGAATGTCGTATGAAGTCAAGTCGTCCTACAAAGTCGTTGGTTACGGGTCAAAGTTCACGTGATCCTGACGCGAGTTTAACACGTGATCCTGACGCGAGTTTAACACGTGATCCTGACGCGAGTTTAACCATGTGAACCTAACGCGAGTTTAACACTTTTTACCCATCCAATGCCGTTAAAGTAGTTTCCACTTCAAAAAATGTTGAAAAACATCGCATGATACACCTGTGTATTGATTTAACGGCTCGGGTCTCAATGGCGCCTCAGCGGTAATCACCGACTTTACACACTTACACTTTACACACCATAATGTATTATTGTTTCTATGTGGCACCCGACGTTTTATCTATTTTTCAGCAGCCATGATCGCGGGGGATTAACGTTTGTAGTTGTCTCATAGTTTGCTGTGAAATCATCGTTATTGTCATAAAATAGTGTCATAAATGTAAATAATATCAAATAAATCGTGATAAAGTCCGTCAAAAAGTGCCTTTTTTTTAAAAAAAAGTATCGGTAGTTAAAGCACCGTCAAAACTGATTTAGCCTTTTCAGAAATTAAAAAACAACATGAGGTTTAAAGTAGACTCACCTTTACAAAAACAAACCCATGGCGTTATATATAGAACCGTGATAGCGTCGATCTGCGACGTCAGCCCGGGGCAGTGACAGAGTGGATCAGGGCAGAGGATTTCATCGGTAATCCAACAATACAATGGTAAACTGTAGCATATCGAGCCAGAGCCTTAGAATGATAGACTTGCTGACATAGGGTTTAGCTTCATCTATCCTATTATTTATTTGTGAAGTGGTTGTATCTGTACATTGGAGATATTTAAAAAAAATGCTCTGGTTGTGTTATATTAGCGATATTGAACACAAAAATATGTTTGAAGTGAAAACTTCTTTAGTGGCGTTGGATGGGTAAAAATTGTTAAGCCCGCGCGTAAGGATCACTTGACCTTTGAACCGTAACCGGCGACTGACGTCATACAACATTAGCTATAGACTGTTCATTTTGCAAGATACGATAAGAAACTCCGTAGCTTAACGGTGAGCGCTTCGACTGTAAGTACTTATGGTTTCACATAGTACCGGGTTCGAGCCTGGGCTTCTGACAGTTTTTGTGATTATTTTTCTTTTTGTAATTTATTTCTGTTTGTAAGTTATTAATTTCTTCTGACAGAAAATTAGTAGAAAATTAGTGATAGGTTCTATGATTGGCGCTATATTATAGGTACGGTATGGTATGTTCTTTTTATCTTTTTCTCTGTATATAACGAAGAAACAAAGAAAGAAAAAGTTCTCACTTCTGCCGGCACTACCGGAGTGCAACCATTTTTATTTTATTTCTAATCTGTTTGTCCGTGATGAACGCAAAAACTAGTAAATACTAGTAGTTGATGCGGTTTATTTGCTTGATATTAATCTGACTTAAAATCTAAAGTTGCTTGATTGCTGATTATTGAACGGGACTCAGGCGCGGGCTTCTTACGAGATAAAATGGCAGTTGCTTCCATGAAAGCTAACCTAACCTATCCAAGTCGGATTGCGTAACTTTCTAAGTTAACCTATCACTAATTTTCTGTGAATAAATCCCATCATTGAATGGTGCCGTTGGGATAACAGCCTAGGCAGTTAATTGACCGGCTGATTAAGCTAGTTGCCGGCACCAAGTATATTAATTTATTTGTACTATTGAACATGATTTTTCATGTACCGAAACTTTTTGTGAAAGAAAAAAAAAATTAAAAAGTTTCTACAGATTATATAACTCACTTGTGAATATAACAATAAAAAAGTCACAGTTTGATTATAGGTGTCATTTTGTGCCTAATTGCGTTGAAATTAGAGCCAGTTTATGAACAGTGTTGAAAAAAATTAACTTTGGAATGAAAAGTGACATGGTTTATACAAAGACACGTTAAAGCTTAGCTATAAGCTATAGATAAATCTAGAATTTTCTGACCCCAACAATCATTACACTTAGAACTAGTTTTTGTATTGAAACCTTCTTTCGACATGACAAATGGTACACTCGTACTTGACTTTTACCTAGAACGTTTTTTTTTGCTTATTTATGTTTAGATTTTGAAGAAATATACATTTCAACAGTATGGGTGCCGCGACATTTGATTTTTTCGTATTGATTGATTGATTTTTGGCGTGATCACATCCGATTTTCATGAAATAGCTTGACAAACAGACACGATATATATGCATTTGTTATTACAGTAGTTATTATTATCTATACATCTATACTCTATATCATATAAATATAATTGGAGTTTCTGTTTGTAATATTGAAATAACCGCTTTTTAATGTAGTAAAATATATGAATATAATACGGTACATACACCAAAATAACATTTTTTACAAATTTTGTCCGTCTGTCTGACGGGCCTTTTATTCGCAGGTAGCTGAAGTAATAAGAAGTAACTTAGGTTACATTTATTTTTTTATTCACTGAACACTAACCGATAACCGACATCCACGCGGGCGAACCTGCGGGCAACAGCTAGTAATATAATAAAAATTGCATAAGCATTATTGGTTTCGGATGGACTACAATAGTGCCACCCCATCACACGGTGTGGGTGTTTTACAAGGCGACTAAGGGATAGCAATGTTCTCTAGCTAACAGTAAACATGAAGCCCGTGACAAAGTGCTTGCTAGCTTGATAGCAGTAGGCCCCCCATTTCCTGGATCGAAAATCATAGCTAGTGAAATGTAGGTGTTAACGCACCTCTAACTACTCCCTCGGATATTTACAGGCGTGAGTATATATATGAGCAGTAATCTAATTAGCAGTTTAGTACGCAGGTCGTCAAAAAAGTAATTTATATAAGTCCCTATTTTAGTTGCCTATCGATAGTAAATACAAATATGAGCAGTAATCTAATTCGTAACTTAGTACGCAGTTCTTCAAGAAAGTAATTTGTATAAGTCCCTATTTTAGTTTCCCATCGATAGTTAAGAGTACAGTAGACTTAATTTGAGAGTCAAGTGCTTTAACAAGGTACGAGTATCACAAGAGGCCCTCTACTGAATAGTGTTCGACTCCTGGCGCCCGTCCAAAAGCAACAGCCTTCTCGACTGCATCATTGAAACCTTTGGAGCCCAATAGTTATTTGGATGCTTATCTGCTAATCGGCTGAGGATTCGAAGCATTCTTTCCTTTTCAAGTTTGGTGGTCAAGCGGCAGTTTCTTTCGTCATCATCACAGTCATGTTTCCCAATTGTATCCGAGGCCTTTCCATTTCCACTTCGTACTGTTACGAGCGTGGGGATCGGTTTAAATAGAAAATGCGATACAACCGTTGAAGACAGATTTTATTCAGCTGCACTTAAACTACAGCAAAGCGCGTAGAACTTCGAAAACTCTTCCTTACACAGTACACAGTCACTTGTATAATCGCACTGTATCGCTTCGTACACTTTATCGCTTTGATTGCTTCGAATACTAGTCATGGACTAACTTCAGCAGCGGCTGTTAGCTCGCCTTTTATATAAGGTGCGGCCGAGTAGCGAAAGATCGAGAAAAGACAGGTACGTTCTGAAAAAGACAGGAACTTTCTGGGAGGTTCTATTAGGTCTTGTGTCTCTTTCTATTCATTCCATTCCTTCTAGAACAGTGACGTCAAGGCATGCTGTCTCTTTCTAGCCTGACGTCTCGTTCTATTCATTCCATTCCTTCTAGAACAGTGACGTCAAGGCATGCTGTTTCTTTCTATAGTGCCGTCTCGCTCACTCCTATGGAAATTTGGCCATATATTGAAGTGGCCAAGCGCCGGGCGTAGCACTACCCCCTTCTTAGACATGCTCGTCCCGAGCATTATTAGATCCGTAGTATCTCGCCAGTCGGTCAACATGTACAACCTTCAAGGGGCTTCGCTGGTTGCGTTGTATCCGGTATGTAACGTCATTGATCCTGGTGACAACTTTATACGGCCCTTCCCAGGTTGGAGACAACTTCGGAGATTTGCCTTTGCGACGCATCGGATTGTGTAGCCATACCAACGAGCCTTCGTTGAACCCGGCTTGATGAGAGTTGCGGTCGTATCGGGTTTTCATTCTTTCGCTTGCCTGGAGCCCAGATTCACGGACGTGGGTGTGAACGTCATTTAGTCAATCGCGCAATGCACTAGCATATTCCGTGATTTCTTGCGGTGAATCTGGAGGACGTCCAGTCAGTAGATCAGCCGGTAGTCTCAGTTCTCTGCCAAAGTTTGCACACGCAGGCGTCACCGTTGTGTTTTCATGTATCGCTGTTCTATAAGACAACAAGAACAAAGGAATATGACTATCCCAGTCCTTCTGGTGGCTCTCAACAACCTTAGCCAAATGCCTTTCCAAGGTTTGGTTAAATCTTTCAACCATTCCGTCAGACTGCGGATGATATGGGGTGGTCCTGGTTTTATGAATACCCATTATCCTACAGGTTTCTTGAAATACCTGTGATTCAAAATTCCTTCCCTGGTCACTGTGTATTTCCAGAGGAACTCCATATCGGCAAAACACTTCCGTGACTAGTCTTTCCGCGACTGTAGTTGCTTCCTGGTTAGGTATGGCAAAAGCCTCCGGCCATTTAGTAAAGTAGTCCATTACTACTAGGATGTATTTGTTTCCAGACTCCGATGCAGGAAATGGCCCTGCAACATCTAATGCAATCCTTTCCCAAGGCGCTCCAACATTGTATAGCTTCAATGCTCCCCTGCTCCTTGTATGAGGCCCTTTTACCGATGCGCAGCATGTACATTTCCTACACCAATCTTCAACATCCTCACGGCAATGGATCCAATAGAATCGTTGACGAACCTTCATCAACGTCTTCTTCACACCAAGATGGCCGCCTGAAGTTCCGTCATGAAATGATCTCAAAACCTCATTAATTTTAATCTTTGGGACAACCAACTGCAGATGTGAGTCTTTCCCGTTTGCAGACTCCCATTTTCTACACAGGACTCCATTGTGTATCACGAGGCTTTCCCATTGTGCCCAGTAGCTCTTCGTAGCTGCACTCATTTGAGACATCACTCCATTTCGGCTTAGGTGTTCCTGCCTTTATCCATTCGAGAATAGGCTTGATGTCTCGATCCTCTTGCTGTGCTTGCTGCATGGCTTCCTTCCCCACTCATCGCTGACAGTAACAGTCCTTATCGTTCTAATCGGCACACTGTCCTTAGCTTCCTGCCTGCCACAATGGTTACGTTCCACCGGACAAGGTCTTCGAGAGAGCGCATCTGCATTTCCATGCGCTTTCCCACTCCGATGTTCGATGACGAAGTCGTATTTCTGGAGCCGTTCAATCTGTCGCGCCGCTTGGTCTTGGCCATTACCTTGTTGAGTCCGTTTCGGGCAGCTAGGCCGAATATGTCCTTGTTCTTTGCAGAAATAACACCTGGGGGCGAATTTCCGACGGTACACACGTTGCTCATTTGTTGAGATCTCACGCAATCTATGTGCTCGAGGGTTATGTCGTACAGCTTCCACTTCAAGGGCGTGAGCAACAGCATCTTTAAGGGATGCATGGTGACCCAGACGGACGGCAACTCTCACCTTCAAGTCTCTGATCCCGTCAATGAAAGCTTGCACCAAAATGCTGTCAAGAAATGACGAAGAAGCTCCTTGGTAAGCTTTTCTCACGAGCTTTTCTATTTCCAAAGCCCACTGCTGCAGAGACTCATTAAGACGCTGGTTTCTGTCCTTCAATTGGGCACGGTAGACATGTTCCAAGTGACTATCACCGTAACGTGATTCCAATGCTTCAAGAAGGCGGTCGTAAGTCACTTCACCTCCAAGCGCCTCTAAAACACTGAGTGCTTGGTCTCGTAACCCCAATGTTAATGCTGTTTTGGCTTGCTCCTTATCCCAACCGTTCGCCTTTGCCACAGACTCGAACTGCAGTTTGTATGCAGTCCACGAGGAGGTCCCGTCAAATGGCGGTACTTTGAACTTTCCGACAGTCTGTGCAGATGGAATGGTTACAGAGCCAGCTGTTCCGCAAGCTATTTTCGTCTCCAATTTTTTTACGTTTTGAGCCACAGACTGCAGCCGTTCCTCATAACTCTCAAATTTCTCGTCGATACTTCCTAATTTCTCCTCGTGGCTTTCTATTTTGTCTTGCACTGAATGAATTTCTCTTTGCCATTCTGCTTTAGACTCTTTCAAGAAGGCAAATAGATCTTCTTGTTGTTCCCGGAGTTGAACCTTTAGTTGTAAGGTCTGCTCCTCCTGTTGACGGGCCTGCTCTGCCTGTTGTTGCTGGAGCTGTGCCTTCAATTGCAGAGTGTGCTCATCCTGGCGACGGGCCTGCTCCTCCTGGCGTCGGGCCTGCTCTGCCTGGTGACGGGCCTGCTCTGCCTGGTGACGGGCCTGCTCTGCCTGGTGACGGGCCTGCTCTGCCTGGTGACGGGCCTGCTCTTCCTGGCGACGGATCAGCTCCTCCTGTTGTTGCTGGAGCTGTGCCTTCAATTGCAGAGTCTGCTCTTCCTGGTGACGGGCTTGCTCCTTCAATAAGGTCATAATCGCGCTAAGGTTAATTTCCGATGATGATCTTGAAGCACCCGTCGACGTACTCGGAGTACCCGCAGCCTCTTCCGCGGCCTGGCTTCTGGTTTTAACTCCCTCCCTGTCGTCTCTCGGCGTTATCGGCATTTTCTATCCCACTTCTGACACCAGTTGTTACGAGCGTGGGGATCGGTTTAAATAGAAAATGCGAGGACAACCGTTGAAGACAGATTTTATTCAGCTGCACTTAAACTACAGCAAAGCGCGTAGAACTTCGAAAACTCTTCCTTACACAGTACACAGTCACTTGTATAATCGCACTGTATCGCTTCGTACACTTTATCGCTTTGATCGCTTCGAATACTAGTCATGGACTAACTTCAGCAGCGGCTGTTAGCTCGCCTTTTATATAAGGTGCGGCCGAGTAGCGAAAGATCGAGAAAAGACAGGTACGTTCTGAAAAAGACAGGAACTTTCTGGGAGGTTCTATTAGGTCTTGTGTCTCTTTCTATTCATTCCATTCCTTCTAGAACAGTGACGTCAAGGCATGCTGTCTCTTTCTAGCCTGACGTCTCGTTCTATTCATTCCATTCCTTCTAGAACAGTGACGTCAAGGCATGCTGTTTCTTTCTATAGTGCCGTCTCGCTCACTCCTATGGAAATTTGGCCATATATTGAAGTGGCCAAGCGCCGGGCGTAGCAGTACGATTTTAGGCATTCATGGTAGTGAGACCATAAGCTCAGCAGCTGTTCTTGTGAGGGCTAAAATAAACTATATATAACCTCGCTAGGCTTTAGATGCAAAAAGGATCTATTGTTAGGATAATATGAATATGATGATCACACTTATTTCGACTACTATGACTCCAAAATAACAGAATTAACAAGAAATATCCATGAAATACCAAAACTTATGCCATTGTTCATGTTGTTCTTGTTTGTTTGCAAGTAGTCTATAAAATTTGTCACTATTTAAAAAAAAAGACGGGTTGCACTCTGAGAGTGCCGGCAGAAGTCAAAACTTTTTCTTTCTTTCTTTCTTCGTTATATACGTAGCAAAATAAAAAAGGAACATACCATGCCATACCATACTATACCTATAATATAGCGCCAATCATAGAACCTATCACTAATTTTCTGCTAATTTTCTGTCAGAACAAATTAATAAATTACAATAACAAAAAAATAATCACAAAAGTAATAAATTACAAAAAGAAAAAAATATCACAAAAAGTAATAAATTACAAAAAATTTAGTTGCCTGTAAAGTCGGTATACGGGTGAAAGTTTTACGTGACAACGACTTTGAGTGGTAAAATAATTTTAATGTGAATATTCATTCGTATAGTAGGAAGAAGGATGAAATAATAGTAACAATTTAAAAATGTCTGTCTCTCTCGCTCTTAGGCGGGCTAACCATGCCCGAGTGGAAGGGACGCGTGCCTCTCACTCGCTCTCATTGTGAGCGCATAACGTGAGCGGAGCGTAACGCAGTTTCTTGAAGTGTCACCCGGCAAACCAATTTATAAGACGTTGTCACGTCAAAAGAAAAAATAATCACAAAAAGTAATAAATTACGAAAAGAAAAAATAATTACAAAAAGTGTCAGAAGGCCAGGTTTGAACCCGGTACTATCTGAAACCATAAGAACTTACAGTCCAAGCGCTAACCGCTATGCTACGAAGCTATTTACCGTATTTTGTAAAATAGACAGTCTGTAATATTGTATGACGTCAGTCGTCGGTTACGGTTCAAAGGTCAAGCGATCCTGACGCAAGTTTAACACTTTTTACCCATCCAAACGCCACTAAAGAAGTTTTCACTTCAAAAAATTGATCAAGGTCCAGTTAGATTCGCACACGGCTTCAGTGTCATAACCATTTATTATTTGTTGTTTGTCAGACGTTCTCGTTTTATAAATAGCAGTAAAAAGCCTTTATTATGTGTTTTGCCTATCTATATATTTGAGAACTTTTGGGTAAACCACAATAGTTCCCTCGGAGTCCAGATTGCCAACTTTTCAATCTACTCAACCCGAAAAACGGCAAATTTAATCACGACTTAACCAGAGTTAGTCTACATAGAAATGTTGAAAACAATTTCGAAGTTTTTCCCCTTTTTCGGTTCCAAGTTCCGTTAAATGGGTACAGAATAGGACATGTTCGTCCATCTGGTACCTATTCTTAAGACAATGTAGGCCAATTTATAACTTGTATGCTGATATTGAGACATATGAAAAAAAAGAAAAAACGACTCTGTGTATATCACTAGAGTGGCTGCATGAGAAACAAATATCATTTGTGTCGAGAAAGATTACTACTGGCCCATGAGCAACGTGCTTTTTGTTGCAGCTACAAAACTAGACGAAAAGTAATATTCTTTTTCTTTTTCCGGCGTTGATCTATGGAACATATAGAGTTGATCTTAGAAAATGTTTAATTATTTTGAAAGTGTCACGGGTGGTAACATACTAAAACCCCACGATGTGCCTTCACGTGCTATTTCTAGTAGAGGAGCCAGGGTATTTCTCAAGAACGGAATTCCTCAGGATCCCTATCGTGTTCGACCTTCACCGTCCAAGGTGGAAGGGCAAGGCGCAGGGGGTCTTGCCCCGCCTCCTGTGGAAAGACTCGCGGGGAACACGTTACGCCCCAATACATCGGATCTGTTTATGCTATCGTATCACATAAGGATTAATTTTATAGTTACCGGCATATATCTTGAACCCATGTCGCGAGACAAACGAGGCCTTGGAGAACGCATTGGCTGGAAATATTCTATGATTGATGGATTCGTGCTCCTCCGCTGTCGCGCCGTAACACCGCGTGCTATAATCAAAAATCACCCCAGAAACGAGGACTGTACCTAGAGAATACATTTTGTGACGTGATTGAAGTTGCGATACTGACTTGCCAGTTAATTTTGTTGTCCCGTATGTTTTTACTTCAGAAGTACGGCCTTGTATCGCGAGTTGCTTGCAAGGAAAACAAGTGAATGTCTTTCTAAGCCCCAAATATTGAGTATTATATAGATTTATTGTTCCACTGAGGTTGTTTCGTTTGTTCGTTACAATACTCTTACTGAAAATATCGTAAGTTGTAACAATATTAATAGACTATTAAGCCTATACTATAGATTATATTCTCGCAGTACATTAAGTGTTAAGAAAATGAAAGCAATTTTCTTTGATGATTTCAAGATGGTTATTATATTATTGTTTGATTTGATGGCATTTCTGATTTCCTTTTTAATTACAGCAAGGTCTTTTTACTAAACATCTGCTTCATTCTTTAAAAAAAATGAAGTAGACCTTGCGCTAAATGAAATATTTATCTACATCATCTAAGCGAGGTACCCGGGTGCATCAGGGCGTTTCTATTTCTTCCTTTCCTCCTGATTTCGCTCATACGGCTTTTATGGGAGACATTGCAGTATAACCTCCCAAACTAGAGAAAAAAGGCTCAAGAGCAGCGTCTGTCAATTAGCAAGTACACTGACATGCAGGCATGTCCCCAAGGGTCCTCGTGGACCAACACTCCTAAAATAGATTATCATGCATTTATAATGCTATAAAAGGCCAATAGATATTATAATACCAATTATTCTCAGTTGTATACTGTTAATGCATGATAAATACGACCAGCGTGGGTGGAAACCTAACGTTCTGTTATTATTCAGTAGAGTTACATCGTTAATATGTTAATGAACCAGCCACACCCCAGAGTAGTGAACAAAAGCCACTGGGACCTATGATGAATAACGTCTTACTTTCATGAACTACATTCCCGACTTTGAGATTTGCTTTTGTTCAAAATAGCTAGCTTTAGCGATGCGCGAGCATACGGCATGTTAAATTAATTTATTGGTCCTGGATTTCTCACTTATAGGAAACATTATTGCAGTAAATTCCTAAAAATGCATAAAATATGTGATTTCGCTGGCAATCGGGTGGTATAATGGCCGACTCTTTGCGTAAAGCTGTCACCTTGGTAGTGCAACAGTGGTGAAAGGTGAAAAATTTCACAAGGAAAACCGTTAGAGACAGTTGTTACTTCAACTTCAACTTCTTCAAAATGGCATCTGCAGCAAATCGCTGCAACTCACCAATGTCAAGTAAAATGTATTATAAAATTATTAATGTCGAGTGTACCAGAACCACGTTAGCCACGCCAGTAAATTTATTTCCGTGTGTCCGCCCCCACGTGATTCAGGTGGACGATCAGGACGTGTGGTTGGATTTCAGGGGGCCAGTTGTTACTTCAATCTAGTGTGTCAAATTTGAAAATCTCTATTGTAGCGTCGTAACTTCTTCGACACACCTTTGTAGATACTCAACAAAAAAAAAAAAAACATTTTGAATATTTTTAAGCGTATAACATTTTAAATATTGACACGAGTCTATGTTTAGAAGCCATTGTTATTTAAGATTAATCTTGCTACATATCTCTCGCGAGCAATGTCTAGTTGTAAATAAATCTTTATCAGTTATTACCGGTGACGTTTAATTGTAATTAGGATAGCACCACTATGTCCTAAACCAGCATTGCTGCAAATGAAACCCGGCAGAAATCGGCTTCTAAAGTCCCCTCGCCACTGGTCAGCAGACAGTGTAAGAACAAAGACGGCCACACCAAAAATACGCGTTTCATTCAAACCGTTTCACGGTTGGTTTACAAATATACGTCAGCGTGTGCGTATAACAGAGTTCTGTATAGACTGATTTCCTACTTGGCGAGAATATCGGAATCCATTTTGTAGAATAATGCAATTCTAACAATAGAGTAATCGAAGCTCTAAATTGGTTCATGAAATATGTGAGAAAAGTTTGTTTTGAATTGGAAACTTACACAAAGAATAAACAAGGAAATTGGGAACCGGTGAAACTATTGTTATAAAGTAATTTTTGTGGTTTTATTTTAACAATTGATTCAGTACATACAGGCAGGCTTCTTCTCCATTAGGGGAATGTAGGGAACACATTTTTCAACTTGCAACGAGCCACCTTACCTCCTTTTGTTTCTTGCAAGATGCGTCGGTAGCTTAGTGGTTAGGGAGTAGGCCTTACGAGTGAGAGGTCCCGGGTTCGAATCCTGGCCATTACACTACCGACGTGAACCCACTCCTAGCACAAGAAATTTAGCTTAGTTAGAGGGGTTAGAGAGAATATTAGTAATTTCGATAATTTCGGTTGCTAATATTCTTTATAAAAAAAGATGATTTATCTGTCAATATTATAAAAAGTAGCAAACAACTTTCTAGAAGATTCACTTCTGTATACAGTTGTCTGTACATCGATGTGCCGCAGACAGTAACTAAGTTAGCAGCTATTGTACGAACAGCCCACTCCTGAGTTCGATATTAAATCTCGGATTGATTGATAGTTTTCTCGGTTATCTGCACAAAATGAGGTAGGATTGCGTTATGGGGCACGTCAGTATAACTGGACTTATTAAATAATTAAAGGCTTAAAGCTAAAAGATAAAAGAGCGGTAAAAGTTGTATACGTTTTGATTTTAATGTTTTTGTTTAGTCCGTCCACCTAACCAGTAATATAATAGTAGATGTAAAAGTATGACGTATACGTAAAGAAGAAGTAAAAAGTAGTAAAATATTTATTTTACATATGGGTTGTGAATTGACTATACCCTGCCAGACGATAAGCTAAGGGGCAGTCCAAAGAATAGTGGCCGCCATTACAGGTTATCGTTCTGTCATTAAAATGGCGGTCCCTACGGCATCGACAGATCTTTTTTCGCACCATGCTTGAAAGCCCCGGAACTGAAGATGACACATAAACCATTTTATGAGAATATAATAAATGAGAATTTACTGTCAAAAATAACCTGCTAATTCATCTCGCACTTTGTACTTTATTATCTGCTTGATGACAACATCAAGCAAATAATAAAGTCAAAAGAGGTTTTAGTAAATCAGCGCAGAAACTTTATTAAAAAATTCAGGAAGCATGAATTTTTAACCCCACAAGTTCCACTTGTTACTAAAGTTTGTGCAGTTACTTTTAGTTTTCGTCCCAAGCTCCGACTGGCTTCTTCTGAATGACAAACCGTTTCGTAACTACGCGAGTTCACAAAAGCTGAGACATTTACGTTAGTCTAATTTTAAGCCCGTTCGCTCTTCTGTGTTAACCAATTGTAATCCACCGTTTTCTCACGTTACGACTGCGTTTGAAAGAACATTTCACGCAGAATAATGCCCCTGGACACGTTGATTCAATATAAATTTCAGCGATGTTTAAACATTAATAGATTTTTTTGTGACGTCCTCGAAAGTTATACTAGAATTGGGTTTCGTAATTGTATTTTTAACTAGATTTTGTTGGACATTATTTGTGTAACTTGCTATTTCAGGTTCTTTATCAGTAAATGAGATTATTATTGATATAGTTTTAAATGTATTTTTTTGGAAGAATAGGGATGACATAATTTTTTTTCTTATCACAAAATTTGTAATTTACACTGGATCCCAAATAAATGTATATTTTTTCTGTCATAAGCTCAACTTCAACTTCTTTAAAATGGCCACAACTTGTCATAAGCTCTGTATTACATTTGTCTGTTGTATAGGTATGATCCTTCCACATCTTCAAGGTGGGCAATAGCTTGTTCTATACCTAATAAAAGTTGTACACTACGTACATTCCGCAGTCATTGTATATTTTACATATTCACATTACAGAAGCCTATCAATCATGAACGTCGGCAACTTTAGAGCGCTTTCAGAACGAAATAAGAGAAAAATCAACATGTTGCGAATATTGGCAGTCTTTGTGCGCCGCTGAGAAAATGTAAATAAATGATCGCGTTGCTATTAACTGTTTAAGTATTTAAGTGATTTTAAATGTTAGGAATGCTTTTTCATTTTTCTTTCTTACTTTGATAAGTGATGTTGGTATGAAAACGAATCTAACTGGTAGACTAGACTAACTAGTCAACTTGACTTACTAGGTAATTAGACTAAATAGTCTAGTCGCGAAATTCTCACAGAATAAGGTTTTAGGAGAGGTCATACACGACGATATTTCCGTCTAATTGAGCAGCTGGGGAAGTATCTCCGCCCTTCAGAATACCGCGGTCATAATAACCTCGTGTTGTGTTCCCGGCGGTGAGTAGGGTAGCTCACTCACTGGAGAGTTTTTGTGCTTTTTGAATTTTTGTGCTTTATGTCGGTCAGAAGACCAAAGGCTATTCCTGCTTTGTCTTCTACACTGATGGCACAGAAACTTTGTATTTACAGGGTCAGCAGCACGAGTGTGACTCCTATGGTGTTCCACACGTCCATAAGCCACGGTAACCACTTTCCATCAGGTGGGCCGTGTGCTTATCTGCCACCTCAGTAGTATAATTGGCAAAAAGTGCCACTTGATGCAATAGGGTCGTCCCCTATTACGCGCAACCGAAAATCATAGCTTGCAAAATGTAGATGTTAATACACCTCTGCTTACCCCTTCAGGGATTTACAGGTGTAAATGTATGTATATTTAACAATATAGTAAATAGATTACAACTTGACGCAATGTAGACAAGCTCTGTCGTCTGGGCCGTTCAATTTATGGACATCTGATGACATCAGTTTTTGCCAAATTTTCCCCTTAATTTAAGTAGTTTCCGGTGTAAAATTACAAGGTACTGAAAGGAATAATATCACCATCTTTCAAAGGCAAATAAAGTACTCAGTAGATCACTCTTTTGGCACTATGAGCCAAGCTTGACGCGGTATTTTATTAGTATGTTACTTAAGATGAAGTGATTTTTGTAAATAGACCAAAATAAACCCATTGAGTTTAAACCGTTGGTAATCAACAATACACACGTGCATCATACGTCTTTTTCCAATTCATTTGTAAATAATATAATCCTAAAATAGATAGATACCCTTGCAGTTTTCAAGTAAGTAGTAAACATTCCATAACGTTAAGGGCTTCACATCAATCACATCATAATCATCATATATCGGACGTTGTACATGTGTTTATATCGGGCGGTGTACTAGGTACATAAATTGTTTTCTTCACAACTATTACTTATAAACATTTTAATTAATAAATAACTTTAAGTAAAATGAATTGCGGATTTTTTTGGTACTGGCGGGAACAATCTTTCTTTCTTTGTTTATCGCGTGTACAAAATGGTTAATTTTAAGTTATTATTTATTATAGTAAAGTAGTAGAGAGAAAACGAAAAACGTTTTGTTTATTATACACGTACAAGATGAAATTTTCTATTTAAATACGAAGTTGCATGAAATCAACAAGCAATAGGTAGGTTTATTAATTTATTGAACATGATCTTTTCAAAAAAATATCTATAACCCACTCGTAGAATATAACCATCCTAAAACCACAGTTTGATTACAGGTATCATTGTGTGTCTAGTGTATTGAAAAATATGTTCCCCGTATCAAAATAAAAAGTGTGCTGCTCTACACTACACTACTGATATTATCAGGTCTTATTTTATTATACATAGAGCACAAGACTAATATGCTAATCCAGTAACATTCAGCCAACTCGTGTTTATCAGCTAAACGAAGTACTTTAACTGATTTATGTCTGACGTAGTGAATGTAATTTGTGCATCGAGAATTTCACACTTGGGTTTAAGCCAACTCTCCTGGGTTTGTTACGATTAAATGTTTTATTTTTGAAAAAGTACTGACCAAAACAGGAATTTAAGGTGCGATGCAGACTGAAGAATGTTTGTTGTAAATAAACCTAGACATTCCCTTTATTGTTGTAGTGTATTTAAAATGATTTAAAAATCATGGTTGATACGCCAATGGTCCCATGATCACGCAGAAGACCCTTCAAAGTGCACAGTTGACAATGTGAGATCAGAGTTATTAGCGTTTAGTAAAAGTGAGGTTATGTTCTAAAAAGATCTGATTACTAAGTTCTTTAAGCACTAATTGGTATTATAGTTAGTGGGGAATGTTTTAAAAGCCATATTATGACTATAATGCATACTCATAGCCTTAAAAGATACCAGGAAAGATTTTATCGAATGGACAGCCAGAATAAAAAAACACACTATAGTGATACAGTGTTTACTGAACTTCTATTGTAATACAAATATCGAATTGAGCAGGTGGCATCACTGACAGATTGTTTCATCATCCAGGACTCGTCAGCTTAGGGTATAGCACTGATTAGTTGCTATCCCAAAATCACAGTGAACCGTAGTTTCAGCAATATTCCTTCCAAGACGTTCGTAAAATCCAAAAAAACAATTCCAAATCAAACGTGTGGACATCTTCGGTGTCCAGTGTGAAAACAACTATCGTACAAGGTTGGCAGTTGTTAGAAATAAGAATTAATCAGGAGAGTACTCAAAATACATCGGGAAACACGAAATTAAAATAGTGAAAATTATGCGATACTATTCGCAACAGTCAATGTCAAATGTGAATGCCAATCTTTTTTATTTTTAAATTATTCTCATTTAGAGATACAGATTAAAATAATACAATCGATTCAACATCGAAAAACAATTAAATAATAAAATGGCATGTGTTAATTGCCTACTTAATGCATTTTTCTTTTCTTTGTAATTTTTTTAATCGATTAATTAAATCGTCACTGTACCTAAAACTATCTTTTTTAATTTATCTCCGCTTCCAGATTAAGAATTTAGCTGATTTTTTTATATTTAAAAAAAAACATGACAATTTTTTTAAACCATATCACAACTTATTACATTTTGGCCCAAAGTTATTAATCTTCTTTCTTTCTTCTTTTATCGGTAGTGTAATGGCCAGGATTTGATCACGGGACCTCTCAATCGTAAGGCAGAATGAACCACTAAGATACCGAATCGCCTTTACTTCTATTTCTTCTACCTATTTTATGCAAAAGTATTAAATTTCAAAACTACTTACCTAGGTATAACCTGCATGAAACAAAAAGAAAAGACGGGTTGCACTCTGGGAGTGCCGGCAGAAGTGAAAACATTTTCTTTTTTTCTATCTTCGTTATATACATGGAAAAAGATAAAAAAGAACATACCTACCATACCTATAATATAACTCTAATCATAGAACCTATCACTTATTTTCTGCTAATTTTCTGTCAGAAGAAATTAATAAATTATGAAAAGAAAAAATAATCACAAAAAATAATAAATTACAGAAAGAAAAAATAATCATAAAAAGTAATAAATTACAAAATGAAAAAATAATCACCAAAAGTAATACATTATAATAAGAAAAAACAATCACAAAAAATCCCTGAAGGCCATGTGGTTTGAACCCGATACTATCTGAAACTATAAGGATATCTATCGTAACTTGCAAAATAGATAGTCTGTACCTAATCTTGTATGACGTCAGTCGTCGGTTAAGGTTCAAAGGTCAACTAATCCTGACGCTTCCTTAACATCGCCACAATCCAACGCCGCTAAAGAAGTTTTCACTTCAAAAAATCCGTAAAACTAATACGATGGTACCCGCAAGTAAACCACACAGGCGATTTAAAAATGTTAGTAGAACAGCTCGAACGTTTAAATGAAATTCTGCAGTTTATAAAGTGCCGGTTTGAAAACAATGTTACTTTTTTGCTGACTGTTTCGAGTTTGCGGGTCAAGAAAAATGTTGTTAAATAAGCGAAAGAAATCGTTGAAAAAGAGGTAGCCCAGAAGAAAATAAATAGCCTCGACTGTTGCTCGGGCTCGTTGGGATCTTTGAATAAAAGATTTTCCACAGTTTCAAACGAATCGATGTAACTGAATACTATCTACTAATATTATATTTTATATAAAAACACATGTTGCTAAGCGCAAAACTTGAGAATGACTAAACTGATATGGCTATTTTTTTTCATATTTTTCAGGAGATTGGAATAGGCTGGCTGCAGAAGGGTCGGGGGCAATGGCACTCATTAGAAATAGCCTATGTCCAGTGGATGGAGATGGCGGATAGGCTAATTGATTGATATGTCCCAAAAGTTCCACGAAAGGTTTTTTTTTATATAGGACACGTCAATTTGACTTTACCTGGCCTGATGGTAAGCTGAAGGCAAAGTCTCGAGAGAGAGGGCCATCATTATGCACACGTGCCATGTTAACAATGGTGGCACTCAGCTTGACGGCCTCATCGATGCTTTTTCACGCCCCGCTTAAAGGACCCGGGACTGTAGGAAGAGGGAAACACGTGAGCTGGCAAGGAATTCCAGGTCTTAATTGTGCGACAAAGGAAAGAGTCACCGAACCGCTTGGTTCTTGAAGGAATGTTCTGGTCAGGTTTAAAAAAAAGCGGGATTGGAACGGGAACAGAATTGCACGCGGGTCAAAAACCGGAGAAGGCACGAGCATCAGGTATTTAATAATAAATATTTGTGTACCTGACTCATTCCATCATAATTTATCTCCGTGATCATCATCATAATATCATTTCCGGTTGCATTTGAGACTTCCAACTCAGTGCACGCAGTCAGCTTGCTATTTTACGTTCTCTTATGTAGTTTATTATTATACGAGTAATATTATTAAATACGCGAGCGACTACCATTTGGCCTCAGTGACCTCTCAAACCAAATAGGCAACTCATTGTAAGAATTATCTCATATATATTATATTCTTCAAACAACTTTTTTTTTAAAGAAGTTTTTAAATGATTCTATTTTTATTACTAGGTACTAATAGTTACAACACAATTGCTTCAAATCAATAAAGTCTTTTATTTATATCGAAATAGATTTAAAATCAGCATTCGTAACGCAAATTTCAAATTGAAATCCGACAATTTAAAACCAGAATCTCCATTCCGCGTTCGTTGTGGGTTGAATTTAAATAATAGCTCGCCTCGGGAGATTCATATTTTTTTTACGTAGAAATTATTACGTGTTTAATTTTGGTGTTGAAAGTTTGCGATTTGTCGCATTAGCTATCATTTACAATTTAGAAATAATTTAATAATTATGTCTTCTCTTGGGTGCTGTGAATTTTCAACATATTCGGTAATTGTTTTTTTTACGGCTGACACTTCTACTGTTATTTCGGTAAATTTAGAAGTACAATTTTTTATATATTTATTGAACTTTCTAAAAAATGTTGTATTTAGTAGTTTTCTATATAAAAAAGAGTCTAACAGCGGAAATTCCTAGCGGATATGCCCATTAAAGAATGGTTCATGTCTGGAGTGTAATAGCCAAGATAGTAACCCATGACCTCTCGATCGTAAGTTCGAATATTTGAGAATTAAGTAACCAACACTTGTTGTAGTGCTCATGTAGTGAAATATAAGATTAATTATTACTGGTATCTGCGGTTCCGCCTGCGTGATATACCTATTGAACCGGATTTTTCGACCTACAGACTATCTACTAGAATATATGAGTAGACTATCTCGGGACTAAATTCAGATCTAATCAGAGCAAGTAAGATGTAATAAGATTACTTGAGTTTTTTTATACCACTTAGGTGGCAGACAAGCACATGGCCCACCTGATAGAAAGTGATTACAGTGGCCTATGGAGGTATGCAACACCATGGGCGTTATACTCGCGATGCCAATCCATATAAGAAAATAGAGGTATATTTCATAAATGCACACACCTTTTTCTTCTACAGTGTCAATAGACACGAGTTTATCATTTGCCTCTATACATTCCGAATGTTTTATCATGCAAGCCAGCTGATTTATAATGCGACTGATTATATATAAAAAATACTTTAACTAAAACACTGCGGTACCAGCTCATAATAGCAGAGCGAGTCCGTCTAGCCCGGAAGCTACAATTTCAGAACAGCTCATTACCGACGAATATTTTTGATTGAAAGCCTCAAATTACAGCCCGAAAAGCCTGTAATATCTGGTACACAATAGCTCATAAAAAATAAACATCGAATGAACCGATTATTTTCCTTCTACGGAAAGGGTAATTTAATTTTATGCCGTAATCGAGTTTCTTCAGCGAACTTAAGGTGAAAACAAAAAGGAAATTTTTCCTTAGTATTATAATCTAGTATTTCATGCCGGTTAATGCAGTACTAAATCACATTTTATGTTACTTTTTTATTTAGTCATTTCCTTTTATTCCTTTTTCGTTATTTCCATTATTTAATTTTTACTTCGTCTTTTTTCTTTTGTTAGGAAGAGCTGACATAGCGAACTAGTCGATTGTAGGAAATAGTATTTAGTCGACTGTTATGATGGAGTATAAATGGCAGGAGTTTTCATACTAAGGCACTCTCTCTTGATCTTTAGTTAGTACACATGCATATGACTTCATATGAAAATCGTTTTATTGTATTTTGAAGTCACAAATAACATCAGCTATGGCTCACATGGCAATCGATATCATCAGTCACGTGAAGTACAGATCTCAGGTAGTTATACTGTCCCGTATGAGTTTCTTATGCTTTTTAACAGGACATCTTTAACCACATTGAACTGAAGTGAACTATGGACGGGTACTTGGTTTACTGCGATAGTGAAAGGTAAGGATTTCATGTCACTAATAGCGGTCGTAACCACGGGATCTGAACCGTAGTTAGTACATGTTTTAGATGATGCCAATGTAAAATATTGAAGTCCCATTGTCATTGGACCGCAGTGCCCTCCAGATCGCTGCTAGGATTATAGTTGAAAGCGTTATTACGTATTGTAATAATTGTTTGCAATACTCACTTAATGACATATGACACTAAATATTTTCTTTTTATTCTGCCATAGTATAAGCAATAAATAAATATCAAATCTACAAAGTCAGATCTCCTCTAATATTATGGAGGTGTCAATGAACAACCAAGTTCAATAAGTTCGTTAGAAGGTCGTTGCCCCCAAGTTGTGCAAAGACCCCAGTCTGGCAGACTCACTTAAATTTTATAGGTAGTTGTTTTTAATATATTGCATAAGTTTCAGGTCGGTTATACGTTTTTATGTTATGTAGAAATGGTTTATGGTTTTATTTTGTATTTCAGTATACTTTAGTATTTGAATAGTGTTTATAAACTCCTAATAAGACCTTAAAAGTTTAGCAGAGGTGTCCACATTACCTAGGGGCCTTTGTTGACCCTATGTGAGTCGAGGTGCGGGGGATATGCCAGAGGCTACCTCATCCTTGGTGAGTCCGGTGAGGGGCATCCGTGTGGAATTCCGCACGTTAAAAAAAAGTATCCACATTTCGCCATATTATAAGTATTATATTTTCAGTTTCCCTTAGTAGGCTGGGTGGTCATCGGCCACCATTTAATGTTGTTCATTTAGTAGATGACATAAAAACCGAGATAAAATGAAATTTACGGATTTATACACCATGATTGTATAATCGTTTCGAAAAAAAAAATGGATCCAGTTTCGTTATTAAAATTGTCTGGAAGTTATTAATTCGGCGATTATTTTTTAAATTAATTATTGGAAGAATGTACAGGTGAAAGGAATAATGTATGGGGTCTGTAAATATTTTTTTCACCAAATTTATTACTTCCAGACTACTTTGCTATCGAAACTGTGCTCAAAGTCTTATTTGTCTAAACGACTATAGAATCACCCAGTATGCTTCTCCCAATCCCTTTGAAGATTTAAAGGCGATTGTATGTATAATTATGTAATATATACAAATCATTTTTTCTATAAAATGATGCTATTAATTTTCCATTTAATATTACCAACATAGTGACGTCATAATACATGTCTCGGTGTGTACCCGTTAAGGTGTGCATTATTAATTTTAAACACACGCCGATTTGTCGCGAGAATTAATTACGCTAAATAATAAAGTAGTAACCTGACTTGCTCGCGATGGAGTGTAATTAGCAACTGTTGATAGCTTTATTAAGAGCTACTTTACAAGGTGATAACTTTACAGAATAATGTATTAGAATTAATACGAAGTGTTAAAATGAATCGTGACTTACTTTTTTGTGTTCAGTTCGTCAATTGACAGCGTCTTGCTAAATGGTAATAAACTAAGCTGAAATACAGAAGATTCGGATCTTCATTCTGGATGCTGACGATCCTAAATGCTTGACAGCCTGAGGCAAGAAGACAGACAGACGAGTTTTCATCGTGTTATAGTTTACTTTTCAGTTCTAGCAGTCGTGGTCACGGGAAGATTAAACATGGTGGTTGATGTGAAGTTTATTTACAGGTGGTACATTCAGTAGCAATGTACCTACTTAATCGTCACTCGGCTGATGTACCGGTTTGTAGATGAGGCTGAACAAAGAATCATACCTAGCGTCTATAATGTCTACCTATACTTGATGTGAAATGAGAGTAAATGAAACTAATATTATGGCGTGGACATAGCATAAACCGCCCTTTATTCGCTTTGATGTCATTAAGTACACACGTGAGAAGGATATTAAGGCAATCACTGTAATAACACGCTTAATTAAATCCTAACTAATATTATAAATGCGACAGCCTGTATGTTGCATGCAAAGGTTTACTTCGAAGCGCTGGATCCATTTACTCCTTAATTTAGAAATACCACTTTAACGAGTGCGACTGTTTTCTGACCTACCAACCTCGAGGGAAATTTTGTCCGTCAGTCAGCAGGTTGCAGGCCTGGATTGCAGGTGAGGTATTTTTGGTTACCGATTTATAGGTTGTTGGGTGTTTTATTTTAGCTCAGCCCCCCTAGCATGACCATCATAACACGATATGATAAAGCGTTTTATCCACGCCAACTGTCAAAATATGATAAATATCGCCGCCATGTTGAATTTTTATCGAAACAGCGAGCATAACCGTGCCCAGTGACGTCACGTGTTATGATACGTTACAATAGATAGAAGAGCGAGCACGACAGTCGGTTATTTATCGAAAAGTCGAGCATGAACAACTATTGGTGGATATAAAAAGTTAAGTTTATCGATTTTTGACATTTAGTCGTATTATTTTATCGACGAGGTTTAGAGTGCGTGATATACTCGATAAAATATAACAGTCACCAGTTTATTTTGCAATCACTAGTCATTAACTGATTTTAAAAGGTAAGAATCATTTTTATGATTGTTGTGTAAATGTATATGAAAAATACAGAAAATAATAAGATATTACAACTCCTTTTTTCAGTTACAACTTCACAAGTTAAGCTTCACCTAAAATCTTTTAATATACATAAGAATTAATTAACTTGCCGCGGAGGACAAAGAAGTGAAAAAGGAAAAGAGGACCCTAATTAGAGAAATTAGCAACGAATTTCTATATATTTAAGGTCAATATATTTAAGGTCGTAAAAAAGAAGAAATGAAATGGAATAAAGTGTATTTATACCATAATAACTTCGGTTAATATCACAATCAATGACTGACTCTATCCTATCGCTCATCAGGGGCACCTTCCTTACCACTTTCCATTGGCCAATAGACTTATCCGAGCCATGTTCACTCAACATAGCCCGAAATTCTTCCCACTGACGAATTTCTGTCAGTCGACCCTGTGGCGCACTAAACTCCCCATGTCCTAATCGGGGATGGGTCTGCATGTAGGTACTCAGTCAGTAGCTTCAGCTGCTGCGCTGTACTGCGAGTTCTAAAAGACAACGAATTTGAACAGAGTTAACCGAGAGACAGACAAAAGTATACTTATGTAATTTTCAAAATGCAAACTTTCTAAGTTCTAAACGGCGAAGCAATTAAAAGAAACTACCTGTGTTTTTCCTTTGTTTTCCATTATTGTGATGCAACACACATGAAACAAATAGGGAAAATAAACTTTCATTCTGTTGACGGTTTTTTTTTTTGTGTTATGGCGATCCGGTTCCAAGAAAAGTAAATAAACAAGGTGTGATAAGACAAAAGACAGGTCAGTTTTTTCTGTTCTGTGGACAGGTCGGACAGGTCCACAGATTACGCACGTCAAAAAAGGTGCTAAAAGTTGCAAAAAAAAAACAAAAAAGAGTGAGTGGCAAGTGAATGATGATTGAAAATTTTTATTAGTACTGGCAGCATTGTTATTCCATATCGCGAGGCTTATCATTTCATAACACGTGATAAATTTTATCATATCCTATCATATCATATCGCTACTTTGGACATGTTCGCGAAATCGGTAAAAATGTTGGTGTTATATGATACGATATCTTTTATCGTATATCTACGACATGCGGTCATGCTAGGGGGGCAGGTTATAAAAAGCAGAAAGAGAGAGAGAGAGAGAGAGAGAGAGAGAGAGAGAGAGAGAGAGAGAGAGAGAGAGATAGAGAGCGAAACAAGGTAGATTAAGGTAATATTATCCCACAGTACCCAACGCCAATACAGACCTGTATTGTTGTGTAGAATGTAGAAAATTAATTAAAATAATTTTAAAATTCCTTCATTTATGTAACAAGAATTTACTGTACTTAGTCAAGCAAACACTTACAGAAACAGTACTTTAATAAGTAACTTGTGTGAAGTCGAGTGTGCAATCTCAGCTGCTCAGATTACGAGTAGCTTTTGCAAGCTGACGTCGTAATGTCTGAAGCCAGCTTCAGTAATAAAATAGCAGTTGCAGTCACATTTGTACCTAGTTACATTTTGATTCTTTCTAATTAAAAAACCTTTTGCATACGTGATTTTAATTTGTAATATATTTCTTTATTTATATGTGGAACATGAAGATAGATATTCTTACGACAGGATCGGTAGTTCGTAAAAAAATTCAGCTTGGCACTGTTATTGTTACTGCACCGATCCCGATATCCCTTGGATAGTAGCGTGATATATTATATATAGCCTCAAATAATTAGAACTAGTAAAAAACTTTTCAAACTCAGTTTTTTTTTCAGTTCAGTTCAGTAGATGAAAGGATAGCCTCTCCTACAACCTAACAAAGTTTCGATCTTTATATTATTTGAATCAATATAATCCAAGTATTAAGTATCGGTTATTGGTGGTATTTCAGCAATAACCGATACTTCCTAAAATATGAAAGATTTTGTAGCTCTTCAAACTTTTCATAAAAGCCTTCATTATTCTAAAGACCGATCTACTCCAACGACTTGAAGTCTTTAAGTACTCCCAGCTCATTATAGGCCCTCGTATAATGAGCCAGCCTGCTAATAAATGGCCGCCGTCCAAATATTAATTACCTTTGAAACATGCTTCGAACTCTTTATAACAGAAAATGTTTTAAAAAGAAATAGCTTGAATCGGTGCTACGATTTTAGGTGGGAACCGGTTCAAAATATGTTTTTGAGTTCTGTTTGCCATAGGTATGCTTTTTCAGACTTTAAATTACTTATAACACTTTTAAGGGAGAAGAGGGCTTAAGGACGGTTCGGATCAACTAACGCCCTAGCAGAAGTAGGCTCATATTTTCACACGTAGATGTGACCCTCAACATGTCATCGAGGTGTTCAATTTTATGCTAATTTTTTTAAAATCATCTTTCTATTACCGGTGAATAGCTATTTTAATAGCTAACGAAATAATATTAAGACCTAAATGCAAATGTTTATTTAGCTATTGATTTTTAACATTTACAAATAAATAATAACTTAATGTAACTGTTACAATGGCGCCATAACGTGGGGCCTGAAATCGAAGAAAATTCCTGGTCCTTTTAAACCGGGGTCCCACGACTTGTCGAAAGTACAGGCCCCACCAGGCCGCGCCAGGCCGCACCACGCCATGCCGTGGGCACCGATCGGCACGTGGCGTGAATGGAACCACAGGACTCGTGCTAGCATTTGCACCTCGACGCGCCGCGCCTTTGGAATTCTGATTCGCGATGGATCAGACGCGTCACGCCAGACCGCGGCAGGCACGCTGGTTCTCACGGCGCGTTGGCCGGGCCTGGTGTGGTGCGGCATTTAAACAAGCCTTGGGACTCAAGCTTTATATATATATGTAATTCGTCTTTTGTCTGCAACAACTTCTGTCGCCTATTCAGACTACAATTTAACACACCTGTCTTACCTTATCGTAACCGTGAATCTCGGTGCTCTTATTCAATACGTATTCCAAACTTTGTATCCAAGTTACGAACTACAATCGAGAACTGTTCAAACTATCACATGTGTTACTTATTTCTGAATCTTGTTTAAAATGAAGAAATGTGTGCAAAGTTTGTATTTCTTTGGAAGCGCTTCGGAGAGTTGGAACTTTGTTCAAAGTACAAGTTTATATTTATTGAGTGCTCAGGAGCTGTATTTTACGTCACATAGTAAAGAAGCAGTATTAAGTATACGACATGTTGAAGTTATTGTCATAAATTGCTCTAGAACATTCTTACTCTAGAACATTCTACACAATGCTATCTAGACTCAAAGTAAATGTAGCTTAACTAGCTTGTGTTATGGATTCTAGAATGAGGAATACATGCTTACATTTACTTATATACAGTATATAAATATACTGTATATGTTTTTTTCTATATATGAATATAATACATTTTTTCTTTTGTAAATACAGATATATATTGTTCATGGAAACACCGGATCCATTTCAAATTGATATCTAATATATAAAATTCTCGTGTCACAGTTTTCGTTCCCAAGATCCTCCGAAACGGCTCGACCGATTCTCATGAAATTTTGTGGGCATATCGGGTAGGTCTGAGAATCGGCCAACATCTATTTTTCATACCCCGATTCGCGATAACCGACATCCACGCGGGCGGAGCCGCGGGCGACAGCTAGTATTCATATAGACTCGAACTCGTGCAATCTGAGTACAGTGCAGATGCACTATAAAATATGTAATATATAAAATTCTCGTGTTATAATGTTCATTTCCATACTCCTCCGAAACGGCTCGACTGATTCGTATGAATTTTTTATGCATATTCAGTAAGTCTGAGCATCAGCTACTATCTTTCAAACCCCAAAGTAATAAGGGGTATCCACCCCATTTTTGTTTTTGGTTAAAATTTATTATTTTATTTTTTATTATGTGGTATTAAAAATACATATAACCCAAAAAATTTACTCTTTTATCATCAACCCCTGCTTTTTAGTAGTCATTTTAATAATTTTACCATTTTTTTATTCTACCTTCTTTACCGCAACTCTGTCTCCCTGTTCACAGAACTATAGATAGTTCTACTTCTTTGTTCCTATACTACATCTAATTTAACTTAATTATTTAAACGGCGAAAATACATATAATTTGCGCAGATAATTATCATCATCATTACATAGTATAAAACAAAGTCGCTTTTGTCTATTGTCTGTCCTTAATATGTTTATATTTTTAAAACTACGTTACGGATTTTGATGCGGTTTCTTTTAGTAGATGGAGTAATTAAAGGGGAACGTTTATATGTATAATACATGCTTAATATAGTAGAGGGCGCAGCAGGAAAGGGATCTGACGACACGGGGCAGCAAAATAAAAATTGTGGTATGAAGTTCGCCGGGTCAGCTAGTTATAATATAAAACTGTATAGTTAAAATACAATTGACAAAGTAACCTGTAAAAAACAGAAAAAACCGTTCAATCCACTGCCAAATCATATCGCATCGCTTACACTGTAACAGAATTATTGAAGCGCGAATTCACCAACAGATTTATATTTCTGCCTGGCACCTCTCCAACATAGCAACAAGTAAGAGCATTTTAATGCCCCGGGGCTCGAACGCTAAACGCCGCTTAACACTACCACAATTACTGTACACGACCTTTACGAGGCTAAACTTCAGATTTCGATGAGAGAGAGCAAAAACATTCACTTACACCATTTTTATATAGGACTCGTCAACATGAATTCGCCGCGCATTGGTACGCTGAAGCAATGTCTCAGGAAAGATCCACTATTACAGACATTAACTATGTGACAATGGTGGCCCTTACTTCATTAGATGCTTTTTCACGTTCCGTTTAAAGGATCCGGGAATGTAGGAAGTACGTACTAAGAAAGGTAATTTAGCGTCTTTTCTTCTTCATCGGAGTACCAGCCCTGTTGCATCCCAAGCGCACACTGGTGCACAAGGTTCGCTCTCCTCCTTCATCATCATTGCGTTAGTCCCGGTGGCATCTGAAGTCTTCACCTTGGAGTCCGGGGTAATAGTAATCCGCTCTCCCTCTCTCTCCAACCCAGATTATTCAACCCTGTTTAACTTACGAAGCTTCGTAATCAACATAAACATAACATAAGCTCACATATATATCCCCGAAGGGGTAGGCAGAGGTGCTAGCACCCACATTTCGCCAGTTTATGTTTAGGTCCCAATGTAATAGGTGGCGACGATATTCCCATTAACCGGGCACTTATAAACCTGCGATAAATACACACAAAACTTCGAAAAGCATCGAAAAGTCATTGGTGTGTGTAAGTTAATCAGCGGAAAATATAGTCTGTCGTTAGTCTGCGAGTGAGAGTCCGTTCCGGTGCTTCAATTTCGAGACCTTTCTCTTCCACACAAACAACATAAAAAAATATGCAATGATGTTCCACCTTATAAAATATGAATACCTACGATCAAACTTCCACTTGGGTGGTTGGAATCGACCGTATTCCCTGCGGCCCACTTGTACATATAAAGAGGTTCGTGAATCTAATGTTAAGTAACAAAACATGCCACGTCAGATTGAACATAAAGTTTGAACAAAACTAAATTACGGCTCGGGTCAGACTGACCGATATCACGTCAAAAACATTTTACTCAACTGAAAAGGGATTTCATTTATCACAAAGAGCCAGCAATCGGTTTGTTCTGTATCCAAAGGCGTATACGTCGGATTTTTCAATTTAAATTGTTTAGCTAATCTTTTTTTACGAGTGTTCAGAAGGTGTATTCTCTGGCCGGACGGAAAACCAATTTTTATTCGTTATTTTGACTGCAGGTAAAAGAGTAGTATGAGTGCAGGTTTAATCATTACATTTTTTTATGTTACACCAGATTTCTCTGATAAAGTTTAGTAGGAGATTTATTTTTTGGTAAAACTTTAACTGATTTATTCATAACTTTGGTAAAACTTTAACTGATTTTTATCATAAATATACTTTTACAGATTTAAGAAGAGAACTCTATTTTAACTGTCACAGATTTATCGTGCGAGTGGCAGATCAATCGCGTTGTAGGTTGATGGGGGAAACACTTTCTTTCAGGGACTACACTCCTAGTAGACTACATAACAAGTTAAATGGAATTCTGAACGTTTTATTTAATAAATATTAATGAATAATCTCCGAGTCTTCTCGTCATCCATACCGCAATGCTTGAAAACGAAAGTTTTCAATCAGTGCGTCCTACCCGTCATGACCTACGGAGCCGAGACATGGACACTCACGGCAGGGTTGGTCCATTAGTTCAAAGTCGCTCAGCGTGCTATATAGAGAGCTATGGTCGCTCTTGGGGGAGGGCTATGTCCAGCAGTGGACTAATATAGCCTGATGATGATGATGAATGAATAATATATGTAATATCGTAATTATGACCGAGTCGATTTATACCTTCTATAATATTAGTGCAATCAATTCTAAGTGCTCATTACGGTAATGGTTACTGTGATGAGTGTTCTGCGATCAATCTCAATATAACTATTTAAGTGATCTACAGACAGTTGTCAATAAGTTTCAATTGCATTGCAAATCTCTCTCAATCTATTTCATCCTATCCTATAATAACACTTACCTTCTTACCTACTCACGATCTTTTTGTAGCCCGCTAGTTTCATAAGCACTTCTAAATGAGTTTTTTTAGGATTAATGGAATATAAATTATGATTCAACCCGTGATTTTTTGTTATGAATTATATTAAGCATAAACGAAGGACAGATAATAGTAATATGGCATTATTTTTAGTCATGAAATTGAATATTAATCTAGTTATTCTTCTGTCTTCTATCAGATCTGTTTAGTTTTAACGAGAATAAGAATATAATCACCAACCAAGCATAAATAAAGATAGAAACGAGGGTATACTGCCTGCTGATTAATGGATGTGTCGCTGAAGTAGGTTTTCCTTACGGGGTTGAGAAGTCAAGCAGCCGTCGCTCTCATAAAAGCTATATAAGCCATATCAAAACAACAAGAGAAAGTAAGAAACTCTGGAAAGTGCCATCAGTACTGTGGAGTCAGGGGTTTGATCTCCACAGTTTCACAATATTACCTTAAGTGAAACCACTTTTGCTGTTATATTGATATTCATTGGGAATAAAACATATCATTCCTATACGAGCTTTCTAAAAGGGGATTTTACGCGAGGTTTTTTATAATTTTATACAATACTCGTTTTAAGAGGATCGCGAAAGCTAGAACACTTCTCTTCAAATCTCGAGCTTCCGGAGCCCCGCTGGCTTCCTCAGAAGACCTCACGTCAACTCTCAGGAACGGTCCCGTACGTCAGTTTTTTTCCTATCTTCTCAATTTAATATTTATTTTTTATTCGTATGATTTATTTTTAAATCGTTGACATATGATGTCCAGGCAACTACTAGTAATATCTGGCACGGAGGTCGGATATCACAGGGCGGATATTTTCTGACGATACTACGTTAATATTTAATATTTAAAATTAAAAGGCAACAAATAATTATGACGTAGTGAATGGTGCAATCACAACAGTGGTCCATTGGTTTAATACTAATAATCTTTGCCTTAATGGGATCAAAACTAAATGTATAAAGTTCACATTACCTAATGTTACACAGGTGGAAACCAATGTACAACTCAATGGACAAGTGTTGAACCTTGTGGAATCAACAGTGTTCTTAGGTTTAAGTATTGACGCCAAACTGCAGTGGCGATCGCATATTGAAAAAATATCCAGTATTAAGTTCGGCTTCTTACGCTGTAAAAAAGATTAGGACATTAACAGACGTGGATACGGCTAGAATAGTTTATTTCAGTTATTTTCATAGTATTTTGAGCTACGCAATTCTCCTTTGGGGTAATTCTGCGGACTTAAACACAATATTTATTTTACAAAAGCGGGCTGTGAGAGCTATTTATAATTTGGGCCCAAGAGTTTCCCTTCGAGAAAAGTTTAAAGAAATAGACATTCTAACCGAATTTGTATGTAAGGAAAAATATCTCAAAATTTTCAAGAGTTTGTGACAGGCATAATATAAACACAAGACATAAAAACAATCTTGTAGCTTGTGATAGTAGACTCCATAAAATTAGTAATTCTTTTCGGGGCAACTGTATACGCTTTTTCAACAAGCTCCCTAATAAAATTAGAGATTTACCTGTGAATAAATTTAAAAATGTAATTAAGACTAAACTGTGCCAAAAAGGCTATTATTAAATCCAAGAATATTTAGATGATAAACAAGCTTGGAAATGAGCTGTTCGCTGAACTATGCTACTCAAGCAAACTATTGTATTTAGACTAAGTAGACTAAGCAAATGTTTGTAAAAAGACCAAAAAAAAATGCCCGCTGAGTTTCTTGCCGGAGTTTTCTCAGGTCGGGGCCGCGTTTCGAACCGGTGCGGTGGTCCATTGGCTAAACTAGTCTAGATTTTTTTTTAACTGGACGTTTTGTAAGTACCGTTTTAATGGTCTAAGAAGAATAAATGATTTTTGACTTTGACTTTGACTTTGACAGTACACATGTAGCGTCAGTACTAAAACTACAAGCAAAATCTAATATCCAAAGATTCGAAAATTATTGTTACTTACCTTTGCTATCAGGCACAGCGATTTTTATATATTTTTATTTCTGGCAAGTGTGATTTATAATGTTCTATTGTGTCTTTACTTAGCATAGTGATTTATGAAAGTCATTGTCATTTTTAACAATTCTTTGTGACAAAACCGCTGTAATTGAAAACACGATATTGATTACATTGCTAAATTAATTAATCAAAAAAGTCATTTGTCGACAGTGTCCTGTTCAATTTTGTGTATTCAAATCATTTGTTGTTATAAGACAATTATTGCTATTTGAAAATTGGTTTAATTTTCTCGCTGAGGATTTGAATTGTTAAATATTGTTGATTTGATTGTGAATCGAAGACGTTTATGGCCAATTTTGATTGTAGTCAAAGGTCCATACTAATATTATAAATGCTAAAGTAACTCTGTCTGTCTGTATGTTACGCTTTCACGCCTAAACTACTGAACCGATTTTGATGAAATTTGGTATAGCAGTAGGTTAGGCCTTGAGAAAGGACATAGGCTATGTTTGGTGACGATAACCGACATCCACCCGGGCGGAGCCGCAGGCAACAGATAGTATATTATAAACTGTAGATAGGTACACATTTTAATATGACGAAAAAAAATGAGAAGGTACGTTCTCATGTTATTTCTTCACATTAGCAATTTTTTTTTGATATTTCCTTTATGTGGTACTTTTGGAAATCAACTGCATGGCCTGTCTAAATAAAAGGACGTCATTGGTTGCAGTCATATAGATGACATTACAAAGATGCGCGCTATGGCTATGCAGATAGGTAAAAAAAGGTTTCAAATTCGAGATTCAAAATTCACCGCCGAATCCAGCAATCGTGACAAACTTTTGATACTGAAAGTATAGAGCATCTAGAATTGATTAGATTTTTTTTATCCGTCTTATATTATGATTCAGAAACCCCAAAACAAAGCAAAAGGTACGAGGGAGAGGATTAGATAAGAATATTTCGTTGCTATGAACCATTCAGAAAAAAATAATTCAGTTTTCCTCTAGCAACGTGAAGATGAATTGACTCCTATCTAATCATCATTAAATTACACCCGCTTCATCATCATTAACCTAGAGCTATTAAGACACGGAAGGGAAATATAATAAGAAAACATAAATAACAAAACATTTTATTGTAGAACAGAGCGATCGGTTTGGGCCATGGTTCGGATGAAAATTTAAATAATTATGGTATTTCTTTTACCTGTTCTCATTATGATATAACCTAAGGTACCGGGTTAGTAATTAAGTAATCAGGTTTACGATCCGAAAGAGTCGAGTTTGTGTTCTGGACATAACGCGCCTGTCATTTACACACTTGTACCAATTCTATTTTGGAACCTTAGTGCCCCTCCAAGCATTAGTAACACTAGTAATTTCGGTTTCCAAAAATGCCAATAATATATAAATATTAATTAATTGCAATATAGCCTAAGGCTAGGTAATAAAATGAATTAAAGAAAGAGAATATTTTGTGCCCATTGGCATTCTCTTATGATTTATTATTTTCTAATGGAAATATGTGTATTTATGTACTTCTGAAGTAGCATTCACTGCACTGTAAGTAGCTAAACTAAATGAGAGTCTACGCGACATCTGGCGATTGGCTCCGAAATATTTTTACATATTTTCGCATAAACAAAGTCGTAAATCACAAAGCCCTTGAACTTGCTTCATAAAGAACACGCTTTCAAGGTCACAAATTATTTTCGAAGCGTTGTTGTTTAGAATATAATGCTATTTCTGTTGGTACAAAACTCTCTAAAATAGACTAAAAATATCTAAACCTTGGCTAGTAATATCAAAACTACGTAAATTTCGAAGTGTAAGTAAGTATTATCACAATTCGCATTTAATTCTACCACGATAAAGTGTTCATTTTAATCCGATGCCAAATAATTAGAATGAAGGTTCGATATTTAAATAAAAGAAGTGTATAAGGTACGATTGGCGCCAAATAAAACACTAGACTGGCCAAAAATAATCTTACTATTTAAAAAGTATGTGCATTTTTCCTATAATTTTAAATTTGGAATGCGATTAATTTTTTTCCCATTATTTCTTAAAATATTTTAATCTGCAACAATGATTGATAAATTAATAATTCTAGAAATAAATATAAGAGTACTGAAATTTTATTGCGTCTAGTGATGCTGTTAATGTGAGTTCAGACGGACTAATACAAGGTAAGAGGATATAAATATCTAATGACTAAAGTAACTGTCTGCAGATGCAAGAGTGGTTCTTGAGAATAAAATCCCTTTAAAAATCCGACCAGGCGGGACAGATTAAGGTTTCGTACTTACTTGCATATTGAATTAATAAACTTGTATCAAAGAAACTAATAAGTATTTATGGTATGCTAGGTTTTTTAAACCTAGGCAATCTCTTGGCATATCTGAATATTATGTTAATGGTAGTGGCTTCTCTGTGTAAGTACAATGCTTTCTATGAGTGTAGGTACTGCTGAAATGGCTGTACGGAACAAAAAAGAAAATTACCACTACTCAACCAGCCACAACGCCTTAATTTTTGTAGCTTTTATACAGATCACCATCTTTTTAGCAATTCTTAAATACAAATGTCCAAGGAGACCCAATTTATCGTGGTCTACGTCAATCAAAGCCAAAAAGACAGCTTTAGTTCGTTTTACTCAATGAATTTCGATAGTGAACCGTTAAACGAACGAAATGTACGTAAAACTCAGTTTAATCAGACGGAATTTATTGATAACATTCAAAATCTATTTTGTTATTGGTATGAATCATAGCCAAAAGACTCATTGAAATGCTTGAAAGTTTTATTTGAAAAACAAGCTCATAAATCAGCTTGACCCTGAACTTGAATTGGATATTGACCTTTGAGGGTTAAAATATTTGTCAATTTGCCTTTGTACTAAAATAGGTGAGCGTATTTACTATGGCCTGCGAAATTTGTTTTGGTTATAGTAGAGAGCAATGTTCTGTGTTATTTATGAGAGTGCTATTTTTGTTTTGAGATACTCTGTAGTCATATGGAGGTTGTTTTAGCATTCTAATCAAGTCTCAATCATATTAGTTTACATATATATATATATATTTTTGGACCTACGTTTTTTTATACTACTGAGGAGGCAGACAAGTACACGGCCAACCTGATGGAAAATGATTACCGTGGCCTATGGACGTGTGCAACACCAGGGACGTCACATTCGAGCTGCCGACCCTGTTAGAACAAAGAGCTTCTGTGCCGTCAGTGTAGAAGATAAAACAGAACAAGCCTTAGATCTTCCCACAGACAGCACAAAAACTCTCCTGTGAGATGTGGCTACCCTACTGACCGCCGGGAACACAACACGAAGTTATAAAGGCCGTGGTATTCCATAGGGCTGAGGGACTTCCCCAGTCGGACTGCTCAATTGGACGGAAATACCGTCGTGTCAGTGGGAAGACCGAAGGATTATCCTGCTTTATCTTCTACACTGACGGCACAGAAACTCTCTGTTCTAATAGGGTCGGCAGCGTGACTATGACACCTCTGGTGTTCCACACGTCCATTGGCCACGGTAACCACTTTCCATCAGTTGGGTCATGTGCTTGTCGGCCAGCTAAATGATATAAAAAAATAAATAAAATGAAAACTATTCCTATGTCAAATTTCAAACATCTCTGTTGAGCCATTTGAGCATGATTTAGTAACAAATATCCAATGTGACCAGAATTCCTTGCCGTCAAAGCCGCGGGTAGCAGCTAGCTACCCATAAATTCAATTTGCGAAATAACATAATTACAAAAACACATATTTGGTATTAAAACAAACTCGTTATCGCAAACTGACATTAAACCGATATGGAACAAAATTTATCAGCCATTTTCATTTTCTGTCATTACCCGTAGGAATACCGACTGGGCTTTTTATGTGTGAAAAGCCCAAAGTAATGTGCCTAATGGGGATGTGTTTTGTTCGTTTTGTGATTTCAATCTGAAATTTTAACTCGACACACAATTTAGGGAAATTCTGTTTTGCTATTTGTTATTCGAACCATCTTTCTGTAGAGTACAGTTTTTTTTTACGTGCGGGAAATCCCTCCGGATACCCCCCCCCCCCCCCCTTCGGAGCCGAAGGCAGGTTATGTCGGACTCGAACCGACTAAACCGCACGCCGTCTGTGGGTCGATGTGCTAGACCGAAGGTGAGGTTGTCTCGTAACATATCCCTCGCACCCCGGCTGACCCAGGGCCATTCCTCTCGGTCTGGCCCTCCTCGGGAGGGGGGACCACGCGGTCCCCGACTCGCCCCCGGTATAGGGGGGCGCGCATCGTCCTACGATGCGCGCCGCTGCCGTGGCCTGCTTCTGCTAGGGTGACAAGTGGCTCCACCCGTCACCCTCAGGCCCGCGCTCATGGGGGGGGAGGTCGGTTTGCGCCCTCCGACGCCCGAGCCGCCTTCGAACGCGGCCAGCGATGTCCGCGAGTCTTTCTCGCTCGCTGTCTATAGAGTACAGTCAGCATTAAATCGATCTTGATGAACAAAGTATTTAAAATGATCTTAAAGCCTTGATTTCGCTGCTTCCTGTTGACTAATTGTTTAGATTTTTGGTGCACACCTTTAGTTCGGACAATATTACAATTTAAATTAATATAATAGTTTGATTTGCTCTTAATACCTATAAATTATTAATTTTAATTTCGAAACTTTATAGTCAATATATTTCTGAAGCTAACTGTACATACACACATATTATTATGCTTAGCTTATTTCCCGCTGGGGTGGGCAGAGACAATACCCGCCATTTAACTCTAACCTTACAGTAATGTTTCATACATATTATTGACATTTGAAGTGGTAGTAGTCTAGTCATTGAGTACGTGCGAGTAGGGGCGAACTATTGATCAAGAGAGGTCGAAGGTTTGAACCCCAACCTACCACCTACATCATCATCGACTAAGCACCGATAAGGATTGGATCTAAACTTACATTTTGGAGCACAGGGCCTGTCCTCCTAATCTTTATTAAATTTGATTTATTTTAATTTTTATGTCAGCATCTGATTTCCCAGCATCAAAAGGGACGCCTACGTTAGAGCTTGGTCTGTCGACCAGCAGGTTTAGACAGCAGAAAAATGTTTACCAGGTAATAAGTGAAAAATTTTCGTACAACTAGTCGTGTTTGAAAATAGACCAGAGGACAGGTACCAAAGACTTTGCCTTCAGCTTACCATCAGGTGAGGTAAAGTCAAAAAGTAAAATAACGTGTCCTATATATATATATGAAAAGCAAGGAAAAAAGAGTTAACTTTCATATCTTTTCAGCTTCCAGCACAAGCCACACAAGTACAGTCAATAAATCATTCAAAAGTAATCTACTTCTTTCTCTCCTCTAAATCACAAGAAACTCCTGTCTGGAACAGTAGCAATCACACTTAATAAAATATGTGTGTGTTATATTAGTTTGTTTCAAAAACTACTTACAACAAAAGTCGTTAGGATGATAAAGTGCACTTTCAACACTCTCGGTAACTGGTTCCAACTAATTCAGAATTGCTGCACATACAAATCTTATACTTGCCAGAATTAGTGAAATGTAGGTCCTGTGATATTACAGTGTAAGATGAAAATGTTCAGCTGGTAATAATGGCCAAAGTTTTTCTTGGAATCTAGTCTAATTTCTGATTTAATTAGGATGTCTTTGTTTCAGAAAACCCGAAGGATTTAGAGAAGAAAACCTACTTAGTTTATATATTTTAAGATAGAACGACAAGAATCTCCAAAAATCACGCTTCCATTAGAAAATCAGTTACAGATTAGTGCCAATTTGGATTGGTTACTGCAAATATCTGTGCATAGTCTCTGATAAGTTTCATTACATCTTAAAGTAAGTTTCACTTGACATTTTTACCTGAAGCTGCCAATGAAATCAAATGTTACCTCCGTCTAGTGCCAACTGCCTCTTCAAGATGCGGGAATCTATCGAGTAGATTGTGATTGATGACTTTTATAATCTTTTGGTTATCCAAAATTATAGGCATTGATACCTAGTAGCGTCAGAAAATACACATACTAGATTATGTAACAATAAGTTTTATTTCATATACTATAGAGATATCGGGAATTAACACGTCGATGATATTGGTACTTACATACTTTTGATTGTTTGACGTTTCGCAATTATGTGGCAATTCACTAGCTGGCGTTTGGTGGAATAGAATGACGAATATATGTGATTTTACGTATATAACAGTCGTTAACGCATGTCAAATACGTCAAATCCCATACATTCGTCATTCTATTACATCAATCGCTGGTTAGCGAATTGCCACTTGTCTAGAGGGGCAGGTTGTTCCTGACGTTTCGACCATGGTCACAGGCTGAGTAATTCAATCAAAAGTATAAAGTACCTATACCATGAACGCGTTAGTTCCCGTTATCTCTATTGTATATCATGGAAAGCAAGAGTTTAAAAGTAAGTTTTATTTCATAATACAGATCAGGTAAAAGTCAAATTAAGCCACCAAAAGCCTACTAAAATTTATCCAAGCCTAACTCATTGCAGTATTTAACACCGAATTTTAGATAGGCTTGATAAAGCTGCCGATATTCTAAGGAATTATGGAAATAGCATCGGAACATAACCGTAGAGTTTGATGGTAAGTGGCTCCATAATATAAAGCAAATTATTGATACCACCAGTTGCACATAAGCCGTGCGATCATCGCTGAATTTGTGAAGATGTTTCAAGTTAAGGCGCTTAATCGTCTGACTGTTCAATGAAAATCTCGTACCATGAAAGTGTTCTATCCTACTAATATTAAAAATGGGAAAGCTTGTGAAGTTGTTACTCTACTTATATAATGCTCGGCTTAGTCTAACTGCAATCCTTCGATATCGCCCTTGGGTTGTGGAGGTCAAATGGCAGACACTTCACGGAAAATATCGAAGTTCAGCCAAATCCGCAGTTAGACTGGTAAAGCAGACCCCAGACTCCAAGTTGAAAGCTGTGGATGCGACTGGGATTGGTGCTAGGACGAAGAAGAATGCTCTAACGGCTGAGAAGATCTAGCTGAAATTTAGTACAGGAATAGATTTATGATCTTGAAGAACTCGTGGGCTTCTTTTTATACCAGGAATCCATGGCTTGCGTGATCTAGATAAAAATTCCCCACGGGCAACGGCCAACGTATCATATCAAATTGGTTATTACTACTAGACCGTTGTATTTATGAAACTTATTAATTAGAACATCAGCCTAGCGCTAATCTCAGTTTCCATCATCCAAGTTTGATCTTAAAACCCCGATCTCCTGTTTTCCTTTACAAAATTTGATTTGTAGAATATACTGCTTCCGGGCTGATTGGCCGTGGTCCATGTGAAACTTACGTTCCAGACGTTTCGTCGATCACTGCGGTCGACATCTTCAGTGGCGCAGGGCCGGGCGACGACAACTTCGGAGACCTTGCCTCGCCGGCGGCTGACGTGCGACTGGCGCGATGGCTTGAGTCACGGCTGTATTTATAGGCACGGTCGGAGCGGGGAATCGACTCACTCGATTCTGATTGGCCAAGCGCTGTGGCGCGGACGTACTCGATCCTGATCGGTTGTTTGCACTGTGATACCGAGTGGCTCTCAGTGCTGGGTACCAATCTTTTTGGAGCTGAAATCCCTCGTTTTTTCGGTTAAAGTTGTTGCGATGCTTGAATATTTCGATGGCTTCTCGAAGTATACGTGGGAAAAAATGTGTTGTGGTAGCTAGAACTTTCGTGTTCTGAAATTCGATGGTATGATTCCCATCCTCTTGGGTGTGTTCTGCAACCGCTGACTTGTCGAAGTGGCAGAGGCGGCAATTACGTTTATTCAAATTCAAATTCAAATTCATTTATTTCGACTAATTTTTCAAGTCATAGGTAGGTACATTTCATTCAAAAAATCATATTAAAATAAATTATACAATTAAATTACAATATAAGAATAACACAAATATACAAATAATAATAGTCAAAAAATAAAAATCAAAATTAAAATTAAAATTAAAATCAATACAAAACTCAAGATACAAAATAAAAATCAATAAATTCATATCAATAAATTCAATAGTATGTAAGTGATAAATTGTATGATACTAACAACTTCTATGGATTTTATCCGAAATAAACTATATATTATTATTATTATTATATTATAAAAATAAAAATAAAAATCAATACGATTTATTAGTCAGTACATGAACCATGGCACAATGGTTCATGTACTGACAGTCAAACCGATCTGAGAATGTCCTCAGGATACCATTAGGACTGGCCCGGACCCTGCGCGCCAGGGATGTGCATCGCTTGCGGATGGTCGTGTAAAAACAGTCAACGCGCCATCCCGCGAACATCCCTGACGCGCTACAGCACCGAGGCAGTCCCATCAGCACCCTGAAGGCATTATTGAACTGGACGCGGAGAGCACTGTACTGTTTCTGCGTATACGACACCCACAGGCCGCAAGCGTAGAGGGACGTACAAAATGCTCTGAAAAGAGTTATTTTGACGTCCCCTGAACACCTAGCAAACCTGCGGGCTATCATATTAGCCCTAACAGACAATGCTCTCCGCTCCCTCTCGATGTCAACATCGTCCTTCAGGCCGGAAGTCACAAAGTGCCCCAAGTATTTAAATTGTTCTACTCTCTTAATGTCGGCTCCATTAAGTCTGATCGGAGGAACAAATTCTGGCACCCTATTTCCGCCAGCCCGAAAGACCATGTATTCCGTCTTTTTAACATTATAAATCAACCCGTGACTCTCTGCATACCGCTCACAAATAGACAACAGCTTGGTCAACCCACAGACCGAGGCACTCAGCAGCACCATGTCGTCCGCGTAGCTGATATTGTTGACACAGACGTCGTCAATATGGCAGCCGACACGAGTGCTGCCGAGCTGCTCTATCAGGCCGTTGACGTACAGGTTGAAGAGCCTCGGCGAGGTCAACCCCCCCTGCCTCACCCCGCACTCCAACCTGTACGGCTCAGACTGCTCCCCTGACCATCTAACAACGTTGACCTGATTTAAATACCAGTACTTAAAAATTTGTATAAGTTCTTCAGGCATAGAAATATCATTAAGCTTCTGCCATAAGATATCATAACTGACAAGGTCAAACGCCTTCGAAAGGTCAAGGAAGACAGCGTAAATCGGCGTTCTCCGGCTCGTGTAGTACTTGACAGTTTGCTTTAGACACAAGATAGCTGTTTCCGTTGAAAGACCAGATTTAAAACCGAACTGGTTATCGTGTATCTTTAGGTAGTCATCAAGTTGTGTATTAAGCAAACCGTCGAGCACCTTAGCCAACACAGTAGCCAGTGATATTGGTCTATAATTGTTATGATCACTTATGTCCCCGGTTTTACTCTTCACAATTGGTACCACCACAGTCTTCATCATATCAGCTGGTAAGTATGAATGCCCTACACATAGCGTATAGAACATTGCAAGCACACGAGGAAGGTGAACACCAGCATGTTTCAGATGTTCAATGCTTAAGCCATCGTGGCCAGGAGACTTGCCTCGCGACATCGACGTAATAATTTTCTTGACATCTTTTGCCTTAAACTTAGTGCTGTACCGGAACTTAGGGCCTACGGCCCTACGCTACATTGGCTGTGATCGTCTAGATTGCTATCGTCGAAACCTACTACACTAATCTATTTACATTCAATATTGACTCCTGACCGTATGTATATATTCGTAAAACAAATGCTAAGAGCGTCTATTTAAATCGATTGTTCGCCACCTCAGTGGTATATAAAGTATGATGCTCTATCCCAACTTTTAACTTTAAATGTATATATGGAATATATATTATGATTTCACAGTTGAGGTGAGCTGTGTGCTTGTTTGCCACCTCAGTGGTATATTTAACTTTACTGGATGTATGGAATATATATTATGATTTCACAGTTGAGGTGAGCTGTGTGCTTGTTTGCCACCTCAGTGGTATATTTAACTTTACTGAATGTATGGAATATATATTATGATTTCACAGTTCAGGTGAGCTGTGTGCTTGTTTGCCACCTCAGTGGTATATTTAACTTTACTGGATGTATGGAATATATATTATGATTTCACAGTTGAGGTGAGCTGTGTGCTTGTTTGCCACCTCAGTGGTATATTTAACTTTACTGAATGTATGGAATATATATTATGATTTCACAGTTCAGGTGAGCTGTGTGCTTGTTTGCCACCTCAGTGGTATATTTAACTTTACTGGATGTATGGAATATATATTATGATGACAAGACTGTGGATTTATTTGGAATCAAATGAATTAGTATTAAATTCAAAATATAGGTCTGTGATAGTTTGATTTTATGTGTTTGGCCTCTTTGGGCGTCTTTTTCAGCTGTATTTATATTTTTATAGGCCTTTAATTGTCGTAGATATCATATATGATTTATAATATGTGATCCGGATCAATTATATATTTTTTTGTTGTTGTGTATTGCCATACAATATTATCTCAAGCTCCGAAGAGCGAGATTATCTCAAGCTCCGAAAAGCGAGATTTAGATCAATTCCGAAGAATCGATAGCTCTGATCAACAGATCAAGCTCTCCTTCAACTCGTCACAATGACTTTAATTTAGCTTGTAATACCTCCACTGACTTCACTGTGTACTGTAGGTTTCCGTGTTAGCGTTCAGCTCCAGTACAAAATGATAGACCCTTAGACCTCGTGACATTAATGATTCAACTGAAGCAATTATGAAGGTAAAATGATAATGATTATGAGTCTTATTATTCCAACAACAGTATCGTAAACTTTTACAGCAATGGTTGGCTGTCAGTTATTAATGGGATATTTAATTTCTCAAATAGGCTTCAGCAGAACAACTAGTGTCACTACACATTACAAACTTGGGCTCAAATACTGGTCCAATTGACTCAGGAGCTAAGTGAATTTACCTACAGATGTTTCAATGAGTATTGCTTTGGCTGATATGATGTAATGAGTGAGATCATGTATATGTCGGAGATGTCAATTAGTCTCTCATTAGCAACTATGTGCCGAATTTAATGATCTCAATAAATAAAGCCTTTTGTTTATTCAATGTACTGACTTTGTGAAGTAAAGTAGAGTTAATCAATGTATATGATTTAGGTATATTGTTAATATACTAACTTTAATCAAATTATAATTATAGTTTACACTTGTCACTATTATTTTGAACAAAACCCGACTGTAAAAGCACAATAATCTGCTTATTTATTTATAACAAAATATAATACGTTATTATAACGTATAATTACCCCAATTTCAATTATTATATTAACACAAAATAAACGCACAAATTAACTTTTCACCAAACGTAATGTCTCAATTACCACTATAATTCTCGTTAGAATTCCTAGGTTCTATCGCAATAGAACGTCTATACCTGCATTCTAGCTAGAAACCTAGTGTAACCTGTAGACCATGAGCTCGTACCAAGAAGAACATGGATGTGTGTGATTTTAAATGTGTGTGTATTGCGAATTGTGTAAAGGAAAACAAACTTGAAACTAGCTACGTGGAATAGGGAGTGCTCTAGTTTTAAGACTTTCCTACAACTAGATCACGGAATCCTAGATGATCGGGATAAAGGTATTCGGATCGCCTCCAGAAGCCAGTCTCAGCTCCCAGACTTACAGTCAATAATTTACCTATAAGAACTTGCCAAAGACAGCGATCCAAAAGGAATATAGATGTTGTTAGGAAGGTATGATAAAGTAATTAGGAACTTCTAAATATCAATTCAGAAGCACGTTGTTTTCAAAACACGACTCAAAACACTGTCTTATCACATCCACAATATTTGCACTTGCTTAAAACGGCAGCGTCCAAAACGTGTGAATGCCAGTAACCAGCATTTCGAAGCAATGTCAGAACCCAACTGGCCTCACGAAACGTTAGGAATCACTTTTTATCAAAGACGCAGGGTTTGAGCGTCCCGCGCCCTGCGCCCCTTTTCAGGTAAGCGTCTGCGCCGGGAGCTCGCCAAATCCTTTGTGTGCAATTCAATGGACAATGCATTTGTTATCGTGCAGCTTATAACTATATTTAAATGATAACATGCCTTCGTGCAATGTAATTAATTTTCCTTCTACAGAATATCAAACCATGCAAATTGATACCATATAATATTATAAATAATATACCAACAGTATATACTCAATTTAACCAATTTAACCAATGTAACCAGCTGGTCATGCATTTTAATGGTATAATTACATAAGTATTATAGTACTATGCGCTTATCTCGGCGAGAGCTCTGATTATTTTTTTTGATAGAATTCTATTTCATGTATTTTTTATTGCATTTTCGGCCAATTTCCATGGATCAAACTCGCATAAACCTACAGTTATATGGTGCCTAATCATGGCATTTAAATCAAATTCACCCACTTAGTCATCTTGTAACCACTGACCTAGTCAGGTGGATACTCACCGGCTCGCTCAGGGGCTGATGCAGAACTCTTACCCAGGGCGCCTTCTCCACAGAGCTAGAGAGGTGCGTGCACAGGGAAGATAGGGCTCCAATGAAAACAGCTGGTAGTTTAGGTGTACACACATATATTTGATAGAATAGAACACAGAGTTACACACAGAGAAATATATAGTAGTGAAGTAGGTAGATACAGGTGACAGAAGAATATGTACAGACAAGTAGGTAGACAAACAGGTAAAGAATACAGAAGTGTGAGACAGGAAGAACACACACAGCAGGCACAGATAATAGGCAGATGAACACACAATTTGCATACGAATTTTAGCACCAGCTACACATTAACAGGTACGTGAAATCTAGCACAGGCTACTAAGCGTACTAAGTTTTACAAATGGTACTACACGGCTACGGCTACACAGGTAATAGGCACACAGCGGCAGTGTACTGGCCTTAGGTGATTGCTGGATGGCCTCAGGGATGTTCGGAGTAGACCTTTCTCCGCTATATGCAGCTCACAGCAGCCGATGTACCACGAAGCACGCAGTAGATAAATGTAAGACAGGGCGGATTCAGAGGGGCTCACGAGCTCAGACCAGCGACCCTGTATAAAACAGACCACTCTTAAGCCGTGAATATACATACAGGCCCGTAATGTGTCCCAATAAATAGAGGAATACGACTTACCAGAATATCTGGGAACGAGGTTTTCACCAAACAATTTTATTACGAGAAATAGACACAGATTTTATTTACTCAGAGACAGCTACGAAGATTGAAATAGAAGTTCTCTTGAGGATCGGCGCAGGCCTATTTATACCCGAATCCATCGAATATTCGTGAACAAACCTCAAAATTCTGCTGGTCACGACCTAACTCATTAGCGGCCCATAGACAAGCAAACTAATCAGCCGCTGATGGCCACAGACACGACTAGACCAAATATGACAAACATTTATTATAATTATGACTTGTTCACGAATATGTCACAATTTCTGAGAAAGTAAGTATCATTTATTTATTATTGTTAAATTGTAAATAAAATGATAAATGAGCGCAATTAAAAAATGGATATATGCTGTAGGACACCAGCGCCATCCACCGGTCGAGTGTGAGAACTAGAACACACCTAATCGAAGATTAGAAGTTTCACTGCCAAACAATTATGCCTAGTTCCCGTGAGACACTCTAGGTGGCTCTGGAACAAAGAAATCTATATTAGGAAACAATAAGCAACAGTGAAAAATATCACGTTACACCACCCCCCCCTTAATAGTATTTCCTGCGGACACGATACGCTGGAAATACACAACAAAGAAAACAGAAAATGCTTACAATAGATATAGATAAACAGCTGGGTATTTCAAACACAAACTGACAACTATAATTACAAAACTAAAGAACATTCCTCCCACACACCTAATTATACACTGACTTGCGCAATGGTTAGGTTACATAGCTAGAGTCAAATGTCCTACAAAGAAAATGAATGTTCCCTTTATTCGCTGCAGATACACCAACACTACCAACAACTACAAGGAGCTGTGGAGAATTGAGAGGCGAAATGAGAGAGAAACACTCGGTACGGTGTATGGTGGAACCTACAATGTGACAAATTATAGTCACGTAGATACTCAGAGAGAAAACAGATATTATACAGATTAAGCATAACATAGCGCTGGTTTTATAGACTAGATAAACAGTGCTATGTAGTGGCAACATCGCTGACATTAGGTACTGGAGACGGCTCCTCCTTATACTTCAGGATGTCTTTGATATGGTACTCACCAAGATCCTTACCGTCTAAATCTGACAGCCGATATACCAGAGGGGATTGCTTGGCGGTTACCACACATTTAAGGAACTTAGGGGCTAACTTGGAAGTGAAGTTCTTTGCTTTGTTTGACAGGTAGAACGTGCGTTTGTACACGATTTGTCCTACTTTCAGCTCCACATGCCTTTTTCTGAGGTTGTAATACTTTTCATTACGCTGGTGGGCAACGTTCAAATGTTTCCTCACCTGGTCGTAGATGCGTTGTATTTCTCTCAGTTTGACACCAAAGGCTGATGGATCGTCCACAGCGACAGAAGCCGGGTGGCACGCAATGTCTGACTGCCTGTATAGAACTCCATCTCCAATGAACTCCCTACCATGCACCAGAAAGTATGGGGTGAAGCGAGTTGCTTCGCTAACCGCAGTGTTCAGAGCGCACTGTACTTCAACCAAGAACGAGTCCCATGCTTTGTGTTGTGACTTCACATAGCACGAGATCGCTTGGACAACATTGCGAATAGCTCTTTCCGCCTGATTAGTCTGGGCATGATACCTAGGGTTATAGTATATATTGGGTACATTATATTTAGTTAGTAGATCCTTAAAAGGCTTACTTACGAACTGAGGACCATTATCCATGTAAATAGTTTTACATACTCCATGGACAAGAAATACACTCTTCTCTATGAATCTCGCGACCACAGCGCCTGTGGCAACCCGAATAGGGCACAACATGACGTATTTACTAAAATAGTCGGAGACCACGATCAGGTGCACGTTTCTATTACTTGAAGTAGGAAAGGGACCAAGTAGATCGACAGAGATAGCTTCGAAAGGCTTCGACACCCGCTTCGGGCTACCCATGAGGCCAGGACGAGACGTGTTTACGGGTTTGTACTGCTTACAGACTTCACACTTCCCGACATATTGTTTGACGTCCTCGTACATTTTGGGCCAATAATAATTTAGGGCTAACCTTTTGTGTGTCTTCCAAACACCACCATGAGCACTAAGTGTGTCATCATGGTACTTAGAGAGCAGGGACAGGCGATCCTCCTGGGGTACCACCAACTTCCAGTCGAAATCTGAAGTCAGAGAGTATTTATTCTTAGAAAATCTATATAAAAGGTTGTCACGAATGTCAAAATTCGGCAACTTCCTAGGGTTCTTCCGCACACTGTTCATGGTGTGGATATACCAAGGGTCTTTAGAGGAGGCAGCATCTAGCGAATCAATCGTTATACGAGACAGAGCGTCAGGTACAACGTGATCTTTACCCTTCCGATGTTCAATGTCAAAATCGAATTGACTTAGCCTCATGCTCCAACGCGCTAAACGACCCGTAGGGTTTTTCAGCTTATGGAACCACAGTAAAGAGGAGTGATCCGTGACGACTGTACACTTCTGGCCCTCGACGTACTGTCTGAATTGTTCTAAGGCGAAAATCACGGCCAGAAGTTCCCGCTCAGTTGTGCTGTAGTTCACCTCGTTCTTGTTGAGAGAACGGCTGCAGTAGGCGATAGGGTGTTCAACTCCATCGTGAGTTTGTGTCAGCACAGCAGCAACTGAAAATGCGGACGCATCACTGAGAATACGGAAAGGCAACTCAAAGTTAGGCATCTTCAATATAGGGGCAGAGACCAAAGCTGACTTGAGAAGATTGAAGGACTGTTCCGCTTCAGGTGTCCATTCGAACTTAACATTCTTAGACGTTAGTTTACACAGAGGTTTACTAATCTTAGAGAAATTATTGACAAAACGACGATACCAGCCGGCCATTCCCAGAAACCTCTTAACCTCCTTTGGGTTAGTAGGTGTAGGATAGTTGAGAATAACCTCAACTTTACCAGGGTCAGTCCGAAGGCCGTGTTTGTCCACATAATACCCCAGGTATTTGAGTTCACTCCGACAAAAGTGAGACTTTTTCATGTTAATAGTTAGACCAGCATCCTTGAGTCGCTGATAGACTCTATGTAAGAGCTCTACATGCTCCTCAAAGGTACTGGACACACAGACTATGTCGTCCTGAAACGCAAATACCCTATTGTCGAACTCAGGACCAAACAGACGGTCCATTAGGCGCTGCATCGTGGCGGCAGCTCCAACGAGTCCAAAACACATGGTATTGTAATGAAACAGCCCCCTACGGGGAACTGTAAAGGCAGTCTTCTCGGCGGACTGCAGAGAGTCGAACGGAATCTGCCAGTAGGCCGCACTCAGATCTACAGAGGATAAATATTTAGCATTATTCAGATGGTCCAAGATTTGATTAATGTACGGTAAGGGATAGGCGTCACTTTTTGACACAGAGTTGAGCTTGCGAGAGTCCAAGCACAACCTGAGTTCGCCGTTCGCCTTCTCCACCATGACCACTGGAGAATTCCATGCGGACTGAGACGGGGACACTACTCCCATCTCTAGCATTCGGTCCAACTCGGCTTCCAGGGCTTTCTGTTTGAGAGGAGAGAGCGGGTAGTAACGCTGTTTGATCGGCTTACTGTCACCAGTGTCAATGACATGATGCTCAAGTGTAGTCCGACCTAAACCCACCTTATCCGTGTTCAAAGAGTCAAACTTTTCAATGATCTCGTTGATTACACCCCTTTGTTCAGTAGTCAGGTTGCTGTAATCCTCGAGGCCACTGTTAAGAGACACAGACTCGATAGGATTATTGTCACTAAAACCATCAAGACTAATATTTTGTGAAATTAGTTTATCACCTAGCTTAAATTGCTGCCAAAAATCCACTCCAAATATCATGGAGGTGGTGATTCCCGGAACAACATAGAATTTGATAACTCGGATAACCGAATTATACTCAATAGGTAGAGAAATACAACCCAGACATTGTACATATGAGCTGTCGGCAGTTGTAATGCGAAAGGCAGGGTTGATACTTTCAAGATCAAAACCCAGTTCCAAGAAGATACGGTGCGCTCCCTTTCCTAGAATAGAGCAAGAGGCACCGGAATCCAGAAGGCCTAAGACATTTAAATTTAATACTTTAACAACTAGATACGGTCTAACATCGTTATCCCGTTTAGTAAACAGGACCCTATCAGAAATAGACTCAGATGCAGAGTGATGTATAGAGTTCACAATAAGGCCCTGGCTTACGCGTTTTTTGACTTACCAGTACATTTTGAGCAGTCTGGTGTCTTGACTCCTTTGAGACCGCACCGGAAGCACACCAACTCTCTCGACTGGGTGCAGTTGTATGCAGCGTGCCCGCTTTCGCCACACCGGAAGCATTTGCGTTCGTTGGAGGTAGATGGCGTCTCGACTGCAGACACCTGCTTAGGGGGCTTTTGCACGCCTTTGGTCTTGTGCTGGTGTAAATCAGACGAAATCTCAAATTTGTCCAGAATAGGCTCACGGAAAGCGTCCGCCCTTGTACGCGCAAGCTCCAGACGCTTACCTAGACGTCTCAGATCATCAATAGAGTTGACATCATGCAAGGCCAATTCCTTCATGTAGTCTGGTCTAATATTGTGCATGAGAATGTCCAGCTGTTCCTCACTGGGCATTTTACACGACAACCTTGAGAACATAGCCTGCATTGTACATAAGTAGCTAACCAAGGACTCAGAGCGGGATTGGCTACGCTGTCTAATCTCATTTCTGAGACGATAATCATAGTCAGGAATATCGAATGTATCTCTAAGCTCACTAATAAGGTCCTCATATGAGATGAAATGGGATCTATTGGTACGGAACCAAGACAAAGCTGGTCCGTCCAACAGGTCAGAGAAAGCCAGAAGGAGTTTAGACTTAGAGACCTCCCGTGCACATCTAAGCTCTTCTAATCTCTCTAAAAACACGCGCACACAAGAGGAACCATCATATTTTAAGTTAAAAGAACATAGGTTAACGGGACGTTCCCTATACACTATGTTGTCAGACGTGGAACAAGATTTACTAGAACTAGCTCGTACCGAGCGGTCCTCTCTCACTGCAGGTGAAGTGTACTCTACCCGGTCACGACCCGAATCATCATCACCTTCATCTGACCCGTCAGATTCAGAATCAGTGCTGGGTTCAGCCACAGCGACGATCTTCACAAGCCTATCACGAAGTTCGGCCAGTTCAGGACAATCTAGACCACAACGAGCCAGCCTAGTTAGCAGATAGTTCGCCCTGAAGGCTACTCTTATGCGACAATTTTTATCAGAAACAAAGTCACCTGACTGGAGGGCCTCACTTAGCTCCGAGACCTTAGGCGCACAGATGGAAAGCTCCGCCGCTGCATCAGTGGGGACCACCGCCTTCAGCTTGATGCTACCCCGACGGACAAGTCGGTGTGCCGTCCTCAGCTCACTCCGAAGGCCAGCCACCGTCGCATCAGGTGCCACTGAAACGCTCTGTGGAGAAGGCGCCCTGGGTAAGAGTTCTGCATCAGCCCCACGTTGGGCGCCAATTTGTAACCACTGACCTAGTCAGGTGGATACTCACCGGCTCGCTCAGGGGCTGATGCAGAACTCTTACCCAGGGCGCCTTCTCCACAGAGCTAGAGAGGTGCGTGCACAGGGAAGCTAGGGCTCCAATGAAAACAGCTGGTAGTTTAGGTGTACACACATATATTTGATAGAATAGAACACAGAGTTACACACAGAGAAATATATAGTAGTGAAGTAGGTAGATACAGGTGACAGAAGAATATGTACAGACAAGTAGGTAGACAAACAGGTAAAGAATACAGAAGTGTGAGACAGGAAGAACACACACAGCAGGCACAGATAATAGGCAGATGAACACACAATTTGCATACGAATTTTAGCACCAGCTACACATTAACAGGTACGTGAAATCTAGCACAGGCTACTAAGTGTACTAAGTTTTACAAATGGTACTACACGGCTACGGCTACACAGGTAATAGGCACACAGCGGCAGTGTACTGGCCTTAGGTGATTGCTGGATGGCCTCAGGGATGTTCGGAGTAGACCTTTCTCCGCTATATGCAGCTCACAGCAGCCGATGTACCACGAAGCACGCAGTAGATAAATGTAAGACAGGGCGGATTCAGAGGGGCTCACGAGCTCAGACCAGCGACCCTGTATAAAACAGACCACTCTTAAGCCGTGAATATACATACAGGCCCGTAATGTGTCCCAATAAATAGAGGAATACGACTTACCAGAATATCTGGGAACGAGGTTTTCACCAAACAATTTTATTACGAGAAATAGACACAGATTTTATTTACTCAGAGACAGCTACGAAGATTGAAATAGAAGTTCTCTTGAGGATCGGCGCAGGCCTATTTATACCCGAATCCATCGAATATTCGTGAACAAACCTCAAAATTCTGCTGGTCACGACCTAACTCATTAGCGGCCCATAGACAAGCAAACTAATCAGCCGCTGATGGCCACAGACACGACTAGACCAAATATGACAAACATTTATTATAATTATGACTTGTTCACGAATATGTCACAATTTCTGAGAAAGTAAGTATCATTTATTTATTATTGTTAAATTGTAAATAAAATGATAAATGAGCGCAATTAAAAAATGGATATATGCTGTAGGACACCAGCGCCATCCACCGGTCGAGTGTGAGAACTAGAACACACCTAATCGAAGATTAGAAGTTTCACTGCCAAACAATTATGCCTAGTTCCCGTGAGACACTCTAGGTGGCTCTGGAACAAAGAAATCTATATTAGGAAACAATAAGCAACAGTGAAAAATATCACGTTACAATCTTAATAATATATTCCAACAATAATGAATATCATTGTTTCATATTTGCATTCGTTCAAGCAAGATAAATTTAGAAGTATTATAATATCGGAATATTTCTAAAATACCATGTGCTAAGCATGGACATTGGATCCTTTCCCAAGAAACGCTTAATTGCTTTAACAACTTCACTCTATTGTAGAGACCCTTGTTTTTTTTTTTCATTTCTTTATTTCTTTGAATAGTTTTAAAGCACTGGCTAATTTTTTTGCACTATAACTAACACAAAACATTACTGCCAGATGTGGCACGGTACTCCGAGCTTGTCGTCTCTTTGTGATTCTAAATGTGAACTTTTAAATTCCTCTAGTTTTTATATGAATAAAATAGTAATAGCAATATTCTAAATACTTAGGGCAGGCGTATATTGGAATATACACTGTCCCGTCTCAGTGCATGTCTCCTGTCCACGACAAACCTCCGCACTGAACGACTGCGACGGGCCCAAAGGTGAAGACACCGCAAAGTGGTCTTTAACATATTCGCGATATGCTTCGAGTCACTCAGTCCCCCGATACTCACAGGCAGGCTCGGTTTGTGGTTTAATTCATTCGTGGATTTCCAAAAACCACTGAAATCACGCTTAGAGTGTTGCGCGGCGAGAATGTCCATTTTTATTTGCTCAACGTTATTCAGGCACCATCTCAAACGTGCTTTAAAGTCTTTCCGAGATTCCCGCATTTCATCCCACGCGCGGCCTTGTTTAGGCTTCCCATTTAGCACCCACATCTGAAAGCTACACCTAGCCAGCCTATGAGCCTCACGTACATGTCGATTCCAACCTAGCACAGGCCTTTTCTTACGTTTCTTAATCGTTACTAGAATTTTACTTTCAATTGCAGCGCTAGACAAAGCATTAATAATACTACGATACATGTTATCAATTACAGCACGGTGTTCGAGCTCAGAACAATAATTATCACAACAAGTACGCACTTCAGAAGGAAAATCAATTAATTTTAAATTTTCGAGGCATAATTTATCATACAATTCAATCTGAGCCGGTGTACGATTTCCCCATTTAACATTACAATTATTTGCATTCGAATCTTTACACATTATTTTCGGTATAATAACATGTAATTTACACTGTATTACTAGAGGCCAGTGATCGGAGGACACATGATCATAATCAAAATACACATTTCGCACAGTCAAATTAGCCGATTTCGTGACCACACAATGATCTAGCCAACTTAGACACCCATTTATATCACTAAGATAGCTGTAAGTGTCAGAGGACAAACCGAGTCTATCGATATCCGCGCACGACCACTCCATGTCACAACAAAAGTTACTTAGCTCATTGTAAAATGACTCACCGGGGTGCGCGTTGAAGTCGCCGAGCATGTACGAATCGATAGAGGGCGTTGTTAAGAAAACACGGTTTCTGTTACAGTCCATTTTAAAAACCCGAATAAAATATAAAAGTCAAGTGTTAGCATCTGATTATGCCATAAAAGTGAATATTGTGAAGACAAGCCTGTGCCCAAATGTTATTTTCACTAAGAGTGTAACGGATATCAAGATAAACACATCGAAAAAAGCAAATAAAAAAGTAAGGTAACAACCCTTTGTTATAACTAGTGTGTGTCAAATTGTGCTTTCTTGAACTCTAAGAAACTAAATTATATTGACTGCACAAGAATCCACTTGAAAAAATAGCAAATGATAAATAAAAAAATGCAGTGACTTAGCAAATTCATAGAAAAAAATAGCGCACCAAGTGGCAAATAGACCACATCAATCAATTTAAACTTGGGACTACAGTTAAAATAAGTGTTTGAGTGAATATAAAAACAGATGGCAGCACTTTCTGTGACTTTTTAGCTGAGACCCAAACGCGACATCTGCCGACAAGTAGCAGCATTTTCATAACTCCGTTCAATAAACCATTCTAACAGAAGTGACATCTTTTGACAACTAGCTAAACTAGATCACCACACATTGCATCTACTTGACAAGAGTTCACTGTTGATTGACACATTACAGCAGTACTGGTACAAGTGCATAGAGGGCGTTTATCATAAAAATATAAAGAAAATTCAAATGGATAACTATAATAACATTACGATGCGTAAACAAAATCTAAAATCTTCATCACTAGACGATATAAACATGAGCATCTCACTGCGTTCGTCGACCTCAGATGAGCTACTTGGCAAGAGTTTGGTGGACCTCTCAACTCATGGCTTCTCCCTGTACAGAGAGGAAATGAAAGAAGAACTAAATAATGTGAAAAGTACCTTACAAAGCACACAAAATGAGTTGGAGAACGTCATCCTGGAAAACATTGAACTAAAAAAACATTTAGCACAATTATCACAAGAAATAGAAGTACTAAAACAGATATGCAACAGTCCCCTGTCTACTTTCCGTAAAAATCTCGCTTCAGCGAAAAAAATGAGTGTCAAACGTCGACTAACAGATACATTTATCGAAAATCCTCTGAGACTAGAAAAAACGGGACCAAAGGTACAACCCCTAGTAAGCAGTCATATACACGAGAACTCGATAGCACAACCTAATACGAGCTCCAAATCAGATAGCAAACTGAATAACAGTGACACCAGAATTAATAAATCAATCACACAGACTACCACATCAAACGATAGATCCAAAAAAAAGAAGGTACTGGTGATTGCTGATCAACAAGGGAGGGGAATGCTCGCGAGGCTACAAAAGCTACTCGGTTCAGATTATGAAGTGTTCTCCTTCTGGAAGCCCGGAGCAACAACAAGAGAATTGTTGGCTGGTAACAAAAGGGACATACTAAATCTATGTGAGAATGACTACTTGTTATTACTCACAGGTATAAACGACAAGAATCCCCGAGAACTACAATGCTCGTTGAATTTTTGGCTCACATCTGTGAAAAACACGAACATCATTATGTGTGAAGTGCCCTACAATAACCACCTCAATGAACATAAACTCAACTATGAATTAAGGTACATCTGTAATAACTACGCTCACGTGACATTTGTTAAGTTGGATTATATTCCCTTCAATTATAATCATTTTAGCAATTATTTAAGTAGAATTCTACTTAAAGAAATTCTACACTTGTCATATAAGACATCATACATTTCATATAATAAAAAAATCGTAACACATGTTAGCGTTAGTACACAAACTAATATGGTAACTAAAGACCCAGAGTCACCCACAGAAGTGAATGTACAGAATGAATTACATGATACATTTTTTCGAGACTGACAATGAGTATAAACATATACCCCTCATAGACCATAATACAATTACTATTTTACACCAAAACATAGCGGGGCTATTCTCTAAATTAGATGCCCTAAGGGTAGTATTATTGGATCTCAGCTCCAAACAATTAGAATTAGAAATAATTTGCATTAGTGAAACATTCATTAAAGCTGGTAACGAATCTAATGTACAACTAGATGGGTACAAAATTGCAGACCATTACTCTAGACAAACAAAAAAACGAGGAGGAGTCTGTATAATATGTAAAGACTACCTCGAATGCAATAAGATAAACTGGATCAAAGATATGGCTAGTGATAAAACCTTTGAGTGTTGCGGAGTCGATTTTCCACAGTATAAATGTATAGTTATTTGCATATACAGAACACCTGACTCAAACCCGAATATAACATTGAAACGCCTAGATGGAATCATGTGTAGGTTACGTTCAAAAACAAAGCAGAAAGTTATCATTGACGGGGACTTTAACATCAACCTATTAAAAGAATCTAATCTACGAAGGGAATATCTTGACATTTTAGAAACTAACAATTATAACTCTCACATTAACGTTCCGACAAGAGGTAGGTCATGCTTGGACCACATTGTCAGTAACGTACCTAACGCCGTGGGCAGGGTCTTGCCGCTTGGCCTCTCCGACCATGAGACATGCCAACTGGTTACACTATCAGTAGATAAGAAAGTTAGTCCTAAAAAGCAAAGATACATATTTAGACGTGACTATGGAGAGGATTGCTCCAAAACATTTTTAGAGGCCATAAAATCGCTTTCATGGTCCGAAATATATGAAAACCATGATGCAAATAAAGCTTTTCAATGCTTTCATGACCTTATCATACTATTTTTCAATCTTTGCTTTCCTGTAAAAAAAATAAGAATAAACAGGAAAAGGAACAATTATCCTTGGGTAACGACTGGTATTAAAATATCCTGTAAAAAGAAAAGACAATTGAGATATCAGCTCAACCGTAAAGTCTCCAATCAAAGCACTAGAGGCCATTACCAGTCTTATAACAAAACTCTTAAGAAATGCCTACACGAAGCACAAAAAATTACGAATATTAAATGGCTAGCGAAATCAAGCAATATTTGTCGTGATTCATGGAAAATAATTAAAAGTCAAGAGTCTAATACATTACAGACACGGCAAGTTAGCAAACTTAGTGTCAACAACATGACAGTTACGGCACCCAAACAAATAGCAGATTTGTTCAATAGATTTTTCATTGAGCTTACAAAAGATACGAGGATGGATAGTGCAACTAAAGACTCAAATAAGATAAAATTTAATGATGCTAGTATCTTTTTCATTCCGGTTACTTGTGATGAAATACAAAAAACAATAAAATCTCTAAAGAATACTAACTCAGTAGGCTATGACCAAATACCAACACAAGTGTTAAAAAGCTCTGCGACCATAGTAGCACCCCCCCTCTGTTATCTGATAAACCTGTCACTGTCACAGGGTATCTTCCCAGAGAGTCTCAAAATATCAGTAGTTAAACCAATCTACAAAAAAGGTAATAAGGAGGAACCGAATAATTATAGACCTGTTGCCTTAATTCCAATATTAGCAAAGGTATTTGAAAAGGTTGTGCATAAAAGATTAATCGACTTTTTGATAAAATTTAATGTATTGAACACAAACCAGCATGGCTTTCAAAAGGGCAAATCAACGACACTAGCAACATTCAAACTAGTTAGTAAAATAGCTGAAAGTATAGACAAAAAAATTAATACTTGTGCCATTTTTTTCGATATGAGTAAAGCATTTGATTTTGTGTCCCACAAAACTCTACTCCAAAAATTAGACGAGTATGGCATTAGAGGTGTAGCAAACAAGTGGCTACAAAGCTATCTTGAAAATAGACGACAATATGTAGAGATCACTAAACTGAATGACCAAAACGAAGAAGTGGTACATAAATCAGATCTAGCAGAGAACACTGTCGGAGTTCCACAGGGGAGCATACTAGGCCCGCTTTTATTCATAATTTACATTAATGATTTGCCTGATGTAACAGACCATTATTGCACTCTTTTTGCCGATGATATATCAGTAGTGGTAACGCAAAATCGTAATGATACTATGGATAAGTTCAATAAAGAGGTCAATCACGCTGTAGAAACTATTATAACATGGCTAGAAAGTAATAACCTTAAGGTAAATGTTGATAAAACTACATTTTTGCAATTTTATAATAGAAAAAGAAGTAATGATAGATTAAGTATTGTATGTAAAGACACGCCTTTAATAGAATCAGATACTGTAAACTTCCTTGGACTATGTCTTGACAATCAAATCTCATGGAAGTCACATATAGGCAAACTATGCTCAAAAGTAAATAGATATGTTTATGCACTATGGCGACTTACAAAAATATGTAACCAAAAAACTGCATTGCAAGCATATCATGGTTATGTAGCATCTAATTTAAGATATGGCATTTTGCTATGGGGTAATTCAGTGGAATTTGACAGGGTGTTTCTATCTCAAAAACAGTGTATACGGGCACTTTGCAACGTAGATCAACTAACATCGTGCAAACCATTGTTTAAAAAATTGAACTTGCTTACAGCCCCATCAATTTATATCTTCGAGTGTTGTAACTTTGTTAAAGGTCATAAAGATTTATTTAAGACACTTGAAGACCACTATAATTTTGAGATGCGTTACCCCGGTCGCCTATTACTGCCTTCGATTAAAACGGAGCAATTTAAAAGAAGCTGCTATCCAATGACCATCAAAGTTTTTAATAAGTTACCAAATGAAATTAAGGATCTGTCTATAAATATTTTCCGCAGAAACTTATATATGTGGCTGAAAGATAAGTGTTTTTACAGTGTCCAAGAATATCTAGAGATGTAAGTGTTATGTACTGATGAGCGATGAGGTTGTGTAATTTAATTATTAATGAAATGTTTAATATTGAAATGAATATTTAATTATTTAAGATTGAAATGATAAAGATATAAACTATTATTATTATTGACTTTAATTATTGACGTATTATGGACACTGACATATATTTTGTATTGTTGACATTATTGATGATCATTATGACATTGGGTGGGTTATGATAATAAGACAATGCATGACATTTTGTTTTTATTTTTAATGTATACATAACTACTATTATTTATTATTTAAATGTAGTTTTAATTTAATAATGTACGTAGTCTCACATGCCAGAGATGGTGAATATGAGAATCTACTTTAATATGACTAAACATCAATGTGTAACCATATTCTTTTGTGAGCCAATAAATGAATTGAATTGAATTGAATTGAATTGTAGACACACTCAACATCCTCGCTACTAACCAGCGCGCTCAAGGCACCGAGGCAATCCGAAAATTCCGGCAGATTTCGCGCCGCATCGCATGGCATGTACACACTAAATACTAAAAATGACCTTTGCCCTATAACCACTCTTATAGCACATATTCTATTATTATCACACTGCACTACCGAGACGTTTTGAAAAAGACTTTTTCTCCAGAGCAACGCGACGCCGCCGTAGGGTCGGCCGCGCAGCATGCCCGCCGCCGTGTCGACCGCCGAGATAGCCGTGTACGCGAACTCCTCGTCCACGCAGCTCAGGAAGTCGATGTCGTTCGGCAGCAGCCAATGCTCTTGCAGTGCGATAATATGCGCCGTAGTGCATAGCCTCTTTATGTCACCCAGTGACGTCTTCACGTTCTTACAGTTGAAACTGACGAGGTTAAACAAATCATTACTTGCAGCCATACTATCTTACAGTACGTTGAAAGGCCGTAACAGAGTCTGCTCTGTTCGCATAATTCCGCTTGAAATTCACAAATCGTCTGAATATTACACCTTGTGGCCACAGTTTATCGTCCAGGAATAAAGATAATTTCTGTTCAGATACGTAGAATTTATAAGCTTTGTATTCTTTTTCCTGCTTAAATACAATTTTCTCCAAGGAAATCCTCTCCCGCGTCTTACCGTACACATAATCCACGATATCTTTCTCCGAAGTGTCTTTATGTATTTTAGTAATAAACACTGGTACTTTGGTATCCGCAGCTTTGAAATTGCTCAAATCACGAGCAATCCCCGACACACCGTGATATCTGTATTGTGGTCGCCGCCGCCGATATACGGTCTGCCAGCATTCCACATTAGACATTGTAGCATTTTCGCCTAATGCATTTGCTTCACTGTGGCACGGCGACACCGCTGTCACAGAAGGTCTCGCACTGTGTAGCACCGGCATCGGCATCGCAGTTGTAGATGTAGTGGGTACGGCAGCCGCGGGCTCGGGGCACTCAGAGGGCGAGGGCCGGCGAGGGCGCTCAGCGGGCGAGGGACGGCGCGGGCGCTCCGCAGGCGACGGCCGGCGAGGGTGCTCCGCGGGCGAGAGCCGGCGCGGGCGCTCCGCGGGCGAGGGCCGGCGAGGGTGCTCCGCGGGCGAGGGGCGGCGCGGGCGCTCTGCGGGCGAGGGCCGGCGCGGGCGCTCCGCGGGCGAGGGCCGGCGCGGGCGCTCCGCGGGCGAGGGCCGGCGCGGGCGCTCCGCGGGCGAGGACCGACGCGGTTGCCCAGCGGGTGAGAGCCGGCTCGGTGACGTCACTGCCTCGCTCTGCAAGTCTGCTTCACGCCGCTCCCCGCCTATATTATCGCATACATTTGAGCGTTGACCTTGACTAGCCGGCTCACAACTGATTTGATTACCTCGTTCTACCCTCATTTCTCGGAATTCACACCGATGACTCGAATTGTGATCGAAATTTTCCATTGACTCATTCAACAGTGATTGATTTAACGTATGCGAAATGCCCATGGGCCCACTATCACATAGCCAACCTCCCCTGTTAAGATTGACGTTCTGTGAAGCGATCTGTGGTAACGAGTCAAATCTCATCTGTAGCATTTCATTTTTGTACTCAATTAGCTGAGTTTGTGACACATAATTCGATTTGACGATTTCCAGCTCGTTCTGTAACTTCAATATATCCTTTAACAACTTTGTGCAGTCGAGGTGATCGAATAAAATCGGTGGCAAATTTTCCAATTGCCGAGCAATAAAAACTGGAATAACGTCGGGTTCTGTAGATTTAAACAAATTAATCATATCATTCAAATCCCGTTCTTCTTTCCCTCGGTTCTTGCGCGTAATCTTGATATGTCCCGTGGGCAGAGAATCAAAGAGTAAGGTTTTCGAGTTCTTTATTTCTTGCCCGGAAAAAGATGTAGTACAGATACGCACTAGTGTCTCTTCATCCACTATCGATATTTTGTTCTGTAAATAGCATAACAACTCGTCTACCACGATATTACACTGCGAACACTTGATAACGGTACTCATTTTGAATCGTAAAGCGTTAATGCATCACATACGCAACGAAAGCGCCCGCGACGTTTATGTTCCGACAGGCGGGTCTTGATGCTTCTTTGGGTGGTGCCCACGTATACCGAATCACATGAGCAGGGGATTCTGTAAACTCCAGCTGACGATAGTGGATCACGTGGGTCCTTGACCGAACGGTGAAAATTCCGTAGCTGCAGAATGTCAGTTATCAAGACACTGGTCCACCGAGCTAAGACCATCTGTGAACCTCAACACCTACAAAACGAGTTACGCCACTTGGACTCGGCCTTCCAAGCTAATGGATTCTCTGCACATGAGATACGGAGAGCTCTTCACCCAAAGAAAGCTTCGCAGACAAACCAGGATGAGGAAAAACCAGCTCCGATAGGGAAGGCTTACTTGCCATACATTCGTGGCATTACGGATCGTATCGGAAGACTGCTAGAAGCTTGTAACATCAAGCCGATATTCAAGCCCACGACGCAGCTACGGAATTTTCACCGTTCGGTCAAGGACCCACGTGATCCACTATCGTCAGCTGGAGTTAACAGAATCCCCGGCTCATGTGGCTCGGTATACGTGGGCACCACCCAAAGAAGCATCAAGACCCGCCTGTCGGAACATGAACGTAATTGCCGCCTCTGCCACTTCGACAAGTCAGCGGTTGCAGAACACACCCAAGAGGATGGGAATCATACCATCGAATTTCAGAACACGAAAGTTCTAGCTACCACAACACATTTTTTCCCACGTATACTTCGAGAAGCCATCGAAATATTCAAGCATCCCAACAACTTTAACCGAAAAAACAAGGGATTTCAGCTCCAAAAAGATTGGTACCCAGCACTGAGAGCCACTCGGTATCACAGTGCAAACAACCAATCAGGATCGAGTACGTCCGCGCCACAGCGCTTGGCCAATCAGAATCGAGTGAGTCGATTCCCCGCTCCGACCGTGCCTATAAATACAGCCGTGACTCAAGCCATCGCGCCAGTCGCACGTCAGCCGCCGGCGAGGCAAGGTCTCCGAAGTTGTCGTCGTCCGGCCCTGCGCCACTGAAGATGTCGACCGCAGTGATCGACGAAACGTCTGGAACGCAAGTTTCACATGGACCACGACCAATCAGCCCGGAAGCAATATATTCTACATGCAACGCCGGCCGTGAAAGCCTGAAGACTTATATAAAATTTGATTTATTTTGGTTTTTATATGATCATCGCTCAACTTTATCTACCCGAGGGTAAAAACCTATGCAAAAGCCATGCTTTGTCCATCAATGAGCAGGTGTACCGGCTTCCAGGTAAATTTGGCTCGGGCTCCGATAATTTCGGTGCGGCCCTAAATGCTCTATTTGTACTTTATTCTATTGAGAGACCCACTCAAATGATCAATAACACTTGGGTTGGAAAAAACAAACGCTTACTACCCTTCGTCATCCAAAAACCAATATTTAACAGTTTGTTTAAATCTCTCGTAACACATAGCCGATCAATCATGGCGTCCTTTCTGTTTCTGACGTAACCATGTTTTTATCTTGTTTAATATAATATGTTATTGATACCTTTTATATTATACGTTTTGGTAAAATTATATAGCTTTAAGTTTTAAATAAAAATTTTAAACTTTACAATAGTATTAGGTCTTGATCTGGTTTTTTTACTTTCTGGCTTATCTTATCCTCGTCGTTTGCCCTTACCCTCGAGAAGATAACCTGCATCAGATGCAGAGGTGAGTTTCGTTTGGACCCTATACACCTATTTTCTACTCTTTATTTATCTATTCAGCGTCATATTTGCATTAGTCCGACGCCTTTGTTTTTTGCCTGGTCCATTATTTCGAACTATTGACATATATGAAGCACAGTGCACGGATGATCGAATCGTCGCCATATTATCTCTGCCGGCACATGTTCGTTACCAAACCAACGCTAAATTAGACCGTCATTGTGGCATGACGGTGCTACTGCGTGCATTTTAGATGCATATTACTGAAATAATGATAGCGTACTGTGTGTGATGAAAGGGATAGCCCGATTCCATCTATCCTTTATAAATTCGATTAAGAGTGTTATATTAGTTGTAAAACAATCTTCATAATTTGATGTTTTGGTACTGTATTATTATTCAAATTCAAATTCAAATTCATTTATTATTTGCAAATATGGGTTACATTAGATGTTACATTCATCAAAAAATACTAAACTATAATCTGATATTTTTCTCCTAGAAATATTTATACTGTCAAATTATTTATATTTATACATTCCAGAACACAAATCAAAATGTCATGTTACCTATGGTTACTTAGAAATTAAAATTAAACAATATCATAATGTATTATAAATTTGTAATGTCAATGTAGAATTTAGTCATATGTTATAATAGCAAATGTCAAACAAGTTTTCATCACCATTTCTGCCAAAAGTATGTGTATATGTAAAGCAATATTAAAATGAATCAAGGATATATTTTGCGTTGATTCCATATTTGAGAATGGGAAAATCTCTCAGGCAATTCAAGCTAGTATTTTTAATAACTGTCAACCATCATACATCATGAGGCCACAAATAATATAATTTCAGTCAGTAATGCTAAATTACTTTAAAATTATTTGCAACCGCTATTACCGTTGGGAATTTAATACACATACTCGACATGAGAATAATATTAAATATATAAGCTGGTTAAATTTTACGAATATTGTTACAGCTTTACTATTTATTATTCGAAGTGTTGTTGAAATATCCGGCTAGCTGTTACTTAAAGTGGAACAATCGAACTATGTATTTATCACTCATCTGTATACTAAGTCTATATACTAAGTTGGAGATAATGAAAGGTTCGAATATTTTATGCTAACTGAAAATTATATAAGATTAATGGTAACGAAACTACAAAGCCATTCAACTCGATCCTTATGCCATCTCCTTGGGAGAAATTTTAAAATTAAACCAATTTAATACAACTGTTTATTTACGTCCTAAGCAAATGTAATTGTTCTCAAATTTGTTGAATAGACATAATGAGCTCACAAAGACTTGAAGTCTTTTTGTATTTTGCCTAAAGGAAACAATGAGATTAATATATTTGGCTTTCCTATAAATATTGTCACGAAGAAAAACAATAAATTATTCCGAATAATATTTATTACTTTTACAGTGTGTTAGTTTAATACATAAATGTAAAACAATTTCAAATATAAAAAGTTCATTAGAAGTGGTCTCCATTGGCTGCAATACAGTCCTTTAAACGTTGAGGCCAGTTATCAATAGAAGCACGCACTCTTTCCAGGAAAATTCTTTACTACCAATCGTATAGACTATTTAAGGGACTCCAAATTATCATGGCGTTAATAGAGCATAGAGCAAGCCGTACTCTCTAAAATCGACATTAAATCTTAACCCAGCAGATCAAGATCGGGACTAGAAGACGGCCAGTCTTCAGCTCTGATGAAATCCAAAACGTTCACTTCCAACCAAGACTGCGTGGACCGAGTTTTATGACCCGCCGCCGAGTCTTGTTGGAAGAACTATACCATCTCAAGAATGGTATCTTGACATACTTGTGCCGATGTTTTGATACCTTTTTCACAAAAATATGGTTCAGTCACTCCCTCATAGCTAATACCCCACCAAACCATCACTGAAGTCGGATAATGTCCACTTTGCACTCTGTCGACTAATTGGAAAGCTTCCTTAGAGCTTTGAGCATAAATACGGTCATTTTGTATGTTAAAATGTTGCGCAATTGTAAAGATTTTCTGATCCGTAAACAATTTTTTTCTGTGACCTCCCTTTGCGTACCGCTTCAGTAGCTGTTTCGATTTTACCACCCTATTCTTTTTTAAATTATCATTTAAAAAATGACCAGTGCGTCTCTTATAGGCTGCAAGTCCTAAGTCATCTTTTAAAATACGCGACATGGTTCTGAGGGCGATCTTCATACCCGAGATAAAATCTTTTGCTTTCGGACAGCATTTCTTCGGATTCTTTCCCTTGCTGCTTTGTCCACCTTTTTCGTACGAACCCTACGTGGACCAGATTTTTTCTGTCACAAACAGAGGAGATTTCATTGTACCTATTAATAGCCCGGTACACAAACATTTGACAAATACCAAGCGTATGGAGAGTTTTAAAAATGGCATTTGGCTAGATACAAACTTTGTGTAATGCAATCACAGCGATTCGGTTCTCTTTGTCACCTCACTCCATTTTAATATAGCAATATATTGTACAATGTATTGGCGCTAAAATTACAAAACCCAATGAACAATCGTACAAAAATGACAGATTCCAAATTCAAATGTAATATCTTTCTTATTTTTAATTGTAACAGCATTCATGGCCAGACTGTGTAGATATAAAAATAAAAATAAATTGCGATATATCAAACACTAGCTGTTGCACGCGGCTCCGCCCGCGTAGATGTCGGTTAGCGGTTAGTGTTTAGTTAACGCTATTTTTCAAAAATAGAATTAGCCAAAGTTATTTCTTATTACATCATCTACCTGCCAATAAAAAAAACCCGTCAAAATCGGTCCAGCCATTTCAGAGATTAGCCGGAACAAACAGATAGACAGACAAACATTTAAAAAAATATTTTGCTGTATGTACCGTATTCTATTCATAATAATATGCATGTAGTAAAAAACGGTTATTTCAATTTTACAAACATACACTCCAATTTTATTGATTTGTATAGATGTATGCATACATGTATAGATGAATAGATTGGTTCATATCAATGTGTAGTTAATATTGGCGTACACTTCCGACAATGTCATTACATTTTCTTGTTTGTAGAGAATCTTTCGCAATTTACAAATCTCCTGAGCTTTTACTATGCTTCTGTAACCATTGTCAAAGCTAGACCTCATCTAATACAGGCCAGTGAGTCCGGAGTGCAAAGCTGTGCGGCTCATAAACACACAATTTTAAAATGATTACGTTTCAAAATGGATATTGGAAATTTTTGTCCAACAGCTGGTAGCAAAATATATCGGAGCAAAATTGAGTAGCCAGAATAAGAAAATTATATCCAAACTTATTCTTTAGACTCTTTAGACATCCATGAAATAAACTTTATACTACTAATATTTGAAACGTGAAAATTTGTGAATATGATTAAATATTCAACTCGATTAAGATAGCAATAATATTAAAACTGGTGACTCCTTTCTTTGTCGCACCAATAAGACCTGGAACTCCTTGCCAGCTCACGTGTTTCCTTCTTCCTACAGTCCCGCGTCCTTTAAGCGGGGCGTGAAAAAGCATCTGATGAGGCCGTCAAACTGAGTGCCACCATTGTTAACATGGTACGTGTTTGTAATGGTGACCCTCTTTTCTGAGAATTTGCCTTCAGCTTACCATCAAGCGAGGTGAAGTAAAAAAAGGGAAAAAAAAAAGAAACGTCTAGGTGGGGTTGCCCCTGTAAGGCAAAGATTGCGGGTTCAAACTTCACCTAGATCGATTCAATATTTTTCCTATATTACTAGAAGATGAATAGATGTTTGCTATTCAATCACGTTCAAATGGCTGAATGGATCTGGTTGAAATTTTGTAGAGAGATAGATTAAGGCTACTTTTATTCCGGGAATAAGTACCTATAGATAGCGGGAACGGGATCAAAAATTTTAATTTTAGAATAAAAGTAAATAATGCCTTCTTTGATAATATTTTATCACCATACGTTAACAAGATACATCTATTTCATTTAGGTAGGATTCACCGTTGAACATCTCAGTGTTTTAATTTTGAGCAACGTGAAAACTCAATTTAGTTGAATCGATATTTTGGTGGTAATACTGTGGTTTTGAAATACTGTAAATATGTGGAGTAGTAATGGTTTAATAGTTAGATTTATAAGAAAGAGGTGACAGGTTTGAACCCGACATAAGTAAAAACAGTTTGTATAAATAGTGAAAATATTTACTCTCCCAAAAAAAGTGCTCGACATGCTTGAAGAAAGGTGTCACAAAGAATAGTCACAATTCGCCAAATAGGTACTACTGGCCGTATAGAATTGAAAAATTATATCGTTGTTTCGTTATGACGAGACCGACGTAATATAGAAGCGAGTTTTGTGTGTTCAGTTCATCCGAAAGAATCTCTTTTTTTTTGTAAAGAACCATCTTACGTGCTGAAAGAAGTATCAACTTCAATAAAAAAAGTAAATCTAAAAAACATATTTCAATGGTTAAAAATTATCTTTATTCTATTCATTATCATTCGTATGACTCTGTTGCAAGACGGTCGAGCGATGACGTAGCAGATTATATTAGTACGATATACTTTGCATTTATTATGTACTAAACCTCTTGGAGAATCAAATAACTACAACATTTTGGAGTAGGTGTTTTCTTACAGAGCCTTGCTGTATAAATTGAAGCGTCGCCATCGGTAGCTTAGTGGTCATGGAAATGATTTACAATGTCTTGGGTTCGTATCCTTCTACGGACATAACTCCCTTCTATCGCCGGGTTTCCACGCTTAGATGTTTCATGGACATCGGTGCATATAAGGACGCTTTATCTGTTGTCTGTTTGCTCACGATGGACGCAAAGCTACTGAACAAATTTTGATGTAGCTATATGTTGTTTGAAAATCTTGGTCAGATTTAAATCTTACGTTAACTTTGATCGCAATTGGTTGAGTGGAACCGGAGATAATTATGTAAAAAGTCGCAATCTACATGGGCGGAGTCGAGGTTTCAAACTATTAAGTCATTACTCTCCGGAAAATATACGCTCTGACAGCTAACCTAGTACGAATCAGTCTTCTCTATCCATTGTGACGCCTTATCGCTTCCCTTATCCATATATTGTTAGCTCTGTTGATTGAACCGGATATTGCATTCTCGCAGGTACCGGTAAAGCGGTACAGTTACCATCCAAGCCAAGGAATTGAGATCATTTTCAGCATTTTGTTCGTCCAGATTAATGCAGTCTGTACCCGTTCGGTGTTTCAGGATTACACGATATTAGATACCCTGTAGTCAGTGGAAGAAACACCAAAAACCTGTGCTAGTGGTTTGCAAATTAGTAGGTAAACTTCATAACGTTTCAGACTTTTGATAATTGTGTTACCAATCGTACAATTCCGGGTCCTTAAGCGAAATGTGACAAAGTATCTGTCGAAGCAATGTATCGTAGCCTCAATTTCCCCAAAAATTACAAGCTTGAGATTAGTAAAATAGTTTATATTTACTGCGAATTTTTTATATACCTACTAACCGTGCACCATGATTTCAACCACTTATTTTCCGGTGGCTACACTTAAAATAAATAAAATGTGTAATAGGTTATACGGTACAGTCGGCCTGTGATTTTATTGCCAGACGCCGTTTCTTGCAGGTAACCTTTACACCTGGATAAAACAAAACGGAGCGATCTCATTTATTATCGAATAAAAAAAATGCCCGCTTACGGCAATAACCTCACCCCCTATTACGAAGGACCGAAAATCATAGTTGGCGAAATGTGGATGTTAATACATCTCTGCCTACCCCTTTGGTCATTTACAGGCGTGTATATACAGGGTGTATTTTTGAAACGGGGCAGTAAGGGCAAGTACCTTAACCGTTGCAGTTACAGCAAAACGTTCTTAGAAGACCTTCCCTAACTTTTTGACATATTTCGAACTGCATTCACAGATTTTGTAAAAAACTTACAGTTGGCAAAAAAAAATGCAAAAAGTCCAAAATTTTTTTTTATGCCAATCGATTCTATTTCATGTGGGGATCAAAAAACTCTATGAGACCATTTTAGCTTTCAGTACTAGGAAAGACAGAAATCGCCAAAAACGTTTCCCATACATTTCGGCAACAGAAACAAATTTCTACGATGGTCTAACTTTTTGTTATGGCCAGGAAGTGGGTAGAATTGACTGTAAAGTAAATAAAAAGAATTTTACCCTCAAATTTCGAATTTGATTCGAAAATCTGTGTGTTATTCTTAGTTTCAGCTGAGAAACTTCCTATGAGTTATTAATTAAGGATTTTCGCTAAAATGTCTTCTAATCGTGAAAAAATTGACTTATTAGAAGCGTATTTTGTCAATAATCGAAATGCGGGAGCTGCATTAGTGTGGTACCGCAATAAGTATCCGTTGCGGCATGTGCCAACAAGAAAGGTTATTACAAATCTTTTGAAAATCCTGGAATTGCAGGGTTCTTTCAAAAGAAAGCGGCAGCCTCGTGTGGACATGGACACGGAGATTGCGGTTCTAACTTATGTCGAAGCATATCCAGAGGTATCGTCCAGGCAAGTCGCCCTTGAAGTAGGTGTATCCCACTCCCTTGTGATAAAGATATGGAAGAAATACGGCTACAAGTGCTATCGATATGGGCGCATAGTTCAAGTGTTACATCCGGGTGATGATGTTCGAAGGCTTACTTTTTGCAGATGGCTAAGAGGAAAAATAAGCAGAGATCATGAATTTTTAAATTACATACTGTGGTCAGACGAAACGAATTTTTCCAATAACGGTATGTACAACAGAAAAAATCACCACTATTGGTCCAAAGAAAATCCACTAAGAGTTACGGCAAGTCATAATCAGGTTCGCTTCTCATTCAACTGTTGGTGTGGCATAATGTCTAATCGAGTCATAATGGTGGAATTTTATGAAGGGAAACTGAATTCTGCCATGTATAATGAAGTCATTTTACACCATCTTGAAAACGAGATGGACGAATGGCCCCTGTCGGAATTGCGAAAAGTTCATTTTCAACAAGATGGTGCTCCGCCACATAACAGTCAGCTTTCACGTTCCAATTTGAGCCGCCTATTCGGTACACAGTGGATAGGTACACATGGTCCAACACAGTGGCCACCTCGTAGCCCCGATCTAACACCACTTGATTTTTTTTATGGGGCTTCGTGAAAAACGAGGTGTATAAGACGACGTACGCCAGTGTTCAAGAGCTCAAGGATGCATTAATGACCATTTTACGTAATATTCATCCCAGAACATTATTAGCCGCCATTCGTTCAGTGCAAAAAAGGATAGACTTATGTATTCGTGAAAATGGAAATCATTTTGAGCAATTTATTTCATAAACCAATTTCTTAAATGTTTAAATGATTTTTTTTATTTAAAAAAGTTCAAAATTTTACCTGACCTATGAGTTTCGAGTTGATTTATCATATTTCCGTACGAAATGTATGGGATAGGTCTTTGGCGATTTCTGTCTTTTCTAGTACTGAAAGCTAAAATGGTCCCATAGAGTTTTTTGATCCCCACATGAAATAGAATCGATTGGCATAAAAAAAAAATTTGAACTTTTTGCATTTTTTTTGCTAACTGTAAGTTTTTTACAAAATCTGTGAATGCAGTTCAAAATGTCCCAAAAAGTTAGGGAAGGTCTTTTAAGAACGTTTTGCTGTAACTGCAACGGTTAAGGTACTTGCCCTTACTGCCCCGTTTCAAAAATACACCCTGTATATAAATCATCATTATATCAGCCACACCTAGTCCACTGCTGAACATAGGCCTCTCCCATAGACTTCCAGAACGACCGATCTAAAGCAGCCCGCATCTAAATGATTTGAGCATCACATACCTAACAAGTGTGTTGAATTTATGAATTAAGCTATATATCTTCCAGACAGATACTTCTCCGTACATAGTTTAAGCTGTAACTTAGTACACGATACTTAGTTACCTGAAATGTGACAAATGACGACTAGTAGGAACTAACGTGTCGAGAGTTGAAGTTGAGTCTGTCTGCGAGAGATTTGCTCTAGTGTACGTTGAATATTAGTATTTACTTGTTGACATATTGTTTATTTTCTGGAGAATTATTCTGAGTGACATCGAGTTTCAGACACAGTTGTTACAAGGGAGATAAGTAGAAAATATAGCGGAGAGAAATAGCGTAAAACTAGACTAATTCAAGAGCAATTGCGCGCTGTCAATTAATTACCGGCGACTCGATCCACAGTGGCTGTTACTTTCATTAGTTCAAATAGGTGTCGCTTGAGCGACTGTTTATGTTTCGTCACTGAGAGGCTGAGTCTGCTACAATGTGTCTGCTTTTACGAACGCGCAAAGTATAGTTACGACATGGTTTGTCACTCGGAATAAGAGGCTTATCCTAGGTAATTGTGTTGAATGCTATCCAGGTACATAGGTCTTTAGGCTTTCACGGCCGGCGTTGCATGTAGAATATACTGCTTCCGGGCTGTTTTCCGTGGTCCATATGAAACTCGCGTTCCAGACGTCTCGTCGATCACTGCGGTCGACATCTTCAAAGTTCAATCATCAAAGTTGGTTATGAAAGACCCTATCTGATAACTTTTGAGTAAGGACTCTTTCTTTAATAAAAAGGACATTAAGGTTATATCCGAATCTTGCCATTTATACAGAATGTTACATTCATTTTGAAAATACAGACTTCTCTTTAAATTAAGCTCTTGTTCCGAAAGGAAAAGGGATCATTTAAGAAAATGGAAGGAACTAGTAACACATATAATCCCATATATACATTCATAGAGACACACACATATAGAGGCTTATGTCCAGCAGTGGGCTGTGATAGGCTAAGTGATTGATTGATACTATTTAATCTATACATATAAATAAAATTGGAGTGTCTGTTTGTAATATTGAAATAACCCTATTTTGCTACATGCATATGAATATAATAATAACATTTTTTTAAATTTTTGTCTGTCGGTCTGTCTGTTTGTTCCAGCTAATCTCTGAAATGGCTGGACCGATTTTGACGGGACTTTTATTTGCAGGTAGCTGATGTTATACGGAGTAACTTAGGATAATTTTATTTTAAAAAAATAGCGTTGAATCAACACTAAGCGATAACCGACATCCACGCGGGCGGAGCCGCGGGCAACAGCTAGTAATACATAATATCCTGTTAATATCTCATACGTTTCAAAAAAAATATACGGAAAACGATCAATTCTGGTAAAAAAAAAACAACAAAATTGGTTTAACCATTCAGGACCTACAATATGGACAGATACGTTATGGACTAAGATCCTGTGAACGCTAGATCTTCGTAATTTTATACAAGCTGAAAGTTTGCCAGCGCATACTTTCAACACAGTTAAGAGCGATTCCCCATTAAGAAGGGTTATAGTGGTTTCGATAGATAAACGATACTAACGGTGTAAAAAAAATAGTAATTAGAGATTTTTTCTCGAGGTACCATGTACAGGTCTGCCCTCTGGTACCGGCTCATCCTTGAATTTTGGAGCACTCTGTATGAAAATCAGCTTTACATGTAACATATACTTTCATGAACATTAAGGGTGTGTCTAGCAAGGGGTTACCACCATGTTAAAGTGTCTGTATATGAATGATGCGACACCTTATATATGCATGTGGTGGTATGTGTGGAACTTGTAAAGTGAGTTTTAATATAAATAAAAAAAAAAAAAAGAAATAGCGCACCTTATAATTTGACAAAAAATTAATATCGTTTATCTGCCAAAGCCACTATAACCCAAACTTCATAATGGGCCATCGTTCTTACATCTGTTCTGAGCATGCGCTGACAAACTTTCAGCTGTTATAAAATGACGACGTTCTGGTTTTCACGGGCTCTCAGTTTAAACCTTCCTAATACCTCGTCGTTTAAACATAGAGTGTATTTTAAAACCCTATGCATATACAGATCAGCTTCAAATCTCAACTAAAATTAAATTCATGTAGTATTTGTGTATATTAAAGTAGACTCTTTGACAAATTCTGACTCGTCATATTTAAAACTTGAGCTGTTACACATAGAACCCGGATGTTTACTTTGTTCACTAATGGAGGAGGCATGCTCAAATGTTTAAAAGGGTCTTTTGGCACGGTCATTATCATTTTATTACTAATGCCCAAAAAACTGTCTAGTAATTGAAGACGTTCAGAACCCGTGGTTCACACTCAGTTAGTGTCTCTCGGTTGGTTTGGCGTCCCAGAATTTCTTTTTAAGGCCGTCTTTCACTTGGGCGTTCCACAGTTACTTTCTTGGACCCATCTTTCACTTGGGCCTTCCACAGTTAGGTACTTTCTTGGACCCATCTTTCACTTGGGCCTTCCACAGTTAGGTACTTTCTTGGACCCCTCTTTCACTTGGGCCTTTCACAGTTAGGTACTTTCTTGGACCCCTCTTTCACTTGGGCCTTCTACAGTTAGGTACTTTCTTGGACCCATCTTTCACTTGGGCCTTCCACAGTTAGGTACTTTCTTGGACCCCTCTTTCACTTGGGCCTTCCACAGTTAGGTACTTTCTTGGACCCCTCTTTCACTTGGGCCTTCCACAGTTAGGTACTTTCTTGGACCCCTCTTTTACTTAGGCCTTCCACAGTTAGGTACTTTCTTGGACCCCTCTTTCACTTGGGCCTTCCACAGTTAGGTACTTTCTTGGACCCCTCTTTTACTTGGGCCTTCCACAGTTAGATACTTTCTTGGAGCACTCTTTCACTTGGGCCTTCCACAGTTAGGTACTTTCTTGAACCCCTCTTTCACTTGGGCCTTTCACAGTTAGGTACTTTCTTGGACCCCTCTTTCACTTGGGCCTTTCACAGTTAGGTACTTTCTTGGACCCCTCTTTCACTTGGGCCTTCTACAGTTAGGTACTTTCTTGGACCCATCTTTCACTTGGGCCTTCCACAGTTAGGTACTTTCTTGGACCCCTCTTTCACTTGGGCCTTTCACAGTTAGGTACTTTCTTGGACCCCTCTTTCAATTGGGCCTTCCACAGTTAGGTTAGGTTAGGTTAGGCACATTCTTGGACCTATCTTTCACTTGGGCCTTCCACAGCTAGGTACTTTCTTGGACCCATCTTTCACTTGGGCCTTCCACAGTTAGGTACTTTCTTGGACCCATCTTTTACTTGGGCCTTCCACAGTTAGGTACTTTCTTGGACCCCTCTTTCACTTGGGCCTTCCACAGTTAGGTACTTTCTTGGACCCCTCTTTCACTTGGGCCTTCCACAGTTAGGTACTTTCTTGGACCCATCTTTCACTTGGACCTTCCACAGTTAGGTATATTCTTGGACCCATCTTTCACTTGGGCCTTCCACAGTTAGGTACTTTCTTGGACCCATCTTTCACTTAAGTGTTCCACGGTTACTTTCTTTTACTCGTATTTCACTTAAGTGAAATTCATATTGACAATATTAACGTTGGCGTTGTATAGTATCCTAGCACCAGATGCGGACTAGCTAGCAGATGAGGTTGGCTTAGCTCTCTAGTTAGTTAGGGTTGATTAATCTTTACCTCACAGCAGCTGCAATGCTAAAAGTGGTGGTGTTTGCAGTTAGGTGTTACCGAGGCTTCCATCTTAAAATATCTATTACGACTATCACTTATATCTACAACTAGATATACTAAACTTATAAGAAAACTATAATTCTTCCTAATTAAATAATTACATGAAAATTAAATTAGACGTGCACGTATAAAGATATAACAATGACGTTTTAATGAATTGCAAAACTTGAGACACTTCATCTTACTTAACGCCGATTCGTCACTCCGGTGTGATTGCTCACGGGTGACAAATTGGTGTGACTACGAGACGGCTGCCCTTATATTTGTTATGTAAAGTCGGAAATTCTCTTGGATGGGTATCCGACTTAATGTATAAAATGAAGCTAATAAAGAAAATCCATGGATGATTTATAAGGAAAATGTTTAATATTGTAAGGAGGAGATGAATTGGATCACTTGGGTGGCGTGGAGTTAGGGTTATTTCAGATTTGTCTGTTAAGTTGAAAGTAGTAGGTTCAATTGCGCTCAGTGCACATATTTGTATGCGTAAATAATATATCTTTTGGGTTCAGTCTGGATATTCCTGTTAAATAAAATATTAATCTACATTCTATTAGCCCGGGGTCTTAAGGGCCCCACTTTGTACTTCGGAGCCTAAGTCAGCCGTGCCTACAAACCGGTGTAGATACTCCTCTCGGGGTTGGAAAGCCAAACCACATTCGCTATCACCAAAACCAAGATAAGCCTAATCAAGAAAAAGAGTAGGAGAGAGTACGCTAGGACTCTAAAGTGCAAGCTATAACCAAACGCGCATTCTACAAACCCACATTGCACAGGTTATATTAGGAACGTTCGAATCAGTCGAATGCTATGCTAAAATCAAGCTTGTATCTGTATTTTTATATGACATATTCGTTCAATTGTTATTTCTTAAGCAGCTCATACGTGATGAGGCAAAGAATAAACATATATCAGAATCACTTCCTCACGACAATTTTTAGTATTCTTGTCAAGTTTTCATGACAAATATCCAATTCTCAATCTTGTGTAGTTTTAGTTGAATGTAAAACAAAGTTCTTTGATAAATTATTTACGCCGACCACACTTCGACATGACTTTATTCAGGGGTCTTACCACGGTCTTTTAAAAGAAGTATGTAATATTATTTCATTCTTACTTTACTTTCATACTGTGAATCGAACTCGAACCGTTGTCGACTGTCGATATCTGTATACTGTCAGAGAATAGATAATAGTACTGGTACTGTGTCTTGTAAGACAATTGTTAAATTAAAAAAAATATTTGACCATATACATATTGGTTGCTTTTATAGTCGTTTCGAATAAAAAGAATTTGGACACAGTTTCGATAGCAAAATCGTCTGGAAGTATTAGTTTGGCGTAAAAAAATTATGTTTTTACAAACCCCATTAATTATTACTTTCAGCTGTACACAAGACTTTATTTCTATACCATCTTTCGTCCTAGCGTTAATCCCAGTCGCACCCGAAGCTTTCGACTTAGGAGTTTGGGGTCCGCTATACTAGTTCAACTGCGGATTTGGCTGAATTTCAATATTTGCCGTGAAGCGACTGCCATCTGACCTCCACAATCCAAAGGCATTATAAAGCATTGCAGTTAGACCAGTTATTGGATTTTTGAGGGCTTTAACTACCTATAACGACTGCCATAGATGTTCGTATGGCAACCGGGACTGACGGCTAAACGTGCTCTCTGAGGCACGACCAGAACAATGCAAATACCCATATTAATGCATACAAATATTTGCATTGAGCGTGGATCGAACCCCCGCCTCCTGCGTAGCGGCCGCATTCATTACCGCTACGCCACGGAGGCTGTGTACAATACATTATTCCCATGCATTTATTTTTTTCACCAAATTTACTCTTTCAGACGATTTGGTAATCGCAACTGTGTAAAAAAAATTTTTCACCGAAACTACTATAAAATCATATTGTATTACAATACTAGTATCCAGAGTATCCTGATAGAAGCTGACGGCCCGTTTTACACTTTGAAAGTCACAAAGATAAAATTATACTCCTCGAGATGATAGTAGCCCCCCTGAACTTAGTTATTGATTTGAATTCAACTCAGTATGGCCAGTATGTCACACTAGGGACGATAACGAAGGGAAATAGATAAGTCGGGTAGTCTTGTCTGTGATGTGACGGGATTTCTTAATGCAGGCGGTCGCTGCTTTAAAAGAGATTTTGGATATTGTGACAGATACTGTACATTGGAGATATTCAAAAAATACTTAGGCTATGTTATATTAACGATACTGAACACATTTTTTTTTAATTTTTGTCTGTTTGACCGCGAAAGTTCAGTTCAGTGTTTAAGAAGTCTAGAGCTATTACAACATCCAAAATCTTGACCTTTGTATATTTTAAGGTAGTAATTAACTTGAGTATTCACTTATAATAAGTAGTTTTGCGAATGTTACATTACAGAAAAAAAACGTTTATAGCGAGCTTACTATCAAGTGTATCGGTGAGCTTTCTCGCGAATGACAAATTTGCATCGACTATGTTCATAGCGATGTTTGGCTCTATGCTTGGCACGGTTCGGTTTGTCAAAATTAAAAACCGCGAATAGGTACTTATTAATCTGTTACATTGCAATACTCAGGTCTATCAGTACCTGCTGTAGGTTATTAGAGATTTTTCTTTAAACTATCAAAATTCAACCATTTAGGACGAGTCCAGGTTAATAAATAATTTAGTACAACTACTTAATCAGCCGTCTAATTAACTGCCTAAGCAGCTAACTAAACAGCGCCATTCAATTAACGGCCTAAAAGATATTTAGTACTTAAAAGTAATCCTCTTTAGGGCATTTCAAACTTCTGTTGTAGATGTTAATCTTTTTAACTCATATTGACAACAAAAAACAATAAACTAAATAATCTAATAAGTTCAAAACCTTAATTAGATTGGACATTGAAAAGGTAACACTGAAGAAATATTATAGGCGTAATATATTTATTACATGTCAAAAAAAAGTATGTTTCCTGTTCAGACAAACAGAAGTATTCCCAGCAGTCCATTCTCTATCGGATGTTGTAAGATATCGGTCGGAAGATCGCCGATTCCCGACAAGTAAAAATGATCATTGTAATGGCGGCAATTACTTCTGGGTCAGAATTCGTTGAGTCGCAAAAAAATTTAAAAGCTTGACACTTTTTGCGGCTATCTTGAGATTTGGTTGAAGATTCCTTTAAGATTGATGAGTTTGTGTAGGTATTGGTTTGTGGAAATGGGGAATTAGCAGTGATTAAGGGTGATTAAAATACAATTTGTATATTTTTTTAAAGTTATAATGTCCGTTTTTATTATGGATCAAGATAAATAATGATTCGGCTGTAAACAAAGGCAACAATATGTAAATCCGTCTCTTTATATATGATTCTGGTTGTATCCGAGACTTTTCCTTGATCTGGCCCCCCTCCGGAGCCCCTCCCCAACCTTGAGCCGGGGTCTATTGATTAGTAGGTGTACCCAGATTTCAGGGCAGATTTGACATGTATATACTCATGATGCCGAGCCTGTAGAAACCTTTTAATGGCCTTCTTCAAGACTATATGGGAGTCGTTTGAAAAAATCACAGCATGGAACTTATTCCGAGGGATGAAGTTCCTTTCATACCACAGCGCGCACTGTTTCCAGTCGTAATGTATGAGGATGAACTCCCTGCCTTCCAAAAAGCTCATAATAACAATCGACATACCGACAGCACTATCCATATAATCCGTCTCTTTAATAAATGAGAAGCCTTTAGGGTTAATCTTCTGCACGGCCCCATTGATCGCGGGATTACAGTGAAATATTATTATTCTATATATAAAGCGATCGAGGTGAACATTTTTCTAGCAATAAAAATGTTATTCAATTAAGAATATAATCTTATCTCTCTTTTAGCTACTTCGAGGAGGTTTCAATTTTGGTATATAACTATCAACAGGTACTCTTAACCCTGATTTGAATTTAAATTTCTATAGAAAAATTGCAGTGTTAGTGCCCAGTGTAATAGAATAGGCCACTCTATCTCTTCTTGTGAGTGTCGTTGAAGGTGACTAATGTATAGGGCTCCATCCCACATCAAAGATATATAGCCTAAGATAAATTTCATTGTGGGGTAAGCAGAGGATACACTTACCCCACAGCGAAATTAGTACTTCGTGTAAATCCCTTCTTTTTCCCATTCCATGCTTTTATTATAATTGACTTACTCTTCTTGTTGAATAATATCATAACATTTACTTACTGATCTGATGAAACTTTTATAGAACCTACTTGGTTCTATAAAAGTTTCGAGGTCCAAGACTACCTCACCTACACGTGTTGGTTGACGAAAAAAATGCTGGCGCAGGTATACCTCCTTGTGTTGGAAGGTAAGACTTCAGTTACTCACGTGACCATCATCATTATCATATCAGCCACACATAGTCCACTGCTGAACATAGGCCTCTCCTATAGATTTCCAGAACGACCGATCTAAAGCAGCCCGCATCCAGCGCTTCCCGGTGACTTGGTGAGGTCGTCCGCCCACCTGGCTGTCACGTAAATAACAAAATAAAAGAAAGGGAAGGAGTGGTACAAGAATCTGAATCATTCATAGAAATAACAAAACATGAAATGGTTTAAAGTCAGTTGCTTTTTTCTTTAAAAAAAAGTTTCGAGACAACAAAGGTCATGTTCAATGGTACTAATAAATTAATAAACTTATTACTTGCTCATTTCATGCAACTTCATATTTAAATAGATAATTTCAACTTGCATGTGTTTAATAAACAAAACTTTCACTCAATTAACTAATAACTTTTGTGTTTTCTATAATAACTTTAAATCCCCCATTCAGTCCGCGACAAATAAAAAAATGAACCTTTTTTAGTCTACGACCTTTCGATAGGAAAAAAAAAGTTTTCCCGAAAGAATTTTTACAACTCGTTTTCACTTTAGAAATTATAGTTATAAAATTATTAAAATGTCTACTACAAGTACTAGTTATGAAGAAAATGATTTAAGTTGTACAACGTCCGATATATGATATGATTGATGTGAAGCCCTTAACGTTATGGAATGTTTACTACTTGAAAAGTGCAAGGGTAAATATTTATTTTGATACTATTTTATTCAAAATAATGTTAAAAAATCCCGTCCACGGCTCTCTTAAGACCCTCACCTAACAGCTCAGGTCTCAATGGTGCCTCAGCGGTAATCACCAACTTTACACACTTGTAGCATAATGAACTATTATTTTGTTAATGCTCAGCCACTTTTAAGTTCGACTACACAGCAGTATTCTTACAAACGTTGCTACTGTGGCAGAAATAAATAAAACTTTAACGCCCTTACTAAAATTTTCAAACTAAAACAATCTATACTGATCCCTGTCCAAATTCCTTTAAGAAAAAGCTTTAGAACAACTCCCATCATGCATAATAAAGCAATATTTCTTAGGACACATCTGTTTAAAACTTTCCACTACTTTCATAACGACTACAGACTGAAGTAACAAGTATAGTTTTAGCATCCATTAAATATATTACTTTCGAGAACTAATGGTACTATCTCAGTCTATAAAATATCTATTTTAAAGCGTAGTCTCGGGCAATTCTTGTCATTGCAACACCTGCGCTGCCAGATTTTAAGTTGGCTTATTACAAGTTGTTCATAAAGTACTGGAATGACTTGAAAGCTGAACGGCTTCGACGAAACGACTTCAAAGTCGTACCCGACTTATGCTGTTAAAATTTTTCGCATTATAATTTAAGGTTGTTTTGTTTTGTTTATTTACAAAATAAAACAACCTGTAACCTCGGGATATAAAGTGGAACGTACACTTAAATGTTATTGAATGAACAAATATAACTATAACTGAACTTCATTAGTATGAAAACTAGAGTCTTCTGAGTATGACTCCCGGGTGAGGTAATGTTCCAGTAACTCTCTAACATGAAATAAAAGAATGATATACATATGTCCTGAATAATGGAAGTGAGGGACAACTTCGAGATATTTCATTTCAGTATAACCTGAATATTAACAATTTTTAATAGATTTTACCAAATAATCAGAATGATTTTTTTTTTGCAATTTATCTACATACATAATAATGTTTGCATATTACAAGAATTTTACATCATGAAAATAAAAAAAATTAATGGATTTTATCACCCCGTAGCCATTGAAAAGATGTTGAAATGAAGCCGAAACATCAGTGGGGTCAACTGGAAATTATACCAATTGCGACAGAATTAGTTGAAAGTTGTTTTATTTCAATTATCTACAAACATTTTGATCTGAGACTGAAATAATTCTAAAAAAAAGTTTATCATATATCTTTCAGAACACCCGCCTTTTAATTGCGGTTAAACAGCATTGAATTCTTAATACATAACGCGACACTTTATTCCACCTGGGAAAATTAAACTGTGCTTAAACGTTATTAAGGACCGGGAGCTATTTAATTTCCTTATCAAATTAAGTCTTAGATTCGAGGTGAGAACGCAGTGAGATTACCACGGTAGACGTTATTATTCCGTAGGATGATAATTCTAGTTCTGTGAGTGTGTTATAATGTAAAAACACGATAAATTTATTGGTGTGTTTATAAAAATACTGCTGAAATTTAGATTATGGTCATCATCATTGGAGCAGAGCGCTTTTGAGCATCCACTCTCCAACAACACCCTTTTTATATAAGTATTCTAGTTTTTACCGGAGCAACTGCGATATCGTCTTAAACTACAAAGTGAATTTACATTACATGGAATGATTTACCACATATTATTTCTTTGAAAAGAAGACTATTTATGGTCATAATGAATACTCAATAGATATATATAGGTAAAAAGCCATTGTATAAAAATATTATTGGGTAAGAAATCCGGTTCATTTTAGTATTTTTTTTTTTTTTTTTTTTTTTTTTTTTATAAATAGGACACGTCAATTTGACTTTACCTCGCCTGATGGTAAGCTGAAGGTAAAGTCTCAAGAAAGAGGGTCACCATTATGTACACGTGCCATGTTAACAATGGTGGCACTCAGCTTGACGGCCTCATCAGATGCTTTTTCACGCCCCGCTTAAAGGACCCGGGACTGTAGGAAGAGGGAAACACGTGAGCTGGCAAGGAATTCCAGGTCTTAATGGTGCGACAAAGGAAAGAGTCACCGAACCGCTTGGTTCTTGAAGGAATGTTCTGCACCGTATAGGGGTGACATCTAAGTCCTGCACGTGTCGTCCTGTATAGGAAGGGGGAGGGTGGGACTAATTGGAATAGCTCTTCAGAACATTCACCATGGTAGAGACGGTAAAAAACTGCCAAAGAAGCAACATCTCTACGCATCTGCAGAGACTCGAGGGTACTCGTGACCTCAGGATTTCCGATAATGCGGATCGCACGTCGCTGCAACCTGTCGAGAGCATCTAATAAGTACTTTGCGGATCCATCCCAGAGATGTGAGCAGTACTCCACGCAGGAACGAATTTGTGTCTTGTAAAGAAGACACCGTTGCTCCGGCGTGAAAAACCGTCTCACTCTGTTCAGGACTCCGAGTTTACGCGAGGCTGCTTTGATGATACTCTCGATGTAGTTTTTGTTGTTCAGTTTGCAGCGAACATCCATACCTAGGATATTGAGGTTGTCCTGCAGTGGCAGTGGCGTGCTCTGAAGAGTGGGAAGGGGAAGGAAAGAAGATACCTTTGCTGTAAACGCACATGCCTGCGTCTTCTTGGCATTGAACTCGACCAGGTTCTCAGAGCCCCATTGGGAAATGTGATTCAGGATCCGGTCAAGCTCAGTGACAAGAAGCTGCCTTTTTTCCGCGATATGCGTCTGCTTATCCGCAGGACGTCCATGATAACTCTCGTGTAGGGTGCTATCATCCGCATAGCAATGAATGCTGCCGGTCGACAGCATGTCATTGATATGCAGAAGAAAGAGAGTTGGCGATAGGACAGATCCCTGCGGTACGCCGGCATTTACCTGCAAGAACTCCGAGGCTCGTCCATCACAAAGGACGCGAATACGGCGCTCCTGCAAGAAGCCGGCAACCCAGTCGCACAGTCTAGGAGGCAGACCAAAGGCTGGTAACTTGGAAAGAAGCGACTTGTGCCAAACTCTATCGAAAGCTTTGGCGATGTCAAGGCTAATTGCCAATGACTCGCCGTGCTTGTCCATAGCCTCACCCCAAATATGGCTAACATACGCCAGAAGATCACCCGCTGACCGTTTCGGCCTGAAGCCATATTGCCGGTCATTAATTAGGGAGTGATCTTCAAGGTGACGCATGAGCTGTTTGTTGATAATGTGCTCGAACACCTTGCACAGCACTGAGGTGACGGCTATGGGTCGATAGTTGTTTGGGTCTGAGCGATCCCCCTTCTTGGGGATCGGCTGTACATTCGCCTCTTTCCAAGCCGAAGGCACTGTACCAGAGCTGTAGGACAGCCGGTACAGCCGCGCAAGCATTGGAGACAACTCCGCTGCACATTTTTGCAGAACCACCGCTGGAATACCGTCCGGACCACTGGCTTTCCGGACATCGAGTGATTGCAACACCGCTCGGATATCGCGTTGCCTGATACGAATATCAGGCATTGCATGGTCACTGACGGGCAGTGTCGGCGGCTCCATACCACAATCATCGACTCGGGAGTTGGCCGCAAAGAGATTAACCAGCAAATTTGCTTTCTCTTGCGGCTCATGGGCCAGGGATCCATCGGGATTGCGCAGCGGGGGCAGCGAAGGCTGGCAGAAGTTGGCTTGCACGGCTTTGGCCAGTCGCCAATAGCCACGGCTACCCGTGGGATGCTCTACTAGCTCCTGACCAAGCCGTAACAGTAAATTACAGAAAAGCCACTATATTTGCCTCTCGCGTTCTCAACTTTAATTGCCACCCATTTGTTCCTTTTATAGCCGATACAAAGATCCAGGCATTCATAATTGCCAACAACAAAATTACGAAACATACAATTTATTGAGTAATAATTCTAAGGATCGCGACGACAGCGTAAGGGTTGGTTCAGGTTTGACGAGGACGTTGAGAGCGTTTTATAAGTGTATGTTTAAGTATAACGAGCATCTCTGTTTACACAAGTAAAACTTAGCAAAAATATTATAATTACTCAAAAACACCCGACGAAAAGTAAATTTTCGTTTTTGTTTCTTTGAATTTTTGAACTTTCGGGCAAATGAACATTCAGGATTGTAAATTTTTCGTCCATCGGTCTTATAAACTTCATGTAGCCATCAACTCACAATTTTCTTCATATATCTAGAGCCGCGTGATTCCCAGCAGAGTAGAATTTGGGCCACCGCTTCTCTTCCCATGTGGTATCGTACAAGGCGACTAAGGGATAGGGCTGATTAACTTTAACATCAGACAGATATGTACAGCCCAGACTCAGCCTCAGATGCATGGCTCGAGTCAACAATAGTGCCCGGAATACGGCAATAGGCTCACCCCCTATTACGTGGGACCGAATACAGATTGGTGAAATGTGGGTGTTAATTCACCTCTGCCTAACCCTCCGGGGATAAAGGCGTGATTATATGTATGTATGTATGAATCTAGAGCATTAATCAGACAAAAAGTAATAATCATATTTTTTCTTATTTGCTTTACTTTTAAATCTTTATAACTGATACTGTTAAAATTATGTCAAAAATCTTTTGCCCTGTTGGAATTAGTTTAATTCTATAACAAATTGACTAGTCGTCCGCTCTTCCTTCACACCACAGAAAATACATCACTACAACAGCCATTTTCCTCTGTAAAGTCTGCCCCAATACTAAGGATTCCAGGGGTTTTGCGTGTCGCGAAAATAGGCAAAATAGTTCGTTAGTACGGAAACTATTCGAATAAATCAGACTGTATTTATTGAGTTGGGTGAATATTCTGCGACAATGGGCGCTATTTGTGTCTGTGCCGTAACTTAATCCTATTAAGTGATAATAACTCTTACCATTCTAAACTTCGTTGATTTCTGTAGGAACTACAAGATTTTGTAGTTTTTAATTTGTTTTTTCTTTCTGAGACACGCCATTTAAGATATTGGTTTGAAGTCTAAACTTCGAAATTGCATAATGAGTTTCCCACTGAGAGCTTTGTGGTCCAAGACATAACTGTTTAACTGTCGTAGCTATGGTTATTTAAATATTTTTTTTTCAACGTAGTAATTTAAGGCACGCTAGAAGTAAGTAACACATCGTATTTATCAGGAATACCATATACTATATACCCATTTTTATCCTTTAATATTTAATATTACAAACAGTGCTTACTGGAGAGAATGATTTAAGAAAGACAGTACCACTTAACACTATCTTGCAGATTCCTTCAAGAGCGTAGGATTACTCTAAAACGATAAACAAAGGCAATCCAGCTTAACTAGATTACTTCCTAGACTTCCATTAGTGCTCTCTGTACCAGTTAGGTAAACCAATTGCGGGAATTCTCTACGGCTATAATCGTGATGTGTTGAGTGCTTGGTAACCTGAACGTGACGTATTACATTCATACATACATACATATAGTCAGGAATTTCTGGTTAGTTAGAGACGACTTAGTATACAGAGTATGATATTCTTAGGCAGTTATACAGATGGCGACAGAAGTCCATTAACACTCTTGAATTCAAAGAACTTACATAACTTTAATTAAAATGTATTGGGCTATGTATGAGCTACTACAGTTTCTTTACACGTTAAGTGCAATTAGGAATAATTTTGACCGGACATATTTACAGACAGGTGTCTGTGTTTTTTTTTCGACATGATGCTCACGGCTACATTCTAATATCGTACCGCTAACAACCGGGAACGTTGCACAGGAATGAAAGGAAGCTCATTACAAGCATGCTTAAGCTATGGAATTATCTCCCTACTGTGATTTTTCCAAGTGACTACAATATGGGGTTCTTCTAGAAGGTCATCAGAACATTTTTACAGGGTCGACAGCACGACTGTGACGATTATGGTGTCCTCAGGCCATGGGAACCACTTCCCTTTAATTGGGCCATATGCTTGTCCTACCAACTAAGTGCAAACAAAAGCAGGTCAACTGCAGGCTCTGTTAAGAATGCATTAGTTTGATTGTTAATACTCTGAAGAACACTCTCAAATTTTGCAAAGATAAGAAGCGAGTATGTAAAGACATCTGTGGGCTTCCTCGGTGCCGAAACAGCTATTATTTTGACCTTTTCAAGGGTCGGGGATTTCTCACAAGTGCTATGAAATTATATATAATGTTCGGCTATGCTACAGCAACAAGTTTTAAGTATTGATTTAGCCTTCCTGATTCGTTTTAAAGGTATTGAAGAAGGTGCAGAAGGCCAACAAATCATCATCATCCCAGCGTTAATACCAGTCGCATCTGAAGTTTTCAACTTGAAGTCTGCTTTTACCAGTCTAACTGCGGATTTGACTGAACTTCGATATTTTCCGTGAAGCGACTGCCATCTGACCCAAAGGCTAACAAATAGTAATCAAATATTCCCATTAACTCCTCCAGCTAAACTAAATTGCTGCTAGGAGTGGCTTTACATCGGTAGTGTAATGGCCAGATATCAAGCCCTCGATCGTATGGCCGACTCCATGACAACTAGCCCACCGACAAAGACCGATAAGTATTAGCAGGATTATAACGAATTGCCACAAAAAATAAAACAATAACAAAATAAAGAAATTACTGCGTCACAAAAAGCACCTGCAACAACTCTGCCACCTCCAAAAGAAATCCCGTGTGAAGTTGTAGAACAAACCCGACAATTGTGAAGAATCACGTACGAGTATGATCTCAGATCACATAGCCACCTCCAGTTCCGTTATTACTTATTGCAAAGGCCTATTCTAGAAGATGTTATTGAAATAATTGAGAACTATAGATATTATTATATTATTCACTAAATGGCTCAACGATAAGCCGCAAAAGTATTATTTTTTTTTTAATTTTGAATGAACAACTTACAGCTCAAAAACGTATAAACAAATAAGGATCAAAATCACTGGAGGTTTGATATACGTATCTTTAACTATAGACGTGAAATTTTTATTACGTAAAATATGGACGTGCGGTCTCACAGGCCGCTACTTTTTAAGGCTGTATTCTATCTAGCTAACAAAGAATTGTACCAGTTCTGATTTGTGTTACTTTTGGGAGCGACTATCTAAATACAATATGTAATATAAATGATTATGTACTTGTTTTCAAATAAAATCTAACCATACAATAATAAACGGCGCTTTTCAGTCGTTTTTACTCTAGATCACTTTAAAAGAACATTATCTAAGGAAAATTACTTTTTCATTCAGTTTATTATTTTACCATAAAATTTAAGGAATGGAGAATGGAACTAAACATTAACTTCGTAAAACAAAACATAACAATTTTGGCAATGGATCAACTTGTGCATATTTGTAGGCAGTTTTTGTATAATGGCTTAGAACATTGCAGACATAATGGCTGTTGACAGCCTACACAAGTGTGGGTCGTCTTTCTTTTTGTCCTTGGTGGGCATAGTTTACACGTCTTTAGAAAACTCAGCTCAATTTATTACAACAACGAGGACGTGCAGTCTCACAGACCACTTTCTAAATTTAAAGCCGAAATACTTATGAAAAATACAGCTGGCGCTTAAATTTCTTTCTCAACAGTCGTTTTAATAATAAAACAAATAAAACTGAAGCAACTGAGACCGACAGACTGTGAGGTACGCCGGACTAGAGGGGTACGTAAATTACAAACAGCAAGCGGTCTGTGAGACCGCATGTACATAGTTAAAGGTCAAGGGTTAAAAAATACATAAAAGGCTTACATCCTAGCAAATTGTATAAACCGTAATCCATTTTACCTTGAGCTCTACCTCTGCTTACCTCACAAAGCTGTTTAAAGGCAGCACGTAACAGAATAGCGCCACGGGACGTGCCACGCATACTGACCCACTCACAGCATTTCACCTGACGTCCGACTGTATGCTCTGAATAAACAGCTAACAGTGAAAAATCTTGTCTATTTTGTGGTTTTACAAAATGTTTGAAGGCAAGTAAAATATTTAGAAGTCATGGCACAGTCACGAAATGTGATATCCTAAAGCCCTTAAGTTGCTTTTTTATATGGCCTGTCAATTGACCCTGCTGGTTGGTTGTTAGGCTGTTGTTCAGATGATAAGGACCATCATGAAAAACCCAACATGATTGCTCTACTTTTTCACATTCTGTTTGTGTGCCTCGATATTGTAATTAGGTTTAACATAATTTGCTGCTCAAAATAGTGTTGTTTTTAGCTGTCATTTCTAACAGAGATAAGCTTAAAAATAATTGTAAGAGTACTAAATACCTGAAGCACTAAGTGGCCCAAAACCAAAGCAGCAAGCACACAGTAAATTGTCCCACATTTACGCAGCAGGTTATGCCACTAGACAAGACACATTTGTTGCGTAAATGTAGGGCAATATGCAGTGTGCCCTTAGCGAATTATGTAGTACATCTGCACAGCATTGTGGCAAGAGACTGCTACGTGGTAATGCTCCTTGATTTTAAAATATAATAATAAAAAATATTAATAATAAATTTGATGTGTACTATCAATAGGTCTTATACTTATTCGCTACCTCTTTTTTAATCCAAGCGCTAATATCGGCTCTAATCAAAGCTTACACTTTAGGACTCTCTAATCGTTATTTCCATCTTTTTATTTCGTTTTATTTTAAAGGAGTAACTGCCGTCTGACCCCACGATCCGAAGAGGGAAGTCTACACCCGAGGTTCGTCCATCAATAAGTGGTGTACCGGCTTGCCGATAAGGTTGGTTTGGGCCCAGAATATTTTAGAAGGAAGTTCCACTTGTTCGTTCATCTGTAACATAAAGGATCAACGAAGCCTTTACCAAGTGTCATAATACCTAACTTCGAACATTATGTACAAAAATAACACGGAGCTGAACGTCCCTCGAGTATCGTGAACTATTCAGTTGAACTGATTTTATCCTTTCAATATAGGAGGATTCTGTCGTAAGTGTTGGAACAAAGTTGGTTAATACAAAGTTTTCGAAGGGTCCATGTCTCGAACAAGCAGAGCTGTTTCATGATTGAAGAAATAAAGTGTTTAACTTTTTTTGCGATATGAATATTGCCGTTTAAATATAGCTATATGTTTTAACTATAGGTATTTCTTTTACAAATTGTTAACCTGTGAGTTTGTTAGGATTCTTCGACTAACACTAGATTTTGCTGGTAAATGTTGGCGGCACCAGCAGGTAATACGTATTACCGCTTCATTTTTTTCTTTTTTTATATCACACACTTGTGGCAGACAAACACACGGTCGACCTGATGAAAAGTGGTTACCGTGGCCTATATGGACGTGTGCAATACCAGGGGAGTCACACTCGTGCTGTCAACCCTGTAAACACAAAGAGTTACTGTGCCATTAGTGACAAAGAGAAAGCAGGAATAGGCCTTTGGTCTTTCCACTGACAGCACAAAACCTCCCCAGTGACCTTTGCCTACCCTACTCACTGCCGGAAACACAACACGAGGTTATTGGATTAGACGGAAATACCGTCGTCGTAGAAATCAGTAGCAGGAAGTATCCTGCTGCTGATGCGTTTCTATGAAATATACTCGTACACGACTATTTCAGTGGCGCAGTGGTAGTCTGGCAAACTATTATTTTGTTTCTGATGTGGAAAATTTGCAATACTAGTTCAAAGTTCGGCAAAATTACCTGAATGGTGGCAATTAGCTCGCTCCTTATTAAGTGATACTAATAACAGTAAACAGATAACACCTGTGCTTGTGCCTAAATAGATACTTGTGTATAAATCTCTAAAGTCTCTATTTTATTTCATGCTATAAATATCGTACTGTCCCACAACCATTATAAAGCAATCCATTCATAATTTACGGCCATCTGATAAATAAAATTCATAAAAAAGTTCATTAAAAAAATCTAGATATCACTTCAAGTGCCACCTCCGTGTATCGAAATATTGGCGGCGACCAGCCTTTCCCGGCCGTTACAGATTTTATCTTTCTATAAAATGTGTTTTAATATTCAACACAGACCCTTCCATAAAAAGAATGATTCATTGATGACTCTCAAGACACGAACCCGCAACAGATTTGCATCCAAGGCGGTAAAATAAACAATATCCTGCACTTGCAAGCTTGCGGAATAAAATGGAGCTGCGATGGAGGTTCGTAGTGAAGAGGGTCTGCGAATGTTGATTTATTGAGTGGCTCGTATTGTGTGTAAAAAATTAAGGACGCAGTACAATGTAAGAGAAGACGACAGAATAGAAAAGGTTAGGTACAATGGAGTTCCAGTATCTATCTTAAAACTAAAAATGGGACACAGGTTGCGTTGTGTTTCTGATGGTGGAAAGTTAGACTATAACAGGGTTCTAGAATTTTATTTGGAACCCAAATTAGGATGGTTTCACCATAAAATTACTAAGAACGTTGTGTTTTTTGTGTTGTTGACTATAGGGTCCTTCCCAACGTTGGCAGCCTAATAAACTCATCTCCGTGTCTAAAAAAATATCATTTTGGTCACGCAAAAGATTATTCTGTGTTATTGGATCCGAGAGCTTGATGACCGGTTTCTAATTGAAAAATGTAAGTTGGGTCTCATCAACATCTTCTAAAGCAGTTTCGCATTGAATTCTGTGCTCAAGTAGACGCGAGATGATACCAAGACTCAATACCAATTTGTCAATTCCCGGTCATCCTTCTCTCGACCAATAACACGGAATAATCTATTGCAATACCAAAGCGACACAGTGTCCGTATATTAAACCGTATAATGGACCATATATTACACTTCAATGTGTGGTTACTATATCGAGAAATAAATATTTTTACAATTTACAAAATCACATTTTCTCCATGCGGTAGATACATTTCCACATTCGGCGAAATCAAATGCAGGATTGTAAATATAGATACGAAAAGTTGCCTTTTACCACGACCACATAATATAACTACTAGAAACCTTTACGTCGTTTCCATTTTCAGAATAAAATACCACGACGTGTAATGTTTTCGACGTGAATGTAACTAAGTATCTAAGAATTCGATCTACGGAACGACAAACTCAGACTATTATATACATATATTGGTAGTGTGGCTATGGTTTCAAAGAGATGAGTATTTTAAGGGACTAATGTTACTTATACTATCGCTTTTTTAAGTTATTTATATGAAGCTATGAAGAAAATCGGACATAATACAATAACATACATAAACGGTGAATAGAAATAATTAATTTAAATTAGAAAAAATAAACGGGACCAGTCCCTTAGCATAATAAGTAATTGCTTTAAAATTTTATTAAATAGGAAAAAGTGGAAAACTGTCGTCACGAAACGACAGAATACCGTGCCTATAAAAACCTCGTGTTGTGTTCCCGGCGGTGAGTATGGTAACCAGAGCTCACTGGAGAGTTTTTGTGCTGTCAGTTGGAAGACCAAAGGCTATTCCTGCTTTCTGTTCTACGCTGACGGCACAGAAACTCTTTGTGTTTACAGGTTCGGCAGCACGAGTATAACTCCCCTGGTCTTACACAAGTCCATAGGTCACGGTGACCACTTTCCATCAGGTGGGCCGTGTGCTAGTCTGCCACCCCAGTGGTATAAAAAAGTTAGTTAAAAGTTATCGTAGTCTATAAATTCTTGACAATCAGAGATTTGACTCTGAAGTGGTCATATTAAGCGATAAATAGTAAGAAGGACGATAGACGACTATTAACAATATTCAGATACTAAAAGTTCAAAAAGGTGCCTGTCAATTTGATGACCTTGAGATAAACTTTTTCATACGCTAGTTAACGAACTCGGGATTTGAGAGACAGGACCGGGGGTGGTAATAAGGTTACCGAAGCCATTACGTTATGGATTCATGTGTTTTATCAAAGTTATAACTTATTCATTAGCCACCCGGCAAAAACTTTATGACTGTTGATAATGTACCTACTTGTACTTCCATGGGTTGAAAATTATGTAGTCTGAGTACATTCTCTCTCGTACTTATATTGTCGTCTACATTTTGGATATATGAGGCCCCACCAAATTGTTTAGGGACATTTTTAAGACCACCTTACCTGCAGGTTGGTGCCCCTGCTGATTGATAGACGAGCAGGCTTTGCTCTCAGAGTTGCGGGACAGATGGCTGTCACTCCCATAAACGCAGTCTATCTTCACGTCGACCTGTTTTGTTGCTCTCTGAATGAATTCACAGTTATGTTGTTGTTATTGTTGTATGTTATAGATAATGTTAGTCATGTTAGTGTATGGTTAGATTGCCTACTCTGTCGTGTTAGGGTGTACCCTGTAAAGATGGATGTAGAAGAGATAATCCGAGACTGATGTTCTTAGCAATCCATGGATTCTCCGTGCGGGTGCCGGGTCCATCGCGTTGCTTAGTTGGGAACTCGGGACAGTGCCTGGGACTTGCGACCCAAGTGTAGGTTTAGAAGGGGGCCCTTTTGTTGATGTCCATCAACACTCACCATCACTACCCAAGTTCACCTCCCTGCCTAACCAAATTTGATACGAACCCACTAGTGCCGCTTTAGACATTCGTCCTAGTAATGAGCTTATTGTAGCTCTCGATAGGCCTAAATCTTTAAGTAGGTTATAGAGAGATTTTGCTGGTATACCTCTCGCTCCCACTTCTACTGCATACAAATTAACCACGTAACCGTTTTTGATTAATTCGTTTGTGAGATCATAGTATTTATTTTTCTTAAGTGTGTGGTCCCTTGGTATATTTGTTTCCGACGGTACAGTAAGTTCCACAAGGACCACATATTTAGTCGTTTTCGAGTAGAGAAATATGTCCGGTTTAGATGACGAAACCCCAAATACCCCTAAATAAATAAACAAAAAGCTGAAGTAAACCAAACAGTTTACCAAGCAGTGTAAAATGCCAGCAAGTTAATATGTATCAATTATGATCAGTATTTATTGCTGTAAATATTGTCAGAACAAGAAAAAAACTAAACCCGCGTTCAAAAATTAAAAGGGACGTTAAAAAGAAAGAAACGTCCAGAACATAATACCAAAAATTTGCTTTTGAGTAACTACCGTGACACGTACCTACCGCGATTAATGTCACGTACAGGAAAGCGTGACGTTAGCATGAATTTTATGCACGCATGGCCACCCTACACCGCATCCTGTGTAGCGAAACACTGAGATGTGTCCTGCTTCTCATAAATCACGAGGACATCCTACACATAACGACTCTGCAAGTCGAGACCGCTAAAATGTTTGGTGACAAAATGTTTTGGTAAACTGTGTAAATCTTTATGTACTTTTATTGGATCTTGTCACAAAACTCTCTCTTTTCTTGTCTTGTTTCCCTCATCCAAATCAACTTACCTTATCCTATCTAATCCCATCTCTCAACCGATGAAAGACCAGAGGAGGTTCTCAAGTCGACGCGTATATTTTTTTTTCTATATAGTAATAAAATATGAAAGTATGTAGAAATGTTTGGGTACTTGGATGATTAGATGTTTGCTATAGCCGCTCTGATGGTTCGAAGGATCTGGTTCAAATTTGATACAGTAATAGACTATCAGCGCAGCCATAAAATAGTTAAATAAGTTTTAGCAAAAAGCGTCATCTTATGAGCCCTGACCTCCGGTGACTCTATTTGACTTTCAACTGTACATAAATTTCCTCAGATATTTTATGAATTAAAAAGCTCAATTTAAGTGGTTCATCAGTTTCAAAATTAACGCCTCTCTGAACAGACAGGATGACACTGTGTCTCTTGTGAATGAATGATCTCTTAGCTGCGAAGTTATTTTACCATAGATAGACTAACGTTATATTACAATAAGGTTATACTGTATCTGTATATTTTATATTAGGAAACATTCTTGGAAGTGAATAAGTGCTGGCACAGATTGTTTCAGAATTTCCTAATACCATTTACAAAAAATATCCATAGTCAATACTGACTATGCTGCCACTGCTGGCCCCCATACTATAAATAAACGACCACACGTCACACTTATTGCTGTAAATATGCTGTTAACATTAGCATGTCAGTGACGTGAACCCATAGGTTTTTCCCCTACAACAAATATTCACCCACCAAGGTCTCATTGATCCAAACATACAAGTAGGTTTTCTGCATGTCACGCCATAGTACAGTTTCTCTGGGTTAGCAATGAGATAGCTACATATGACAGGATCTTACTGACTTAAAACGTACGGTGTTTTGTGATATGTCCAACTCTTTTTTGATGGGGTGGGTGCTTCTTTCTCTAAGCTAGTATTTTGTCAGTCAAATTTGGCGGAGCCAGACACCCGTCTGCCAGTCCAAACTTGGGCTGTCAGTAACGCAGCGCCTGACTACAATCAAGTAACGCTAATATGAACAATAACAAATGTTCACTTACCGGTTGCAATGTCACAAGCACCTGCAGAACCCCTCTAAGGCGTGTCTGTATTGTGATGTGTGTATTTGTTCAGTGTAATGCGTTGTTTGTGTTTTACTTGCCCTGACGATGGCTGAATGGTTCCCTCACAGCCGATTACTTTACTTAATTTGCCGTCGCAAGACGTAATTGTATCGGAACCGTTCCGTTTAAGTTCACCCATTGATTGGTAATTTCTTGACTGTTTTACAATCTAAATCCCCGAAATATTGGCTCAACAATATCTATTATAATACCCTTAGATAACCACTTCAACTAAACTAAAAATGGCGGAATGCAAAATGTTGGGCTGGACCTTGACCCTTTTAGACCAAACAAAATCTATTGTTGACTGATTGGGAATACTGAATGTAACATATCACGTACATTTATGAAGTTACTAGCTGTTGCCCGCGGCTCCGCCCGCGTGGATGTCGGTTATCGCTTAGTGTTGATCCGACGCTATTGAGCATTAAATTCGCCTCTCTACTCAACTTTGTCCTCAACTATGTACTCACATCTGTTCTCGACTTTCTCATCATCATCATCATCATCATTTCAGCCGAAAGACGTCCACTGCTGGACAAAGGCCTCCCCCAAGGATTTCCACAGTGACCGGTCCTGCGCCTTCCGCATCCATGCCCTTCCCGCGACCTTCACCAGGTCGTCGGTCCACCGTGTGGGAGGCCTGCCTACACTGCGTCTTCCGGCGCGTGGTCGCCACTCGAGAACTCTCTTGCCCCAACGGCCATCTACTCGACATCGACTTTCTACTCGCCTCTATATTCGACTCTCTACTCGACTTTCTACTCGCCTCTATACTTGACTCTCTACTGACTTCTCTGTTCCCCTCTCTACTCGACTTTGTACTCTTCTCTATACTCGCCTTTCCATTGACCTCTCTACTTGCCCATCCATTCGATTCTCTTTTCGCCTCTCTACCTGACTCTCCCCACTCGCCTATCTACTCAAATCTCTACTCAACTCTCTATTCAATCTCTACTTGCCACTACATTCATCTTTCCACTCGCCTCCCTATTCGCCTCTCTACCCAATCCTTTACTGCATTCTATTTGATTCTATACTCGCCTCTCCACTGGCTCTTTAGTCGCATATCTACTCGCCCCTGTAGTTGACTCTACTCGACTTTCGATCTTTACACGCCTATCCACTCGTCCCTCTAACAATCTCTACTCGCCTCCCCACTCGCTTTTATATTTGGTTCGCTACTCGACTATGTCCGTTCCGAAGCTCTAATTCACCTTTGTACCAAATTTCATGAGGACATCTTAAAAGAAATTCATACTATTTATGCCATATTCACCCCCTTTTTTGTGCCATTGAAAACTGAGAAATTTTAATCCCATAGCCCTATTCCCCTTCCCCCCCTCCCCCTTCTACCGCTTTTTGCGATAAAAGGTAGCCTATGTCCGTTCCCAAGCTCTAAACTATCTCTGTACCAAATTTCATCAGGAAATCTTCAAAAATGACAATCTTTCATCCCAAGGCCCTAGTCCCCCCCCCTTCTATACCCCTTTTTGCGATAAAAGGTAGTGTATGTCCGTTCCCAAGCTCTAAACTATCTCTGTATCAAATTTCATTAAGAAATCTTCAAAAATGAAAAACTTTCATCCCCTATTTCCCCCCCTTAAACCCCCTTTCTCGTGAAAAAAGGTAGCCTATGTCCGTTCTCAAGCTCTAATATACCACTGTACCAAATTTCATCAAGATCGGTTCAGTGGTTTAGGCGTGAAAGCGTAACATACAGACATACAGACATACAGACAGACAGACAGACAGACAGACAGACAGACAGAGTTACTTTCGCATTTATAATATTAGTATGGATATGGATTAACCACACAGGCTCACGTATATCCTTTTGAAGTAAAATTTATATTAGCATGTCCAAAATACAAAAACTTTTGAACTTATCCCGTTTGAAAACATGAAACAGGCAAGTAAAATTTTACGTTTCTAGAGTAAACTGTGTAAAATATCGCATATCTGCTGTGCCGGCTGTACCAATTGTGCCGACGAACGTACGCCAACACACTGGACCGCGATCACGCGCGGTGTGGCCGATCAATGCGCGGTATGACATCATAAACGTTTTTTTTAAGAACGAAGTGTCATTATTTTTCATCAAATATTTAGAGCTGTTTAAAATAAGAAGATACATATCATTTTTTTTAAGATACCATAACGTTCACAGAACAACTATATACTCTGCCATGTGAACTCGCAAACCCGAAAGGACAGCCTGCTCCGTAGCCTTGCCCCATGCTTGGCAGGTATCAGTACACGTTCTGTTGGAATTTGTTGTCAAGTGTTTTGTCTATACAACTGTCAGCAGATTATAGCAGTAGAAACTAGTTTAGAATTTGCCTTGCACCACGAAGGGGTCGGTAGGACCCTGTACACATGTTTATTTGTGCAATAGGCTAATTGATTCATAACACAATATTTTCCCATATTGAGCAAATGTGTACAGTCTGCTTCAAATTCCCAGTTTCTTCACAAGTGGTCATAAACGTACCGATACGAGTACAGTCGGTGAAGTGATTATGTGAATATTTTAGACTATTACTGCCAACGAGCGCCTGTCTCGCGACGTATTCTTGTCATTTAGATAAGTAGTTATTGTATTTTGAGAGAGACTACGTTATTTGCGTAATATTGTTTTGGCTTCTTTGGAAAATGGTACCTACTGTAACCAATTATATGTCAGGAACGTTCTAGTAAGTGGCCGTGTTTCCTTCATCAAACATTTGGCACATTTTTTATACCACTTAGGTGACAGACAAGCGCACGGCCCACCTCCAACCACCAAGTGGTTACCGTGCCCTATGGACGGGTGCAACACCAGGGGCGTCACACTCGCGCTACCGACCCTGTTAGAACAGAGAGTTTCTGTACTTTCAGTATAAAAAATGAGGTAGGACAAGCCTTAGATCTTCCCACTGACAGCACAAAAACTCTCCAGAGAGCTCTGGCTACCCTACACACCACCGGGAACACAACACGAGGCACTTACTGGTTACATTCAAAGACTGCGTGTTGTTGTAGCCCAGGTTTGCTTTCCACATTTCCTATTAAATTCAATCTTATTCAAGCTTCCTTCTCTTCTTAGTTTGGTTTACACGGCTTTTATGAGAGCAAATACCGTCAGATCTCCTAACCCCGAGAGAAACACTGTACTAAAATGCATCCAAGGTTGGCTGGGGCCACTAAAGATCTTGCTGGAGCCTCAAAAACACTTAATATTATCTACACGTAATAAACAATCGTAAACATTCAATGTCCCGTCCTTGTCAAGGTCGGGAAGGGGCCGACGGCCGACTAGACCCGACCGTTGTCATGACAACGCCCGGGAGACACCCTCCCGGGCCTTCAAATTGTGATAACATTTGATTTTTGCACGACGCGTGGCTAAAAGCACCCATGACGTTTCGAATCTTTCATTTTTGAGTTTGCCTTTTATGGGATTTTTTTTTTAAATTTTGCAATTGTTTGCATAACGGTATTATAATAAAAGAAATGGAGATAACTTTTAAAATGATGATGAAAAATAATTCTCTTATCAATTCATTTTATACAATTATTAATTCACAAAGTGGGCGATGTGGTAGCAGAGAAACAAAGCGTTTAATTAAAAAAAAATCGCTGTCTGACATTAGGTAATTGAACGGAGACTGATCAGAAGTTACTATTATAAAGTTACTCGTTTCATGGCACTTATAAACGACTATAAGGAGAGATTTTTTGATGACTCCATCAAGTTTCAATTCGAACAAGTGTCCCTAACTGCCCCCAATACCTATCTCAAGAGGGCGGTTTCATAAATTGGGTTACTCTTAAGAAATGGCAGGCATATCAAGCAAAGGAAATAAATTACAAAACATAATTACTCATTACATTATCATAGTATTAGTTACCTGTATATACATTTGCTTTATAAAAACAACACACTGTATAAATATACTCAACAGAGACCCACCCTCGTACGTCAACAGCTCATAGAATTCCACGTCTCACCCAAAGGAATATAATGATGAACAAACACTGATCTTCCTTCCTCACAAAATTACTCTTTCAAACAAGACCATTCTCCCGGGGCTTGTAATGGCAGGTATACACGAAAGTTACGGCTGCTCCGATTGGCTGTTAATAAAAGAAAAATATAAAGTTCTGACAGCACATTAATAATTGAGTATTAGCACAATGGTGGAGAAGATATTATAAGACGATAATAATTCTTCATTATCATCAGAATTTATTGCCCTTGAAGAGTTTTATACAAGATAACAAATAAGGTTATACTGTCCTATGTCGATAGGGCCGCTCTAAGATTTTAAGGGCCCAGGTCAATCTCACATGCCAGTTCTGCCGCAAGCTTTTCTCCCGGGTATTTGAAAGTCAGTTGGACGTCGGTCCCATAAAAACCGCTATTGAGGAGATGCAACACAAGACGCTCACAGTTTCGTGCAACATAAATACTGAACCATATCACAGCATCAACGGAGCAGTTACATGAGAATAAAATATAGGTTGTCGTTGAAACCTTGTTTTCGAAGTCTTAAGATCACATTTTCAGTTTGGCAGTTTCTAACGAGGCACAACTATTTTTCTGACATTTCTACAATAAAGTTATTTTTAAAGATTAGCAATGAGTACGTTAAATGAAGTTTAAAACTAGCGTGAGTTATAGCAAAATTATTAGAAAATAGCTCGATTCGAATGATTAATTCACATAGTAGGATATAGAAATGGCTTTTGTATAAGCGCAAAACTCAAGAGGGGTTCTACTAATTTGATGGTTTTTAATTTAAATGAGATGTCAAGTAACACTATATTGTACCAGCTTGTGCCCGCGCAACACCAGTGGGAACCTACTCCCGGTATAGACAAGTATCGTTTCTATTTATCCAGACTTTAATTTATCCCTGTACTAAATTTTAGCCAGATTCGTTCAGTTCAGCCGTTAGAGCATAATTGAGTTATAAAGACAGCTTCACATACTTTCACATACAATATTAGTAAAAAAGGATTTCGCCTCGTTTTTGAAACTCTCTTCTGTTTTCTAACTGTGTTTTCTGCCACTTCCATACTAGTGATAACACGGTACTACTAGCGTCTGTTGCAATTTCACGAGAATAGAAGTAAAAATTATAAATGTTTCAAACTTTATTCTTATTCTAAGAACCTCTTTTACACTCTAAAGTAACGGTAAGTATAAAATTGCTCGCACTAGCTAAGTTTGTTTCGCAAGCTCGGCTGAATTTCGCACCCGTTCGACACCCTGACGTTCTTAACATTCACGAAAGTCCTCTGAAGTGAGAAATTCACCAGCTTCCCGGCTTTGAAGTAATTACAAAATGTCTTCTTTGATATAAATATGGGTTACCTGTGTTTGACCGAAAAGAAATTTCCAAATTATGACTCCCCAAAAAAAAATCCGCATAATTTATTTTGCCAAATTATTACAATTCGACTTGGAACCCTTTCGGCGTTACAGCATCGAAATGGTCGTATTCTTGTCATAATAAATCTTTGACTAAATTATGTATTATGTTTATTGTCTAAAGATTGTTTGCATTGATCCTAATGCACGAAATGAATAAGTGCGTACTAAAAGTATTCCAATTATTACGTCACGACACGACAGAATACCGCGGCTATAATAACCTCGTGCTGTGTTTCTGGCTGTGCCAGGGCCAGGGCTTACCGAAGAGTTTTTGTGCCTCCAGTGGGAAGACCAAAGACTATTCCTGCTTTGCCTTCTGCACTGACGGCACAGAAACTCTCTGTATTTACAGGGTCGGCAGCACCAGTGTGACTGCCCTGGTGTTACACCCGTCCATAGGCCACGGTAACTACTTTCCAGCAGGTAGGCCGCTTGTCTGCCACCTCAGTTGTATAAAAGAAAAAAAAACATTGCATTGGTGTAAAAAAAAGTTTGCCAAAATTTGCTTGGGATGTGAAATTTTGGCAAAATCTTTTGGCCAGAACGGCAGGTTCAATTTAAATGTATTTCGATTCCCATGATTTCATGATTCTAGGACATATAGGGCATAACCCAGAGGCCTATAGCCAGCAGTAGACTGCAGTGGGCTAATTGATTGATTGATTGATTAAACCTTATGTGTTAATGACATAAAAATCTGAACAAACTTTTTTCTTCCTTATCAAATAGCTGCCAGTGGTTGATCACCATCTTACCTCTTGGTTAGTTATAATGGGCTCAATGACGGATGAGGCTTATTATGAAGCTACCTATCCACCGTTAACATGAAGGAATTACACTCTTTGGGTCTGCAGGAGACGGTTAGGTCTACCTACCAGCTGACACTCTACCAGCATCATTTTCAAAGTGATTTCTCAGTTATGTTTATGTTTTCTTTTTGTCCTGCTTATGACTTTTTTGGTATGGTGGCTTTTCCCGCAGTGATATCGTTTGACCACTCAAGTAAGCATATGCCAAAGCCTTGTCTGTATCCGCTATTTAGCAAGGGAACTGACTAGCAGGTGCCCAAACGTAAGCCCTTAAAAATGTTGGTAGGTAGGTGCCCCTAGGCCTTGTACACCCTTTAGGGAATAAATCAATTTGAATGTGCTTGTATACATCCCCTTTTTACTAATTGTTTCTTGAATTACAGAATTAAAGGAGTAGATAAAGCGGATTGGCATCTCTAATCCATTTGTTCTCGTATATATTAATCTCGAATATTCCAACGCCGGCAGTCTCGTATTAAACGAGAACAAACCACCACTTAATAATAATACAGCAATGATTTTTAAAGTAGAGAGTGGAATATCAAAAGTTATTTGGTTAACTCCGTTGCTATTCGAAATAGCAGTTTATTCAAGGCGAATGTTATTTGTCTGTTGGTGCAGCAATGTCTTGCTCTATTTGCGTTGCAATAATACTTCGAGCCATTGAATATTCTGGAAATACGGCGGGCTATGTTTACTTCAGAGAAATCTAATTCAAAGACAATATCTAAGTTTGCGATTGTTCAATAATTTACACTTCAAATACACGCTCACGAACTTACCTACTGTTGGAGGTAGAAAACGACGAAATTTCCGTTCAATTGAGCAGTAAGACTGGGGAAGTACCTCCGCTCTACAGAATACCGCGGTCAAAATACCCTCTTGTTGTGTTCCCGGCTCTGTAGGGTAGTCAGAGCTCACTGGAGAGTTTTTGTGCTGTCAGTGAAAAGACCTAAAGCTTGTCCTCCTTTATCTTCTACACTGACGGCACAGAAACTATTCGTTCTAACAGGGTCAGCAGCACGAGTGTGACGCCCCTGGTGTTGCACACGTCCGTAGGCCACGGGAACCACTGGTAGTTGGTTGGATCCAACCGGAGATGGCCCTGGGTCAGCCTGATTATGAGAGATATGTCTTAAGCAATCTTAAACCACAGTATCTGAAGACTCAAGATGAGATGTGTTTTAGTCGGTTCGAGTCAGACTTAACCTCCCATCCATCCTAAAGGATTTCCGCCCAAACGAGGTGCTTGATCGGATCTTGCCATATCGGTACACATACTACTTATTTCCGTTTGCAATAGCATTACACTTCATACGTTTAGCAATAGCCACAGTAAATTGAACTGGCACTGTTCCAAGAATAACATATAACTTGATACACCATGAGCGAAATTGTTCACAAATCTCATTTTTCACTGTAAATAAGTACAAATACTTGTGAAATAGTGTCTTAGAACTTAGCTAGTCTGCTCTATAGCCTTAATATTAGTTTTTTTACTTTTTTTTTCTATATAGGAAACGTCAATTTGACTTTACCTCGCCTGATGGTAAGCTGAAGGCAAAGTCTCAGGAAAGAGGGCCTGAATTATATACACGTACCATGTTAACAATGGTGGCAGTCAGCTTGAAGGCCTCATCGGATGCTTTTTCACGACCCGCCTAAAGAACCCGGGGCTGTAGGAAGAGGGAAATACGTGAGCTGGCAAGGAATTTCAGGTCTTCATGGTGCGACAAAGGAAAGAGTCACCAAACCGCTTGGTTCTTGAAGGAATGTTCTGCACCGTATGCGGGTGACATCTAAGTCCGGCACGTGTCTTTTGTAAATATGACCTTATTGTTTTAGATATTTAACTCTTTTTTCTTATACTTATTTTCCATCTGAAAGAAGAAAGATCTTCTTTAGATCAATATTCTTTTTGTGCAGATATAGGTACATATACCTCATTTATGCTAATTACTTTACAACTACGAAAAATACCCTTGACGCTACCGGTGGTGTTATAGAGATAGAGAATAATTCCTTTGAAACTACAAGTAGTGTCATTAGATAATGTCACGAAGCCATCACAAATATTATTAGGATTGGGAATGTTTGTGTTCAAATGCGCTTGGTAATTTCTTGCGCAAATATCAGCTAAAATGGTGGGTAAACAGGAAGCGCCAGCATAGAAATTTCCAAACCAGTGAAGAACTAAATACATTTGAACTATGCAATATCAAGTCAGGAGGTGTTGTAAACACCTCAGCCACGTCAAACAAGCGGCGGCGTGTCAGAATGAGGTCAAGTCTAACGTGAGAAATGTGTTACGGCCTGTGATTACGGCCAGGTCAAGGTACTTAGGAGACATTGCGTCTTTTTTAACTGGTGGAAAGTGCTCGCTTTTATTCGTACTATACTTGCTTTCTTGTCCTGTCCAGTAGTTTTTTTTATACCCATGGCTCCAACAGCTTAATCTGAAAAAAGTAGTCTGCGTTTTATTCCCTACTAATATAAATAAATAAATAAATAAATATTCCACAACATTTCACACAACGCTATCTAGACCCATGGTAAGCATAGCTTAACTAGCTTGTGTTATGGAATTTAGAATGCGGATAAACATACTTAGATACGTGTTTTTTTGTAAATACATACATATTATACATAGAAACACCCAGACCAATACAAATATATATATTCATGCATACAAATATTTGCACTGAGCGGGGATCGAACCCGCGCCTCCTGCGTAGCAGCCGCGTTCACTACCACCACGCCACGGAGGCTGTCTACTATAACTATTCCTGTGCTACTAAACTAGTGGCAATTCATTGGCTGGCGTTTGATGGAATTGAATGATGATTTAAAGTTTACATCCCATACATTCGTCATTCTATTCCATCAAACGCCGGCCAATGAATTGCTACTTGTCTAGAAGGGCTGTACTCAATTTTAGTCAAGTCAGCCGTTACAGTAACAAATATCACTTAAATCAACGAGAACTAGCGAGGCAGCAAGAGTTCCCTCACTGGTGGTATACACCAGGATGTGATAATAATATCTTATTTATTTTATGATAGCTTTTGCCCGTGGCTCGACCCGCGTGGATTTCGGTTATCGCTATAATATCGGTTACCGATATAAATTGTAGTCTATGTGATAGAGCGTTTTCACACTTTCACATTGTCCGGCCCGATATCGGTTATCGAAGCCAACACCACTGTTTTCCATTGTTTTTTCATCAACCGATATGGGGCCGGACAATGTGAAAGAAAGATACATATCTCATACATTTGACTTCCTCCGATATCGGATGTCGGATATCGGATGTCGGATATCGGATGTCGGATATCGGCTGTCGGATATCGAATGTCGGATATCGGATGTCGGATATCGGATGAGTGTGAAAACGCTCTAATTCTGATGTATAAGCTATATTATTGTAAAGTTTCATTAAAAGTTCAGTAGTTTTTACGTGAAAGAGTAACAAACATCTATCCATCCACACTTACAAACTTTCACATTTATAATATTAGAAGGATAATACGGCAATGAATCTTTTGTCTAACCATCACCTAATTATTGTTGCTACATTACATTCAGCTCACAAACACAATGATCTCTGTTTTAGTATCATAATGCTACATTATGATACCACAACAGTAACCTCAAATCGTCTGCAGCTAATGATCGCGTTAATGTTTGGTAAGATGGCGTCGACGGCCTCATTGGTGCCAGATTGTGTAGTAGATAAGAGAATACGTTATTGATGAATAAACCTGAATATGGTACACACACGATTGTCTAAATGAAGATAAAGTAGTTTAGCCATGTATTGTTGGTAACCATGTTGGAAGTAAAGCAAGAACAGACCTGACCTACCAGAGGAGTAGAGTTACCAGGCGAATAGTGCTAACAGGGGATTGGTCCTACCAGGGGAGTAGTGCTATCAAGGGACGGAGCCAATAAAATTTTCCGTGCCAATTAAGTCCAACCGGGGAATTACCTCCACCTTACAGAATACCACTGCCATAACAACCTCGTATTGTGTTCCCGACGATGAGTCAGTCAGATGAGTAATCAGAGTTCACTGAAGAACTTTTGTGCTATCAGGGGACAGGCCAAGGCTTTGTTCTGCTTTGTCTTCTACACAGGCGGCACCGAAACTCTGTGTTCTTACAAGGTCGGCAGCACGAGTGTGATTTCCCTGTTTGTTGTAACCACTTTCCCTCGAGTGGGCCGTGTGCTTTTAGTTTAAATATGGTGGTGATAGCCTACTGGTTGGGCTTGCGGATGAACACCGGAAGCTTAATTTGTGACACACGTACTGCTATATCATGATCGATCTGCCTACCTCTTATACCGAGTAATCTCAAGGTATTGTGAATATTTTTACTGATAGCATTCGACCAACAGCCAGCACGAAAAATATTGCTATTACCAGTGCTGTTGCCAAATGGATCTCCTGGGTCCGGTGTCGAAAACTATCATAATAAATTCTCCAGGAGATCCTAGCAATCAATCAATAAATTGCAGTCGACTGCTGGACATAGGCCTCTCCCAATGTGCGCAAAATTCAAATATAAAGCTCCTCCAGGAGATTTAATCAGGTTATCCAAGTGGACGAAGCCCTCTAAGCAGTACATACTTTCTCTTTTGTATAACATATAGTTCGCCTAGTTTGCCTCTTTGTCTCCCACTCAAAAGAGCAAGAAAAGAAAAAATGTATCTCACTGTTAACCGTTGAAAGAGAAAATACTCGTACTTTATTTACAGTGGGAAAAATTTATACCTTTTCAAGCAAACATAGCCTCATTAAGTTAATTGTATTCTTGAACCAATTACCTCGCGTAGCCATTCTCTGATAACAGGTGAACTATATAAAATTTCTACGATCCACGTTTCAGGATTCCATTCTTTTCGCTTATTCTGTAGAACGATTTTTTTGTCGCAAACGAACGAAATCAGCGTGAAACTGATTTAAGAGTAATGACTGCTCGCTCAAGTATTCACCCAATTTCACAAATCGGACCCATCCTAATTGGAGAGAGGTCATGGTAGGAAAATCTTAGTGGCCATAAAAAGAGCGGAAAGTTCTATCTACTAGTGATCAAATACTTGGGAACAGATCCCAGTAGTTTTTTGATCTCACTGCAAAATAAATTACAGGGTATTAAAGGGTAGTTAGTTGAATAGATTGGAGGTGATGATCTGAAGTTACCATTAATTGCAATGTACAGATCTCGTATGTCTCTCTATTCCTGGCCTTAATCCCATTATTTGGGGTCGGCTCTCCTAGTTAATCTTCGCCAGGACACTCGGTCCCGGGTTGAATCGGTACAGATCTCGTATCGACTAGAGTAAATCTTAATGTGTTTGGGCGATTCTTCCGTTTAGAATCGAATATGGCTATTAGATGTATATTTTATTTTTTATGTAATACTTTGCCAAGTAGGGAGCTGGCTTTATTAAATTTTAACACGATAAACAAAAGTAAATATAAATGCTACCGCTTGTTTCGTGACCACAATCGATTTTCAGAACGTCTTAAACAATTGGACCTGCAGGGACAGAAAAAATAAAAGGAATTCGTGATTCAAGCTTTAATCAATTAAGAAATAAATATACAGCATTTGGCTAATGTAAGCGAAGTTTCCATGGAACTTTGCACTTATACAAGTAAGATACAGTTTTTGTAGTTGGTTCAAACCTAGCACGGGGTTTTGTGATAAAAACATTTCATAAATGTGTAAAGTGATTTTATTATGACATGGCATAGATGAATAAATAATAATTAATTGCCTATTACTGTTTAAACTTTAATCTTAGTACAGTCAGCGTCGGAACGATCTTGATTAATAGGTCTCAAAATGATCTTTGATTGGTTTAAATTATTATATATATATTTATATAAGGGCGCTGTCTAGTAAACACATATTAAAAAGTGCTCCGTAATAATTATTTATTTTAAAAAGTAAAAGCAACAAATACCCAGTGAAATTACATTTAATCAGTGTATAATAACACAATACAGAGGTGAAAGCGTTATCACAGCATATTCTGCAGTGACATTCAAATTTATTGTAAAAATAAAACTAATAGATAAAAGTGCGAATATACTGATTAACATTTAAAAAGCCGAACTATTCCAGTGAAACGTTGAATATTTTTAATGAACGAACGCAAGTAGTGAAGTACAAACAATATTATAAGTGCAATAGCGAACAAAAAAAAAGTGGTTTCGAATTTTGCTGCAAGTCACAGGAATGTGGAAAAAAATTCCTAAAGCGTGAATCCCGGCGTGTGTGGTTCCCGGCATAGAATAGGACCACTCCATCTCTTCTCGTGGATGTCGTAAGAGGCGACTAAGGGAACACCAAAAGATGGGCAGCGGCGTCTTTTGTGATGCATCCTTATAAATACCGCGCTCGCCAACCCGTTTGCCAAGCGTGGCGAGTATGGCAAGAAACCTCCCAATGAACGGACAAAAAAAGACCAGGCCCCTAGTCCCCGGCAGCCCCGCTATTCCTGGCTCCGGTAGCGGTCATGGTAACGGCGGGGCAGGGGGTGCGAAGAATCCCCGGCAGAGATTCGGCTACCACCCCAAACAGAAACTGGCCCTGGTAACACACAACGTCAGCACGATGAGGACTGACGAGAGGCTCCTCGAGGTGAAAGAGGAAATGAGTAGGTTGCACTGGGACATTGTTGGGTTGTCCGAAGTGCGAAGAGCGGGGGAGGGCACGACAACCCTGAAGTCTGGTCACCTACTCTACCACCGGGAGGGTGACAGAAAGTCACTGCATGGTGTCGGGTTCCTCGTCCACAGGTCCCTTATTAACAACGTCATATCCATCGAGAGTATCTCGAGTTGGGTGGTATACCTGATACTCAGAGTATCCAAAAGATACTCGTTGAAGGTCATCCTGGTGTACATGCCCACCAAGTCATACTCCGATGAAGAGGTCGAGGAAGTGTATGAGGACATAAGTAGGGCCATACATGCTTCTAAAACCTATCTCACTGTTGTTATGGGGGACTTCAACGCGAGACTGGGCGAACGAGGCGATGGGGAGTTGAGGGTGGAGCCTTTTGGATATGGGCAGCGGAATGACCGGGGCCACATGCTGGCGGACTTTATGGAGAAGGAGGGTCTCTACGCAATGAACTCTTTCTTCAGAAAGCCACCCCAGAGAAAGTGGACTTGGCTAAGCCCCGCTAACATGGCGTATGAGATTGACTACATCTTGACGTCAAAGAGGCAAGTATTCAATGATGTCTCTGTGATCAGCCGTGTAAAAACCGGTAGCGATCACCGTATCGTAAGAGGCACATTGAATATTAGCCCTAGACTTGAAAGGTCACGTCTGATGAAGTCAACACTCAGACCGTCATATGCCGATGTCCGGGACTCCGAGAGCTTTCAGCTCGAACTATCCAATCGTTTCGATTGTCTACAGGATCGCTTTTCAGTGGACGAGGTAAACAACGTGCTGGTAGAAGCTGTCCAAACGGTGGGATCTAAATTCTTTAGGTCTCGCCCTAAACAAAAACCTCAGAAAATTTCGACCCAGACCCTTGATCTCATGACCAAACGTCGATCTATGCCACTACAGACCTCCGACGACGCTGAGGCATATAGGCAGCTCAACAGACACATACAGAAATCTTTACGACACGACATTCGCTCCTATAATACAAAAACTATTAAGGAGACGATAGAGCGAAATAAAGGGTCCAAAGTGTTTGCGAGGAATGCGTCCGTTGGACAAAGCCGGTTGACGAAGCTGAAGACGGAGGATGGCGGCATGGCAACGACAACGGCAGAGGTACTTAGGGAGGTCGAAAGGTTTTATGGACAGTTATATACGTCTGTAACGCAGCCCGTTGGCATGGCTAAAGATCCAAGAGCCAAGCTTACCCGACATTATACCGAAGACATCCCGGACATCAGCCTGTACGAGATTAGGATGGCCCTCAAACAGCTAAAGAATAACAAAGCAGCGGGTGAGGACGGAATTACAGCAGAGCTTTTGAAAGCGGGCGGAACGCCGGTACTGAAGGTCCTTCAGAAGCTCTTCAATTCCGTCCTATACGAAGGCATAACGCCGGAAGCGTGGAGCGGGGGTTAGGTGGTCCTTTTCTTTAAGAAAGGTGATAATACTTTGTTGAAGAATTATAGGCCCATCACGCTCCTGAGCCACATTTACAAGTTGTTTTCGAGGGTTATTACGAACCGTCTCGCCAACAGGCTCGATGACTTCCAACCTCCCGAACAAGCCGGATTCCGAAAAGGCTACAGTACCATGGACCACATCCACACGCTGCGGCAGGTTATACAGAAGACCAAAGAGTATAACCAGCCTCTCTGCTTAGGATTCGTGGACTATGAGAAAGCCTTCGATTCGATCGAAATATGGGCCGTGCTACAGTCTCTCCAGCGGTGCCGGATAGATCACCGGTATATCGAAGTGTTGAAGTGTTTATACCAGAATGCCACTATGTCGGTCCGAGTACAGGAACAGAGCACGAAACCAATTCAACTGAAAAGGGGCGTTAGACAGGGAGACGTGATCTCTCCGAAACTGTTTACGGCTGCCTTGGAAGACGTCTTCAAGCTACTGAACTGGAAAGGACGTGGCATCAACATAAACGGCGAGTATATCACTCACCTTCGGTTTGCCGACGATATTGTCATTATGGCAGAATCGCTGGAAGACTTGAACACCATGCTCGAAGACCTCAACAGAGTATCCCAACAGGTGGGCCTTAAGATGAACATGGACAAGACAAAGGTTATGTCAAATGTCCATGTTGCGCCTCTACCGGTTCATGTTGGGGACTCAGTCTTAGAAGCTGTTGACGAGTACGTCTACTTGGGTCAACTGATCCAGGTAGGCAATTCCAGCTTCGAAGACGAGGTAAATCGACGAATCCGACTCGGCTGGGCAGCGTTCGGGAAGCTACGAGATGTCTTCTCGTCCGACATACCTCAGTGCCTGAAGACGAAGGTCTTTAACCAATGTGTGTTACCAGTGATGACTTACGGATCTGAAACGTGGTCCCTCACTATGGGTCTCTTAAACAAACTCAAAGTCGCTCAACGAGCTATGGAAAGGGCTATGCTCGGTATTTCCCTACGTGATCGCGTCAGAAATTATGATATCCGTAGGAGAACAAGAGTAACCGACGTAGCCCAGCGGATTAGCTCGTTGAAGTGGCAGTGGGCGGGACACATAGCGCGCAGAACAGATGGCCGATGGAGCAAAAGAGTTCTGGAATGGCGACCGCGTACAGGCAAACGTAGTGTAGGACGCCCAACGGCCAGGTGGAAGGACGACCTCATCAAGGTCGCCGGGAAGCGCTGGATGCGGGCTGCGTTAGATCGGTCATTCTGGAAGTCTATGGGAGAGGCCTATGTTCAGCAGTGGACTGCGTATGGCTGATATGATGATGATGATGATTCAGAAACGAACATACTTCGAAACTATTCGCTAATTTTGACGTTGATAAGCAGTGTCTCCGTGGTGCGGTAGTTAATGGTACCGGACTGAAGCGAAGATTATTCGCACCGTACGTATGTTATAACTTACCCTCTGAATCAAGTCAAGAGGGCTCTTCATTGGTGGCGTACGAGTAGCCTGCGACGCGTCGCCGCCGCGTGCACCGCAACGCATCCTGCTATAGTCTATTGCAATCGGCGGACCAACACTGTCAACATTGCCTTTTTTCTTTTTTCTTCATAATATAATAATATTAATTAACCCACATATTGTATGGCCTTTAATGTTTTTGTTTTTGTATGTAATTATTATTGGTTTTGTGTGTAATTATTATTCATAAATTCATAATTATTTAATTTTCACAGACATTTACCCATCATATTGACTAATTGAATAATTTTCCCTGTCGTTTATGATATCAGTCTTCAAAATTATATATACCTGGATTATTGTATCTATTACCTAACCAAGGCAAATTAGGTATGTTGATATAGCGTGTTTAGTCATAAGCTATCTATTTAATATTTTAATATTTTACTGTGTTATTGTGCATAAATGGCAGGTGCTGCTGACTGTAAATGTGTTTTTAGCATAACCTACTTGACAGTAGTCATTGCTTTTCCTGTTTTATTTGATAAACCTTAGGATGAGCAATTCATTCACAACATTGACTTGCCCCCAATGCCCGGGTTCCTTGCGTACATTCAGTGCACATGGACTCAAAATTCATATAGGCCGAAAACACAAGAACGCGCGTGGGTGCCGGGTGCCCGCCGCGCAGGTTGTCTCGGTCTCCACTGGCTCCATTCCCGCACACCAGGCTGTGGCGCATCACGGTCTGGGTCCTATGGACAGATTGGCTTATCTGAGGGATAGCATACCCGTGCTTCGTCACATCCCTAAGGGTGCGAGAAATCAGGCGGCGGGCAGGATGTGTGACTTGATTGCCGGATGCGTGGAGTCGAATGGTGAGGGTGACTGGGCTGCCCTCCTGCCCTTTGCGTACGGGGCGTTTAGAGTTCCTTCTAGAGACCTTCCAGGAAACGTAACGGCTAAGGTGAAGGCCAACATCGTATCCGCGGACGACTTGGGGCTTGACGATGAGCCTACTGGGTTACACCCCGATCCCGGATCCTGGTCCTTACGGAAGACGATAGAGTCCAAGGTATAGGCGGGCATACGCCATGAATGATGAAAATGCAGACTGCATTGTAGTCAAACTGGATATCTGCAACGCCTTCAACACTCTCGAGAGAGACACTCTGTTGCGCGAGGTGAGTGATCTGGCTCCTACTATCTATCCCTTCCTTCACCAAATATATCGCTGGCCTTCAAATGTCTTCTATAACAAAGAACTCATTTTGTCACAAGCTGGGGCACAGCAAGGCGACCCGCTCGGGCCCCTCGTGTTCAGCTTGGCCATTCACAATATCATCAAGGAACTTGAATCGCCATTGAACGTCTGGTATCTGGATGATGGCACGATTGGAGGTAGACCAGAGGACGTTCATCGTGACCTGCTAACCCTTTTGTCCCGGTTCGGGGACCTGGGTCTTAAGGTGAACACGAGCAAGTGCGAATTCTTCGCGTGCAGTGCCGAAGCTTGTAGACACTATTCTACCTTCCATTCTATGCTGCCCGGCCTTAGAGAACTTTCACGCTATAATTTTCACCTCCTAGGGTCTCCTATCTTTCCGGATGCTCTCTCCGATGTCATAAATAAGCGCAAAAATCTTCTACAGAACGCTCAAGGACGTCTCGAGGACTTGTCGGCACATGTAGCGTTGACTTTGTTGCGTATGTGCTTCGCGCTGCCTAAGCTTACATACCTGCTGCGAACAACCCCTACTTGGATGTGCGCAGCGGAAATCTCGTCCTTTGACGATGCTCTGCAGTCACTCGTGGAGTCTGTACTCAATGTTTCCTTCACTGAACCCCAATGGGACTTAGCTTCTCAGCCAATCAAATATGGGGGCCTTGGGATACGGCGCGCACAGGACGTTGGCATACCGGCTTTCCTAGCGTCGACGCATGGGGTTGCGGGCCTTGTTGCTGTTGTACTTCACGCTGACAGCATCGGGCCTAATATACCCTTTGCGTCCGAGGCGTGGGAGATCTGGTCGACGTGTAATAATGGTGCGCGGCTCCCGACCGCTCCTTTTATCCAGAAGTCTTGGGACGAGGCGGGAGTCAGGCTGGCCCATGAGCGGCGTTTGGGAGGTGCAACTGGGGCGGATCGGGCGAGACTGCTCGCTGTATCACAGCCGGAGGCTGGGGCATGGTTGCAGGCACTGCCGTCGCCTCATCTGGGCACTTTATTGGACGATGACTCTTTGCGTGTGGCGGTGGCTCTTCGCTTGGGCTGCAGTGTGTGTGAACCCCATAAGTGCACCTGTGGTTCCATGGTGGAGGCTGACGGCCATCACGCATTAAGTTGTCGTCGTACTGCAGGTAGGTTTCCCCGTCATCATGCCCTTAATGACCTGCTGCGAAGGGCCCTGGTTTCGGCGGATGTGCCTTGCGCTCTCGAGCCGCCAGGCCTGTCCAGATCGGATGGTAAGAGACCGGATGGGTTAACTCTCGTGCCTTGGAAGAGGGGTAGGTGCTACGTGTGGGACGCGACTTGTGTCAGTACCATGGCTGCGAGTCACCTGGGCCGCACGGCTCTTTCCCCTGCGGCCGCGGCCGAAGATGCGGCCAGTAAAAAACGCGTGAAGTACGCAGCTCTCGAGCCGCAATATATCGTGGTGCCGGTCGCGGTCGAGACCATGGGCAGTTGGGGCATGGAGGCAAAGATACTGGTGGCCGACATAGGTCGACGACTAATTGAAAAATCTGGTGACTCTCGCTCCGGATCGTACCTGGTGCAAAGGCTAGCCATTGCAATCCAGCGCGGTAATGCGGCCAGTGTTCTGGGCTCCTTTGCACCAGACACGACCCGAGGCGGTTTATTTCAATGACAAAAGCTTGGCTGGCTGATTGACATTTTTGTAACAATTTATTAAAAAAGTATCAATTATAATTTAATTTATAATCTAATTAATAGATAGAAATAAAATACAACTAGCCCTCCAAAGGCAGCACCCCTTTTAGCGAGTTAGTCAATCTTTGTAAAAGGTGTTGAAAGTGTGACAGACAGTTAGGTACTTTCGTATTTAACATCAATATAGTTCACTCATGAACTGACCTTCACCAACCCATTAAACAAGAGGCCAATTGATGATAAAAATTAATTATTATATCAAAACAATATGTCAACAGCAAAGGGTGGGGAGGGAATCAAGGCATTCAGATCATTTTGAGTAGTTTGTTTGTCAATATCGATCTGAAGCTGATTATATAGTCAGCGTCATTAATATGTTGATAAAAAAAGTACTCAAGATAATCCAAATACCAAAATTCCAATTTTATATTGGTTATTAGAGTACTCAAATAGTTGTATCATAAGTATCCGGAGTGGTCCAACTATCTTAACAATCGGTCTTCCAGAATTATGACAGTTAGTAGAGTATTAATAATAATAATCACGCCGGTCGATGGTAGGTATCCAGTCAAGTATAATTTAAAAAAATCTAAACATTGTCATTTATTCGCATTTTGTATCCCTTTCTTACTTGTAAAGCCATCCCTTTCACACATTGGCGGAATGTTAAAGATGAGTAAGAAAAGGATGCAAAATGTGTCAATTGACAATGTCTTTTGTATTTTTTATAGTTGACAGTTGCACAAGCCATGAACTATCAACTTGCATTAGTGAGAAAAGTATGAATGTCTAGATTTTTTTTACAAGCTTTTATTTAACTTGCAATGTATGTTTGTTCGGGTGGAATCTTACAACTCAATTTTAAGGCACTTGCCCTCAACCGATTGAGCTGAAATTTGGTATGCACGTTCAGTTCGGATGACAATGCAAGATTAACAGTGTTTTTTTCTTTTAAGCGCATTTAAATAAAATATTGTTTTTAAAAAGGTTTTTAATAATTTATTAATTATCTATACTTGTCTGCATATCATCAACCGGCTTGATTGTGAATATGAATACTCTACTAACTGACATAACTCTGGAAGACCGATTGTTAAGATAGTTGGACCACTCTGGATACTTACAACTATTGTACTCTAATAACCAATATAAAATTGGAATTTAAGTTTTTGGATTATTTTGAGTACTTTTGTTATCAACAATTTAATGACACTGACTGTACTCAGAGTCCGTTGATTTTTAGTTAACAAGGGACCCTTTGTGGAAGCCCAAGATAGACGATGCGAAGTGGAGAAGTCCAGGAAGGGCTGAAAAATGATGATGATGTCTGCGACAAAAGCAGACACGTCGTACGATAAGTAATACTTTGTATTATTATATTAGAATAGAATGGAATAACACTTTGTACACCGTTTACATATTTATACAATTTGTACAATTGTTGTCTAAAGGGCGGCCTTATCACCATAATAGGCAATATCTTCCAGGCAACCTTTGGATGGACTTGAGTCAAATGTAAGAACATGTGGAAATTTGTGGTGGATATTTTTTATATTATTATAGTAGGAGGTAGGACATGACGGTATTTCCGCTCAATTGAGCAGTCCGACTGGGGTAGTACCTCCGCCCTACAGAATACCGCGGTCGTACCTCGTGTCGTGTTCCCATCGGTGAGTAGAGTGGCCAAAGCTCACTGGAGAGTTTTTGTGCTGTCAGTGGGAAGACCTATGGCTTCTTCTGCTTATCTTTTACACTGACGGCACAGAAACTCTCTGTTCTAACAGGGTCGGCAGCGCTAGTGTGGCGCCCCTGGTATTGCACACATTCATAGGCCACAGTAACCACTTCCCTCTAAGTGTTTGCCACCTAAGTGGAATAAAAAAACACAGAAGCGGTATTAGAGGCCTATTTTCTATAGCATTTCCTATTTCCTTCTATTTTCACTTTCATCCTCTTTAATTTTCAAATAGCAATGAGTTAGTTACATCTTTAGTATCATAAGCATTCCTAGACCATGATAATTTCACCCCACGCTAGACCTACTATTTGTGCCAAAAATGGTGATAGTTTCCAGAAAGTTCAATTTAGTTTTAGTTCTATTTGCTTAATGTAGCCAGTTTCTCTGTGAATAAATCGTAAAATATTCGAGATATATGCTAACGAATTCCGTCAGCCTGGATTTTGCATAAGTTATGTGTTTTTGTTCCAGGAAGTCCGATTCTAAAATAAGTTAAATCATTAAATATAAGAAAATGGGTGAAAACAGTGGTAACAAGTATAGTTAAACCCTATACATCCCAGCACGAGCTCGCTGCATCATAGGTGATATATAAAAAAAATTGATTGGAGCAGTTCATGGACAAGGCTAGTTGCTATTCGCTCCGGTGCTATTCGGTTGGGTGCTCTAAGTGGACTACACCAAATATAACTGTAATGTGATACTCCAAACCCTATAGAATAGCTTAAACTAATCTCATTCATACATCAGCAGGTGTACCGTCTTGCAGGTTAGGTTGACTTGAGCCTCGAAGATATTTAGGATCTTCAGCAAGTTAACTTGCTTGTATTAACAGTTGGTTCATTTCGGTAATGTCATGACCAGTGCCCCGATCACGAATAATATTCAAATTTGTAACGTAAACGTATTGAGAGAACAAAACATTTGCCGCCGATCTACTGAGAGCCAATCGCGATACTCCGTTTTTTCAATACGTTTAGACGTCAAACCGGGCAGGGTACGGCACAGGGGTCAAACCTTTCGATCGTAAGAAGTATCGTAAGGTAATTCCGTGGCTTACACATTAAGCTAACGGCACAAGTCTTGCTTTTTGATTATTCCGACATATTTATTGGTTGCAAAGGTTTACAGTTACGCTTCTAGGTTAAATCCAGCTGCACACAATTTTCTGGAATATTTATCATTTTTTAAGTATTATTCTCGTTATAGGTATTAAACTTTGATCAAATGAAAAAAAATATTTCTATTAATCCGTTAACTCATAACAATAAACTTGAAGAGACACAAACAAGAGACCTCTATTTCGTCTCAAATCACCATGCCATACCACGCCATATTACAATACACGAGCCAAAACAGAGGAATGTTAAAATTGACGCAAACACGAGGGTACAACCCCTTCTATCGACCCATAATAGACCTCGCAAATTAAATTCCTTAGCAGGATTATGTTGATGTATACGATTTTAGACGTATCTGTTGGTGCTCTCTGCTTATAACTTACATAAGTACTCGTATAGACATGCATATACATGTTCATTTAATACTTGCTGCGAACACGTAAAATACAGCTAGGTATAGTCAGACTAAAAATTTTACGTTAGTTTGATCGCAATTATTGGTGAGTAGCACCGGCTAAATAACCAAAAGTGATAAACTTCAGGCGGGTATAAGCTAGCAAACTAATAAAATTGATTGACTGACACATTGCCTCTAAACTATTCCAATTCCAATGAGCCTAGATGACGGTAATAATTACAAATAATTACACAATCACAACTCACAAAGTAAAATTAATTAACCGTAATCGATTATATAGAACGTGACAGGTATATCGAGCAATACCTTTCATTCATTGTCTGTTCGAGTGATCGAATAACTGAACATATCACTCACCAAACCAGCTTACGACCAGAGCCGCATAATTAAAATGTAATCCTTTTTAATCCTATGATATCAGCGACCGTTATCACTCGCCACTTTTATCACGAATTTGGGCCTTAATTCAGAAATAATTTAATTGGCCTTTAGCAGCGAAAAGTCTTTTTACAGTCCTTTGTGAATGACGTTTGGCTTTGACTTAATGAAAGTTTATACTTGGTAAAAGTTCTCAAGGGTTGCTTGGGTGTATGTTCTTCAGGGTTGAAGCCAACCACACCTACTAATCGGTACACCTGTTGAATAATGAAGGACGTCCTGATGCAAGGGTTTCGCTGGCGGTCAGACAGCATTACAGCTAAATCACATCTCGTGCCTGATATAATATTTTTTACTATTCGATTAGACAGAAAAACGTGATAAACTTGGATATTTTCTATAATCTGTCAAAACAAAGATACGTTTGAGGCTAATAAACTATCAGAGATAACGAATTTTAATGTGGGATGTTACAGCGAATAATTTTTTCACTAACACATTTTTAAGAGGCCCCACAATGTGTTAATTTTCTTTGCAAGTACACAGTGACAACGGCTACAAGGTCTTGCCTGTCAGTTAACGCGCTCACTCAGTAACAGACAGCCTGCAGTCCGCCTGCAGTATCTGATCCTGTCCGACGGCCTGCAGTCCTAAGCCGATAGTGCCCACAGACTAATAGAATTTTGGCCTACCGGCAATTCCCTGTTGTCAGTTTTGCGACCACACATAAGCAGTTGTGAGTCGACAGTTTCCCGCCGTACGATCGCCTGCCGGCAATGGTCTGATATCAGTTTCACAGTGAATTACGAAAAACAGTGCAAGCGTTTTCAACCTTACTGACATTTTCTTAATTACATGTTGTTTCGCTTAAATAAATGCCGCTGATCACGAATATAAGATAAAACTCGATGCTTTGTGAAGTCAATAAGGTAAAAATAGCTTGTACTAAGTAGTACTAAGTTATTCTTATAGCTTAAATAAACGCGTTTTCTTTCTTTCTTTCTTTCTTTCTTTCTTTCTTTCTTCCTTTCTTTCTTTCTTTCTTTCTTTCTTTCTTTCTTTCTTTCTTTCTTTCTATTAGCACGTGAAAATCATTATAAGAAATAGGTGTTAGTTATTTCGGACCTTATGAACGATGTACGTAGAAATATAGACGATAATGTACACAAAATTAATAAAATCTTAGTAAAAAGCAGTGAAGTACATGTCATCATAATGTTATTAACTCAGGCTAAAAAAACAACATTATTTATTCTCTTATTCTGATGTTGTTAGCTAACAAGAGACGTTGTTCGACGGGCCGCTGGCCGACTGCTAATGTGGCTGACCTGACGGCCTTGGACTGTCCGGCTAAGAACTGTCGGCGCTGCTTCTCTAGACAAGTGACAATTCGCTAACCGGCGTTTGATGGAATAAAATGAAGAATGTATGGGATTTGACGTATTTGACATGCGTTAACTACTGTCATATACGTGAAATCCCATATATTCATCATTCTATTCCACCAAACGCCAGCTAGCGAATTGCCAATTGACTAGAGGGGCTGGCCGGAATTAGTCGGCGGCTTCACACTAGCGAATCGTGTTAGTCGTCAGTCAAGAATTGTTAACGAAATCGTTAGTATGTGGGTTATTTAACTGACAGATTTATATGATCCGGCCGTTGTCCGGTAAACTGTTAGTACCTTTAAGCAATCTTTGTGTGTGAGTGTACGGTGCCTGACGGTGCCCCATCGTGTTATTGACAGCGCCTGTCACCTGTCAGTGGCTTCCAGCTTAAAATTCACCATGATGTGAACTTTTTATATCGGTTCGGATGTTTTGTTTTGTGTTAAAAATCAGGTCAAACCCATACCCTTCATTTTGAAATGGGGTTTATGAATAATAATGAATGTCCTAAAATTTGGTAGAATACTACACAATACTATATAGGACCAAATAATAATCCAGCTAGCTTGTAGTATGGTTACGCTAGTATTATTATCTACTAGCTGTTGCCCGCGGCTCCGCCCGCGTGGATGTCGGTTATCGTTTAGTGTTGATCCGACGCTATTGAGCATTAAATTCGCCTCTCTACTCAACTTTGTCCTCGACTATGTACTCACCTCTGTTCCGACTTTCTACTCGCCTCTATATTCGACTCTCTACTCGACTTTCTACTCGCCTCTGTATTTGAATTTATACTTGACTCTCTACTGACTTCTCTGTTCCCCTCTCTAATCGACTTTGTACTTTTCTCTATACTCGCCTTTCCATTGGCCTCTCTACTTGCCCATCCATTCGATTTTCTTTTTGCCTGTCTACTTGACTCTCCACACTTGCCTATCTACTCGCACCTCTACTCAACTCTCTATTCGATCTCTACTCGCCACTACATTCATCTTTCCACTCGCCTCGCTATTCGCCTTTACAGCATTCTATTTGATTCTGTACTCGCCTCTCCACTGGCTCTCTAGTCGCATATCTATTCGCTCCTGTAGTCGACTCTACTCGACTTCCAATCTTTACACGCCTATCCACTCGTCCCTATAACAATCTCTACTCACCTCTCCACTCGCTTCTATATTTGGTTCGCTACTCGACTATATTCGTTCCGAAGCTCTAATCCACCTTTGTACCATATTTCATGAGGACATCTTAAAAGAAATTCTTACTATTTATGCCATTTTTTTTTTTTTTAAAAAGAATATTAGCAACCGAAATTATCGAAATTACTAATATTCCCTCTAACCCCTCCAACTAAGCTAAATTGCTTGTGCTAGGAGTGGGTTCACGTCGGTAGTGTAATGGCCAGGATTCGAACCCGGGACCTCTCGATCGTAAGGCCGACTCCTTAACCACTAAGCTACCGACGCTATGCATATTCACCCCCTTTTTTGTGCCATTGAAAAATTAGAAACTTTAATCCCAACGCCCTATTCATATCCCCCCCTCCCCCTTCTATCCCTTTTTTCGCGATAAGGGGTAGCCTATGTCCATTTCCAACCTCTAATCCATCTCTATACCAATTTCATCAAGATATCTTCAAAATTGTCAAACTTACATACCCTTGCCCTATTCCATCCCTTCAACTCCCTTTTTCGCAATAAAATGTAGCCTCTAGCTCTGCACCAAATTTCACCAGGATATCATCAAAAATGACAAACTTTCATTTTTACTATCTAGTCCTTATCCCCCCCCCCCCCCCGTTTTACCACATTATTCGCGATCAAAGGCAGCATATATTATGTCCATACATGTATATTATGTCAAAATTTCATCATCTTCAAAACTGTCAAACTTTAATCCCTTATTACCCCCCCCCCCCCTATGCCTCCATTTTCGTGTCAATAGGTAGCCTATGTTCATTCCCAAGCTCTAAACTATCTCTGTACCAAATTTCATCAGGAAATCTTCTAAAACGATAAACTTTTATCTCAAGGTCCTGTCCCCCCCCCTTCTTCCCCCCTTTTCACGATAAAAGGTAGCTTATGTTCGTTCCCAAGCTCCAAACTTTCTCTGTACCAAATTTCATCAAGAAATCTTCAAAATTGACAAACTTTCATACCAAGGCCCTAGTCCCCCCCCTTCTACCCCCCTTTTCGCAATAAAAGGTAGTCTATGTCCGTTCCCAAGCTTTAAACTATCTCTGTACCAAACGTCATCGGGAAATCTTCTAAAACGATAAACTTTTATCCCAAGGCCCTGGTCCCCCCCTTCTACCCCCCTTTTCGCAATAAAAGGTAGTCTATGTCCGTTCCCAAGCTCTAAACTATCTCTGTACCAAATTTCATCAGGAAATCTTTAAAACGATAAACTTTTATCCCAAGGTCCTGGTCTCTCCCCCCCTTCTTCCCCCCTTTTCGCGATAGAAGGTAGCTTATGTTCGTTCCCAAGCTCTAAACTATCTCTGTACCAAATTTCATCAAGAAATCTTCAAAAATGACAAACTTTCCGCCCAAGGCCCTAGTCCCCCCCCTTCCACCCCCCTTTTCGCGATAAAAGGTAGCCTATGTCCGTTCCTAAGCTCTAATCTACCTCTATACTAAATTTCATTAAGATATCTTCAGAAATGACAAACTTTCATAAAAACTTTCATCCCCTATATCCCCCCCTTAAACCCCCTTTCTCGTGATAAAAGGTAGCCTATGTCCGTTCTCAAGCTCTAATATACCTCTGTTCCAAATTTCATCAAGATCGGTTCAGCGGTTTAGGCGTGAAAGCGTAACATACAGACAGACAGACAGACAGACAGACAGACAGACAGACAGACAGACAGAGTTACTTTCGCATTTATAATATTAGTATGGATTCTGTTGTATGGTTTAATTTCTTCTTTCAGTCTTTGCTCTCTTAGCTGAGATTTTATAGCGATTAAGATTCTCTAAAAGTATTCCATTTAAAAATACCCATTCAGATTTATTATTGCAGTCCCACGGGTGTAAAATTCTCCTTTTTTCCCGTTCAAGAATCTATTCCCGGGGCATAATTATGCTATTAAATTATGCATTCTGCTGATGAAGACTTTGTACCAAAATTCGTGCAGATCTATTAAGTTACTATTGCGTAAAAATACCAAAAAATAACTTTTACATTCATAACAGTACTAGCTTTTGACAGCGGCTCCACCCACGTGGATGTCAATTATCGCTATAATATCAGCTATCGTTATAAATTGTAGCCTATGTGTTAGAGCGTTTTCACACTCATCCGATATCCGATATCCGACATCCGATATCCGACATCCGATATCCGACATCCGATATCCGATATCCGATATCCGATATTCGATATCCGATATCCGATATCCGATATCCGACATCCGATATCCGACATCCGAACCAAAACAGTTGTGTTGGCTCCGATAACCGGGTGGATAGCCAGGTGGATAGCCAGGTGAATTGAAATCAATGAAAGAATGTCGGTGAAGCTGAAAATGCGCGGAAATATTGGGTATTTGACTGACTAGTCAAATTAGTTACTTTTTACTAAACGTCAAAACGGAAAGTTATAAAAGGAAAGTTGTATGAAAAAAAATATTGTGAAGTCATAATTATTTATTATTTAATAGTCAAATCATTTACTGTTAAAGGTTGGGTGGATGATTAAAAATAAATAACAACCATAAATTAAGAACCGACTCAACTGCTTTTCCCCTTTTACGATTCTTAATTTAATAAGTTCAGCTAATTTATTTATTTTAACTACAGGAAAATACCCAAATATCCGCGATGTAGCTCACAGATATTTATACAACTTTTATTTAAATAAACTTTTTAAAAGTATCGAGATTTGAGTTTAAAAAAAACTAATACGTGGCTTAAAAATCATAGTTGTTGAAATTGGGTGTTGATCACACTTCTATTTTCCCCTTTCGGTGATTTAATGGCGCCAGTTTGCATACATATATAACAATATCTGTAAAACGGTTATACCAGACATATGATGGGTAATTTTAGGAAGTAGTTCTGACCAAAAACTCAACAATATCAGCAGTTTGAACATGTTGAAAATCCGATTACCTACATTATTTTAGAAACATAACAATATCCACCAATGCATGAAAATAATTCGGATATTAATTGCATGCTTAGATTTAATGTAAATGATGTTATAAGGAAAGCATCAACTATGGAACTGGCCGGGTACAAGGGGAGAGGATCTTCCTAAGAGGATATGGATTGATTGTGTGAAAGATAATATAGCTAAGACGGGAGTGAATGTTGAGATGACTACAAACAGAGATTAATAGAAAAAGCACACATGTTGCGCCGACCCCAAATAAAAATGGGACCTAATCTCAAGTCGGCAAGTGAATGATGATGACGTTTTTATGCCTAATATGAATAAGTATAATTCTTTATGTAATATAAACGATTTATTAAATTCCTTCATTTTAATTTTTTTACAATATAATTTTAAGATAGGTATTTCTATCCCAATTGCGCAGTCCGACAGGGGAAGTACCTGTACCCTACAAAATACCGCGGCCGTAATAACCTCGAGTAGTGTTCCCAGCAGTACGTTGGGTAGCCAGAGCTCCCTGGAGAGTTTTTGTGCTGTCAGTGGGAAGACCAAAGCCTTGTCTAGTTTTGTCTTATGCACTGAGGACGCAGAAACTCTCTGTTCTCACAGGGTTGGCAGCACGAGTGTGACTCTTCTGGTGTTAAAAATGTGAATAGGCTACAGTAACTAAGGCAGTAGGCCGTGAGCTTCTCTGCTACCTGAGCTAACTCAGTGGCTGAAAAATATATATTTTCTTGTTGTAGAAAATATGTCAAACCAGTCAAAGATAAAACATTCTACCAACAAACTCTAACGTGGTGTCGGTAAGTACAAAAATATTTGTTAATCATAGAGAACAGAACGCGTATTCTCGTAACTGCATGTGAATGTGTAATAACTCCCACAAACGGGCTTTGTCAAAACAAAAATACTAGAAATATAGGGTCAGCAGAAAAACTCGAGTGAAATTTTTAAACTCACCAAACTAGGATAGATTGATCAATGTATTGTATTGATAAACGTTGAAGACTGTCATTATAAACGTCAGAATACTTCTCAATCCCGTACATTAATCATGTTTTACAATACGCTGGCCAGCGAATGGCTATTTACCTTAAGGGGCTGATCAGTAACTGGCAAGCAGGGACCGACTATCATTGGACATTGATAAACATACATAAGTATAGACTATATAGCGGCATTTGGGCATATTAGCACTCACATTTACTAGTAGACGTCATCTATATCTACCATATATTGATTATAAATGTGTATAAATATGCCCCTGTAGGAGGTAGGCAAGTAAGTAACCAAAAATATTGCCACTGAAAAAATAACCAAAAATGTCCTATGCAAAATGGTGATATTATTTTTTGAATTGTACTTATAACCGTGCAGCTGTTGGCCTGAATATCAGCACAGGGCAATCAAGGCACGCTGCCAGTAATCTGTGGATGTAAGCATACATTTATTAATTCAAATTTTAACTTATTTGAATACTGCGTAGGAAGTACTAAATTATTAAAATGTTATAGGATTGTATATATATATAAATATATATATATATATACATATACATATACATATATATATACGCATATGTATATATATATATATGTATAATCTATCTCTGTACCTCGTTTCGGGTCACGTCCATACTATAAAAAGAACCCAGATCCGATGCCAGCCGCTAGACGTCATTGACTATCCGAACTATTGCAATACCTTGTATCGTCATATGCGCCAAACATATCACAAATATAAATAAATAAATAAACAACAGTTTCAGAAACTTTTTATCGTATTTGTAGAATAGGAAGTAGGATGAGTAGTATGATATTTAGGACCATAAAATGACAAATGAATTCAGGTAAGACAGGTTTCAGGTATTGTTATAAAATCGTACACAATGGTCAAGCCGGGTCATTCGTGCTGGTCAATACATGCTTCTAAGTTCTACCACGAACACAAGGTGCTTTCGCTAACACGTGTATTGCAATACCTTGTATTATCATATGCGCCAAACATGTCACAAATATGTGTTTAAATGACCCTAATATGCAAAGATTTCGTCAACACACCAAAAAGCTTCTTATCAAAGCCGAAGCATTTGCAACCAATAACAGTACAATTGAATATGGGGACCCTACTCATATGCTTCACAACTTAAATTATACACCCCGCACGTCAAAAATCACTCTTATATTATTGTAATAAAGTTTAAATCAACTGCAAAGTTTGTATAGTATTCAAACATGACAAGAAAACTCATGAATAGATATTACGATGACAAAACCGCGTAAAATTGGAGTTTTGGCGTGATGTAGAATTATTGTTTTATGTACTACGTTTAGGACAAATGGGTGTACTGGGAGCAATAAATATAGAATCTTATAAATGGTGATATCTTCAACTAACCTATCTAGTGATAGAATATATTACGAAAATAGAACGTTGAGCCCTTGTTTGTGCCTTTATTATTTGGGGTTCTTCAAGAAAGGCATTAGAAGTTTCTAACAGGGTTGGTAGCATGAGATTGACTCCTCTGATGTTGCAAACGTCCATAGGCCATGGTGACCACTTTCCATCAGGTGGGCTGTGTACCGGTCTGCCACCTAAAGTGGTATATAAAATTCAGGTTCAAATCAAATCAAATCAATTATTGCTTACTAAGTGTACATAGATCTTATAAAATATAATTCAGTACTTAGGACTTAGCGCCTTTTCCAGACATTGCAATATTGCGGTCGCAAATTTTATTTATTTAGGTAGGTATATTAATGTCTTCTACAATAAGTATTATACTCTCAAAGGAAAGTCAATGGAATACATGTCATATTTTGTCATAATTTTACTATAAGGTTTAAATCAATTGAGTGTCAAACTTGAACATAGTAAAATTAAATACAGGAATTTTTAGATGTCAAATTCAAGCTAAATAAATTAAATTAAATACAGAGTTAAATAAGATGTCAAATTCAAACAAAATAAATTATTAAATACAAAAATAGATTAAATGTCAAATTTAAATAAAATAAATTATTAAATACAGAAATAATGAAACGTCAAACGTTTGGGTGAGATCGTGAAGACCTGGATTTGATTCTCAGTTTGAATAAATTGTCATCAATATCTTAGATTAGTCCCAGTAGCATCCAAAGCTTACCCGAGATTTAGTCTCCTACTCTTTCTTTGTTTTAGATTATCTTGGCTTTGACGGGTATGACTTATTTTGTAGTGTGGTTTAATTAATTTAGTGCGGGGTCTACTATAAATTGCTTCACAGGAAGCCATTTTCTTCAACCCGTTGAAATACCCGTTTTCACCCTCTGTGGCGTGGTAGTAGTAAACGCGGTCGATACGCAGGAGGCGCGGGTTCGATCCCCGCTCAGTGCAAATATTTGTATGCGTGAATATGTATATTTGCATTTATCTGGGTGTTTCTATGTATATTATGTATATATTTACATAAAAAAGTATCTAAGTATGTTTATCCGTATTCTAGATTCCATACCACAAGCTAGTTAAACTATGCTTACCGTGGATCTAGATAGCGTTGTGTGAAATGTTGTGGAATATTTATTTATTTATTTACAATAATTGGGATAACTTAGAATTCAAATATCAATCTAAAATCTTACATTACATTTGACATAATTATCATAAATTTTGTAACAACTGAGTTTCGAACTAGCAATTCAGATTTATTCAGATTCGATATTTACTAATACTGCGATTAACTAGCATAATAAAATAATATCTGAGATTTATAATTCCGGTACTATAACAGTTTTTTAGTAACCACGTAGTTGTAAATTTTAATCAATTAGATAAAATTATTATCGTCATTCTACGAGCATCAACAGCAATTCCTTTTTTTATGTATGTACTTCAAAGTTTGCATTTTGGAGCTTGGTGTCCGCTTTTCAATGCTTTATGTTGGCTTTTACTAGTGTGACTGCCGTCTGAGCCGTCGACACCGAGAGAAAAGCCTTCGCTAGAGCTTGATCCAATAATGTGTAGGTATATTGGGCCCCTAAGGCATTTTTGTAAAGATTGCCAGTAACCAAAATAACATAAATTTTTGTTAACTTCTTCTGCTAAGCTAAATCGCTTATTTTATTAGGTTTGGGTATACGTCGATAGTTTAATGGCCAAGATTTGAACTTGGGAGCTCTTGATTATATGACTGATTCCGAACCACTAGGCTACCGAACGCCTCCTTGATGGAGGGAGCTCCATACTACTACAATTTGAAATAATAAAAAGTATATTATTGTGTTTCTATTATTCTACTAATATTATAAATGCGAAAGTTTGAAAGTATGGATGAAAGGATGTTTGTTACTCTTTCACGTAAAAACTTCTGTATGGATTTTAATGAAACCCCACAATAATATAGCTTATACAGCAGAATAACACATAGACTACAATTTATAACGATAACCGATATTACAGCGATAACCGACATCCACGCGGGCGGAGCTGCGTCCAAAAGCTAGTACTAAAATATAATTGAAAGTACAATAACAATCTCGGTAAGTATATGTACTTAGAACTAACGCAATAGTAACGCAGTTTATATAAAAATGTTCTCAGCCAAAACTAATATTTGTTGAGTGTATGAGTTTACAGGTTAACTCCTCGTGCTCCAAGGGTGTGTGACCTTTAAGTGCACTATATACTATAACACTGTTCACTATAAATTTATTCTTGATTGCAATGTGTGGACTTACTGATTTAACATCAAAAGATGTATTCACGCGTTTGTAATATATATATTAGATAGTATATATGTACGTGTATATGTATGTCCGTGTGTATGTATGTCCGTGTGTATGTATGTATGTATGTATGTCTGTTACTTGAGGTATACATGTCGTATACCTCTTATATCAAAATCTCCACAAACTTTGCCTCTGGTATTGCAATTCCTCTGTGCACTCCCGGGTTTGCTGGAAGAGAACTCAACTGAGTTAAGCTCGCCTTTGTACATAATATCTCACCATTTTGTGTAAATGTAATTTGTGTGTACAATAAAGTATAAATAAATAAATAAAAATACTAAAACTTATTATTAGCGTGACTCAAGATATTCCTACTGGTTGTTCCTTTATCTGCAGCTCTATATATTCGCACCAGTAAATCTCCCAAGGATTAGGCAGTGGCGTACTAACATCCACATTTCGTCAACTATACTAGAATTTGCAATCCCACTTAATAGGAGACGAGCTTATAGCCATCAAGCAGGCACTCTATCATGGACTGTATGCTTACTGTTGAATGAAGAACAGCCCTATCGCCTTCTACGACAACCACGGGACCAACGGGACGGACAAACATACTCATATATTCTTACACTCACACACATACACACACACAAACACTGCAAAAATTTGTATAACTTAGCAGCTTGATATATTTTTATTTTATAAATGTATATTGTTCATTATAGTACCTACTTACATTAATGCACAAAATTGTACTTTCTAATATGGAGGAGCGGAGTCTCCTAATACAGGCATTATTTGCATAAAAGGAGGCTTCAATCACAAAATTGTAACACCATACTGTATACCTAATGCAAATCAACTATTATTTATTTTATATCAGAATCCACCCTTAGCATCACGAGCAATCCTTCTCCGGAGGTTGTATATCGACTGAACACACACCATAAATCTAACTGTGGGCGGTCGAATGAAATACCCTTGCACTCAGAGATAAGAAAAAAAATCTGCACATACCAGAGGCAGAAATCAGGATTTATGGCACTATTTTGCTATCCATCAACTAATGTTTGGTAATGGTGTAATGGGTATAAAGGAGGTTGTTCTTTGTCCGAAGTGCAGGCTTTCATTATGAATTCCTTTTGACTTTTTCATTAAAAAAGTAAATAAACATAACCATCGTTTAAATTAGTTGAAAAAAAATATTTCCATGAATTAGTTCTGAAAAGAATATAATCATCATCATTCTATTAGGAATTTCCCATTTTGATTGGTTCAAGAAGTGCTCATAACGAGGTGCGCACACTGTTCGGTAAACGATCAGTGGGTTAAGTTACTTAGGCGAAGGATACCATTGTGATGTTACATCTGAGCGCTTCCGTGCTTCGGAGGGCACGTTATAAGTCCGTCCCGGCTGTCAATAGTCGTTAGGTCAAGTCAAGACGGAGGCCAATATAGGCGGCCTGAACAAGTCTGTCACAGGTTGGCCACTAACCATACTAAAAGAAGCAGAAAAAGAAGTTAATGAAATTTTGAAGCATTTACTATTTCATTAATTATTTGGGCGGAGTCATGAAAAACAATGTTTAAAAATGATTGCAACATCATTCATTGTTTCCGATATTTCGTATGAATGTCGGTAGATGGCTCCCACCGTCGCCCTAAGACGGTAGTATAGGAGAATTTGGATAGCTTCAGGTGTGGCTCGGTGGCTCAGTGGTCAGAGCATTCTCCCTGTAAGGGAAAGATCGTGAGTTCGAGTACCACCTGAGCGATTCACTTTTTCCTATCTTAATCGATCAGTAAAAGAAGATCGGTATGCCAGCTTTTCTGGAAGCGTTCATACTGTTCGCACTGTTTGACCTCCCAATCACTAAAGGTAGGCCTCAGAAGAATCTAATCAGAGCCTCATCTGTTATTTAGCAGGTGTATCGATTAACAGGTGAGGTTTGCTTGGGCACCAAAGCTCTCTGTTTACCATGGAAAAAAAGTACAAAGTATTAGATAGATTAATGGTAGTTGAACCGTGACGTATATGTGATACTAGCATTTGCCTGCGTCTCCTTCCCGTGGATGTCGGTTATCGCGACCAAACATAGCCTATGTCCCTTCTCAACGTCTAATGTAAATCGATTCAGTCGTTTAGCCGTACACATACACTTTTCCATTTATAATATTACTACTGTCTCTTGTAATTTAATGTTGATGTACAATAAAGAGTTATCTATCTATCCATCTATCCATCCATCCATCCATCCATCCATCCATCCATCCATCCATCCATCCATCCATCCATCCATCCATCCATCTATCTATCTATCTATCTATCTATCTATCTATCTATCTATCTATTTATCTATCTATCTATCTATCTATCTATCTATGTATATCTTGCACATACAAACTTGTATTCATTAGAAACTGTATGATAACCAGTCTCTTTACACACGGAACTCATTTCATCTTTACCGTACATTGTAACAAACTTAAAACAAGAATTTCTACTTCAAAAGTACAGTTGTCAGCATACGTTTGCCTTACGAGTTCCCCAAACAACTATAAAAGATATACGTACGGTGAGACAGCCAAAGTTCCTTAAAATTTCCGCCTCGCTGTAATAAAATACGATCCAGATTCATCAAAGTCTACTCGTGTTTAAACTGTGTGCACGCTTAAAGTTAAAACAGGAGAAATTGGGAGAGAAAGATGACGTCATAGTGTATAAATTGTTAAAACGCGGTCAGGGTTCATCAGGCTGGCTTGAATTAGTTATGACGGGGCCTGAAGTGGTCCAATGTCGTGTGAATACATTAAGGCGTGGTTGTACTTCAATTTGACAATCGGAGTCGTAGAGTTTAAAATTGCGTAATTTACGTTGTTTCGATGAAGCGTGTTTTATTAGTTAAAGTAAGTCATTCAGACGAAATATTAGTTTTTTGATATCAGAAAGTAATACTTATGATCAAAAATACCGAGAATTTGAAAGTCATAGTTTTAGTGCGGTAATGTGTTTTACGAACTTAAAGTTTTTAAACAACTGTGTTGTATTGCGGCACAAATTTTTTTAATTAAGTCTTTTTTATAACTTGATACTATTGGAATTATATTTTAGCCATTTGAAAACTTTACATGTTGGGACGTAAGATTTACATTTTGCAAATTATATTATAACCTAAATACACAGTGTTATATTAATAATGTTATCACTAACTCTTTACAGAAAACCGCATCTGAATAAGTTTTACCGTTCTCGAGATAAATGACAGCATTCGAGTGCACACACCCAAACAATTTCTCACCCTATACCTTTTCTGTTGTGAGCAAAAAGCAGTTTTTTGTAATATTACGTTGCACAAGGAAGAGATATGTGTATGTATCCTTTTTGTGTTTATATGAACGTCGTATACGTGGGGTAAAATAAACCGAAAGTAGGGTCGTTTCGACCCTGAAACTTATACAAAATTCATGCGACATTCAACATGTTAAGAGTGCCCAAGTTGTTATAAACTGGAAAATTAATATTCTTTTCTTCACATGGTTGCTCATAAACCGGCTCTTATTTCTCCGCAATTAGGCACATAATGACACCTATAATCAAGCTGTGGCTTTTCGATTGATTTAATTTACAAGAGAGTTATAGATTCCTTTTTTAGTTTTATTGGTTCAGTTGTTTTTTTCTTAAAAAAGTTTCGATACAAAGAAGGTCGTCTTCAATAGTACGAATAAATTAATATGCTTATAACTTGCTCATTTTCATGTAACTTCGTATTTAATTAGATTATTTTAACTTGTACATGCTTATATAATAAGCAAAAGTTTCAATCAGTTCACCTTAATAACTTTTGTTTTCTTTGTAAAATCTTTAATTTCCGCATTTAGTCCTTGACAAATTGAAAAAAAGAAATCTCTTTTAGACTATTTCCGACCTATGTGCGAGCATATCAACACAAACTAATCTTTCCCGCTATTGCGAAAAAAATATTCACAAAGCGTTTTGACTGTTGAAATTATAGTTATTTATTAATTAAAATGTCTGCAAGTATTAGTTATGAAGAAAATGATTTATGTCGTGCAACTTCCTATACCTAGAGATTGCGGCGGTAAGACCCATCATGGGGGAGTGGCTAGAGCGGCCACACGGTGGCCTCTCGTACCGTCAGACGCAGGTCATTACCGGACACGGTAACTTCGGGCGGTACCTGCATCTGATGGGCATAGATCCAACGCCCGAGTGCCATCACGGCGACGCGAGCGTGGACTCGGGGCTGCACACGCTCACCGAGTGCCCGGCGTTTGAAGCGCCGAGGCGGGAGCTTGTGACGGCCCTGGGGGTGAGAGTGCTCACGCTCTCCACCCTGCTCGCGGCGATGGTCCGCTGCGCGGATGCGTGGGCGGCCAGCGCCTCCTTCTACGAGCAGGTCATGCTCGTGAAGGAGACAGCAGAGCGGGCGCGGCGCAGCGAGCGAGAAAGACTCGCGGACATCGCTGGCCGCGTTCGAAGGCGGCTCGGGCGTCGGAGGGCGCAAACCGATCTCCGCCCCCCATGAGCGCGGGCCTCTCGTCACCCTAGCAGAAGCAGGCCATACCGGGGGCCAGTCGAGGACCGCCTGGTCCCCCCTCCCTAAGGGGGCCAGACCGAGAGGAATGGCCCTGGGTCAGCCGGGGTGCGAGGGATATGTCACGAGACAACCTCACCTTCTTCCTAGCACATCGACCCACAGACGGCGTGCGGTTTAGTCGGTTCAAGTCTAACATAACCTCCCCCTTCGGCTCCGAAGGGGGGTATCCGTGGGGATTTCTCGCACGTAAAAAAAAGAACCTATATGATGTGATTAATGTGAAGCCCTTAACGTTATGGAAAGTTTACTACCTGAAAACTGCAAGGGTAATCTATTTTAGTATTATTTTATTACATACCTGAGACACGAATGGAAGATGTAGATGACGTCACTTCAGTTTTTGATGGTAGTGTTTAAACCGAACTGAAGTGTCACGTTGAATCCGATTCAGGGATAAATTTGTTCAATGGAACTGCCCGAAACTTCGATTCGTAACTGCAAATATTTCGTGGACTTATTGTTTATTTTATTTTATTTTACAAACTTTGTAAGCTTACAGTTTTACATACAACCGGTTTATGTAATGTTTAATTATATGCTTCCAAATATAACAAAGTTTACTAATAGTAATCTATAGTACTACGACACAAAAACCAACTTATAATACCTATCCTGAGAGAAGTGCTTACGAAAAGTCTTCCTTAAACCGGTAAGAGCGTTTTCACATTATCCGATATCCAATATTATGTCGGCTCCGATATCCGATATCTCTAGCATCCCTAACTACTCTCTAACTCTGTGCTATCGATCAAATGGCCGAATTGGGCTGATTTCATTGGATATATGTTAAAACAGCACTATCGGATAATGTAAACACGTTCTAACACTATATTAAACAACTCTGATGTGCGCTGTCTCTAGTGAATGCCCATCGCACTTTAAATTCAAATTCCTATAAGCCTTCCAAATGACTGGGTATGTTGTCATAACCGAAAAGGCATAATAATAAAGGACTGAGGGTTCGGTGACTCAATAACCGAAACATATTCTGAAGGACGGAGTGGTTGATTTTAGTCAGGCGTGATATCCACCCGAAGTGGCATTTAGAGGTGTTGTTACGGGTTTATTCAGGTTTTACAAACAACGGGTGTTTGTTTAGATCAACTTTTTGACTGACATTAACAATTTACTTTTAAGTTCAATTTTATGGGCTTTATACTGAGCTACTAGCCAGATTCATGAAATTTTGAAGCAATTAGTATGCTAACTTTTTCTGTTTTAAATCGTCAGCCAATTCAGTTCTGAAAAATGGTGGTACGATGTTGTATTGTTATTGATCAAGGTTGATCTTATTGAATGAAATGGCGCACATTGGGAGAGGCCTATGTACTGGAGTGGCCAGCAGACTGTGGTGGGCTAATTGATAATTGATGATCTTATATAACACTAGCTTTTACCTGCGGCTTCGCCCGCGTGGATGTAGGTTATCGCTATAATATCGGTTAATCGTTAAAAATTATAGCTTATGTGTTATTCTGATGTATATGCTATTTTATTGCAAAGCTTCATTGGAATTAATTAAGTAGTTTGTACGTGAAAGAGTAAAAATCATTCATCCATCCATCCATCCATCCATCCATACTTACTTACAAACTTTCGCGTTGATAACATTAGTAGGATAGGATTTGATGAAACTAATTCTCAGTCGAAGTAGCTTACCGGTCATAAATACTTCAACTATCAATATCTTGACACCTTATCCTGAAGCATCGTAACGAATGTACACCATAAACATATACTACCATGAGGAGCTCTTAGTGATAAAATATTAATATTCCATGCCACATCTTCGCTATTTTACCGTTGTTAAGGGAACCAGGAAAATATCACACCAGGAAAATGTTCTTTTGTCAAAAATTATTGTATGGTTTCGTTTTTCCTACCTTTCCATATAATATATTGTTCAATCTGTCAGCACTTTCCTATTTACAAAGACGTGTACTTTCATCACGTATCATAGATTTATAGGCCATCAGAAAATCGAATCCTAAAAATTTTACTGCATTCTACATGCTCTTATAATAATCAATGTAACGTCATGTCTATTCTGTTATGGAATGCGTTTTCAATTGAACTGAGACGATTCCAAATTCAAATCAATGTTTATGAGTGAGTATATGTATTTATGTATGACTTTTACATACATACATATACTTACGCCTGTAAATCCCCGATGGGGTAAGCAGAGGTATAATAACAACCATATTTCGCCAACTATCATTTTCGGTCCCACGTGCAGGCGAGCCAATTGCCGACAAGCGGACACTTAAACAGCCCTATCCCTTAGCCGCATATTACTACTCTCACAGGAAGAGATGTCCCTGTTGTGCTCCATCGGGGACCTACATGGCAATCACATATCTCTGTATAAAACCAATAATATTCTATGTCAGTACTTTTATATATTTTACATTTGCACCTATTTGTTTCATTTTTATAACCCTACTAGCTGACCCGGCGAACTTCGTACCGCCAATGTTTTTCCGCCCGCGTGGCGTCAGATCCCGTTCCCGCTGCACCCTCTACTATATTAAACATGTATTTTACATATTAACCTTCTTCTTGAATCACTCTTTCTATTATAAAAAACCGTATCAAAATCCGTTGCGTAGTTTTAAAGATTGAAGCATACAAAGGGATATAGGGACAGAGAAAGCGACTTTGTTTTATACTATGTAGTGATGATAATAATCGTAAATCATAATGTGTAATATTGGACTCACATCACAATTAATGTATTGTATGTAATAAAGGATATAATAAATCAATCAATAACAACAGCGGGAAATCTAATGTGTCGATTATGGCGCCTGTCTCGGACGAAGGGCAGCTGAATGTTTATGACACATTTTTCTACGAGTGTGACTCTGGCAATAGGGTTATCAAAGCTTGAGATTGGAAATAGAATATTGGAATTCATGTCCGTGACATTGCAGATAAAATCCAAGAGAGCCGCCTTCACTGGTGCGGTCACGTAATTAGTGTAAGACGAAAAAATACATTACAACGTGGAGTTTTAATTTTACACGGTGGGTATAAAATACCCCAAAAAAAAGACGTTTTATAAACGGAAGTATAATAATGACGTTGCTCACAGTGGCAAAAAAAGAAGTTTTCAACGAGTATATATATATAAAGCGTCGTTAGCTTAGTGGTTAAGGAACCGGCCTTACGATCGATAGGTGTCGGTTTCGAATCCTGGCCATTACACTACCGACGTGAACCCACTCCTAGCACAAGCAATTTAGCTTAGTTGGAGGGGTTAGAGGGAATATTAGTAATTTCGGTTGATAATATTCTAAAAAAAAACTTCATACAAAAACCACCAGGCTACGTGGGTAACAAATGCTTGGCAATGGCGCCGCCGCCGGATCTAGGTAGAAGGGATAGGCCCAAGAAGACCTAGCTTGACTTTGTGGGGGATGACATGCGTGCCAATGGTCTCACTACATTGGACGCCCAAGATCGAGTGAAGTGGAAGAGGAAGAGCCAGAAGATGGACCCTGAGCTCCAAGTTCATTTTGGGCTCGGATACAATCAAGAACATACGTCTCTATGAGGATGATGATAATTGGATAGAGACTCTTTTATCAGTACTTTTTTCTCTATTTTTTTTTGGACTATTGTGCGTGAAATCATTGTTCGACTATTTTTTGTAACTATCCCTAACACACCTTGCATGATACCTACAAAAGGACACGGTCAATACGGATGCAAGTCATATATGCTAGAGTGTGACGTCTGTGGTATTGTACACCTCCATAGGCCACGGTAACCACTTTCCATCAGGTGGGCCGTGTGCTTGTTCGCCACCTAAGTGGTATTAAAAAGAATGGAACACCGTATCGCTTTTTAACTGACTCAACCGAGTCATGATATTTGAAAAGAATCGCACTAAAACACAGATTCGGTTAGCTTAAAAAATCATTACGTCACTCAGGATATTCGCCGAAGCAACGAATCATCTTTTCAGGGGTATTATTCTCAATGATACTGTGTTTCAAACGCACTAGTAACGTGAGAAGACAGTAGATTTCAATTGGCAAATATAAAATATTGAACCAGCGGAAAATTAGATCAATTTAAATGTGTCGGTTAATACGAACGTGCGTAGTTACTTACAGTCAGAATAAAGGGCCAGGTTATTAAAAACTAGACGGAATAAAAAATCTAATAGATAGACTCCCTGAAAACGTTACGCATCATTTCCTGTAAAATTTCAGCACTGTTTTCTGGACAACGATTATAAAATTACAACCAATGATTTCAATTGACACTAAATAACATCTCACCAACCAGAAACATAGAATTATGAATAATTACAACTCCTCAAGTGGTACTTCAATTAATTCAATGGACGGACAGGCTCGTTCAGGAGGTTGTCATCTTCAGTCACCAGGGGGCGTGACTGTATTACGTGTTCAACTACTGTGACAAGATTTCCTCATTACTGATTGTGTCCGGGGTGAAATTGTGGCCTTCTATTCTGAATACAGAAGTGTTTCTGACTTATTGAGTAACGTAATAGAATTATTAAAATGGATACATGAATGTGTTGTATTTTTATACTGTTGGAAAATACGACAGAACTTTCTTAGACTCTCTGTTATCTGTCTGTTTAAATGTCTGTCTATCAGGAGCTCTATATGTCAGGAACCTTTGGAGATTTCAGGTCTGTATGGCCTTGAAGCTGTAAAAACGCCCTTCTAAGTCAACGTCATTTCCCGTTAAGCTAGAATCATGAAATCAATTTTTCAATTCAGTTTTGTACAGAACCTCTAGCGAGCAAGTCCAACTCATAGTTGACTTTTATACCTAAACAACTTATTACATGGATTCTTGAATGGAAATACTGTACAAGGTAATAAGATAAGGTATAATAAAAGGTGTCTAATTTATAAAAAGTATAAACAACAGATCTAGACGCATAATCATTCACTTAAACAACATTATATTCTTGGCATACAGGCTCCAAAATTGACAACAACAACTTTGTACATAAATATGGAACCACACTATACCCCTCATAAACTAGAATCTCTTTATTTTTGGCACACCACTGGCATAAAGTTGTTACGTCACTACGGTGCGTGTCGTAAAAAATGATAAATAGCGACATGTCACTTGTTGCGTGACGCGTAATATGACGTCACATGTGTTCTGTCATGCACGTCACGCCGGTATCATGAACGTAAACGTCCGTTATGGAAAGAATTTTTGTGTCTTTCTAGTTTAGAATTTAGAAGTTGTTGTAAAATGGTCCATTTTTTATTTCATCTCTTCTGATTCTGAACTTCATGTTACCTTAATAATAACTATCTTATGTAAGCGACTCCGCCCGTGTGACTCGACCTTTGGTTGGTTCTTCTTAAGTGCTTGCGATCAAACCAAGAGAACCAAGACGACCAAAAATACCAAGATAAAGAAAAAACCGCATCGAAATCAGTCAACTAGTTTTTGCGTTCATCGCAAAGAAATAGTCTAGAATGTCTTAGAATCTTTATTTTTTAATCTATTAAATAAAATAGATCAAATATCAATCACGGACGTCGCGTCCAATTCACAATATTTTTACTGGAAATGTGCTCTCCATTTTGACATTTTCGTATCAATATAAAAATGTCCGATTGATACGATCCACAAAGGTAATTCCAAAACATTGAAGTCCATATAACATCACAAAGATACCCATAGCATATGAAACATATATTTCTTTATATTCGCACCACAGCTGGAAGGCAAATGTTTATTGGTTGACTATTCAATCGGTAATATATTTACTGAACCATCCATTTTTCCATCCGGTCGCACTTAATCTGCCGTCTGTTTATGCATGAGAAACAGGTATTAAAATGTCTTTTGCCTTTCCATTCCAGTAAAAATGCATGAACATTATCAGTAATATTTTGTCGGTAATACGTCCGTCAACTGGGCAATTTTAGGTTGTATTTTATGGATGGAATCCTATCCCTTTGTCGTCATAAGCTATACCCGTATGAAAAAATAAAGTTTCAAGGAGAAAAACACATGCGTCAATCATCTTCAATGAAAAACACTTGTACTATTCCACATTATTTATTAAATTCCTGACCGGTTTCGCCTTACGGCATTATCAAAGGTTGATACATATTTTTTGGGTATCAGATGTCAATTAGAGTAACATATTGACTGTGTGGGTAGACAAAAATAGTGGGATACCACTTATTACTATTACTTTATATTTTTATAAATAATATGTTACTCTAATTGACATCTGATACCCAAAAAATATGTATCAACCTTTGATAATGCCGTAAGACGAAACCGGTCAGGAATTTAATACATAATGTGGAATAGTACAAGTGTTTTTCATTGAAGATGTGTAACAAGTTCCACCAAGTGCCATCAATCAACAGTATAAGCACATGCGTCAATCATTTTTGTTGTGATTCCGTTGGATCCACTTATACTTTCTCCACCTTGTAGTTTGACTTGTACACTTGTACAGTCAACTACAAAGAGATGTATCCAATTTAATCTTACAAAATAATGTACCACTGCAAGTGCCACTATGTACTAACCAAAGATTGTGACAAACATGGTATCCACCGAACATGACAGTAACATGTATGCGCGTAAAGCGCAATCATTATGTATCCCACTACATTTCCTGTGATATGTACACTTACAATCTTAATAGAAAATGTATCCAAATACTGTGAGAGAAAATTGTATCCATTTAATGTTCCAAAGAAATGTAACCATAGTAAAAAGGGATGTACGAATTTCGAAGTGCTACCAAAAACAAAAAAGGTTCTTCTCTGAAACTTCCATTTAAAAATAAATTCATTACAAACACATTTATAGAGTTTGACTTATCTTAAATCTTATCGAAAACCTATGGAGATTGATGGTACAGAATTGGGATTCGACACTATTTGTACCATCTATAGGACATGAGTGGCGGATGCAATTTTTGTAAAAAATTAGTTCAGTCTATGCGTAACCGGCTAGGATCCGTTATACAAGCTGAAGGTGGTTATACTAAATTTTAAATTGACCTTAAAACGAGTATAATTATAAATTTCAATGTTTATTCAAAGGGATTTGTTGTTTTTTGTCATCTTACGTGTAAGTTATTTACTAATAAAAATAAATTATAACAACCTTTTTTCTTTAATCCGTCATCCAATACCCGTGTTATGAATAATATTTTGCCATCGGTTTCATTCGGAAAAGTTCGTATTTACTGTAGGACCATCGCGATGCGTCCATGGAAGTAATAAGTACTACGTACAACGTAGTACTTATTACTTCCATGGATGCGTCAAATCCAAATTCTGTCTTCCGTGGTCAAATCTTTTGTTTTGCAATTATGTCAATACTAGGAACATTAAATTTTGACAGTATTTGGATAGATTTTTAACTAAGATTGTAAGTGTACATATCACAGGAAATGTAGTGGGATACATAATTATTTACTGTCAAGTTCGGTAGATATTATGTTTGTCACAATCTTTGGTTAGTTCTTAATGAAACTCGCAGGGGTACATCATTATGTAAGATTAAATTGGATACATATCTTTGTAGTTGACTGTACTTGACACCTGGCACCAAAATCTCGTCCGTCTATCAGCAAGCATACAAACCTATAGACTTACTCGCACATATTAAGCTAATACAATAGTATTAATAAAATAATAAATTTTATATTTTTAAATATATTTAATTTCTTTGTATGCAGCGGATGCTGAGTCAGTTTGGGCGGCCCGCAGTTTGGGGGCGGACTGCCCTGCTTCTCGTGGCGTGCAGCGCGCGTGGGACGACGTTGTTGCGGGACAGGTTAGGGCGCAATTGTTGGAGGGTGCCTCGGGGGCCGATATGGCCAGACTCCGAGCGGTGGCTCAGCCGGAGTCAGGGGCATGGCTACACGCGCTACCCTCACCCCACCTCGGCACCTGGCTGGACGACAGCTCTCTGCGTGTGGCGGTGGCACTCCGCCTGGGCTGCAGGGTGTGTGAATCCCACATATGCACATGCGGTTCCACGGTGGAAGCCGATGGCCATCACGCACTGAGCTGTCGTAGGTGCGCGGGTAGGTTCTCGCGTCATCATGCCCTCAATGATATAATCCGGAGGGCCCTGGTTTCCGCGGACGTTCCTTGCGTGCTTGAGCCGCCCGGTCTTAGCAGATCCGATGGCAAGAGACCTGATGGGTTGACGTTGGTGCCTTGGAGGAATGGTAAGTGCCTGTTATGGGACGCCTCGTGCGTCAGCACTGTCGCTCCCAGCCACCTTGGCCGTACGGTCCGGTTTCCGGCCGCGGCAGCCGAGGCTGCAGCCGACGGGAAGCGGCTCAAGTACGAGACATTGCAGGCCCGGTATATGTTCGTTCCTTTCGCAGTGGAGACTTTGGGGTATTGGGGTGTGGAGGCAAAGAGATTTGTGGAGGACATCGGGTGCAGGATCAGGGAGAAGTCGGGCGACCCCCGCGCCGGATCGTACCTGGTGCAGAGGCTGGCCATCGCCATTCAAAGAGGCAACGCAGCTAGCGTGATGGGCCCTTTCGCACCGGGTACGGGTCTGGGCGCACCTTTATTTTAAGGACGAGCACGGAGACGTGTAATCTTTGACCTTTTTTATATTGTGACATTTTACTGTATAATTTTGATGAATTAAATTAAATTTAAAAAGAGCAAAATAAATTCTGACGAGATTTTTAAATTTATATGTATTGTTAAAATGAATAAAGAGAATAAAAATATTCTACAATATTTCACACAACGCTATCTAGACCCATGGCAAGCATAGCTTAACTACCTTGTGTTATGGAATCTAGAATGCGGACAAAAATACTAAGATACTTTTTTTTTTGTATATACATACATATTATACATAGAAACACCCAGACCAATGCAAATATTCATGCATACAAATATTTGCACCGAGCGGGAATCGAACCCGCGCCTCCTACATAGCAGTCGAACGTTCTACCACTACGCCACTGAGGCCGTCAATATATATAATATATTTATAACATAATGTTTGCTAGAAGAGAACCTACATTAAGTTAAGCTCACTTTTGTACACAATTAATGTAGCACTTGTCTATTAAGATGTCTATTGTGTGCATAATGAAGAATTAAAAAACGCACTTTTATCCTGTCATTTTGAAAAGATTTTTAGACGAAACTACTTTTAAATTACCATAGGCAGGCAATTCATCTTCACAAATTGTGACTGGAATCGGTGCACACTGTGCAGTATGAAAGGAACTTCATCCCACGCAATGCACACGCGCTATAGGTTTCTCAAGCGACTACAACATGGGGTTTTTTAAGAAGGGCATTAAAAGGTTTCTTCAGTGTCAGCAGCGCGAGTGTAACGGCCCTGGTGTTGCACGCGTCCATATGTCACGGTAATCACTTTCCATCACTGGCTCATGTACATGTCTGCCACCTAAGCGGTATAAAGCAGAAAAAAATAACAAATGGATCAATACGCTTAGTATACAATAGTACCTATGCTTGACAAATTAAAAGTTACGACTGCAACACTACATTTATAACAAGAAATGATTAATGAACTCTCTCGTACCCTTCTCTACAGCAGCAAATAAAAAAAAAAACATAATTTACGAAGTCTAATTAAAAACTAAACCAGCACTTTGACGACGGGTAACGCATTCAAATGAGGGTAAACAAAATTGTATACAATTAGTGAGGCAAATGAAGTAGCGACGGGTTAAATGCTAATGCATGCCGAAACTACTGCGTTCTACAAAGCAAATATGTTTTGTGGACGTTTTGCCATCGGGTCTTGCAAAGAATTGTTAATATATGATTTAGATTTAGGGATTTACATTGGAATGTTATTTCTGAAAAGTCCGGCAACACGACGAACAATAAACACATTACACATATTGAATGAAATTTTGAAGCATTTACTATGCTAACTAATCAAATCGATTAAGATAGGAAAAAGTGAATGCCCAGGTGGGACTCGAACCCACGATCTTTCCCTTACAGGGGGAATGTTGACCAGTGGTCAGAGCATTCCCCCTTTAACGATCTTTCCCTTACAGGGGGAATGCTGACCAGTGGTCAGAGCATACCCCGGTTCGAGTCCCGCCTGGGCATTCACTTTTTCCTATCTTAATCGACATTACACATATACTCACACCTGTAAATCCCCGAAGGGGTAGGCAGAGGTGTCTCCCCCACCCACCCATATTTCGCGTTGTATGATTTTTTGGTCTCTGATGATAGTGGATGAACTATCGTTGTAAAGAAAAGAAACAGGCTAAGATAAAGCTGTGATCTATCTATCTATAATATCCAAATGTTTCCTATACAGAACTCGTTATACTGAACCACATCTGATGGTAACAAGAAGTCATTAACAAAACTAATAGTAAATCAAATCTCATTAAATGCCCAAGTATGTGCACAGTCAGAGCGTTTATAACCGATATCGGTTATCAGAGCCAAAACAGTAGTGTTGGCTCCGATAACCGATATCGGGCCGGACAATGTGAAAGAAAGATACATATCTCATACATTTGACTTCCTCCGATATCGGATGTCGGATATCGGATATTGGATATCGGATATCGGATGTCGGATATCGGATGTCGGATGTCGGATGTCGGATATCGGATATAGGATGAGTGTGAAAACGCAGTCCAAGTTTATTAAAGTTTAATATTAAAGTTTCTCGTTCCTGTTAGAGTTTTCAAAGACAAGTACGTCAGAACTAATACCACTGCATTACAGATGAGTGCAAATACTTGCTACTGTACCGGTTGGTATGTCGATCACGTTTCATTCTCTCTCTCTCTCTGACTTTTTACCCGACTACCAAGAAGGGTTATGTTTTTCGCGCGTATCTTGTATGTTTGTTTGTAATATTCTTTATTACCTCAAATCTTCTGAATTCATACGGATTTCGATGATTCATGTTTCAAATTAAAGGCATTTATTGCCCAAGTGTTCTTGGGTAGATAAAATATGAACAAAGCTATATGTTGTTTTTTTTTTTTAATGAATGGAGTAAAAAAAAATTAACTCAAATATATCGAGTGGGGTATCAATATGAAGGAAATAAGAAGACGATTACAAATATAAAGCTTGTTTCGATCTTTTTAGCATCAGTTGGGGTCCTAACTAAAAAGTATGAAATTAGGCGGTACCCGTTTGTAAATCTTAGATGAAAATAAATGGGTACCCCCTGCTATAAAGCTTGTTTCAATCTTTTCATCATCAGTCGGGTTTTTTAGGGACTATTTTACCCACTTTTGTACTTTGGTTTACTAATGTTAGTATTAATTAATCTAGTTGTATATTTGAAGATAGACGGTGAATATAGCTTTTAAAGGGATAATCAGATGCTGGGAAATACTCTCAATAAAATATTTCTAAGAGTATCAAATTTCATTTATAACTTTTTTAACCAGTTCATTGACTTGCCGAATTGTAAGAAGCTCATTTAATTCCGGCATTAGAACTTTAATTGCCGGTATTAGAACTGGCATTAATATTATTTTATTTATTTTTCTTCATAGATTAGAGCAGATGTCGACGCGATAGCGCATTTGCCTGCAATTTATTTGACATGGAAAGACTATTAAATTCTTTGTTCCCTTAAAGAGTGAGAAAAAGATCTAATATTTTACTTACGTATTAAATAACGTATAAATGCGCGTTCATACCACTTGATATACAGCATGTGATTGTGTTTTCTGTGTGTTGCACTACTCATATTTTCAATGCAAATAGAGATATTTATAGGTAACAGAAGAACACATGCACGCAGACAACCTTCATGGCGTAGCGGTAATGAAAGCGGCCGCTATGGAATGCAAACATTTGTATGTATGAATATGAGTATTTGCATTGGTCTGGTCGTGCCTTGGAGAGAACGATGAGGCGTTGGTCCCGGTTACCTTGCGAACATCTATGGCAGTGGTTACGGGTAGTTGGAGCCCTCAAAAATTCAACAAATGGTCTAACTGCAATGCTTCGATATCGCCTTTGGGTTGTGGAGGTCAGATGGCAGTCACTTCACGGAAAATATTGAAGTTTAGCCAAATCTGCAGTTGGACTGGTAAAACGGACCCCAGACTCCAAGTCGAAAGCAGTAAAGTCAGATGCGACTAGGGTAGCTAGGATCAAGAAGGTAAGAACACGCGCTGGCGCTCCCATGCTACCATGTGCGATAAGATGGAGGATGCGAACTGCGTAAGACGTTGGGACAGGATTAATTCAATAAAAATACCCAATAATTGTCATTTCCATAAGCTTCTTTAATAATTTAGGAATATAAAAATACAAACGATATTTCTGCCAATAGGAAGACATTTAATAAAAGAATTGATCAAAATTTATGAGATAAAAATATTCATCAGTGCGTGCGGCGGGGATCTGGCGTCATGTCGGTTGACCACAACAAGCGTTAGCCGGAAATTGAAAATGTCTATTGGCGATCTCACGCGGGACTCTGTTCTCCCTAAATCCCGGGATTGCGTGACATTCGTAACGTTATTCCGGATTGCCGGACCGATCAATTTGTAACTTTAGATGTTCTGAGGATCTGATTTATGGATTTCATGTAAAATGTATGTGTATGGGCATTTATGTTTATATTTACTGTTGGTAATAGTCTGATTCAGTATCGATATATCATGTGTATGATGGATTTAATGTAGGTATATGGAATAAATAGGCTTGGATTATTTTATACGAGTACTTTCATCTGCGTTCTGATATAAAGCTAAAATATTTGTTTTATTTCCGTTGGGTGGTATATTTTGACAGGGTTATTTTAATTTTTTATTGTTTTAATAGTTATTAGCATGTAGAGGTATGACCTCTTCCAGGATTATGTGAGGACCAAAAAACACAATATTTAAGCAACATAGGGATATTAATAAATTAATAAAAACCGACCGGTGGAGTCGGACTCATGATTAATAGATTCCGCACCATTTTCTGCTTTTAATATTTTATGCAATAGTAGAATACCAATAGAAACAAACTCTATATATTACCATTGTTCTGGGTGTTTCTACATTCTGGTATAATATGTATGTATTTTCAAAAAAAGTATCTAAGTGTGTTTATCCGCATTCTAGATTCCATAACATAAGCTAGTTAAGCTAAGCTTACCATGGATCTAGATAGCATTGTGTAAAATATTGTGGAATAGTTTTTTTAAAGGATATTAGCAACCGAAATCACTAATATTCCCTCTGACCCCTCCAACTAAGCTAAATTGCTTGTGCTATGAGTTGTTTCACGTCGCTAGTGTTATGGCCAGGATTCGAACCTGGGACCTCTTAATCGTATGTCCGATTCCTAAACTACTAAGCTACTTACTTATTATAATTATTTATTTCGTAGATTTCCACAGATCCGCTTCACAACGTGCCAATATTATAATGATATTTACAAAACACATTATTCTAAAGTCGGTTTCGAAGTTACACTCCAAGTTTGAAATCGGATCTTAGCATGTGGAACTCACGGCTTCAGTACTTACAAAGTACTTCACAAACTGTGACATGAAAGGTGATTACTTTCCAAAGCGTCGAGGTAGAACTCCTTGTAAAAAGTTAAGCCTACAAGCGGAGGGACGTGTTCGACTTAAGTGTTTTATTTCGCTCATAGCGCTTGCAGGTCATAACAGTCTTCAAACTTAAGACCTTTTTCTGAAGTCTTTAGGAACTTTAAAGGTTGGGATAGTTCTCATTTAGTGTGTTAAATATTGTTATGATTTGAGCCGAAACGTATTGCTATCGGTCCAAGCTAGATATAGACAACAGTTCGCCATTACAGGCAAGGCTTTGACAGGATACAAGACGTTGTTTCTCCAATGACATTGAAAAGACAATCGTACATTAAATTATTGAGAAATCTACACACACAGGCACGCTCACGCTCACAGAAATATACACATACACACATACACTCACCCACGCAACACACTCACCCACACACATCGTAAACTCACAGCAACAAAACTTACATTAGGTTACTAGAGCAAATGAAGCCGCTATTCAAACGTGCGCAGCCACGTAGCATAAAATATAGCTCTGCCAGTCCCCTGAGACGTAACCTTTATTGTCGAGACCAGTGCACCTGCGAATGAGTTACGCCGCAGATTTATTATAACGGGCAAGATAAGGAGGTTTTGTATCTACTGGTTTAGCGCACATGTTGCTTTCTTCTCATTTTCTTAATGTATGAATAGTCGCCATAAAAATGAAAGGTATTTATTCTTAATGATGTTAGGACGCCTAAACATACAATGTGAAAGGAATAGCCGTGCGATTTTTTGAAGTGAAAACTTCTTTAGCGGCGTTGCATGGGTAAAAAGTGTTAAACTCGCGTTAGGATTACTTGAACTTTGAACCGTAACCGACGACTAACGTCATACAACATTACACCAGCTACAGATTGTTTATTTTGTTAGATGCGTTAAGAAGCTTCGTAGCCTAACGGTTAGCGCTTCGACTGTAAGTTCTTATGATTTCAGATACTACCGGGTTCGAACCTGGGCTTCTGACACTTTTTGTGATTATTTTTTCTTTTTGTAATTCATTAATTTCTTCTGACAGAAAATTAGGGATAGGTTCTATGATTGGCGCTATATTATAGTTATGGTATGGTATGGTATGGTATGGTGTGTTCTTTTTATCTTTTTCTCTGTATATAACGAAGAAGGAAAGAAAGAAAAAGTTTTCACTTCTGCCGGCACTCCCGGAGTGCAACCCATCTTTTTTTTAAAGGTACCCACATATTCATACTAATTTTAAAAGGGAAATTGCGTGAGGATATCTGTATGTCCGGATTTTACGGCTAGACCACTGAACCAATTTTGATGGAATTTGGTAAAAGAGTAGGCCTTGATAAAGGACATAGGCTATGTTTGGTCGCGATAACCGACATCCACGCAAGCAAAGCCAGAAGCAACAGCTAGTACTATATACATATATTCCTGTAATCAGAGGCAGAGGTGTATTATTAACACCCATACTTCGCCAAATCTTAGTTTCAGTATCACGTAATGCGGAATAATCCTATTGCTATCGAGCAAGCACGTTATTATTGGCTATATGTTAACTGTTGGATGGTGATCAGCCCTGTCCGTTAGTCAACTTCTATCACACCTACGGAAAGAGATGGCTATATTCTAATCCATCGTTAACCACAAGGAAAGTTAAATTGAAATTAGTCATCATTCAGAATAGGATTTGATCATGTGACTAGTCTCATTCTATAGAGTTCAACTGTGGAATGAGACTAAACACGGAATTGTAGTGCTTAATATTAACAAACAAACACTGATTACTTCTTACTCAACATCCAGGATGGACTAGTCTCATTCTATTGAGATCAACTGTGGAATGAGACTTAACGTGGAGTGGTGGTGCTTAATATAAATAAACAAACACTGTTTACTTCTTACTCAACATCCAGGATGGACTAGTCTCATTCTATAGAGATCAACTGTGGAATGAGGCTTAACACGGAAGGGTGGTGCTTAATATAAACAAACAAACAAACACTGATTGGTTCTTACTCAACATCCAGGATGGCCTAGTCTAATTCTATAGAGATCAACTGTGGAATGAGACTAAACACGGAATGGTAGTGATTAATATAAATTAACAAACATTGATTGGTTCTTACTCAATATCCAGGATGGGCTAGTCTCATTCTATAGAGATCAACTGTGGAATGAGACTAAACATGGAATGGTAGTGCTTAATATAAATAAACAAACACTGATTGGTTCTTACTCAACATCCAGGATGGGCTAATCTCATTCTATAGAGATCAACTGTGGAATGAGACTAAACACGGAATGGTAGTGCTTAATATAAATAAACAAGCACTGATTAGTTCTTCGCGGCACCATTCGTATGGAAAATTGATTTCGTTTCCGCGACCCACAGGGACCGAATTTCAACAAAATTTGTTCAGTAGTTCGAGCGTCAGTAACTAACAGAAATCTAATTATCTCCACAAACTTTCGCATCTACAATATTAGTAAGACGATTTTCAGTATTTATTGGTAACACTTCAGCCTCTTAGCATATTATTAATTCACAATAAAATCAGAGGCACTACAAGAAGGAGCATCAAATTACGGTAATGGCGACATTTTTCTACGCGACCCTCGGGTCGTTATTGTGGCTTTATCAAATACCACAATTTGCTTGTAAATCATACGGTGAAAGGCATTTTTTGTTTACAAAATGGAGGCTCGTTTTGGGAAAATATTTCACTTATTTAAGGTCAAGCTATAATGGTTTATTTCGTGAGTATAGAAGTTGCTTGATACTGAATATTTGTAAACGTTTTTACATTGCAATATTATGTATCAATCTTATTAATGTAGGTATAAGTAGGCTGATAATGAATCCCCTAAAAAAGAAAGATGGAACTAGAAAAGACGGAGTATGGCTAAGAAACTGGTCCCTTATTTGACTTGACCAACGGTACTGTAACTATGCGCGTTCGTATTAATCAAGTAAAATAATGCCAATGGTTTCATAACTAATATAAATAACCCTGGCCAGATGGACCGATGACCTGGAAAACGTGGCTGGGACGGACTGGATGCGGAAGGCGGAGAACCGTACGAAATGGCGCACATTGGGAGAGGCCTATGTCCAGCAGTGGACTGCAGTGGGCTAATTGATTGATTGATAATAAATCCCATCTTTTACCTGTCCTTAGCCTGTCTCTTATGGCCGAGCACCGATCATGGTAGCATCCAAAGCTTAGACTTTGGAACTCGCAGCTTAAGTTTTAAGAAAGCGAATGCTAATTGAGCACATAACTCCGATGGTAACCGAATGGAAAGTCCTCCACCAAAGCCTCATTTATCAACCATCATTTCATCGCTAATTCTTCAAGTTCTTGGAAGGGCCCATGCACTCTTTAAGATAGTAGTGTACTAGATTTGTTTTGTTGTTGTTATAAATTTCACATCACATCATTGAGTCATAGATAAGTAATAGGTAAGGTATGATGTCATAGATCGATATCATAGATTACGTAATGGCTGAAGAGGAATGCTGGTCAATGTTGCCAATTACAAAAGCAAATAATTAGTATAAGGATGGTTTTTTGTAATGTAATGACTGTACTTAGTTACTTGAGTACTTACTTGTTGGTACTTCAAACATCATATTATATTTAAAAAAATGTATTACAAGTAACACTATTTATTATGTTTTTTTTGTCATCAATAGGAATATTTTGTTATGTGGTCTGTTTTGTGTGCTGCAGTTAGCTTAAATAAACGCATTTTCTTTCTTTCTTTTCTTTCTAGTGTTGTTCGGGATACGATCAGAAGGGGTAAGAATCAAGAGAGTTTGTTGAGGAATATAAAATTGTTTATTGTTACCGTTTACACTAGATATTCCCACCGTGTACTTGTTAAGTTTATTAAGTAAATGTTAAATTAAATTAAATGTAAATTATGAGATGTAAACATCAGGATGTCACTGTTCAAATGTCATTGATGGAAATGCTAGAGGAATGCACCCGGTCGCGATGGTAACCGAAGCACACTACTTAATTTTATTAAAATTTCCTCACATCACGTGTTCAAAGTCAGCATTAAACCAAACAAATGTGTATAAAACTAGTAGGTTAGTAAAAAAAAAAAAATATATAACAACTGGTTACCGCAAATAATATCTACACTCAGAATCGCAGCTGTAAAAAATAACGTGGGTAGAAATAAAATAGCTGCTGAAATCTAGTTCTACCAACAATCCATCAAACCCTCGTGGGGTAGGCCATCCCTTATAAAATTAGCCAAACAAAATTGAACCCAGGGAGGTTCAGCGATATTAATCTTTATAACTGAGACGAGAAAAAGTTGAAAGAGGCAACTTATGTCTCGGCGAAGTGGAAAACTTTAGATCGGTTATGGACGAGGATCCATTAAGATGAAACGTTGAATTTTCAGTTTTCTATCAGTTGGAAAGTTTGAAGATCGATTTTGAAGTGTATGCAGTTTTTTCTGATCGCTTCGAATGCGGTAAATTTGCTTGATTGTACACAGTTGTGGCCAATGTTTTGTTTCAGCGATAAACCAAAACCGTTGGGCTTAAAAGCACTAGAGCAAATTATAATGTTCAATCATTTTGCACAATTCAACTAGATATATCTTGATATTTGATTGCCTGACGTTTCGACCAGGTTGCACCGGCCGTGATCACAGGCTGTCTCCTAGATCTGTTCAGTCATTTTGACGAGACTGAGTAACAAATCTGTATATCCATTTATATATTCATCCATTCATCCAAATTTCTGCATTTAATGAGAAGATTTATTCATCCTTTAATAGCAAATTACCCAGTAACCGAAATCACTGATATTCCCTCTAACCCTTCCAGCTAAGCTAAATTGCTTTTGTTAGGAGTGGGTTTATGTCAGCCAGGATTCGAAACTGGGACCTCCCAGTCATAAGGCTGACGCATTAACTACTAATCTACTTATGCTTTAATGAAAATTTAAAACATTTAGTACGTTGACTATTCAACTAATCAAAAACCAATGTTTAAAAATGACTGTAACATCATACATCGGTTTCGATAGTTCTTAAAAGCGTCAGTAGAAGGCACCAACAGTTACCAAAAGACGGATATACCTGTAAGAAAATTTGTATAGTTTCAGGCATGATTCGGTGGCTTAGTAAATAAAATAAATAAATAAATATACCACAACATTTCACACAACGCTATCTAGACCCATGGTAAACATAGCTTAACTAGCTTGTGTTATGGAATCTAGAATATATTATTATACTTTTTTTTTTGGTAAATACATACATAGTATCCATAGAAACACCCAGACCAATGCAAATATACATATTCATGCATACAAATATTTGCACTGAGCGGGGATCGAAACCACGCCTCCTGCGTAGCAGCCGCGTTCCCTACCGCCACGCCACAGACGCTGTCAGTGGTCAGACCATTCTCCCTGTAAGAGAAAGATTCCGCCTGAACTGACCATTTTTTCCTATCTTAATCGTTAAGAATACTTTATTTACTTAGCTGATATATAGATGTAAAAAAGTGGGAAACAACATTTGTATTCACCACTCAAAAACATACCTCAAAGTACAACCACTTAATTTACAAAACCATCTCCATAAAATATATTTGCTAACACCAAGTTTCACACGAAAATTAATTTGAATAATTACAAAGGCAACAACAAAAAAACAATGTAAATTGAAAGAGGGAAAACCCAAGTGAAAACCTCCGGAAACCCGAATCAACACCTCGTAGAGAGGCCTTCAACAAATCGATTCGGTAAATAAAAGATTTTATTGAGGACACTTCGCATCAAAGGCTGGCCTCTCGGAGAGAGCATTTCAAAGAACCATCCGTAAAATTGTTTGATGCCACTACTTTTTGGTATGTGGAATTATGGAGTCTACTGAATTCTATGATAGTCATTGTCATGGGACTCTGAGTATCGTTTTTATATTTAGCTGAAGGTACGCTGTTGGTGGCACTCAGCTTGACGGCCTCATCAAAAGAGAATTATCGTCGCAGCACCGCGTGACATCCACCGGTCCTACTAGTGCTGCGACCACAATCCCCCCTGCCCGGCAATAGCCAGTCAGCAAGACCTTGTACACTTGCTGACCCCTGAACGCAATCCAACCGAGATTGGATTACTATGGAGGGTTTTTTGCAATCATGCACGGTGGTACACTCGGCCGAAATTTGTGACTAATTTGTATCGTGGGTTTGCTCACTCCTTCCCTTCCCCCTCGCATTTCCCATATTTGGTCAAGTATGATAATCGGTCCCACGCAATAGGGGTCGAGCCCATAACCTTTAGGCCTGGCTGTATGTTTACTGTCGGTGGAGTATAGCCCTGTCTCTTAGACGCCTTCTACAATACCGATAGGAAGGGATTGGGTGTTTTTTTCTATTCCATCGGAAACGATCAGGGAATCAGCAGAGAAAAATACCCGAACCAATGCAAATAACAACTTAATGTATTTGCGAAAGATCTAATTTACTTGTTAAAGAGCCTTTGAACTTTTAAAGCGTGCTATGTTGTTCAAAAACGAAACAATTTAACTAAAAGTCGAGCTCAGGGGATAAATCTCAAGATGTTTACGTACACAATCCGATCTCAGCGCGAGTGCGACTCTGCGAGCTTCATTGTGGAGTTCGGTACAACTTGCTGAATTACAAACTGCTTAAGAACGGAATATAGAGATATCTTGCGAATAAAGGTATGTTTTTAACTTTTAGACATTTAACAAAAGAACGGTTGTTGCAAATATACAACAATGAAATGGGGGGGGGGGGGGCAAGTTTAAATGGGGGAACAGGGGATTCTTGGAATATCGTTAAGGTCTTAGGAGCCCAAGCCAAACTCATCTGCAAGCTGATGGTTTGCCCTGACACACGCTTCCCCTCAGGCGTGGAAAGTCAAATGGCAGTCCTTTCCTTAACAGCTAAGGCAAAGGAAAGAAGTAAGTAGACCCCGGGTACCTAGGCGAAAGTGTCCGATGCAATCGAGAATAATACGAGGATGATAGTGATGAGAGTATGACTAACAATTGTAATATTAATAAATAATATCATGCCTTTCATTTTAGCAAACCTGCTTTAGAATTTAAAACATCCTTCAGTATTACTATAAGAAGTTCAGTAGTAACTCAAGTTGCTCCAGGAAATCTAAAGACTTGTTAACAATTTAATGAAATAAGTAGTTTTCTGTTGGAAAGAACTTTCCTTCAGAGTGTTAGAGCGTTTTCACACTCATCCGATATCCGATATCGGAGGAAGTCAAATGTATGAGATATGTATCTTTCTTTCACATTGTCCGGCCCGATATCGGTTATCAGAGGCAACACCACTGTTTTGGCCCGATATCGGAACACAAAGAGACTAAAACAGCGACTGCAAGCAATTTCGACCTTAAGGACATTTTCTGAGTTACATGTCTTTTCGCTTTAATTGATGACGCTGATCACGAATATAAGAAGAAAAACTCGATACCATGTCATGTCAATAAGGTCGAAAATTGCTTTTTACTTTTTTCTTCTTTTTTTTTTACTCCTAGCATCCCTAACTAGTCTGTGCTTTCACATTTATCAGGCAGATTTTATCGGATAAATGTGAAAACAGCACAAGGTGTCGTCTATCGGATGTCGGCTATCGGCGTCCGACACCGATATCGGATATCGGATATCGGATGAGTGTGAAAACGCTCTTAAGTAAAGGTACAAATTCGTACTGACCACATAGAGCAGTAAGCGACCGCAGCAGCAGATGGCTGTGCAGTGAAATAGACTTGTATGAATCCATGTCGAAATTAAACAAGTAATGTGATTGAAGAAAAAAGAAAATGTACTGTTATAGACATACTAACCCGTTCTCAAAACTATTATGATTGCGGCAAACTACTATGCTTTATGTTAATTGCCCTAGATAATGTTTTTTGCCCTAGTTAATTATAAAACTAATTCTATCTCAGCATTGGACAACAGTAATTAAGAAGAAAATATTAACCAAGAAGCATACATGATGGTAACTGGTTATCGATGCCAGCAAAGTAACATTAAATTATTCCTTGCGTTAATGAGTCGAAGGCTGAATTATGACATGCCTAGCATGAACCAGCTTGATAAAGGGTAGATTTATTATTTATCTGCTTTTGCTTTTAGGGATTTAAAAATTTTATACAATAAAGATAACGGGAATTACCGCGATCATAAATAAATAATAAATAAATATTCCCCAACATTTCACACAACGCTATCTAGATCCATGGTAAGCATAGCTTAACTAGCTTGTGTTATGGAATCTAGAATGCGGATAAACATACTTAGATACTTTTTTTTTGTAAATAGATACATATTATACATAGAAACACCCAGACCAATGCAAATATAGATATTCATGCATACAAATATTTGCATTGAGCGGGGATCGAACCCGCGCCTCCTGCACAGCGGCTGCGTTCACTACCGCCACGCCACGGAGGCTGGCTGCATGGTATAGGTACTTACATATTTAATTGCTTGACGTTTCGACCAGGTGACACCGGCCGTCATCACAGGCTAACTGGCTCAGCGGTGCAAGCCCACCGTCTTCGAGTCCGTGAGGTAGTAGGTTCTTCATCTAACCGCACATTTCATTTTACTTTCACCATGGAACGCTAGGGTTTAAAATTAGTGATTAAAAATCATACTCCACACTCACTGCCATCAACTAGTTCCAATATCCACATTCTGAATTCATCATCTAATTAATAACGTGATAGCAATTATCTATTATGTGGTGATAGTCAGCTTAATTTGATACGATCACCTTGATCAGTCAAAGTAATAGGTATATTGCCATACAGATGTCATATCTACAAAGTTTCTAATTGATACAATAATTAACATAGTTATAGGTATAGTTTTCAAGCGATGGCTTACAGGTTCTGAAGTCGGGCTTGCTTTTAAAACGGCATGGGTTCAATTGCCTTCACACTCCTGATCATTTTTCACATTCAATCCCTATCCTAGCTTAGCCCTATTAGGGTTACTTACTACTAACTTACTGCCAGCAGGGGACGCCTCGACCGGACGGGTAATCTGCCCTTCATTGTGGGCCATTTCACCCATTTCCCCTATTTATCCTGTAACGGATAGAGATGCCCGGCAATCACGGCGTTTCGTCTAACCTACCTGTTTCCTTGCAAAAACTTACAATCTGTTCCACCCTCAGATTGGGAATGTCTTCGAGATCTAGTTCATCTGTTCCCATGATTTTCCATTTAGCTAATAGGGTTAAAGACCTTCTATCAATTATCATAAATCTAAAAAGCCACATTATTACATTAGAGTTTTCTTTTGTTTTTCATGCGAGCTCCAGTCCCAGTTAGATCCAAACTATCCGTGGTAAAATTTTGTGGTTTACATGAGTTCACTGCCCCTCATGCCAACCCTGCAGCGGTCTCATCCTCGACAGGTGTACCGGCTCACAGGTAACATTAGGAATGAAAATCAAATCTTCATTCTAGCGTTAATCCCAGTCGCTTCCGAAGCTATCAACTTGGAGTCTGGGGTCCGCTTTTTGCCAGTCCTACCGCGGATTTGGCTAAACTTCGATATTTTCCGTGAAGCGACTGCCATCTGACCTCCATAACCCAAAGGCGATATCGAAGCAACCAGTTGTTGGATTTTTGAGGGTTTCAACTAACCGTAACGACTGCCATAGATATTTACATACGTGCTCTCCGAGGCACGACTAGACCAATGCAAATACCCATATTCATGCATACACATATTTGCACTAAGCGGGGATCGAACCCACGTCTCCTGCGCAGCGGCCGCGTTCACTACCGCTACGCCACGGAGGCTGTCTAGGAATGAAGATCAAATAATCAAAATGAATTCTACCAAATATTCCAACTTCAAATGTTTCCTCACCAAAAAGCAGAATACCGTAACTCCCAAATCCCACTGCTTAATAGAATAAAATCTCTTTCGAACCTCATAAATTCACGGCAGCCATCGATAGGGATGCGACGCAATTGCTTATAAATCTATCCAAATGGTTATTGGTTGAAAAATGGACGAATTTGTTAGATAGCTTGTGGTTAATTTAACGTTTAATGCTCTGTTTACATTTTCAACCGCATTTAGGCACATAGGGCATAAATCTTGTTCGAATTCGGTCTCTAAGGAGACATTTTGGCTGTTGTAGCCAGCTGCAAGAACTAAATAACAATTGTCGCATGCATTATGTTATATTCTTGTAGAAGAGGAAGTATTGCTCTGAGAATATGTATAGTAAACGGCATTTTCTTAAGTATATAAGTGTGTGTGATCCGTAATAAAATAAATTTTCACTTCTCATGCTCTTAAAATGTTACTTTAGTCTCTGCATTTTGGGACTAAAGTTCCTTATTCTTAAAGTTCTCTAGGGACTAAAGTATTTTTTTTTTAATTTACTTTGAAAACTCCTAAACAGCCAATCATGGTGTTTGTAAATGGAAAGATTATCACCTTTTTAGTGATTGTGTATAAAAATAACCTCAAAATAACATTTGAAAAAATTTAAAAAACCCATTTAATTTCGTGAAACACGAATAATGATATTAATTTGATTACGCTTCGCTCGGGTGGCTAAAACATCTCCTGTCATTATGGCTTGTTGTGAAAGAATAGTAGATTGTTCAACAAGGGACTAACCTTGTTGAACAATCTACTATTCTTTCATTTGAGACCCAAAACATCTTTTTAATATGGTTCCTTGTCCAAAACCAGACTTGCTTTTTGAGACTTCTGGTGACTTCATCTTGAACTTTACGGGAGCTATTGTCATTTAACCCTGCAACCCTAAGAACCCGAACTGGCCTCTAAAGAAGTGAACTCGAGAATTTAGTAGCAAAATTTTATTGATTCAGACGTTTCGATAGGTTCTTAGTAGTCTGGGGTGCTGGTTGGGTAACCTCCACGTCGGCTTCTCCGTTTCTTCCCCCTTTGGACCACGGTCCTGGGGAGCGGAAGCGGGGGGGCTGGTGCACCCTGGACAACGGCTAACAGACTCCTACCTTGGGAGTTCTGTTGGCCGTTGACAAATAACCCAACGGCTGACCTCACGAGGAGGTCGTGGGATGGCGGGCCTTCAAGGCCCGCGGGAAGGGGTCCGTAGGACACCCTTCCATTCCAACAGCCCTTTTAAGGGCTAGCTGACCCCATTGCACGAGGGGGTCGTGGTATGGCGGGCCTGCAAGGCCCGCGGGGAGGGATCCGTAGGGTTCCTCCCACCTCAACAGCCCTTTTTAGGGCTAGCCGTCGCTCCCAGTACCCCTCTGCTTTAGCAGAGGAGACATGGGAGAGGCGACGGGATCCGTAGGATCCGGGGATGGGTCGGCCCACTGCTTGCGCAGGGGCTGACGGGCATTCGTGCCTCCGTCGGCGTTGGGAGAGTTGGCTACTCCCCCGCATCGCGTAACCTCCGAGATATCGACAACGACCTGAGTGCTAGCCACACTCGGGAATGCCGATATCCCGGAGGCCGTGGGGCTTGCCTTAATTGGCCGGCCCACGACAAGGAAAAGTCTGAAAACCCGACAGCGAAGTCGCTTAAAACCTGTGGATACCTGGGGACCTCCACAGTATGTACCCCGCTTCCTGGAATGGCCGTCACCCAGGAAGTGTCTCTAGTACGGTTCTACTCGTGGGACATCATGGAAGATCTTGTTAAAAACCCAAAAACCCCCCTACCTAATGAAACAGTCTGCGCGGAGGTCGCGCAGCACCACGACGCGGAGGTCGCGTCCCAAGCGGTGTCAGACCAACTTGACACCGCCACTCAGAGCAGGGCTAACAGCCCGGGTATAACGACCCGGAGCTCAGCCGGAAAGAGGAACAAGGTTCCTCCCCTTCGGCCTTTTGAACCGGACCCGGAGGTCAGCATGACCGACGGGTCCACGTCCAGCAGCGGACAGGAGGGAGATTATCTTTCTCCCCCGCCCAAGTTTGCGGCGCTCGGTCGCCGAAAGACGCGGGGTGGCAAGAGGGCTGCCCCTCAAAAACGTGCCCCAGCCCCAGTCCCGAAGGATGTCATGGCGCCGCCGAGTTCCTCCTCCTCGGCGGCGCCCTTGTCTTGTGCCGGCGACACCACCTCTAACCAGGTGGTGGAGGCCCTTAAAGGCCTTGCTAAGGCCCGAACTGGGGCTATGACGCCGGAGGAGGACCGGCTCATGCGGTCGACGCTCCGCCTTGTGGAGCAATACAATCTGCTCAGGGCGGAGCTAGGCCGTGCGCAGCAGGAGCGGGCTGACCTCGGCAGGCGTCAGGAGGCCCTGCTCGGGGAAACCGAGCGGCAGGCGGCGGAATACCGCGGGGAGATGGCGAGGATGGCGGCTGAGTTGGCGGCGCTCCAAGACCGTGTGTCCCGCACAGAGAGGCGGAGGGTCGGAGCGCAGCCGGAACCGCCGTCACCGCCGTCTCGGTCGAGGTCGCCGGTGCGGCCGGAGACGCCGCCTGCGGCGCAGCCGGAGTCACCGGCCCCACCGCGTCTGCCGCCGCCGCCGCTCCCGCCACGTCTGCCGGTCCCGCCGCCGGAGCGGCCGAGGTTGCCGACGCCGCCGCGAGTGCCGCCGCGTTCGTCGGCAAACTCTATAGAGGCCTGCATGGCGGCAATGGCGGCACAACAGGCGCGGCACGAGGAGTGGACGCGGAGCTGTCTGGAGGCCATTATGGCCTCCATTCACCGTCCACCCTTGGCGCAGCCGAGTGGGGGATACGCCGGAGCGGTCAAGCGGGGCCCCATCCGCACGGTAGCGGCGGGGTCCCCGCAGGAGTCGGCCCGCGGCGCGCCCACTGCGCCGGCTGCCCCTGCCACCATCGCTGCGTCAGCCAGGGGTGCCCAAGCCAAGGGCAAGGGAAAGGGGAAGGGCAAGGGGAAGACGTCCCCAGTCCCAGCCCCGGCCCTGGCACCGGTTTCGGCCCTGACTGCCTCCAGTAGCTCTGCACCGGCAGGGGGCTGGGAGGTGGTCGGTGAGGCCAAAAAATCGCGGAACGCCCGTAAAAAGGCAGCAAAAAGGGCCAAGAAGGCCCTGGCTGCTGCGAAGGGAGCGCCAGGAAGGCTGCGCGTCCCCCGTACCACCGCTGTCGTCTTAACAATGACACCGGAGGCGACGGAGAGGGGCGTGCAGTACGTGGACCTGGTAAAACAGGCGAGGGGCCTCATTGATATGAGGGCCCTCGATGTGGCGGGGACCCTCCGAGTGACACACACTCGGACGGGTGCCCGGCTCATCCACGTCCCTGGCGCTACAAGCGGTCCCAAGGCCGATGCCATAGCGGCTAGGCTTAGGGAGACGCTGAATGCAGCCGACGTCCGGGTGTCCAGGCCCACCAAGCTGCCGACCGGCGGATCCTCGCGGTAGGCGGCGTTGTAGGAGTCCGGGTACGGCTCCTGCAGGCTCGGCCGGACAGGTGCTTCAGGTGCCTGTCGGCCGGCCACGTGGGTGTACAATGCAAGGCGGAGGTGACGGTCGGCGACCGTTGCTTCCGCTGCAGCCAACCCGGTCATAGGGCCGGCAATTGCGAAGCTCCGCCGCACTGTTTCAGGTGTGCGGCGGAGGGCAAGCCGGCCGACCATAGGGTTGGCAGTAAAGCTTTCACCCGCGGGGAGGCGCCGCCGCGAGGCGGGCGTTCCGCCAATGGTTCGGGGCGGGATGCGGAGATGGTTCCATAATGGATCCTCATCTCCGCATCCTGCAGGCGAACCTGGGCCACGGTGTCGATGCTCAGGCACTTCTGCTCCAGAGCATGGCACAGTGGTCCATCGACGTCGCCGCTGTCGCCGATCCATACACTCACCGGCCCCTCGGGCCCGCCTGGGTGGTCGACCTGGATGGATCAGCGGCACTGGTGCATAACGCCGCTGCGGGTGCCCCTCCCCTTGTCGTGATCGCAAGGGAGCATGGCATCTTAGCGGCGCGGGTGGGGGAGATTGCGGTCGTGGCCGTTTATTTCACGCCGAGATCACACCGACTCATAGGGCAGTATCGGCGGTCGCTGGAGCGGCTGACCGACGTCGTCAATGCCTGTACGCCTCGTCCGGTTCTTGTGCTCGGGGACTTCAACGCCTGGTCTCAGGCCTGGGGTTCCCGGCGCACAGACGCGCGGGGCAGGGCTCTGGAGAGCTGGGCCGATTCTCTCGGCTTAGTTCTCCAGAATCGCGGGGCCGAAGCCACGTATGTGGGCACCTTTGTGGCGGGGGAGCGCAGGTCGATCATAGACCTTTCGTTCGCGAGCGCTTCCCTGTCACTCCGCGTGCGGGACTGGCGTGTCGCCGTGGAGGTGGAGACACTGTCGGATCACCGATACGTTCGGTTCGATGTCTCCCCTCCTGCGGGTGATGCGCCGGTCATATCGGCCCAACGCGAGCCGCGCTGGGTGTTGGGGCGACTGAATCGGGAGGACCTCCTGGAGGCCGCCATCGTACAGGCCTGGGCCATTGCGCCGGACAGGCCTGTCGACATAGACGATGAAGCGGCCTGGTTCCGGGAGGCCATGACACGGGTCTGCGATGCGGGTATGCCTAGGGCTCCAGCCTATAATCCGAGGCGTCGGGTCTACTGGTGGAATGCGGAGATCGCGAGGCTGCGTCAAGCCTGCGTGATCACGCACCGCCGGTGGGCTCGACTCCGTAGGAGGCGTAGCCGTACCGCAGATTCGGAGCCCCGACTGGCGGAGCTTCACGAGGGATACAGGGAGGCCCGGAATGCCCTCCGAGCGGAGATCAAGCGGTCTAAGGCCGCTTGTTACCGGGAGCTCCTGGAGACGCTGGAGCGGGACCCATGGGGGCGGCCTTACCTTATGGTAAGGGAAAAGCTGCGCCTCCGGGCCCCTCCGCTGACCCAGGTGCTCGAACCGGCTCTGCTCGGAGGAGTGGTGGAATCCCTGTTCCCGGCGCGTGCGGAACATGTTCCGCCGCAGATGGCTCCGCCGCCTCGGTCGCCTACGGCGCCCAGTGCGGTGATTGACGACGACGTGCCCGAGGTCACTTGGGTAGAACTAGAGCTGGCGGTGCGAAGGCTGAGAGCCAAGAAAAACACCGCCCCGGGACCCGACGGCATTCCAGGCCGCGCGTGGGTCCTAGCTCTAGGGGAAGACGATCTCGAACCCCGACTGAGAGGGTTCCTCAGCGCATGTTTGGAGCGGGGCCAGTTTCCGAAGATGTGGAGGACGGGGAAACTGGTCCTCATCCGCAAGAAGGGACGCCCGGCGGACGAGCCGTCCGGGTACCGGCCCATAGTGCTGCTCGACGAGGTGGGCAAACTCTTCGAAAGAGTAATTGCCAAGCGCCTCGTCGAGCATCTCTCTAGAGTGGGGCCGGACCTGGCGAATACCCAGTTTGGGTTCCGCCGGTGGCGTTCCACTGTGGATGCCATCATGCGTGTGAGGACTCTGGCGGAGGATGCGGTTGCCCGGGGCGAGGTGATGTTGGCGGTGTCCTTGGACATCTCCAACGCCTTCAACACCTTGCCCTGGAGTTGCATCAGGGAGGCACTCGTGTACCACGGTGTGCCTCTCTACCTCCGCCGCATAGTCGGGGCTTACCTGACGGAGAGAGCCGTCGTCTACCCGAGTTCGACCGGAGTCGGCAGGCGTGAGATGTCGTGCGGTGTTCCACAGGGATCGGTCCTGGGGCCGTTACTGTGGAACATCGGTTACGACTGGGTGCTTCGCGGTGACTTTGCGTACGGTGCCACCGTCACGTGTTATGCGGACGACACGCTGGTGACGGTGAGCGGGGCTACGCACCGCGAGGCAACCCTGAGGGCCACGACCGCGGTTGGCCAAGTCGTCGAGCGGATCCGGCGGCTGGGTCTCGAGGTGGCTCTGCACAAGTCCGAGGCCATGTTCTTTCATGGTCCTCGGCGCAGGCCAGGCCCGGGAGCCAGCCTTACAGTGGGAGGCACTCCCATCGACATCAAGCCCCAGCTGAAATACCTGGGGCTCGTGCTTGACGGTCGATGGGACTTCGGACAACATCTCCGAAGCCTGCGCCCCAAGTTGGTCACCACGGCGAATGCCCTGAGTCGGCTGTTGCCCAACTTGAAGGGCCCAGGGGCCTCCTGCAGGAGACTCTACGCGGGTGTCGTGCGGTCCATGGCCCTATATGGGTGCCCCGTGTGGGCGGACACCCTGGGGGCCAGATTCCTGCCTCTGCTCCGTACGGCGCAGAGGACGATGGCCTCCAGGGCCATCAGGGGATACCGCACGATATCCTTCGAAGCGGCGAGTCTCCTGGCCGGATCGCCACCGTGGATCCTGGAAGCGAGGGCCCTTTCGGCACTATACCAGTTCCGAAAGGAGGCGCGGGAGCGGGGATTCGATCCCGAGCCCGAGGACATTCGGGCCGAGAAATCCCGGCTCCACCAGGTCATGGTGGCCGAGTGGGAGCGACGACTTGGGCAACCACGCGCAGGGCACGCCGTGATTGCGGCGGTAAGACCCATCATGGGGGAGTGGCTAGAGAGGCCACACGGGAGCCTCTCGTACCGTCAGACGCAGATGATAGCCGGGCACGGTTACTTCGGGCGGTATCTGCATCTGATGGGTATTGAGCCAACGCCCGAGTGCCATCACTGCGACGCGAGCGTGGACTCGGGGCTGCACACGCTCACCGAGTGTCCGGCGTTTGAGACGCCGAGGCGGGAGCTTGTGCAGGCCCTGGGGGTGAGAGTGCTCACGCTCTCCACCCTGCTCGCGGCGATGGTCCGCTGCGCGGATGCGTGGGCGGCCAGCGCCTCTTTCTGCGAGCAGGTCATGCTCGCGAAGGAGACAGCAGAGCGGGCGCGGCGCGGTGAGCGAGAAAGACTCGCTGACATCGCTGCTCGCGCCCGAAGGCGGCTCGGGCGTCGGAGGGCGCTTACAGACCTCCGCCCCCCATGAGCGCGGGCCTGAGGGTGACGGGTGGAGCCACCCGTCACCCTAGCAGAAGCAGGCCACGGCGGCGGCGCGCATCGTAGGACGATGCGCGCCTCCCCACACCGGGGTTGAGTCGGGGACGGCGTGGTCCCCACCTCCCGAGGAGGGCCAGACCGAAAGGGATGGCCCTGGGTCAGCCGGGGTGCGAGGGATATGTCGCAAGACAACCTCACCTTCGGCCTAGCACCACGACCCACAGACGGCGTGCGGTTTAGTCGGTTCGAGTCCGACATAACCCACCCCTCCGGCTCCGGAGGGGCGGGTATCCGTGAGGATTTCCCGCACGTAAAAAAAAAAAAAAAAAAAAAGGTTCTTAGTAGTCTATGATCATGGGGAACAATACTAAATAAATCGCAATAGGATTCATTAAATGTTTTATTTAATATGTAATTCACGCGTAAACTGCCGACAATATTATATAACTCTGTCTATTACTTCAGAGATATATACAGACATGAAAAAATGCATTATTTTCCAGTACTTTCCCATTTCCCTTTATCGTGTGAACACAGCAACACTTTACAGATCATATCACAGAGACTATACGATTGTATTTTGAAGCACAATGAAAAACGTATAAAGGTTTTACGCCTATTGTTTTAAATTGTTTTATATCCGAAATTCATACTAGCCGTTGTACGTGACAACGGCCCCGAGCAATTTCTTTAATATATTCTACTATAGTGCTAAATCTACGGGTTGGTATATGGTCGCTCCATTACCATTTTTGAGTAAGAATCAAAGCATCATAGAATCAATTTCGTTTATTCAGTTAGGCACATAAAGAGCCAAAATTTCACAGTCATGTCACAGAATAATTACTGGCTGCTGCTGATTAACGAAGGGATTCTTTCTCTAATTTGAAGGCCTAAACGTACTCAAAACTAGTGGACTTGCATGATCGATTCGATACCCGTAAAAGTAGTTCGTGAAATGTGAAAAGACGGCTGCTGTCTCTGCTACACCACAGTAAGATAGGCGTGAGTATATAAGGTAGAAAAAATAGGTGAATTTAAGAAGACTTTTATGAAATCACCGTTACATTAAAGCTAATTACGTCTAAACACGTATACAGGAAACAAAAAAAATTATTTAGAATATTAATTTCCTTTTCACGTACCTACCGTCGCACGAGGCTATAAAAACTCGAACGACAAGGAATCTTGCAATTTTGTTAATATCTAAGGTTTCCTACGAGAGTCACATGTTTGTATACAGAAGTGTAATATAGTATACCTACTTGTATGTAAATTTAATTTATTACTTCATTGTTACAAATATGTATCGTTATATATAGTTATGCAGTAACCACCTATTTATGAGAGTGTAATCTTTTTACCTCCGCTAGGCCTTGGTAGGGGTTAATAGATAAAGTGCTTGGCTTAGTAGGCTTGGCGTCCTTGTTGACATGCGCGACAATACGGTCTGACTAGCATAGATGCACCTGACCGCGTGCAGTGCCGAGTGGACTGGAAGTAAAAGCTGGAAAGTGGACCCGGGATTTAGGACCGATCCAGGAAATAATGATACAATAAGCAGATATAGCATAATAATGATTCTTTAAGAATGATTCTTTAAGCATTTTTCATGCTTAATATTCAAAACGAATTAAAGAGAAAAGAATTTATAGAAAGCAGATATATTTATTTTAAATTAGGAACATTGTAACTATAATAACTTCTAAACACTCGCGTTTCATGATATTTAATGATAAAAAACATGCAACCTCGCTTTTCTGCGCAGTTGGATAGACACCGGACAGTTTGCTTACAGAATAGGGACACTGTGAGTGTGGTATGTGACGGTACATGGCGAAAAGAAAATATTAAACTATGCGGGTAGATGATGATCTACTACGTCATGGACTCGAGGACGGCTGCGGGTAGATGAAGAACCTAATACCCCGCGGACTCGAAAACGGCGGGCGTGCACCGCTGAGGCCAGTCAGGCAATCAAAGGTATGTAAGTACCTATATCAAGATCGCGTTAATTCTCGATATTTTTATACCTGCTTTGAAGGTAAAAACCCATCTGAGGCCGCCCCTGCTGTCGCCGGTGAGATCAGTCTGGGCATGGAATATTATATCCCCTACACTGATGTCGCCGGTGTCCGCAGGGCGCGCCCCTGGTTCGGGCGCGAGTGCGCGGAGGCTGTTAATCATAAACAGTCTGCGTACCGCGCTTGGATCAGGGCGCGCGCTACGTGCGATCCCAACGTGGGCCACTTCAAGGTGGCGTACAACAGAGCCACAAAGGCCTGCAAGAGGGCTTATGTCAGAGCGGATGCCCAGCGCATAGCGCGGCTTGGTCAAGAGCTAGTAGAACATCCCACGGGCAGCCGTGGCTACTGGCGACTGGCCAAAGCCGTGCAAGCCAACTTCTGCCAGCCTTCGCTGCCTCCGCTGCGCAATCCCGATGGATCCCTGGCCCATGAGCCGCAAGAGAAAGCAAATTTGCTGGTTAATCTCTTTGCGGCCAACTCCCGAGTCGATGATTGTGGTATGGAGCCGCCGACACTGCCCGTCAGTGACCATGCAATGCCTGATATTCGTATCAGGCAACGCGATATCCGAGCAGTGCTGCAGTCACTCGATGTCCGGAAAGCCAGTGTACCGGACGGTATTCCAGCGGTGGTTCTGCAAAAATGTGCAGCGGAGTTGTCTCCAATGCTTGCGCGGCTGTACCGGCTGTCCTACAGCTCTGGTACAGTGCCTTCGGCTTGGAAAGAGGCGAATGTACAGCCGATCCCCAAGAAGGGGATCGCTCAGACCCAAACAACTATCGACCCATAGCCGTCACCTCAGTGCTGTGCAAGGAGTTCGAGCACATAATTAACAAACAGCTCATGCGTCACCTTGAAGATCACTCCCTAATTAATGACCGGCAATATGGCTTCAGGCCGAAACGGTCAGCGGGTGATCTTCTGGCGTATGTTAACCATATTTGTGGTGAGGCTATGGACAAGCACGGCGAGTCATTGGCAATTAGCCTTGACATCGCCAAAGCTTTCGATAGAGTTTGGCACAAGTCGCTTCTTTCCAAGTTACCAGCCTTTGGTCTGCCTCCTAGACTGTGCGACTGGGTTGCCGGCTTCTTACAGGAGCGCCGTATTCGCGTCCTTTGTGATGGACGAGCCTCGGAGTTCTTGCAGGTAAATGCCGGCGTACCGCAGAGATCTGTCCTATCGCCAACTCTCTTTCTTCTGCATATCAATGACATGCTGTCGACCGGCAGCATTCATTGCTATGCGGATGATAGCACCCTACACGGGAGTTATCATGGACGTCCTGCGGATAAGCAGACGCATATCGCGGAAAAAAGGCAGCTTCTTGTCACTGAGCTTGACCGGATCCTGAATCACATTTCCCAATGGGGCTCTGAGAACTTGGTCGAGTTCAATGCCAAGAAGACGCAGGCATGTGCATTTACAGCAAAGGTATCTTCTTTCCTTCCCCTTCCCACTCTTCAGAGCACGCCACTGCCACTGCAGGACAACCTCAATATCCTCGGTATGGATGTTCGCTGCAAACTGAACAGCAAAAACTACATCGAGAGTATCATCAAAGCAGCCTCGCATAAACTCGGAGTCCTGAACAGAGTGAGACGGTTTTTCACGCCGGAGGAACTTTTTACTTTTTACTTTTAAAATTTCTTTATTAAAAAAAATATAAAACAAATATGTTGCACATAAATGCTTATAGACTAATATTATGCGTATCAACAATAACTAAAATTATTCTCTAAAGGCTAGTGTCGCCTATGTAAAACATTAAAAAATGTTGGTAAAACAACTGTTTTGACATAAGTGAATGTATAAACTAAATAAGAATAAACATAATGTACGGTTAGCTTACCAATACATTCGAAATTTCATGACTAATATATAAGTAAATGAAATATTACTCCACCTCGGGATATCCACGGAATCAAAAATCAACAAATCTATTACGTTACTGTTTAGAATTGAGCTAAAAGTTGATTCAAATAGCCAATCGAAAAGAGAGTAGGTAGTTTCATATATTATGTTTGTCATCACGCGGTGAAACGGCAGCAGCGCGCACGCGCATCGGGAGTGGGGTACTAAGATTTGAATATTGGGCTCCGAGCTTAACCGATCGTGTTGTTCGGGGCCTACGTTACTGACCTCCGATAAGAAAATAGTGATGGGGCAACCTATATCGAATATAGGTGCCCGCGTACGGCATGTTAATTATTTGTTTAGAACCAGTTGTGCTAATTAGGTTGTTTTTGTGTTTATTTTTTTTGTAAATTAATATAAAAACGGCGGGAAATATTAAGAATATATGTTTTAATGGGTGGATAATTAATATTTTCGTGTAATCTAGATAAATTAGTGAAAAATGGGGTATTGTAAGAAATTTTGATGGCTTTATTTTGAATTTTTTGTAGGGAGTAGTAATTTGTGTCACAGGTACTGCACCATACGGGAGCAGCATACGTTATGCAAGGTCGTATAAGGGACGAGTAAATTTTCAATTTGGTCTTAGGACTTAAGTTTGCACGACGATTGAAAATAGGTGAAAGGGCATTCATAGCTTTAACGCCTTTACATTGAAGCGCCATAGTGTTTTTAGTCCAGTTAATTTTACCATCAAAAATTAAACCTAAGTATTTAGCAGAGGTGCTCCAAGGGATGGGGTGTCCGTCAGCTCGTAGACGTCTAGTAGGTAATGAACGCTTTCTCGTAAACAAGATGGCCTCAGTTTTAGACGTGTTTAACTTTAATTTCCATCTAGAAAAGTACTCAAGTAGCAGTTCAAGGGACAGTTGTAGACGGGAAATGACAAGATCTGTATCACTAGAGGATGTAAAGCTAGCAGTATCGTCGGCGAATCCAGCCAGATATGTACGAGGTTGAGTTGGGATATCGTTAAGGTAGACCAGGAACAAATAAGGACCCAGTATTGACCCCTGGGGCACGCCAGCAGGGATATACCTATGGGTAGATTGACTGTCACCTATATGGACCGAGAAAGATCTACTGTGAAGATAAGATTGAATTAGGGCAACGAGGGTAAGAGGTACTTGGTGTTGGACGAGTTTATGTATCAGGCCTTCGTGCCATACGGTGTCAAATGCTTTTTCAACATCCAACAGTATCATACCTGTACTTTCACCAAGGTTTAAATGTTGGGCAATAAGTTCAGTGATTCTGGCCATTTGTTGGGTGGTTGAGTGATATTTGCGAAATCCAAATTGTTCCGGAGTTAACTTAGATTCCATTACCTTTTTAAGTCTATCGGATATCAAAAGCTCAAAAATCTTACCTAGGCAGGGTAGTAAACTAATGGGTCTGTAGCTAATTGGTAAGGAGACATCTTTTCCAGGTTTCTTTATTGCGATAACTTTAGCTAATTTCCGAGCCTTAGGAAAGTAACTGATATTTAAACATGCGTTACAGACTTTGGTTAAGTAGATAAAACATTTAAAGGAAAGGTTTTAATTAAAATGTTACTAATATTGTCAATGCCCGGAGATTTACGATTTTTTTGTTTTAGAGATGATTTTGTAAAGTTCTTTAGGAGTGACTAATTTAGTGTTATCTAAATTTATATCATCAGATTTTAACTTGGCAATGGAGTCAGCAACCGCGGATTCAACGCTGGGATCACTACTCCAGCTATGAGTAGACACAATATTGTCGTAGAAGGCATCAGCAAGCTCTTCGCACTGATCATTAACAGAGGAAGTAAAAGAACCATTTCTACGTTTAAGCGGTGGAATGGTATCAGCTTTTTTGTTAATTGATTTGATGACACGCCACAGGTCAGAGTTGGGATTATCTACTTTAGCGAGTTTATTGTCCCAACAACGATCATTGTGGGACTGAATAATTGATTTGATCTCGGATTGTAAGTTATTGACAATGGAAAAGAGGAGCCTTCTAGTACTATCATCATCATCATCAGGCTATTTTAGTCCACTGCTGGACATAGCCCTCCCCAATGAGCGCCATAGCGCCCTGTCTTCAGCTTGCCGCATACAGTATCTGCCTGCAGTCTTTCTTAGATCGTCATCCCACCTGGTCGGAGGGCGTCCTACACTACGCTTGCCGAGTCGCGGTCTCCACTCAAGAACACATTTACCCCAACGGTTGTCGGTTCTTCGTGAGATATGGCCAGCCCATTGCCACTTCAGCTTGCTGATTCTTTGAGCTATGTCGATAATATTGGTTCTCTGTCGGATGTATTCGTTGCGGATTCTATCCTTCAGAGAAACTCCGAGCATAGCTCTCTCCATAGCTCGCTGAGCGACTTTGAACTGATGGACCAACCCTGCCGTGAGTGTCCATGTCTCGGCTCCGTAGGTCATGACGGGTAGGACGCACTGATTGAAAACTTTCGTTTTCAAGCATTGAGGTATGAGGATGACGAGAAGACTCGGCGTAGTTCTAGTACTATGATCACTGGCATTGTTACTCATCCGTCGTAGGCGATTTTTGTGCTTGATTAGCATTTTTATCTTTTCAGGGAGCTTGACACAAGCAGGTGTGACCTGATATTTAGGGACATTTAAATCACGGGCTGTTATGATAGTTTTCGTTAAATGTTCAACTGCTCGGTCAATTTCATTAGAGGAGTGCAAGGTACGGGATAACAGTAAGATATTTTGATCCAAGTAAGCTCTGTAGGTACTCCAGTTGGCCTTAGAGTAATTGTATCTAAAGTGAGTCTTTCGATCAAATAAGCCACTTACGCTAAAGTACACAGGTAGATGGTTAGATGATAATTTTTTCAATGTTATAGGAGTACATGAAGGGGTTAAGTGTTTACAAATTAGGATATCTGGTATAGATGGTGTATAAGAGCCGATGTAATGAACTAAGGTATTTTCTGTCTGCGCTAAGATGTCATAAACATTGTCTAACATGTGATTATATAAAACTGTACCTCTACCATTAATAACGGTACAATTCCAGTAGGGATGTTTAGCGTTTAGGTCGCCCATTAGGATAACGCAATTATTAGAGTTAAGCACAGCATCTAAGTCGGCTGCGATGAGGAGGTCTTTAGGAGAGTTGTAAATAGATATAAACGACACTGTAGCGTCATACAGTTGAATAGATATACCCACGCACTCTAGGTTAACCGTCAGGGGCATAACCAATGGCGAATGAGGGATATCTTCCTTTATGAGAAGTGAAACACCCTGCCCCCTTCCGTCGAGCTTTTTATCACAACGATGACAAACATAACCAGGAGTAGGAATATTTGCTGTAGGGCTGAGCCGGGTCTCGTTAATAGCGATTAAATCAACCTTTAACTCGGACGTCAGATCAAGTAGTTTATCTATTTTATTACGGATGCCATCGGCGTTCCAATAGATAATACGCAACTCGTTGCTATCAAACATATTTGCCAAGGTGGGTCAAAATGAGTACGACTTTGTCTAACATAGATGAACAAGATTCGAATTGACTTTTGATGGCCTTGATGGTCTTGAGTATTTGGAGCATTTCCGTCGTCGAGTCATCACGGACATGGGACATCGTTGAAGAAGAGAGAGGCTCAGTAGTTGAAGGTGTTCCAGCAGCCGTAGGTGGAACAGGTCGAACCACAGAAGGATCCGTTGCTACCGCTTGCTTAGTGATAGATCTAGTAACGTTGGCGTAAGTCTTGGAGGAAGTAATCCACTTAGAAATTGGATTGCTACTTTTAGATAGTTTGACTTCTTCTTTCTTTGTTTCAAGAAGCTTGAGATATTTCTGGCGTACCGGACATTGGCGGTAGTTTGCCGGATGGTCTTCCCCACAGTTGCAGCATTGGGCTGGTTCAGTCCTTGTTTTCTTCAGACAATCTTGTGATAAGTGAGTGCCTGTGCACTTGACGCAACGTGAAGGAAGGTTGCAATTTTTAGAAGAATGTCCAAAAGCTTGGCATCGGTAACATTGAGTACCCATAAACGCTTTGCCTTATATTTTTGAATGTTAACAACGCAGTGGCTGATGTACTTAATCTTCTTAAAAGCTGCTATGTCGGAGCCAGGTAGTAGTTGAATTAAGAAAGGAGGGCAGGGAACCTCCTTACCGCCAGTAACTTTCATTTTACGCACTAAGGTACCTGTAAAACCAAGGGCCGCCAGCTCATCGCTCAAGGAGTGTTCTACGTAAGATGGGAGTCCAAAAATGACGACTTTGAAGTTTCTTTCGTCTTTCCTAGAAAATGTGTGGAAATTCATTTTTTCAGCCCGTAGGCCATCTTGAAGCTTTTGGTGACTGTCAGCATTGTAGCAGAAAATGACAATTTTATTATTACCTTTGTATTGCAGGTGGAAGGTGTTCGTGTATCTTGAGATTAATGTCTTAATGTAGTCGTGTGTCCAGTCTGGTTTTATAGGCATAAAGATAGGTGAGATTTTGCTCGTCTTTCTGCTCGACGACGAGGCTTGTTGAAGTTTATTCGCCGGCGAAGCTATGGGTTTGTCCAAAAGCAATCCGCTAAAAGAATTGGAAACTTTGATACCTTCTTGCCGTTGAGATTCCCCTGGAGGAGCATGGTGTTTAGGTACTTTCCAGTCCGTTGGATTAATGACGTCAGCGTCACCTGCTCGCTTGACTGACGACAGCGAACCGGACGAGTCCGATCTTGTCAGATACTTCTCCATGTGGGCGGGCGACTATCGATAAGTTGTGTATCGACACTCACCCATCACTAGACGCGGAAGAATTTAGCTTAGGCCCTGCGACGTAGTTAACGCGTGCGAACACAACAGCGGGTTGCACCTAACTCTCACGCCGGAGCAACGGTGTCTTCTTTACAAGACACAAATTCGTTCCTGCGTGGAGTACTGCTCACATCTCTGGGATGGATCCGCAAAGTACTTATTAGATGCTCTCGACAGGTTGCAGCGATGTGCGGTCCGCATTATCGGAAATCCTGAGGTCACGAGTACCCTCGAGTCTCTGCAGATGCGTAGAGATGTTGCTTCCTTGAAGGTTTTTTACCGTCTCTACCATGGTGTATGTTCTGAAGAGCTATTCCAATTAGTCCCACCCTCCCCCTTCCTATACAGGACGACACGTGCAGGACTTAGATGTCACCCCTATACGGTGCAGAACATTCCTTCAAGAACCAAGCGGTTCGGTGACTCTTTCCTTTGTCGCACCATTAAGACCTGGAATTCCTTGCCAGCTCACGTGTTTCCCTCTTCCTACAGTCCCGGGTCCTTTAAGCGGGGCGTGAAAAAGCATCTGATGAGGCCGTCAAGCTGAGTGCCACCATTGTTAACATGGCACGTGTATATAACGGTGGCCCTCTTTCTTGAGACTTTACCTTCAGCTTACCATCAGGCGAGGTAAAGTCAAATTGACGTGTCGTATTTATAAAAAATAAAAAAAAATACCACTAATATTATAAATGCGAATCTTTGTGAGTATTAATGGATGTATGTTTAAATGTTTGTTACTCTTTCACGTTAAAACTACTGAATGGATTTTAATGAAAATCTACATAAATATACCTTATACATCAGAATAACATATAGGTTATATATCATCACGCTACTACTCAAGGGAGCGGAGCAGTGATCATTAATGTCAACAAATCCGACATCCTCGCGGGCGTAGCCGCGGGCAATAGCTAGTTATATTATAACTTTATTAAAGCAGCATTCAATTTGTGTTCTCTATAGAGAGTTACGTTGTCACTGTTATTATACGAAACCATTACACTGTAATGTTCCACAGTTCACTGGAGAGATATCGTAACTGTTAAATTTATTCATTGTATTTGTATTCTGTATGAACTGTATCATATACATATCAGTATAAAGTCGAATTAAATTCAGTAGTTATTTCAGAGATAAGTTCCTATCGTTATTGAAGTGAAAACTTCTTTAGCGGCGTTGGATGGGTAAAAAGTGTTAAACTGGCGTCAGGCTCGCTTGACCTTTGAATCGTAACTGACGACTGACGTCATACAACATTAGCTACAGACTGTCTATTTTGCAAGATACGATAAATAGCTTCGTAGCTTCCACGGTAAGCGCTTCGACTGTAAGTTCTTCTGACACTTCTTATGATTATTATTTTCTTTTTGTAATTTATTATATTTTGTGATTATTTTTTTATTTTTGTAATATATTACTTTTTGTGATTATTTTTTCTTTTTGTAATTTATTAATTTCTTCTGACATAAATTTACAGAAAATTAGTGATAGGTTCTATGATTAGCGCTATATTATAGGTATGGTATGGTATGGTATTGTATTGCATGTTCTTTTTATCTTTTTCTATGTATATAACGAAGAAAGAAAGAAAGAAAAAGTTTTTACTTCTGCCGGCACTCCCAGAGTGCAACCCGTCTTTTTTTTATGCATTTTCTGTGATCCTCAGTAGCAATGGTTATGTACTGTTGGCAAAGGAAATAAGTACACCTTTACGTACAATTTTATAGGAACTTGTGTATTTTTGGGCACCACCAAAATCTTCGGGGCCAAAGTCGGATTGCTACAAGTCGGTGAAATGCTGATTGACGACTGATGATGACTGATGACTCTGGAGCAGGGTTCTACTTGGGGTTGGAAAGTCAGACGGTGGTTATTACTTCCATAAAAGCCTTATAGGCCAAACCAAACTGAGCAGGACAAATAAATAAATAAAATAAAAATACTGAAAATGTCATCCTGCCCGATTGCAGTTTTACCCTGTGTTTACTAATATAATAACTATATTATTCTCATCCCAACTGCATTATAATTATAAGTGCAAGCAATAACCTGACAAAGTTATATCGCACTAGGATAATCGTTGCAGAAGCACATAAAATACGAATAAACAAACTTTTTTTATATATATATTATTTTAAATGACGTAAATTGATTAAAAACTACTCAACGCATAAGTTAGTAAAAAATAAAAGACATTCATCTCACTAGTTTCCACGGAATGAATATTACTAGCAAAATTCAAAGGCTTAGTATGCGCAGCGCGTTCACGACATACGTAAATGTGGGAAGCGTAACGCATTATTTAAAGCTTTTGAGAGTCACGTCTACGCGTACCGTAGGCATGCGCTACGTGTGCTACGACTCGTAGCACATAGCTACGCCGTGAGTTTGTGTTATCATTTTAGGGGACAGATGAAAAATTAAAAGTCACTGTAGTTAAGGTACGGCATACTAATAAGGTCGTACCTGTTGGTATAGCTATTAACACACATATGGTACGGTGCTTCTAACTTTTTTTGAAAAAGTACGGTATATTTTTTTTTACGTGCGGGAAATCCCAACGGATACCCCCCCCCCCCTTCCGGAGCCGGAGGGGGAGGCTATGTCGGAGTCGAACCGACTAAACCGCACGCTGTCTGGTGGTCGATGTGCTAGGCCGAAGGTGAGGTTGTTTCGCGACATATCCCTCGCACCCTGGCTGACCCAGGGCCATTCCTATCTGTCTGGCCCTCCTCGGGAGAAAAAGTACGATAGGTTACTCTGGTGGTAGAGATTTGATGGCACAAATTTGTCACAAATTTCGACATGGTGGGTATCACTGTGCACGATTGCGAAAACCCTCCATAGTAATTCAATCTTGGTTGGATTGCATTCAGGGGTCACCAAGTGCATAGCCGGGAAGGAGGGATTGTGGTCGCAGCTCTAGTGGGACCGGTGAGTGTCACGCGGTGCTGCGACGACAATCCTCTTTGATGAGGCCGTCAAGCTGAGTGCTACCATTGTTAACATGGTATGTGTATGTAATGGTGACCCTCTTTTCTGAGACTTTGTCTTCAGCTTACTATCAAGCGAAATGAAGTCAAATTGTCCTATACAAAAAAAGTAGTCATCTGTCTTGTGTTAATTCCAGTCGCATTCCGAGACCTTAACCTTGAAGTCCAGGGTTTACTTTTCCAGTCTTACATCCCATTGGCGATATATTGCAGCTGTCTCACTTTTTAGGGCTCCAAGTACAGGTAATGACTTAAAAGTTGTTCGCCTGATAACCGAGACTGACGGCGTAATGTACTTTTCGATGCACGGAATTGGTATTTCCTGCAAATACACCCACATATTCATACTTATAAATATTTGTATTGGGCGGGAATCGAACTCGGACCCCCTGCGTAGCAGTCACGTTCATTACCGCCACACCATAGAGGATCGATTTCAATAGAAACAATTAAATCGGTCTAGGCGGGGTTGGAATCCGCGATCTTTATCTTACAAGAGCAATACTTTGACCACTAATCTACCAGACTAAATTTCTCCCACTGTATTTGTCTTTGAGGCGACAGTGGAATGTGTCTACCGATATTCTTACCAACTATCGATTCAAAGCCTGCCTAGAACGATTTAAATTAAATCGATTTGATAATTGAAATTATTCGATAATGTCGATTATTCTTTCGAATCATACATTCAATGACACTATCACATTTTGCATGTAGATAAAAAATACCTCCACAATAATATTAATCGTTAACATAAACCAATATAAACTTGTTTATATTCTGCAAAGCCCGAGCAATATTGCTTATGAATATATTAAAGCAACTGGATTCGATCGAACCAAGTTCATTCAGGTAATAAAGTTGTAGAATTAAGACGTCATTAACGGAACTAAGGTGTGTGACTCGTTTAATTAACAGGCTCCAAACAAAACAATCTAATAAGCAAAGTTGAGTGCAAAGTCGTACGCCTGTCACATATTGTGTGAGGCCAAGGCATGAGCGGCAGCGATTTACTATTTATATTTACAAATAAAAGTCATTCGGTATTCATAATGGTTAAAAGTGTACAATACGTAAATACAATAACAATACGTACTTAAATCCAAACAACAAATAGAGCAAGTGCTAATCATACAACCCGCCCCTGATCGCTCCTGGTGCAAAAGTGCCCATCACACTTGCTGCGTTGCCGCGCTGGATGGCGATGGTCAGTCTTTGCACCAGAAACGATCCGGAACGATAGTCACCGGTCGTCTCGATCAGCCTCTGTCCAATCTCCCCAATAAAGCTTTTAGCCTCCTTGCCCCAACATTATTTTACTATTTTACTATTTTATATATTTTAGTCCTATAAGTAGCGGCGATTTTTTAATTGAATCAAAAAGCACGCAAAGAGCCATGGAGTAAACTATATTTGAAGATTCTTCGCCATTTAGCAAGTGTTGGCCTTCTAGTAAGTAATTCCTGGACTGGAGACTGCGAATCTGTAAGCAGTAAATGGTACTTTCCCTAGCCAAATCGATTGATAACCAGAAAAATGAGAAGATGGAGAAGGTGGAGGATTGAATGGAAGAGGCTTATGTCTAGCGATGTACTGCAATAGGATAAGTAATTGACACTTTCAAATAATCAATTTTTATAGTTTTGGTAAAACCATTTTCAATTTCCAAATTAGGTGTTATATATATTTAATTTATTTATTTAACCTCATTTTAACTAGCTTTCGTCCGCGGCCCCGCCCGCATGGATGTCGATTATCGCAACTAAACATAGCCTACGTTCTTTCTCAGACCTAATCTATTCCTATACTAAATTTCATAAAAATCGGTAAAGTGGTATAGGCGTGAAAGACGGACCAACAAACACACACTTTTTTTTTAATTAGTGTGGATAGTCCAAGAAATAACATCTTTACCGCACCTTAAGAAACTTTTTTCAATTCGCCACACCCTATAGACTGTGCCACCAATATTTCGTAAACCGATTTCAGTAGCGCCGGGACTGTGGTACAAACTTAGTTAGCACATGTTAGACGTTATTCGTGAGCCGTCTACAACTCCTGCATATTATTCTGTACGACTTTTACTATTTACTCGTATATTTTGTATCGTATACTCATATATTCTGTTTTCCTTTGCTACTAACCAATTACGAGTAAGTCGCTCAATCTGAGGTTGGACACTTTATTGTATCTACAATCTTGTACAGGTGCATTTGAAAGTATAACGCGGTAGCCTAGTGGTATGGGCAATGGACTGCTGAGATGAGGTCTCGGGTTCGATCCCAGGTTTTACCATGGCACACAAATGACTTGTCGATGCTTTTCGAAGTTATGTGTGTATTTATCGCAGGTTTATAAGTGCCCGGTTAATGGCAATAGGCTCGCCACCTATTACATTGGGAATAAAATGAAATGTGGGTGCTAGCACCTCTGCCTACCCCATCGGGAATACAGGCGTGAGTTTATGTAAAAACTGACCAAGTGCCCGTCAGACTCACGCACGAGGGCTCAATATCACCCATACTAATATTATAAATGGGAAAGTATGTGTGTGTGTCTGTTTGTATGTCTTTCATGCCTAAACCACTGAACTGATTTTGATGAAATTTGGTATAGGAGTAGATTAGACCTTGAGAAAGGACATAGGCTATGTTTGGTCGCGATAACCGACATCCCACGGGTAAAAGCTAGCTATTTAAGGAGGTAGGACACGACGATATTTCCGTCTAATTGAGCAGCTGGGGAAGTACCTCCGCCCTACAGAATACCGCGGCCATAATAACCTCGTGTTGTGTTCCTGGCGGTGAGTAGGGTATCCAGAGCGCAGGCTATTTGTTGGGGTATTGAGGGAAGCTTGTGGTGAAAGACGGTATTTTTTACAGTAAAAAGGAATTTATTTGCGTAAAGCACACACGGTACATGAAATGGTTGTTAGAAGAGAACAAAAAGTGTTGCTACATTAAAATAAATCTCCAACATGCTGGGGGGGCCCAGAAGTTACAATTACAATCACATAAATTCCTTAAAACATCACTACAAGACGCACCAGAATAAATGAACTTTAATGACTAGGTAACTTAACTATATTTAAGTTTTAAAACATAGGTAAGCTTAAAATTAAATTTTTAGTTACATTTTTTGGCAAGTTTACTTATCAAACTAACACCTCAGCTAGATAATATAACAGTGCCCCAAACTGCTGTAACCTTATTCTTATGAGAGGCGTTTCTACAAACTTTTTATTAATGTTAAGGATAAGTATAACATTTTAATTTAACAGTAATACACATACTTTTGTAACAGATCTAATATGATTATTAATGTTAAGGATAAGTATAACATTTTAATTTAACGGTAATACACATACTTTTGTAACAGATCTAATATGAGTTTTTCTGTTGGGAGTCATGACTTCAAATGCTCTCACATGATTATCCTTTCCAGGAAAGACCTGCGTCACACGAGCCATTGGCCATGTTAGCGGGGGGGTGTCATTATCAATCAAAAGTACTAAAGAACCAACTGTAATGTTACTCTGAGTTGTTTGCCACTTCGGCCTACTCTGCAATACATTTAGGTAGTGTCTATGCCAAAGTCTCCAAAACCTTTGAACCATATTATTACATACATTCCACATTTTTAATCTATTCACAGGGGTACAAGAAACATCATGATCAGGATAAGTTGTCAAGCTAGTACCTATTAAGAAATGCCCTGGCGTTAGATATGTAAAATCATCACTATTTGAAGTCATTGGTAAAAGTGGCCCTGAATTATGTATTCCTTCAATTTGTACTAACACAGTATTTAGTTCTTCATAAGTCAATGTACTCATTTGGATTGCCCGTTTTAAATGAAATTTAGTGCTTTTTACTGCCGCTTCCCAAAGCCCACCAAATACAGGGGAGTAAGCAGGGATAAAATGAAAATTAACCTGGTTTTGTGAAGCAAAATTATTCACCTGCATTTGATGATTTTTTGAGGCTAAAAGTTTGTATAAATCATTTAACTGAGAACTTGCACAACGAAATGTACTAGCGTTATCACAATAGCAGTCACTTGGTAAACCTCTCCTTGAAATAAACCTCCTAAAACAAGCAAGAAAGGTGGCAGTACTAAGATCAGAGGCTAGCTCTAAATGTACAGCTTTAGTACTAAAACATACAAAAACGAGAATATACCCTTTACCGGTGACTGACCGTCGAATGCGAGATTGTTTTACTTCGACCGGCCCTGCAAAATCCATCCCTACCTTTTGGAAGGCTCGTAAAGACTGAACAACTCTATCACTAGGTAGAGACCCCATGAGCTGTTTTGCTGCAGAGAATTTTAATTTAAAACATGTGATGCACTTGTGGGTAATTTTCTTTACCTCTCTTATGCCATTCGTAATCCAGTACTTTTGGTTGAGACTTGACAAAAGCAACTTGGGGCCAGCGTGTAGTAATCTTACATGTTCGCTACGTATAATTAATGTAGTGATGCAAGAACCTCTCACTAAGATAATAGGATGTTTTTGTGTGTAACTGATGACAGAGTTCTGAAGCCTGCCGCCTACTCTTAAAATATTTTCTTGATCTATGAATGGATGCAACGGCTTAAGAGAACTATTAATCTCTTTGCTTGATTTCAAGGCATGAATCTCGTTATGAAAATTAATAGTCTGATCATATCTAATGATAACTAGCAAGGCTTTCTGTAATTCATTTGCAGAAAGATATCGTTCCTCTAATTTAATATTTTTATCAGCTACTTTTAGTTTCAAATTATCACAAAACCTCAGAACGTAGGCCAAAATACGTGTCATTCTGTTTATATCTGAATACCTGTTGATAAAGGATTGAAGAAACTCATTTTCTTTAACTGTGATAAGCACAACATCGCTGGAGTTCGTCGGACAGGCAGCAGTCTTCATTTCAGGTAAGTTTTCAACTGGTAAGTATACTTTATTATTTTCAAACTTATACCCTTTTTCTTGCAGGAAGGCTGGCCCATGCCACCAGAGGACGTAGCCGGGAAGCGCTTGCGGGTCCACGCCGCGACTGATGAGATCTGCGGGATTGTCTTGTGACTGTACATATAGCCATTTCCAGTTACCTGTTAACTCCGTTATCATTTTTACTCTGTTGCATGCATAAGCTTGAAGCCGTGAAGGATCAGTGCCGATCCAAGCGAGAACAATTTGTGAATCACTGTGCAAGAAGACATCGTCAATCTTGATTTTTAAACGGACTGTAGAATATACCTTAGAAGCAAGTTTCGCCAATAACAGCGCCGCATTTAATTCCAGCCGGGGGATTGTAAGTGGCTTCGCACGGGGGTTAATGCGTGACTTGGAGCATAATAAGAAAGTCCTTACATTACCTTCATTCTCCACCACCCTTAGATATAAGCAACACCCGTAGCCAGTAGAAGAGGATGCATCAGCAAACCCGATCAGTTGCACTGCAGTAGCTGTACTGGATATAGGAATGTTCCTATCTAAATGTATAGGTTGCATACTAGCTAACTTTTCAGAAAATTGTAGCCAATCATTTATATTTTTTTCAGACGGTTTAGCATTCCAATCTAATTTATCTTTCCAAAGTTGTTGCATAATTGCTTTTGCTTTGACTATGATAGGGCTGGCAAAACCTAAGGGATCATAAAATCGAGCAATGCAGCTTAAAATGCTGCTCTTTGTAGTATTTTTGTTGGGTGTTTGATTTTTAGAACTTGAAATAATAAATGAGTCTTGTTTCAAATTTAATTGCAAGCCTAATGTTTTTATATTAAAATTACAATCCTGTTCAAAATCTAAACTCTCAAAATGCTGTTTTTGTAATGGAATATCTGACAGCCCGCTTGCTTGATTTGAAGACCATTTATGTGTATCTAAACTCCCAAGCCTAAGCATATCAACCAGTTGACGTTTTGTTTCCATTAAAATACCCAAATCTGTATTACTGTATAAAACGTCATCAATGTAAGTGCAGTTTTTCAAAACAAAAGATGCAAGCGGAAAGTCATGCTCATACCGGTTAGCTAATTCGAGTAAGCAACGAGTTGCAAGATAGCTAGAGCTTTTTAAGCCGTATGTTACAGTGTCTAAGCAAATGCATTGAATTGGCTCTTGAGGGTTATTTCGCCATATAATGTTTTGAAGTGGTGTGTGTGTAGGATTCAATTTAATATTTCTAAACATCCTCCTTATATCAGTGGTAAACATATAATCGCCAAATCTAAATAGTATTAAAATTTCAAAGAGATCACGTTGTACCTTTGGGCCATTCAGTTGTATGTCATTAAGAGATACACCCTTACTTGTAGGCATGGAGCCATTGAAAACAACCCTAACTGGTGTACTCTTGCTTCCCTCATTTATCACTGGATGATGGGGAAGAAAATATACAGGGTCATTCATGAAATCATAAGAGTTGATATTAACATAGTGAGCCTGCCCTAATTCAATGTACTCATCAATAAACTTTTGATACTGTGTTAACAAATTAATATTTTTGTGCAGCCTTTTTTCCAAACTAAGGAATCTAAATAAGGCCAGATCAAAAGAACTTCCTAAAGTTTCATTAACTCGATCCAAGTTTACCTTTAAAGGCAAATCAACTTGAAACTTTTGATTTTCAAGTTTTACTGACTTTGAAAAAATTACTTCAGCCTGTTCAGTTTCACTATGTTGTTCATTAACTAACAGAGGAACATCCTCTACCTTCCAAAATATTTTTAATATTTCATTAAGTTCGCTGATATTATTATTGCATGTGTGACAATGTAGTGATATTACCTTATTATTATTACTGTTAGTAACAGCTGGCAAGGCCCCCGCAACAATCTTTCCAAACCTGGTGTTAGTTACAACATATGACATTTGTGTCTCCTCATGCTGCTGCTGGCGGCGACGCTGCGTGCGCTGCTCTCTGGACGCTAGCGGGCTCGACTCCTGCTCTGACTGAGGCAGCAACACCTGGAAAAATATGTCAGCACCCATTAACATATTGATATCAGATGGGGTGTTGAATGTACTATCCGCTAGGTCCAAACCAGGGGGTAAATTTAATTTTGACATGTCAATCGGTTGCTGGGGAATCTTGCATGTGATATTGTCTACAACATGAAAATTGACTATTGCCTTGTAGTCTGATACCAATGAACAAACCTCTAAAGGAATAGAGTATTTAATATTACTAATAGAGTTTGTAACTCCCACGATATTAGTGTTTGATCGCGTGGGTGTTAATTTTAAAACTTCTATAACCTTGCTTGTGACTAGGGAAGCCTGTGACCCTGAGTCCAAGATTGCTTTGACGTGTACTTCTTTGTTGTCTTTAGAAAATAATTTGACACGAGCTGTGGGAAGTAACACATTATTGTTCACATTAGAAAACAAGGTAACAGGAGTATTTGCCTCCTCAGAATGCACCAATGAGTTGTGGTTCTTTTTGCAATGGCTGCACCTGAAGTGGAACCTGCACTTGCCTTTGTGTTGATTCAAACAAATATTACATAAATTATTGTCAGTTGCTACTTTAATTCTTTCTGCTGAAGGCAGTAATTGGAAGCTTTTGCAAGTATATATTTTATGAGAAGAAGACTTACAGTGTGCACAAGGTGCTCCCTGGACCGCTACATTGACAGCCAGCTTGCCAGTAGACTTTCCGTTGCTAGTAGAACCCTGAGTGTCAGAATTTTCTGAAGCTAATGCCCACTTCTCCAGAAATTCCAATAGCTCACCAACCATTGGCTCCTTCTCGATGTCACGTTCCAGTTGGAATGCCCTTGCTGTGTATGCATCTAGTTTCCGGGTGAAAATAACCATTAGGATTGGATCCCACTTACCTACATCAATTTCTAGGTTTTTTAATGCTGCTAAAGACTGTTTAATTTGTGAGATAAACGCTCTGATGCTGCCACCCTTCACTAAGGCAGGCAAGTCTAACAATGAAGAAACATGTTCTTTAACAATTTTTTGCTTATTGTAATACCTGTCCTTTAATAATTTCCTAGCTTCCAAGTAACTGCTATTATCAAGCGGTAATTCTTTTATAATATCTAAGGCTTCGTCCTTTAAAAACGAACGCAAATAGTGTAATTTTTGTATACTGTCCAGGCCTTTGTCATTGTGAACTAATGAATCAAATAAGTTTATGAATGTTACATATTTTGCACTGGACTTACCATCAAATGCATCTATTTGAATCGTGGGGAGTTTAAGTTTACGATGTTCCCCTGTATTTGGCGGCGAAGGAGAAGCGCAGTCTTTAACTTTGGCAATAAAGTCGAGGAAAATGGCTTTCGTGAAATAATAATTTTCTTCGACCTTCCCGATATCTTCCGTATCATCGGGATTCAAGGCAAGAATTAGACAATTCTGCCGTTCATAATCTGTGAATGCAGTATTTAGATGGTTCAATTTAGATTCTAATTGTAATTTCGAAATAACTGCTAAATCATCTTGAGAAGCAGAATTAAATAGCCTCGTTAGCGTACCTTTTAGATAGCCTCGTTATGCCACGAGAGCCTGCATCTTCTCCTTGTCCTTCGAGTCAACAGACATTTTGACTGTTCTGTGCACAATTTGTTACAACCTTCAACAGTAATATTGAACAAAAAAAATAACTTATAGTACGCTAAACTACGTATGACGCCGAAAAACGTGTACAAAATGGCGATCGGTAACGATTATAACATTAAATAACGATTGATTGAACAAACTGGATCCCAAAATGGCGCCTGTCGCAGCGCAGACGCTTCGCGGTTCGCGGTAAAATTTGCTTGGTACTTGGTAGGTCGTCCCGCTCACTCGCGTGAAGTATACGATGCCGCGTCTCGCTCTTGCAAGTGTCGCTCCAGCTGTTCTTGAGAATCTCCCGATGGGTGAATGCGTTGGTTCTTGTACAAACTTGAAACTTGTACCTACTTGCAGCGAAGCCGAATGTTGTTTCTTTTTTTGCAGCTTGCCGAATATGAAGAATTATCCAATCGATGAAATATAAGCTTACTTTTGCACTTCTTTCTATTAATTTTGTAGATAGGTATCTTGCATGTAATGCTCACGATTCCTATGAACTTGCAATGAACTCGCAGCGTGGCCGGATGACAATATGGAGTCGCGTCTTGCCGCCCGCCGAAATATCCGCCTTTGCACCTTTTCGCAGCTGAATCCCGCGCTGATTCTCTTGTTAACCGATGAAGGACCATAATGTTGGGGTATTGAGGGAAGCTTGTGGTGAAAGACGGTATTTTTTACAGTAAAAAGGAATTTATTTGCGTAAAGCACACACGGTACATGAAATGGTTGTTAGAAGAGAACAAAAAGTGTTGCTACATTAAAATAAATCTCCAACACTATTAGGCGGTACGTGAGGGTCTTTAAGTCGGTAGGAGTCCGGCATAGCATGCATGAAGGATTTTCCCTCACGTTAAAAAAAAAAGAGTAGCCAGAGCTTACTGGAGAGTTTTTGTGCTGTCAGTGGGAAGGCTTCCTGCTTTGTCTTCTACACTGACGGCTTCGAAACTCTTTGTGTTCACAGGGTCGGCAGCTCGAGTGTGACCCCACTACACACGGCCATAGGAGAATTGTCTGCCACCACAGTTGTGTAAAACAAATATGTACAACTTTACATTACTATTCACATCATATTTAATCGGCAGAATCGACAGATTTTAAACGGGCCCTCTGAAACACGGAAGTACTTAGATGATGTACCATTAAGCTTTCACCTATTCAAATGGCAACCACCCTGAGTTAGCCTAACTAACTGATCTGACTGATTGCGCTACACCCTCCATGGTAATCCAAACTCGGTTGGATTGCGTTCAGGGGTCAGCAAGTGCACAACCAGGTAGTGGGGATTGTGGTCGCAGCACTAGTGGGACCGGTGGGTGTCACGCGGTGCTGCGAAGACAATCCTCGTCTGATGAGGCCATCAAGCTGAGTGCCACCATTTGTAACATGGTACGTGTAGGTAATGCTGACCTTCTTTCCTGAGACTTTGCCTGCAGCTTACTATCAGGGGAGGTGAAGTCAAATTGACGTGTCCTAAATATTTAAAAAAAAAACACAATGAAGCCATTAACTCAATCTACTGGATGTTCTAAAAGTGTTCGCTATTCTATTTCTCAATACGGCGATCGATGCCGGTACGGACAATTCTGCCAATGTCAATCGTGCCGCAGAGATTTTGTATAAGTTTTGTTTTTGTTTCTTAGTGTAGATTCACGTATCTCATACATAAAAGGAACCAATTCACAGTATTGGACTTGGTGTGATTTTTTTTGGAATAAGTAATAGATGCCACAAAGAATGGAGATTTTGAAAAATATAGAAACTATGTCTTGCCAGTACAATTGATATTTTTCATGAATTTTGGGTTCCAGGAAGATCACCCGGCGAGCAAGTCGGTGCATCTGCCAAACAATGAATGATCTTTCCTCTCCTGATTGGGAAATCAGACGGCTATTACTCCGTAGGCCCATATTCTACAAGGTCATTCAGTGGATTCGCGATTTATATCTCCTTATTTTATTCAAATGGCTCCTTGCATCGGTTATATTGGTACCGATGATTCTGCCAACCTCAAGGTGTAGAGTAAATGTCAAGTAAAATGTATTATAAACTTAAATGCATACATACATACATAAACTCACGCCTTTATCCCCGAAGGGGTAGGCAGAGGTAGCACCCACATTTCTCCGGTTTATGTTTAGGTCCCAATGTAATAGGTGGCGAGCCTATTGCCATTAACTAGGCACTTATAAACCTGCGATAAATACACACATAACTTCGAAAAGCATCGAAAAGTCATTGGTGTGTGCCATGGAAAACCTGGGATCGAACCCGAGACCTCGTCTCAGCAGTCCATTACCCATACCACTAGGCTACCGCGGCTCTGTACTGTATGTAATTAAATGTACGCCAATGTTAAGTATACCAGATCCACATTAGTCACGCCAGTTAATTTGTTTCCATGTGTCCGCCCCCATGAGATTCAGGTGGACTATCAGGACGTGTATTTGTATTTTAGTTGGCGCGATTTATATCAAGAAAATTTGTATAGACAATTTGCCAGACAACCTGTCAAATTTTTCAATGTGTATACCATCTTTTCCCCCAAAGCAAAGTTCAACGCGTGAATTCAACTAAGTGGCATTCTAAAATACGGGCTACGTGAACTCCGGGTTAAAAAGTTGTTAAACTGCCATATCTAGTAATCTCGAAATCTCTTTCTGAATACCCAGTTATTTGTTGCTGAATTAACCTCAGAGTTTAAAATACTAAACCTTCAAATTAATATAGTCACATTTTAATATGAAAGCCGTTATGGTAAGGACCATTTAGTACTATAATATTTCAAAAGTGCTTTGTAGTGTTAATTGTCGCTTAAAAGTCTAAGTAGTTGAAACAATGAGACACAGCGAGCACACTCCGCTAGAAAGTCGAGCTATATTCTGTCTAGAACTGCGAAATGTTATTCATTACATTTAATAAACTTGTTTTGTTACTGTGACATTGTAATGGAATTATTTATTGTAAATAGACCCTTTTAAATCCCTGTTCAGAACACAACTCTGCTTAACGAACTTCGATCAAAAGGCATAGAAGCTTTTAAAATCTGAATACCAGCAACACATATCATCACTGATATGTTGCCATACGCAGAAATTGCATCCTTCAAGCCTTTTTCAACTTAGTTTGGGTCGAATTCCAATCTTACTACAACACTCACAGGGTGACTGCTGCATACTGATTTCACGTGGAAAGCTATTCCAGAGATTAAAAGTAGCCAATTTGTTATTCCAGACTATCCCAGAGAATTTTCTGTATCCCTGTAGCAGACGGACGTGTGCAACACCAAGGGATTTACACTCATGCTGCCAACCCTGTAAACACAGAAAGTTTCTTTGCCGTCAGCGTAGAAGACAAAACAGCAAAAGCCTTTGGTCTTCCCACTGACAGCACAAAAACTCTCCAGGGAACTCTGGCTACCCTACTCACCACCTTAAACACAACAAGAGGTTATTATGGCCTTGGTATTCTGTAGAGAGGAGGGCCAGACCGAGAGGGACGGCCCTGGGTCAGCCGGGGTGCGAGGGATATGTCGCATGACAACCTCACCTTCGGCCTAGCACTACGACCCAGAGACGGCGTGCGGTTTAGTCGGTTCGAGTCCGACATAACCTCCCCCTCCGATTCCAGAGGGGTGGGGGGTAAAAAAAAAGAAAGAGGTATTCTGTAGGGTGGAGGTACTTCCCCTGTCGGACTGCTCAATTGGGCGGAACTACCTTCGTGTTCTACCGTCCCTACCGTCCCTCCTACCTATCCGTTCAGCCATTTCAGCATGTTTCACAGATATTTAAACTTCTCAACATTCACATAATCGTAAATTACATAAAAATCACATCATTATGAATTCACCTCGCCTGGTGATAAGAAGGAAGTAAAGTCTTCAAAATTAATTACAAATAACCAATATTGACTTAAAGAACTTATGTTTTTTTCCCATCCCGCTTGAAAGACTCGGTAATGTAGGCAGAAGGAAATACATGTGCGTTTTCGCCAATAGACACAAAAACATAAAACAATATCGTATGTGTAAGTTAACGCTAACCTCCAAATTAATGGACATGTCTCCTCCATAAATAGGAGGGGAGAGTATTGGAGGGCTCGTCACAGGGCAAAGTATGAATCGATAAAGCTCGATCGTAAATTCTTATTCCCCTACGTGCCAAGAACTGAATCTTTGTGGGGCTTGCATGTTACGACTCTGTATTTGATATAGGGCAAAATGGAATATATTTGCGTAAAGCTGTCATTGAATGTTAAAGAAAGCGTCTTTTATGCTAATAATAGCATACGATCACACGATCTACCTACTGCTTTTACCAAGTGACTACATACATACATACATATAATCACGCCTTTATCCCCGGAGGGTTAGGCAGAGGTGAATTAACACCCACATTTCACCAATCATTGTATTCGGTCCCACGTAATACGGGGTGAGCCTATTGCCATATTCCGGGCACTATTGTTGACTCGAGCGATGCATCTGAGGCTGAGTCTGGGTTATGCATATCTGTCTGATGTTAAAGTTATTCAGCCCTATCCCTTAGTCGCCTTGTACGACACCACATGTGTAGAGAAGGGGTGGCCCAAATTCTATTCTGCCGGGAACTACAATATGAGGATTTCAAGAAGGACATTAGAAGCTTCTTACATGGTCAACAGCACGAGTGTAATGCCACTGGTGTTACACACGTGCATAGGTGACGGTAACCTCTTCCCATCAGTCGTGTGCCACTATAAAAAGTGTAAAATAAGTTTGTACTTTTAAGACGTGGGTTGTAGGACGCGCTCTCTAACTGATCCTTTCTATGATTTGGTTTATCTTGGTTTTTACAGGAGCGATTGTTGTCTAACCTCCTCATTACAAATTTGCGTAAGAGCCTTGTTTCATCTATTCATGTGTAGGTAAGGTAGGCTACGGGTACCATTTCATAATAAATTTATTTGAATTAATTATCTAAAATTAAATAATATGGAGACTTCGGTTAGCACGTTAACAATCGTCGGCCTAAGTCAGCGTACAAACTTCTATGGCAAATGGTAAAAAAAATTAACAAACAGCCAGTTAATACGATCAAGCTTTTAAAAAAAAGAATCCAATTACAAATGAAGACCTAAATCGCGTCATCAACTGTACAGTATCTATTACGTCATAATACATTGGCCGGCCGTAACCGATGACCCCAAGTGCGGACAACAACATATGTTTACGAGCAATAAAGACACGCTTTCACTTTTACTGCAGTGGGCAGTGCGTGATTACATTGTATTACAACTGTTACGTGGTTTACGGCGCGCGATTTGGTCAAGAGAAAAAATATTTTGAAGAAGATTTAGTGTATATAGGTATCTGTATACCTCTAATCAAGTCAATTGAGGCTAAGCACTGGCTAATCTAAGGACGAGGTTCTTTGGCACAGGGTTTTACTCAGGGTTGGAAGATCAGATAGCAAATCTCATAGCTCTCAAGGAGTAAGCTGACCACGGGCTCAGACATTGTCGCGGGGGTAATTAAAACCAACATCATGAAACAAAAAGTTAAATTGAAAAGTAGAAAATATGATAAGTTTACAGATTTAGTAGATATTTTTAAAATCATTATAAGCTCTTCCTGTAGGTGTCGTTAAAGGCGATTATGGGATAGGGCTGTTCTCACCCCATGTTACGTGGGACCAAAAATCATAGTTGGTGAAACATGGGTGTTAATAGACCTCTGTCCACCCCTTTAGGAATTTACAGGCTTGAATATATGTAAGATGTTTGTACGTGAAATCACCATATCATATACATACTTATAATATTTGAGAAGTTACACCGGTTCCACATGGAATCCATCAACAAAACTGAAACTGAACTATAAGTACCTATATCTTTTCAAATAAAATAAAGAATTTGGATAATCGGTTCATAAAACAATAAATAAATATATAGCCCAGTTGACAACCTCCTTTTTTGAAGTTGAATAATAACATACAGGAAGTTTCCATGAGATGACCGCAATACGACTCTCTATCTATCTATTACGTCTGTGTTCAAAGCTCTCTGCAAACACTCATTCCATAAGCTTAACAGATGAGAGGCTATCTGAGTCCTTTTTGTTACAAAATATCCCCTTCTATTCAACCATGACACTTGGCTCAGATGATTACACCTTAGGACCTGTGGCTCATACCGACTTTTGTATTTGAAAGTTGTCTTTAAGAGCTATCTGGGATCGCTCATGTGTACAGTTGTGACTACAGTTTTGCTATGAGTGGCTATCTGAGCTTGTGATTATTTACTTTATGAATATTTCGGAACAATTATTCAATAAAATTTGAAATGACCACCTCTGTGGCGTGGCGGTAGTGAACGCAGCCGTTACGCAGTCCTGCTCAATGCAAATATTTGTATGCATGATTATGTATATTTGTATTCGTCTGGTCTTGCCTCGAAGAGCACGTTAGGCCGTCGGTCCTGCCCCCTCTAGGCCCCTCGTTGGCTGGCGTTTGGTGGAATAGAATGACGAATGTATGGGATTTGATGTTTATGACATGCGTTACTACTGTACTGTCACACATGTGAAATGCCATACTTCAACTTCTTCAAAATGACCTCTGCAGAAAATCGCCACAATTTTGTCTATGTCAAGTAAATTGTATTATAATATTATTAATAGCGAGACGACAATGTCAAGTGTACCAGAGCCACGTTAGCCACGCTAGTTAATATGTTTCCGTGTGTCTGTCCCCCACGAGATTCAGGTGGACGATCAGGACGTGTGGTTGGATTTTAGGGGCAAATGACGAATGTATTTGTCATTCTATTCTACCAAACGCTGGCTACACTATCTAGAGTGGCTGGTGCCATACGAATATCTATGGCAGTCGATACGTGTAGTTGGAGCCCGCAAAATTTCAACAACGGGTTAAACTGCAACGCTTCGATATCGCCTTGCGTTGAGGAGGTCCTATGGATGTCGCTTCACGGAATATACTTAGACTGGTAGAGCGGACCTCTGACTCGAAGTGAAAAGCTTCGGATGCGAATCTTTCCTGAGACTTTGCCTTCAGCTCACCATCAGGCGAGGTAAAGTCAAATTGACGTGTCTAATATTAGGGGTTAAAGTATGAAATTGCCGATTTGTACTGACAAATTGAAATTCGTTTTTTTTTAATTTAACGTATTTATTTAATCAAAATAATTACCATTATTATCTATACATTGCTGCCATCTAGTAGGAAGGTCATTTATGCCTTTGCGATAGAACTCTGGTGATCTATATTCGACAAACTGTGTGAAAGCATTTTGTACTGCCTCCTGAGAAGAAAACTTTTTATCACATAGAAAATTGTCCAAATCACGAAAAAAATGGTAGTCTGTTGGAGCAAGGTCTGGCGAATACGGAGGGTGACGGATAGTTTCTAATTGCAGTTCCTGTAGAGTTAAAACAGTTTCTCGTGCTGTATGAGGTCTCGCGTTATCATGGAGCAATAATGGTGAAGATCGATTCATGAGTCGGGGCTGTTTCACTGCTAGATTTGCTATCATTGTTCGGAGTTCGGCACAGTAGACATCTGCCGTTATTGCTTGACCAGATCGTAGAAAGCTATAGTGAATAACACCATGCTGAGACCACCAAACAGTTACCATTACCTTTTTATTGGTAAGCTTTGCTTTAGGACACTGTTGTAGCGTTTCACCTGGGGTCAGCCATTGCATTTTTCGCTTACGGTTATCGTAAAGAATCCACTTTTCATCACATGTCACAATTCGATCCAATATTCCTTCATTTCTGTATCGATTCAACAAGGCAACACAAGTTTCAACACGCATTTCTTTCTGCAGATCAGTCAAATCATGAGGTACCCATTTTTCACATTTTTTTATTTTATTGATTTGACGCAAATGAGTCAATATTGTTGGTAAGGTAACGTTAAACCATGCAGCTAATTCCTGGGTAGTTTGGCTCGGATCGGCTTCCACCATGTCTTTCAATTCATTGTTATTCACCTGTGTGGACGGCCTTCCTCGTGGTTCGTTCTTCAAATCAAAGTTTCCATCACGAAAGCGTTTAAACCAAAATCGCACGGTGCGTTCATTAGCAGTCCCCTCTCCAAACGCAACATTGATATTGCGAGCTGTTTCTGCCGCGTTAGTTCCGCGTCGGAACTCGTATTCAAAAATCACTCGAATTTTTGAAGTATCCATCTTTCTTGTCTAAGCTGAATAAAAAAAACAACTGAAATTCGATAATCGAATGTTGCACATTTTTAAATGAAGAACTACATAGGTACCATGTGGAAAAAGTTTCACTCAAAAATCTCAAACCATAAAGGTTCTATGTCAATTCGAAGTACCTATTACAATGAAACGGCAATTTCATACTGTAACCCCTATTATTAAAAAAAACTCCCATTTGTTTTGGGTACGGAATTTCAATTCTGAGCAGAGCACTGTCTTCAGCTATTCTATTCCAGACTAAGCATAGTCATCATAAGAGTATCAACGTGTGAAATAATCTATTTGGTTTTGCAATTCGACAGATATTATAAGCCATCGAAATATAGTCAAGAGATCTCACGTTATGCAATACGTAACAATATTTAAAAAAAGCAACGTCTGGGCGTAATATTATGAACTCCGAATCCAATAATAACCCGACAGGTAAGCGGAGCTAAAGTTCATAGCTTAACCTTCGTGGTTATTTTTGTAACCAGCCAGAAATAGGAGCTTTGCATCGGAGTTCACAATATAGGGCTAGACTTTGTTTTTTATTTAATATCAGCGGCACGGATCCCGGCTTCACAAGTAAAAATCCTATAATCCCATTGCAGCGTAACGGACGCGAAAAAAATCTTAGAACCGTCTCTGAAGCGAGTTTAATATCGTGCCAAAGAGCACAATCGATGTTAAACCTATTAAGTATTTGGATCGAACACAAACCAACTTAACATTGTTATAAATGTTAATTACGGATTGTAGATGTACTTTAAATTGCAAAATGTGGAATGTAGCAATGGAGAGCTACCACCACGCTATAACTGAAGGCTAACCGCATTAGCAGTCACTATGTAGTAGTTACAGACTCCGTAAAAAAACCGGGCACGCTGCCCATTATACAACTGTAATTCTATCCTTCCTCAACATTTATCCCTTCCAAAAGTACACCTAAATGGTTTATTATAAAAACGTCACGTTCCCAGAGTAAGTCGGCACTGAGGAGCCTCGCCAGGTGTCAAACTATTCAATTCACAACGCGTTCGTCAAGGCACGTGCATATTCGTACCGCAGTCACGTACCCGGGACAGTTGTAGGTCGCTTGTATGACAGGTGAAATAATTTGTTGGTAGCAGTTATTTGAATTTGAAAAGGGGTAACTAAATATAGTTGAATTTGCTCGGTTAGTTGTTTGGTGAAGAATTATTGGTGAAGTTAGGATCAGCAGCTGAAATTTGTCGTTATTTTGGTATGGATTTTATAAGACACGAATAGAATACTTAATAAATATTCTGAGATGTTTTATATAGCGATATATAGACTCAAACTTTTTACAGCTTATACAATTGGTTTTAGAACATATTTAAATACGATTGTTTACATAAATGAAGAATATTCTAAGGAAAGATCATAAAGAGTATTAACAATCAATACGCATGCAAGAAAACGATTTTAAAAGTTTATAAGATGTTGTTTCTGCCTTTCCCAATGAGACTGAAGTACAGCTATGCGTATGTATGGAATTTGTGTGGAACGTGTATGGAATTAAACACAGTAACAGTCATAAGAATACGAATACTACAAAATCAAAATAAAATGAGATGTATTATAACCTCTTCGTATTATATGACCTGTCCTGAAATTATCAATAAAATTCAGGTAATAATGATAGAAAATACAATACAATACAAAAAAGGTCATCGATACAAAAGTGCGCCAATATCACATAGAACGTATACCACATTGTGCATGGACAATACGGTACCCTAATTCTATTACGCTCAGTCACCCGGAGCCCTCATCACGAAGCATTCTGTTACAGAGAACGTAGGGATTGTGTCGACTCTTTAATGTACACCTACTTATGTAGCAGGTGGGTCAGCGGGGACAGGTGAAGCTTTCCCTTTTTTTTCTTAATTCACTAGAGTAATTTTATTTCCAAACGCCAGTTCTTTTTTCAACGCCAAGTGATTCCAAAAGGTTCAAAATTCAAATCGCTTTTACTCACGCTCGGAGTTTTTACAAGTCAAATCGCCCTTTTCGCACTGAAGAAATGTAAATCCGTTGAATCTACTCCATATACACTCGAGAGCAATGAATCCGGGTCACTCAAAGAATCCAAAAAATCTCGGAAAGTAAGAATGCTAGGTTAATGCAATAAATTGTATTTAATAGACAATTTAATACTCCTTAAATGAAAGTATTAAAACTTCTTAGTTATTGTAAAGTTATATCATAAAAAAATCAAATTTGAAAAGGGAACACTGTCGAAGATGGAACTACGAAATTACAGGATTTGTTTTTGCTTTTGTTTGTAATCTGTCATTTATGTTGGTACATAAACCAGGTTGATAGTGCTCAATATTCATTATTCAAGCTGAAATCATGTCGCTTACACTTGAAGAATGCACCAGAATACTTACATTGGTGGAAACCGGCCGGAGTCAGCGCGATACAGCCAGGACTGTCGGTGTGTCGCTGTCAACAGTACAAAGAGTTCTCCGACGTTACGAAGAAACTGGTTCTAACCTACGCAGACCAGGAACGGGCAGAACTAGGTGTATCACAGCACGAGAAGACCGATACTTGGTGAACACCATGCTTCGAAATCGCTTTCTCACAGGAACTGAACTCACAAATCAGTTTCGACGCCTCGGAGGAAGTAACCCAAGTGCATGGACAGTAAGACGTCGGCTTGCTGAATCTAACTTAAAACCCCTTAGACCTGCAAACGGCCCTAAACTGGAGCGTGGCCATCGTATTTCAAGACTAAGATATGCCCAGAACCACGTAAATTGGAGTATTGAAGATTGGTCGAAAGTTATGTTCTCCGACGAATCAAAATTTATGCTCTACAAGCACGATGGAAGACACAGAGTGTATAGAAGACCAGGGGAAAGATTCAAGCAAGCATGCATCGAAGAAAAAGTAGCCTACGGTGGTGGGTCTGTACTTGTGTGGGCCGGAATTTCCTCTGAAAGTCGCACAGAGCTGGTGATCATAGAAAACGGCTCTTTAACTAGCGTAAGATATGTGGAAGAAATCCTCAACGAACACGTTGGTCCATTTATGGTCAATTTGGGTGAGGATGCTATATTTATGCATGACAATGCCCGACCTCATACAGGTAGGATTGTGAATGACTACCTTCAAGAGATGAACATTACTTGTATGGAGTGGCCAGCGCGCAGCCCGGATATCAACCCGATCGAGCATGCTTGGGACGAGCTAGGGAGATGCGTAAAACAACGAAACCCTCCCCCAATCACGCTTCCTGAGCTCAAAATTGCTCTCACAGAGGAATGGGAGAATATTCCCCAAAATCGTATAAGGAACTTGGTGTACAGCATGCCAAACCGCGTAAACGCAGTAATGGAAGCACGAGGAGGTAATACGAAGTATTGAAATTCAAGAAAATCGTCATAAAGTTCAAAAATTTCATGTTTCCTATTTTTGTTTTAAGGAGAGATCAGCAGTTTTTTTTCTTTATGTAATTTTGTGTAAATAAAATGTATGGTGACTCATATTTTTTTAACTTTCATTTAAGGAGTATTAAATTGTCTATTAAATACAATTTATTGAATTAACCTAGCATTCTTACTTACCGAGATTTTTTGGATTCTTTGAGTGACCCGGATTCATTGCTCTCGAGTGTACTTTAACATAATTTGTAAAGTTTCATATATGTAGAATGATATTTTATTGGTATTTAAAAAAAAGTCTTGGACAATCTACTTACTTTATAATAGAACACAAACATATATTTTTGGAATTCTTGCCGACTTGTCCACGATGAACATAAAAACTATTTTTTTGGAAAGACTTAATCAGACTCAAAATCTTACAGTTGTTGGATCACAATTGGTTAAGTTGAACCAGAAAAATAACTCAAAGTTACGATAACCGACATCACTATAGCCGCAGGAATTAGTTTATTTATTTTTACATACATACATATAATCATGCCTTTATCCCCGGAGAGTTAGGCAGAGGTGAATTTACACCCACATTTCACCAATTTGTATTCTATCCCACGTAATAGGAAGTGAACCTGTTGCTGTTTTCCTGGTACTATCGAGCTAGTATCTACACGAGCCATGTATCTGGTCCTTAGTCGCCTTAGGACACCACATGGGAAGAGAAGGGGTAGCCCAAATTTTACACTGCCGGGAACCACGCGGCTCAATGGAACTTTATTACTAAGACTCCGCTGACTGTCTATTTGTCACAAAGCTATAACCCACGAACTTATTAATATATACTTATTAATAATATATAACTTACTAATATATGATAGCTAAAAAGTTGTTGTCTACTGAAAATTAAATTCAATGTTCAACTTGTCTTATTTCTTAAAACATTTAACTTCTCGTTATAAATGATATATTTCTATTGCTGAAACAAAAACTAAAACAGAAAAAAAAAACGGTACAGATGCCATCGAGCGCGAGTATAACTCGCACTAGACCAGTTTTTTAATCTGTTGATGTGTTTTATTTCATACTTTCCGTTAAAAATAGTTTACTTTCAATCTGGCTGTTAATATCTGCAGCTAGAACGGTACCATACATCACACTCCCCCCCATACCGGGGGCGAGTCGGGGACCGCGTGGGCCCCCCTCTCGAGGAGGGCCAGACTGAGAGGAATGGCCCTGGGCCAACCGGAGTGCGAGGGATATGTCGCGAGACAACCTCACCTTCGGCCTAGCACATCGACCCACAGACGGCGTGCGATTTAGTCGGTTCGAGCCCGACATAACCTCCCCCTCCGACGGCGGAGGGGAGGGGGGGTATCCGTGGGGATTTCCCGCACGTAAAAAGAAGAGTTACGGACTGAATTTCGACAGTACAACACTTCGACATGTAGCGAACTTCGAAAACACATAGATCGACAAGTCATTGCTTCGACAGACAATTATTAGACAACACACATCTTCGAATGACCACTACTTCGACAGATTTTTTTTATCATTCTCCTATTACTAGGTGGTTAAAAATGGTCGGGGTGCTCTGAGTCGGGGTGTAAACCATAATGAAGTAATTTAAGACACAAAAACCAAAGAAAAAAAAAGGTTACAATTCAACGAAAGCCTACAAAAAAAATCTGTCGAAGTAGTGGTCATTCGAAGATGTGTGTTGTCTAATAATTGTCTGTCGAAGCAATGACTTGTCGATCTATGTGTTTTCGAAGTTCGCTACATGTCGAAGTATTGTACTGTCGAAATTCAGTAGGTAAGTGTAAAAAGAAACCATACATCACACAACTGATGTAATCCCAACACGGCTTCGTTTATCAACTATTACATTTAATACCCCAATTACCAAATAAAAGCTCTGTCATCCGTTGTTTGACTAATACTCCTGTTAATTCAGATGTATTGCTCATTTGTACCGTAATGAACTACTGCGTTTATCAAAATAATATTAATAATTTGTTCTATAAACAAGTAAATTGTTTTGTTCAGTAATTATTAGTTTGTATTCATTCAATTTGAACAATATGGACTGGTTTCAGTGATTGGTTACAATAATGGCCCTCAGCCCACCAGTCAGTCAAATACCCAATTGTTCAAAGCATACTAAGAAGCCCTATAATGCCTTCAATAAGTTTAAAACAGAGTGGGTTCCTGGTAGGGAGTTATTGGACCATACCCTCTCTGTTCTGTTCTTCTCATCTGTTCCCCTAGGTGCCGTAGAAGGTAACTAGGGCATAGGGCTGTTTTCCATCGGACGGTAAACATACAGCCTGTGACAAAATGCCATAATTATGAGTAACCCATTATAATTGGCGAAACGTGGGTGTTATTACTCCTCTGCCTACTCCTTCAGGGATTCACAAGCGTGAATCCCTGAAGGAGTAGGCAGAGATATAATCACGCCTTTATCCCCGGAGGGTTAGGCAGAGGTGAATTAACACCCACATTTCACTAATCTGTATTCCGGGCACTAGTGTTGACTCGAGCCATGCATTTGAGGTAGAGTCTGGGCTGTACATATCGGCCTGATGTTAAAGTTAATCAGCTCTATCCCTTAGTCACCTTGTGCGACACCACATGAGAAGAGAAGGGGTGGCCCACGCGGCTTCCGTGCTTCACATGCTTTTTCACATCTCGCTTAAAAGACTGGAACTGATTAAAGAAGGAATATGTTATGGGTTTTGGGGCGCTACTAAGAGCTTTGAGTCTCGTAACAATCTCACCTTCAAGCAACTTGCTGATTGACTAATCAGGCTCTGTCAGGCTTACTTTCAGAATATTTTAAAGTTGCACCAGCGATGTTTTAATTGAGTATTTTCTTGTTGTTACGTAAATTAAGAATGGTAAAAGAGTGAAAACAGTTGCGTCGGTTCTTATTTTATCGTTTTTAATCATCCACCCAACCTATAATAGTAAATGATTTGACTATTAAATATTATGACGTCACTAATAAATTTTTCATCCAATTTTCCAAATAACTAACTGTATTGACGTTCAGTAAAAAGTAACTATTTTGACCAGTCAGTCAAATACCCAATTGTTCAAAGCATACTAAGAAGCGACTATAATGCCTTCAATAAGTTTAAAACAGAGTGGGTTCCTGGTAGGGAGTTATTGGGCCATACCCTCTGTTCCCCTAGGTGCCGTAGAAGGTAACTAGGGCATAGGGCTGTTTTCCATCGGACGGTAAACATACAGCCTGTGACATAATGCCATAATTATGAGTAACCCATCATAATTGGCGAAACATGGGTGTTATTACTCCTCTGCCTCCTCCTTCAGGGATTCACAAGCGTGAATCCCTGAAGGAGTAGGCAGAGATATAATCACGCCTTTTTCTCCGGAGGGTTATGCAGAGGTGAATTAACACCCACATTTCACCAATGTGTATTCGGTCCACGTAATAGGGGTGAGCCTATTGCCGTATTCCGGGCACAACAGTTGACTCGAGCCATGCATCTGAGGCTGAGTCTGGGTTGTACATATCTGTCTGATGTTAAAATTAATCAGCCCTATCCCTTAGTCGCCTTGTACGACACCACATGGGAAGAAAAGGGGTGGCCCAAAAAAAAAATGCGGCGTACATTTACTCACGTATTACCCTCTATTTCCGTCCTACGTAATAGAGGGTGAGCCTATTGCCGTCAAGGGGACACGTAGTCATGGGATTTATGTTATATAAGTCACCTTCTACGAGACCCATAGAAAGAGATATGGTGGCCCTTTTCTACTCTACAGGAAACCAAAATGGCATTAGTTTAAATATCTATACTATAGAAATGCCCTTTTTAATCATATTCATATAAAAGCTTTAAGTTTAAGTGCAAGCAATTTTCGACCTTATCGACATGAGATGGTATCGATTTTAATAAAATAAAATTAAGGTTGAAAATTGCGTGCAGTCGCTATTATAGTCTCTTTGTAATACGATATCGGGCCAAAACAGCGGTGTTGGCTCCGATATCCGATAACAGGCCGGCCAATGTGACAGGGAGATACTTATGTCATACATTTGACTTCCTCCTATATTGGATGTTGGATATCGTTAAGCGGACAATGTGAAAACGCTCTTAAGACAGACACTTATGACAACTAAAACCTATTCTCCTAGCAAAATCCTAATCCCGAGCATATGTGCAAATTCAGATTATAATCTAGCTTTCAGTCAAATTTAATTCAGTTTCATTCACCCAAATTGACGTGATTGAAACATATAAACTGCCAGCCATTTTTCACATTTAAAATGGTTGTAAGTTAACTTGAACAGAAAAAAAACTAGCTGAGATATACAGATGTACCTTGTGTTACAATAGGGACGAAAAACGGTCAGTGTGCGAAATCACGTCTATCAAATGAAGCGGAATGGTCCCGGTGGCTGTGCGTCCTCCTATATAATTGGGACAGGACACACTGACATGTGTAGTAGCGAAGGTTGTATTCAGGATACTTGATAAAGGTCTAACTAGACCATTTTTACATGTGTATGTAAATGTACGTATGTAAAAATGTATGTATGTGTGTACTGCTGAACTTACGCCTCTAACAATGGTGCACATTGTGAGATGCCTATGTCCGACAGTGGACTAATTGATTGATATATATTTAAATTATCATTGTCACTAAAATAGAGTAGATGGATATATTAACTCCTTAAACTTTTTCACCGTCATCCACCAGTACTCTAGTTCCTCCATGACCTGATAACAGCACCGAAATATTGGAATTTCCAAACAATACATTATTAAATAACCTGATATCTCTAAGGGTACTTCTATATACTCGTATTTCATTTACAAGAAACTCTATGTATCTGCACCCTAGAATCTATTTACAAGTAAGGGAAGCAAGTAAGCAAAGAAAATTACAATTATTTACGTCTACACAACTGCTGAATCCTTGAATATTTTTACTATGTTATTATTGCTAGTTGATTTCCAACACAAAATTAATCAAGAGCGAGTACTGTTGTTAATAATATTTCTATCATTTTTGTGTGAGAGCCACGCGAAGTAAACATTATGAGGAAAATTAAGAGAATCATGTAACAACAACAAAAGATCTTTTAATTAAAGAAAAAAGAAAGATCTTTTACAATGTTTTATCGATTATAAGTATCCAATTAATAACTTCAAAATGTGTAACATGATTTTTCAGCCAGTTGTTTATCAAATCTTGTAAATTAAAATTTGTTTAACTTCCCCGTTTTCGATAGCACTGGAATTTTACATGCATGTGTAAATCGAACGAAAACGCAATATTATTGAGATATAGAGCTGATCTGATGATGAACCTGGAAGCTGACTATAGGAACTGCGTAATTAAAGAACGCAACCCCATCGAGTTTGGGCTCATTTGATTCGTCTTGACGAGTACTTTGATACTATATGGTAACCAGGATCTGAAGATGAACGTAGAATCTGACCATAGGAACTCCGTAATTAAATGTCGCAACCCCATCGAGCTTGGGCTCGTTTGATTCGTCTTGCCGAGTATCTTGGTTGACGTGAATATGCAACTTTACTTCATTTTGTTATCAAATAATAAAAGCTTGTTTTTAAAAAAGGTTTTTGTTTTAAGTAAGAGACTTGTTATTTCTTTGTTTTTTATAAGGGGTTGTTTACAAGGGAAAGCCTAGTATGACAATCCTGACAATCTAGTATCGGAGTTAGTACAGTATAATACGGTACCAACTCTGAAAAAGACCGACAACCTAGTATTGGAGTTAGTACAGTACAGTACGGTACTGTACTTCGATATCGTCCAAGTAAAGTGGAGGTTAGATGGCAGTCACTTCATACAAAATATCATTTTATTTTTACTTCTCTCTCTCTCTCTCTCTTACATTTTTGTCTTAGTTTATCTTATATGAGAACTACACCATATCTATATTGTTTTGTCACATTACTGTCCATCCCAAAATTGTCTGGAAGAAATCGCTTCCAGCGATAAGGCCGCCCAATGTATCTTAAATTGTATACATGCTACCTACTTGTCCTTATATAAATCTATTGGTGTACAATAAAGAATTATCTATCTATCAAAGGACGGCTGTATCTAGATTGAAAGCGAATCCCAACAAGTAAGAGTATTGAAATTTCATTGAGTTCGACATTTTCTTGTTACACTGCTTTCAAAAACCTCTCGCAAGAATATCTTTGTTGCAAGAAAAACATTAGCTGAGCTGAAACTGATGGAAAAACGAGGCGTCTAGTTATCATGTTTCTATTGTACAGTTTTATAAAAACCTTAGGTACAGTCAGTTCCAGTCAGTGCTTACGTTGTGTTTTATATTTCTTAGCTTGACTAATGCCGTGAAGATGATTTACTATTTACGAATGTTTCTTTCAATTCGTTGATATTTAAAAATTTGGAATCCTATTTGTCATAGGACGCTATATTGGAAAGTTATATTTGGGACTGAAAAATCCAGAGAATGATATTGTAGTTTTTGAATACCAAGCGGAGGCTAGAGGCACAACGCACTTGCGGGTTGAGGCCACAATGTGCGTTGTGGCCTCAATCTTTTAAAAAGGGGTACAAATGGATTTCTTTCAAGCTATAAAAATTCTGCACGAGGCAGATTTTTTTTTGTCTTATTGCTAAATAAATTCTCTACAACTTTGTTTCTGAAATCTGCCCATGTGGCTCGCACATGCAGTTCATTTTCAAACAAAAGCATACATGCGGGTAACCTTGTGCGGCAGCCCGTAATTGAGGTATGAGTATAGTGAGCTTAAGAGTTTTGCAAATCTGTGATCCTACCTTTATTTTCCAACACTCGCAAGTGTACAAAAAAAACTATTAAGGAACTGATTTATAGATAGTTTAAATTTACTGTTTAAATTGATGTTTTAATTTACCTCAAATGTGTAAAAAAAAAATTAATGAAATTAAAAAAGAACCTATGTAAAATTATTATATTTTGTATTTGGGTTGATCTGTTTTGTGTGCTGCAGTAAGCTGAAATAAAAGCATTTTTTCTTTTTTTTTTTCTTTACATTAAATATGAAAGATTGGGCACAGTCAATGATTAATCATTTAAAATTTTCAACCACAAGGTAAATTACATGTTGACTACACAAGGTAAATGGCTTCTATTCCGTTGTGTGACTTGCTAAAGTACACCAAAATTTGCTAAATTTCTTTTAGTCTTGTTAAAATGATATCAGTTACAAAGTTATAAGTCTATCAAAATTCACGTTAAAGAAAAACATTGAATTAAATTCACAAAAAATCAAAAAAAAATCAAAGAAAATGGCCATGGTATCAAGTATTCACGTTTTCAAGTCTATGTGCTCACTCTTGACACAGGCAATTTTGCTTTGGTTACCATATAATACTTATTTTGTTTATGAATACAGACAAACAAGCAACTGTTACTTTAAAGCTTCCATTAAAGAATGGAAGCTTTGAAGTAACAGTTGCTTGCTTGTTCTGTCTGTCAAAAGAAAAGTCTTTTGACATACAGAACTCTAAAAAGTATCAAGTAAAAACATTGTAGAGACATTTTAGTTTATTGAGATGCACAACAGAATTGGCACCGAATGTTGTATAAAAGCGCTCGCGTTCAACGTTACAGCCACTTAACTTTCAAGCCATTGCATAAACGTTCGCCCATCAAACTCATAAAGAAACTATTAAACTGAACGTGCCATAATAAAAACATATTTTTCGCCATATTATTCAGGAGGAGGTTGCTTAAAACCTGCTTTCGGTACAAACGAGAAAAGTTTTTCCATTAAAAATCAAGTGAGACTTCTTAGCGATGTATCCAGTCCAGCTTAACGAATATAATCTGTTGGTATTTGCAATACTTCTTTTTTATACGAATTGATGGTGATGTGTTTTTGTTTTTGAAACAAAATTCTTAGGTTTCACAAGGTTGTTAAAGAGTTTTTCATTCGAAAAGTTGCGTCTAAATATTAATAAAACCGAGACACAATGACAAAAATGTAATATTTTTGCAGAATACATTCTCGATTTGAATTGACTTGAATTCGACCAGTGTCTTAGAGCATTTTCTCATTAATTAGATATCCGATATCGGTGTCGGATGCTGATAGTCGACCTCCGATAGGACACAGCATGTGCTTTTTTCATATATATCCGATAAAATCGGCCCAAAACGGCCATTTGCTCGAAAGCACAGACTAGTTAGGGACGCAAGGGATGTGATCAGCGTCATCTATTAACGCGAAAAGACATTTACCTAAGAAAATGTCATTAAGGTCGTTACTTGCAGTCACTGTTTTAGTTTCATTGTGATTCGATAACGGGCCAACACAGTAGTGTCGGTTCCTTGTGAAAATGTGAAAGATAAATACATATGTCATACATTTAACTTCCTTCGATATCGGTCATAGGATATAGGGTATCGGGTATCGGATAGAGAGACAATGCTCTGACTAACTGACCTACTAGGAAACACCTTGGACATCAGATATTCTCCTAATCATTCATATTGGAACGACTATCGTCATGCCTTCGATCTATCGGGAATAATTTTTACTCAGGTGCCAAGAAGGGTTATTATTTATCTATATTGTGTAACATTTATACCATATTATTATTAAGTTTATGACTTATACCGATTAAGGTAGGAGGTAAAGAGAACTAAGTGTGTATATTCACATTCTAAAACTCAAGTTATGAGTGATGAAGTGCACTTAAACGTTTTTTTCTTATCGTTAAGATTTAAAAAAAAAGCAAAAGCTACTTGACATACAAATACGACTTTTTTACCGATATTGTCACTATAAGAAAGTTTATCTAACAAATAATAGGAGAAAAGATAAATTATATAGTCTATTCACAACAGAAGTGTTATTTCCGACATAAGACGGGTACTAATCAACAATACAAACATACAGGACGTCTTTACGACTGCCATCACAAAGAATATAACGTTAAATAGAAAAAAAAGTCATAATTTCAAACTGCTACGGTAATAGAACCTCTTTAAATAGACATGTTATTATACTCGTCTATTAACTTACTTTTGTTCATAAACATTTGAATGTCTTAGAGCTTTTTGTTTTTATTAGGATGAATCTAGAAGTTCTGCGTATTCAGCTGATTCTCTTGACACATTTTATTTTTGAAGATTCTTAATAAAAAATCATAAGATTTACGTAATTATACACTTCTTTTTTCGAATAGGCATCATTTTCGTAGGTTAGGTTCATAGGTTATTTTGAAGTTATAAAAATTAAAAAAAAATCGTGGATCAAAGTAATCAAATGAATGCGCTTAACTTCAAGATTCACCTAGTATCTACCATGAATCTAAACTATCCATACTTATATTAAAAGTGTATGTGTCTGTCTGTTTGTTTGTACAACTTTCACGCCTAAACCACTAAACCGATTTTGATGAAATTTGGTATAGGGGTAGATTAGACCTTGAGAAAGGACATAGGTTATGTTAAGTCGCGATAACTGACATCCACGCGAGCGGAGCCGCGGTCATAAGCAAGTGAATAATAAAAATAAGTGTATATAAACCCCATCGAGGATTTCGAGACTCAAGTCGACCTCACCTATGAACTGGTGAGACTGTGATCAAACACTTGGCATATGAACGATATGACACTAACCTCTGTAACGTGGCAGAAGTGCATTCGACTCTTGTTTAAAAAGGCGTGGGTTCATTTTCCGCTCAGTGCAAACATTTCTATTAAAAATGTTTATTTGATTATATTTTTGCTTCGGATAGCATATTAAGCCGTTGGTCCCAGTTGTCATACGAACAGCTATGGCTGCCGTTATAGGGGGAAATGGGTGGAAGGTGGAAGCCCACACAGATGGGCTAGTCATCCTCCCGTCGGAAGTAGTGGTAGTATAGTATCAGCGATATAAATAAGACGTAAGCACTGATGAAAGAAAACACAAAGAGAGATAAGGCAAAGTGTAGTTTTATGTGAAACAATACCAAAATTCATGACATCCACCCTTTGAAATCAAATATGGAATACACGAAATAAGACATGAGTGACAATGTTTTCCCGCTGAAAAAAATATACGTTCTAACCTCGAAGACAATGTGTTGTACATGCATTCTTTATTCACTGTCTGGCAAAGGAATCATCTATTCAGCCAGGATTTGGACTTTGTAAAATATTCAGTATTCCAACCTCACTGGATCAATTGACACAAAAGTATAAGCGACCTCTTTGTATACATTTTGTGAATGACCGATATTCAATGCTGGTTTTTTCTTTTTGTATTTTTTTATAATAAATATACTAGGTACTTGATATTGTTTGAAGTTTATGCGAATCACAGTTATTGAAATAAAATTACTTTTTAACGGATTCTATCGCAGTTTATTTGGTACTAGCTTTTGCCCGCGGCTACACCCGCGTGGATATCGATCTCGCAACCAAATATAGCCTATGTCACAGAATAGATAATAGTACTAGCGTACAGAATGGAAGCTCACCCCCTCCCACCGATTTCATTACCTCTCCCCGCACGTCAAAATCATGGGCGCTTTCATGGGCGCCTAAAACAAAGATTGTCGCCAGTAAAATGTGTAGGAACGGCACTTCGGGGAGAAGAGTGAAAAGTTCGGCTAGCTTCGGTTTTTAAGGCGTCCTTTCTTTCACACATGACTATAGTAAAATTTAACCCGCAAATGCATCTCGCCTTTTTGTATAAATAACTAATGAACTACGCATAGTGTGAACATTTGTACTTTTTCCACAGTATTTATTATTGAACCTGACCGGTTTCGCCTTATGGTAACTTCAAAAGCTTACATTAATTTTTTTGAAATGTTTCTAATCTTAAACACTAGAGGTGTTTACGACTAGAAATGTTCATAAACATTGCGAAACTGGTCGGGTTCAATAATAAATACTGTAGAAAAAGTACAAGTGTTCTCAATATGTGTAACAACAAGTTCCACCAAGGGTCATCAATGAACAGTATAAAAAAAAACTAATGAACTGGATGCCAGGTTCGCCCAGGAATAAATTCGTGAAAAATCTTATCAATTATAATAATTTTCATATAGTCCGGGTTTTTTAGAAAATAACTCAAGAACTAGCATGTTAAGTGACATTATGGTGGACTGATATTGATTAAAGGTGTATTTTTTTTCACATTATAAAGATTATAACTCAAAAGCATATGATGCAGATTTAGATTAGTATTCATTCTAGGGTTAAAAAATGGGCGGTACCTGGCAATGACGGAATCCATGATGGACGACATTAATTGTGATACATTCAAATCGAAAAAAATGCCACACTTCATAGGCGTGAGCTGTCAAAATAATGATTCGTAAATTTTATAAAGCATAGAGCTGTTAAAACCATTTGTTTCTAAAAAATATAAATAGATATCTTTCCGTGAACTTCCGTTTAGTATAAATTATAATTGATACTTAAATAAATTAACACTATTAAATTAAAGTGTGCTCAACTGCCATTTTTCTAATTTCCTACTCGCCGTTGACAATTCTAAATAAGTATTATGATAGTTATTACAAAAACCGGGCATAAAATCCGTGTCATTCAGTTGAGGTTCAGAAACCTTGGTACGTAATAAAAACACCATTTATAAAGAAATGTTCTACCTCACCCTTGGCAATGGAGCATTAATTACAAAGGGATAAATACTAGTAGTTCTGTAAAGAGTTCCAGATAATTTTTTGGCATCTGGAGATCAAATCTGGTATCCTCACTTATATTTCTTTTATACGATACGTATCTTTATTTTATAGCTCCCTGGATATATCACCAATAAATATTGTCAATCCGTTCTTAAAAAAGCCGCAACAAACGTCTCCGCCTTTTCTCATGTTTTTTTTTCCACAACTACCTGTAAGGAATCATGTTCGAATATTTTAGCCAAAAATCATCAATATCCGTTCATAAATAACGCGGCAGAAAAGGCCCCCATTTTCTCCTCCGATTAAAAAAGCTCTAGGCAAAAATGATGTTTTAAATCAAAGAACATGTGTGTGACAATCGGTTTAGAAATGTGCCCTATAGACCGAACGGAACGGAGACTATTTATAATTAATGAAAAAATTCACGCGGGCGAAACCGTGAGCAACAGCTAGTTTTTATAAACACAATCGGTTTTAATAACTCTATAAACATATCAAAGTCATGTTGTAGTATTGTTTTGTTATTTGTGCCAATTCTGTTGATTGACAGGACCAAAAGGTATCACCATATTCTTTTCTTCCGAAGCGAAGAAAAAGATGGAAATAGGTTTTAATGTAAAAATCATTAATATGACTTTTTGTAACAACAGGATTGTCGCCTCAGTCGGATGTGACGTAAATCATGACACCAAGGGATAGAGTGAGAAAAATCACACTATCTCACTCGAAAATTAGCTCAAATTTCAAATAGTGCCATCCCTGACATTTCAAATTTTCTCACACATCAACACTACCGTGCATGTACACGACCTATATTTGTAGTAATTACAACGCGATTGGCACACCTCGGAAGCTCTCGGAAAAATGTATGAAACATTTTTCCGAGAGCTTCCGAGGTGTGCCTATGTCCTTTCTCTAGGTCTAATCTACCCGTACATCAAATTTCATCAAAATCGGTTCAGTGGTTTAGGCGTGAAATACGGACAAACACACACACACACACACACACACACTGTCCCATTTATAATAGAAACTATCTTCACAAATATAATACTGGGATAAAGTCGCAACCAATAGATAAAAGTACGCAAACTGACAATGAGCTGATGTCGGAGGAATTACCAAATATGAACGACATTGCAATTAATTCGAGTTGTAATGTAGCAGGGGAAGATTTTTTTCGTATACAATAGTATAAATATACTACATCAAAATATTAACGGCTTACTTAGTAAATTAGATGCTTTTACTGTTGCGTTGCATTCTTTGAATAATAAATATAAAACAGTCGATGTTATATGTGTCACTGTGTAACGGGACTTAGGGCCTACGGCCCTACGCTACACGTAGCTGTGATCGTCTAGACTGCTATCGTCGAAACCTACTACACTAATCTATTTACATTCAATATTGACTAATGACCGTATGTATATATTCGTATAACAAATGTTAAAAGCGTCTATTTAAATCGATAGTTCGCTACCTTAGTGGTATATAAAGTATGATGCTCTATCCCAACTTTTAACTTTAAATGTATATATGGAATATATATTATGATTTCACAGTTCAGGTGAGCTGTGTGCTTGTTTGCCACCTCCGTGGTATATTTAACTTTACTGTATGTATGGAATATATATTATGATGACAAGACTGTGGATTTATTTGGAATCAAATGAATTAGTATTAAATTCAAAATATAGGTCTGTGATAGTTTGATTTTATGTGTTTGGCCTCTTTGGGCGTCTTTTTCAGCTGTATTTATATTTTTATAGGCCTTTAATTGTCGTAGATATCATATATGATTTATAATATGTGATCCGGATCAATTATATATTTTTTTGTTGTTGTGTATTGCCATACAATATTATCTCAAGCTCCGAAGAGCGAGATTATCTCAAGCTGAGAAGCGAGCCGAAAAGCGAGATTTAGATCAATTCCGAAGAATCGATAGCTCTGATCAACAGATCAAGCTCTCCTTCAACTCGTCACAATGAATTTAATTTAGCTTGTAATACCTCCACTGACTTCACTGTGTACTGTAGGTTTCCGTGTTAGCGTTCAGCTCCAGTACAAAATGATAGACCCTTAGACCTCGTGACATTAATGATTCAACTGAAGCAATTATGAAAGTAAAATAATAATGATTATGAGTCTTATTATTCCAACAACAGTATCGTAAACTTTCACAGCAATGGTTGGCTGTCAGTTATTAATGGGATATTTAATTTCTCAGATAGGCTTCAGCAGGAAAACTAGTGTCACTACACATTACAAACTTGGGCTCAAATACTGGTCCAAATGACCTAGGAGCTAAGTGAATTTACCTACAGATGTTTCAATGAGTATAGCTTTGGCTGATATGATGTAATGAGTGAGATCTTGTATATGTCGGAGATATCAATTAGTCTCTCATTAGCAACTGTGTGCTGAATTTAATGATCTCAATAAATAAAGCCTTTTGTTTATTCAATGTACTGACTTTGTGAAGTAAAGTAGAGTTAATCAATGTTTATGATTTAGGTATATGGTTGATATACTAACTTCAATCAAATTATAATTATAGTTTACACTTGTCACTATTATTTTGAATAAAACCCGACTGTAAAAGCACAATAATCTGCTTATTTATTTATAACAAAATATAATACGTTATTATAACGTATAATTACCCCAATTTCAATTATTATATTAACACAAAATAAACGCACAAATTAACTTTTCACCAAACGTAATGTATCAATTACCACTATAATTCTCGTAAGAATTCCTAGGTTCTATCGCAATAGAACGTCTATACCTGCATTCTAGCTAGAAACCTAGTGTAACCTGTAGACCATGAGCTCGTACCAAGAAGAACATGGATGTGTGTGATTTTAAATGTGTGTGTATTGCGAATTGTGTAAAGGAAAACAAACTTGAAACTAGCTACGTGGAATAGGGAGTGCTCTAGTTTTTAGACTTTCCTACAACTAGATCACGGAATCCTAGATGATCGGGATAAAGGTATTCGGATCGCCTCCAGAAGCCAGTCTCAGCTCCCAGACTTACAGTCAATAATTTACCTATAAGTACTTGCCAAAGACGGCGATCCAAGGAATATAGATGTTGTTAGGAAGGTATGATAAAGTAATTAGGAACTTCTAAATATCAATTCAGAAGCGCGTTGTTTTCAAAACACGACTCAAGACACTGTCTTATCACATCCACAATATTTGCACTTGCTTAAAACTGCAGCGTCCAAAACGTGTGAATGCTAGTAGCCAGCGCGTTGAAGCGATGCCTGAACCCAACTGGCCTCACCAAACGTTAGAAATCACTTTTTATTGAGACGCAAAATCTGAGTGTCCCTCGCCTGCGCGCCCCTTTCAGGTAGTCGCTTGCGCCGGGAGCTCGCTAAATCCTTTGTGTGTAATTTAATGGACAATGTATTTTGTTGTCGTGCAGCTTATAACTATATTTAAATGATAACATGCCTTCGTGCAATGTAATTAATTTCTTTCTACAGAATATCAAACCATGCAAATTGATACTGTATAATAATATAAATAATATACCAACAGTATTTAACCAATTTAACCAATTTAAACCAATTCAACCAATTCAACCAATTCAACCAATTCAACCAATTCAACCAATTCAACCAATTCAACCAGCTGGTCATGCATTTTCAATTATATAAATTTACATAAACATTATAGTATTATGCGCTTAACTCGGCGAGAGCTCTGATTATTATTATTTTTTGATAGAATTCTATTTCATGTATTTTTTTTTTATTGCATTTTCGGCCAATTTCCATGGATCAAACTCGCATACACCTACAGTTATATGGTGCCTAATCATGGCATTTAAATCAAATCCACCCACTTAGTCATCTTAATAATATATTCCAACAATAATGAATATCATTGTTTCATATTTGCATTCGTTCAAGCAAGATAAATTTAGAAGTATTATAATATCGGAATATTTTTAAAATACCATGTGCTTACAATAAAGTATCGTGCCTGCACCCCAAAATCTTCGCTTTGTCCTAAAGAACCTTTTTTTTATCATTTCTTTTGTTCTTAAATAGTTTTAAAGTCGTTGGCTATTTTTTTGCACTATGAACCAACACAAAACATTACTGCCAGATGTGGCACGGTACTCCGAGCTTGTCGTCTCTTTGTGATTCTAAATGTGAACTTTTAAATTCCTCTAGTTTTTATATGAATAAAATAGTAATAGCAATATTCTAAATACTTAGGTCAGGCGTATATTGGAATATACACTGTCCCGTCTCAACTGAACATAATATGATTGCAGCGGATGCTAGTTTGCTGTCTATTCCTAACTATAGTCTCACTACGTACTCTTCAAGGCTAACTAGAGACGGCGGCACCTGTATTATGGTCAAAGATGGGTTCAAAATCAAGGAAGTGGACTTAGGGAAATATTGTGTATCAAATGTTTTTGAAAACTGTGCTGTTGAATTGATTGACCATAATATAATAGTAATATGCATGTATAGGAATCCACAGAATAAAGACACAAACAAAAAGTTTGACATATTTTTTAATAATTTCATTGACATTCTGGAGAAATTTTGCTAAAGCTTAAAAAAGAAAATTGTTATCTGTGGTGATTTTAATATCGATCTTTTAAAACAAACCAATAACTCTGAACGATTTAAACAAATCTTACGAGATTTTAATTTAAGACATGAAATAAAAAAAACCTACGCGCCTGTGTAGTGGTACCTGCATAGACAATCTAATTCATAATGTACATGGGAGTAAAGGCATAATATTAGAGCTTTCATTATCGGATCATACAGCGCAAATGCTAACGTGTCCTGTAAAAAAAACCTGTCGCTATGATTACTGGTTCTCTATCAAAAGACATTATTCTCATGATAATGGTGCGATTTAAAGAATTTCTCCAGGATTTTAATTTCAATGAGGTGTACCTTGAAAAAGATGCATCTAGAAGCTTTACCATATTTTACGACATATTCAATAAAAAATTACGATAAATGTTTTCCAAAAATTAAAGTAAAGAATCGCACAAAATTAAAACCCGAATGGATAAGTCGAGGTATTCAAACATGCAGCAAAAGAAAACGTTAGTCAAAGTAGTTAAAGGAAGTTTAGATCAAACCGAACTGAACGCAATAGAAATTTTAAAAACATTTCAAAACGGTTAAAAACCGTAATCCAGCTTACGAAAAAATCACAAAATGAATATTTTATTAGAAACTCCAAAAACAAAGCAAGAGCGACGTTGAAAGTGATACGTACATCTAGAGTAAATTATCCAAATAAAAGCTAAACAGTATAAAACTTGAAGAAAAAATAATATCTCACCCCCAAGATATAGCAGAAGCTTTCAATAATCATTTCATTGACCAAATACAACCTTTTAGAGGTTCTGGCCATTGGAATACAAATATATCGAACAAAAAATCATCTTCTATGTTCATGCCTCAGACTATTCCACAAGTTATACACCGAATTATAATGTCACTTAATAATACCAACAGTGTATGACGATATAATATATGACGATATCAACACAAAAGTGGTTAAATTTGTATCAATTATTATTTCCCCCGTACTCAGTCACATAATTAATAACAGTATTTTTGAAGGTGTTTTTCCTGAGCCGCTAAAGATAACTGTGATCAAACCACTGTTTAAGAAATAAGACAGGGAAAACTAATCCTGCTATAGGCCCATTGCTTTAACTCCAATTTTCTCGAAGATTATTGAGAAAGTAATTTCTAACAACCTGAATACCTATTTTGAAACCAATAGCTTGTTTCGCAATGGACAGAAAGGGTTTAGGCAAAATAGGTCGATTAACATGGCAATATATGACTTCCTGAGCTTGATTACCAATAAAGTAGACCAAAATTTGCCAGTATTGGCGCTATTTATGGACATGAATGAATGAATGCTCCATTGCCAATGAAGGAAATGAATAAATAAAAAAATAAAATAAAAAAATGTCAAAAGCTTTTGACTATGTCGATCATAAAACTCTAATAAACAAACTTAGTTGCTATGGCGTTAGAGGAAATATATCCAGACTGATCAAATCATATCTTTACAACCGTCAGTAAATAACTGTCATAAGCAGAATAGTCAAGGGATCTGAAGTAACATTTAGTTCTTCACAAACAACAGTTACCTACGGAGTTCCGCAGGGCAGTGTCTTAGGTCCCCTGCTTTTCATTATATATATTAATGATTTTCCACACTCTGCTTCCTATCCAATGATAATGTTTGCTGATGACAGCACTCTGGTTTTTAATAATAATGATGCAAATGACTTAGAAAATGACATTAATGAGAATATTATTACTGTAATTGACTGGCTTGCCACGAATAATCTGAAAATTAATCTAGACAAAACGACATTAATGCAATATGGACAAAGAAAAAATAAATCACTTGACATAAATATACATTATAATGGTAAATCAATTAATAAAACAGAAATCATCAAGTTTCTTGGTCTGTATATAGATAATTCCTTGAATTGGAACGAACAGATTCAAAATGTGTGCACTAAATTACACCAATACTCCTACAACCTATACATGCTTAGGAAAACTGTAAATGAAAGTACATTAATTACAGCCTATCATGGTCTTGTCTCTTCAATTTTAAGGTACGGAATTATATTTTGGGGTAATGCCACTGGTAAGGAGGGGGTTTTCATAGCACAAAAGCGATGCATGCGAGCAATGTGTCATCTACGAAGAACTGACAGTAGTGTACCATATTTTAAGAATCATAAAATATTGACAATGCCATGCCTTTACATCTATGAGACTGCTATGTTTGTTAGGCAAAATATGGAAAAGTTTGAGGTAGTTAGTAGTGCACGTCGAGCAGATAAATTGCATCTAGTAACCTGCAAAACGGCACTATACCATAACAGTATCTTTGCTATGGCACCAAAAATTTATAACAAAGTACCAAAATCAATAAGGCTAGAGACAAATATAAATATATTTAAAAAATAATTATTAATATTCCTGGTGAATAAGACATACTACTCTATTGTAAGTTTTTTAAATGATAACACTATTAAATGACTAGCATTGATTGATATACCACATGTACAATTGACATTTAATATTGATTGACGTTTATTTAAATTATATATCTATTGATTATGAATTAGATGGCGAAATTGCGGTAACTCTCGCAAAAGCCATAAACCAAAAGTTGAAGTTATGAATTAGAATTTTTAATACTGACTCATTTGACATGTATTGTGTTGTGTAGCTGCTTAATGTTCCAATTTGTATCTAATATTTAATAATGCTTATGTTAATAATGCTTTTGATTAAATTTATTGGCATCTAATATTGACTGACATCTGTATATGAATTCACTATTTTAATTATTTCATTTTATTTACTGACATAATGTGTGGTGCTTGATTGATTTTTGTATAATGCAGTTGATATAATAAATGCACGCTGGGTATTTATTTTATTTTTAATTTTATTTAGTATAGGTAATAATCTGTAAACCACATGTGGTAGGACATAGCGTACGTAATATAGCTTATAAGACCTTTATAACTAACCTATGATCCACAGAATAAATAATGATTATGATTAATATTAGTATGGATTATTTACATTTATCCCGACGTTTCGGCTACTTTACAGCAGCCATAAACCAAAACCGTCGAGCTAAATGTAAATAATACCGAATATTCCGCGATAGAATCTGTTAAAAAGTTTTATTTCAATGATTGGTACTTGTGTGTATTCACAAGTACATCATGGTATCTAAGTCCCGGTTGCATCTCTTTCAAGCTTTCACCTCGATGCCTGGGCTGCGTGTACCCCTTCTCATTCTTTAGATTTGCCTTAAATGGCTCTTATGGGAGTGACCTCAGCCATCCCAAAGGATAGTCACTACGTCTGTCAATCAGCAGGTTAAACGACTTGGAGGTGAGGTTATTTGGACCCGAAGGTCTTAGTGGAACCCCAGTAGAGTACATTGGGGTCACCTTGGATAAATAAACATTCTATCTTTTCATCCGAGTAACAATACCAGTTGCATCCAAAGCTCGCACTATGGGGTCTGAGTCTTTTATTGGTTTTTACGTTTTTTTTACGCGCGGGACATCCCCACGGATTTCCCCCCCCCTTCGAGGCCGAAGGGGGAGGTTATGTCGGACTCGAACCGACTAAATCACACGCCGTCTGTGGGTCGATGTGCTAGGCCGAAGGTGAGGTTGTCTCGTGACATATCCCTTGCACCCCGGCTGACCCAGGGCCATTCCTCTCGGTCTGGCCCTCTTCGGGAGGGGGGACCACGTGGTCCCCGACTCGCCCCCGGTATGGGGGGGGGGGGCGCCGACACCGTGGCCTGCTTCTGCTAGGGTGACGAGCGGCTCCACCCGTCACCCTCAGGCCCGCGCTCATGGGGGGCGGAGGTCGGTTTGCGCCCTCCGACGCCCGAGCCTTTCTCGCGATGTCCGCGAGTCTTTCTCGCTCACTGCGCCGCGCCCGCTCTGCTGTCTCCTTCACGAGCATGACCTGCTCGTAGAAGGAGGCGCTGGCCGCCCACGCATCCGCGCAGCGGACCATCGCCGCGAACAGGGTGGAGAGCGTGAGCACTCTCACCCCCAGGGCCGCCACAAGCTCCCGCCTCGGCGCTTCAAACGCTGGACACTCGGTGAGCGTGTGCAGCCCCGAGTCCACGCTCGCATCGCAGTGATGGCACTCGGGCGTTGGCTCTATGCCCATCAGATGCAGGTACCGCCCGAAGTTACCGTATCCGGTAATGACCTGCGTCTGACGGTACGAAAGGCCACTGTGTGTCCTCTCTAGCCACTACCCCATGATGGGTCTTACCGCCAAAATCACGGCATGCCCTATTGGTTTTTATGGTAGCGATATAAACAATCTATATCAATGTTAAATTAAATCAAAACTCAAAGTAAAACACGTTGATATTCGTTATCAAAATTAATGACAGGGCAAAGGAATGTCTTACTTTAGTATTGTGCACATCAATTGGTTTAATAAATGGAAAGTTCGTCTAGTGACAGGCATGCTTGACAAATGATACTTTACCCTTTTGAATACGGAATCTTGCGTTTCAATGTAGACTTCCTGATTATTTGGAACTCGAAAAAAAAAGATATTTGACTAGAAGCAGAACTGAATATGGACATAATTGAATATCTGTTAAATATTTCATTCGGTACTCGTCTTAGTGAGAAACTTTGATAAACCTAAAGCCGTTCACTGCGTTAAACGGGTTCCCGTTGCGGGCACCCAAGTGTTCTTTCTGAGTTGTTTTTGTAAATTGCTGCTGCTTTCGGCAGATCGTACCTAGTACTGGATCGCTTCATCACGAGGCATATTGTACGATGACCTGAAAATCATTATAGTGATCCCTGCAGTCTGTCTTTCTTCGTACTGACTATATCAATGCTCGCTTTCTGACTTATAGAAGAAAAACAAATAGAAGAATAACATTAGAACGATCCCACTACAAGGGCAATGAAGGAGCAGGTAGAGACTTTCCTGCCCTCTGTAGGTGGTAACGTGAGAAAAATGATTTTCAAAAACACAAATAAACCAACCAGTCTTATAAAATAATAAAACAACGTACTTCATCTAACAAACACGAAGAAAATGGAAAAATGAAAGCGATTTATGAAGAAATTAATTTTCTCTTGGTCTGCCAGTAATGTCTTTTGTAAGCACTTATTATTAACTAGAATTTTAATAAAAAAGAGCTCGACACAGTACGGTGAAGGCAATTTCTACTGACTTACAGAGTATTCTAGGTATTTAGTTTTCTACTGCAAGACAAGATCCTTGAAGGCTTCATTTGACGTGTAAAAAGAATAATGATTGTTTGGATTAAGTATAGTAGAGCTTAGTACTTGAATTAGTTCCCAATAATAACTGTTGATTATAGTGCTAGGATTACTTCCAAAGAAATTACAATAGCTTGGTACTAGGAGTACTTCCAAAGAATAACAGTCAAGCCTAAGCACTAATGCTAGGATTACTTCCAAAGACTAACCATTAGCTTAGTGCTAGGAGTACTTACGAAGAATATCAGTTGAGCCTAAGCACTAATTCTAGGGCTACTTCCAAGAATAACAGTTGAGCCTAAGCACTAATGCTAGGATTACTTCCAAAGACTAACCATTAACTTAGTACTAGGAGTACTTCCAAAGAATACTCTTAACAGTTGAGCCTTAGCACTATTGCTGGGATTACTTCGAAAGAATTACAATTAGCTTAGTGCTCACAGTACTTCCAAAGAATAACAGTTGATCCTTAGCACTATTGCTGGGATTAGTTCCAAAGAATTACAATTGGCTTAGTGCTCGGAGTACTTCCAAAGAATAACAGTTGAGCCTAAGCACTAATGCTAGGTTTACTTCCAATTATAGTTGAGCTAACTGCTATTAGGATTTCCAAAAATTATAGTTGAGCTGAGTGGTATAATTATTTCCAAAAAATACAGTTAAGCTTAGTGTTAGTATGATTTTAATTGTATCTATTATTGTTATTTATTTAAGTTCAGTATATTAATAAGGCGCAGGTTGATTACAGTATATTTATATTTTGACTAGTTGACCCGGCGAATTCCGTACCGCCAATAGTTTTCCGCCCGCGTGGCGTCAGATCCCGTTCTTGCTGCACCCTCTACTTAAATTAAACATGTATCATACATATAAACCATCCTCTTGAATCACTCTATCTATTAAAAGAAGCCGCATCAAAATCCGTTGCGTAGTTTTAAAGATTTAAGCATACAAAGGGATATAGGGACAGAGAAAGCGACTTTATTTTATACTATGTAGTGATACTTAATCAACGTTGGTGACTTATGTTTATTGTGAGATGAATAATAACCCTAACCCTTAATCCCCTTTTAAGAAATTCAAAAGAAACACAAAGACCCAATACTTGAACATAAGCATACATATTATAAAATGTGTACATATTTGTAGTATACGAAATCAAACATTAAAATTGCACAGCATCAACACTAGGCTTATGTGGGTCAATCGGCCTAGTCACCAGATTATGTTACAAAGGCTCTATAATCTGCACTGCTCTCACAAAGCTAATTAATTTAAATCTCAATGGAATGTAACCGCGTGGATTAATAAAATTAACCTACGATTATTTCGTCCAATAAACAGCTGTTATTGAAAGGCTTAATGAATTACAGCTATTATTAGTGTGGCAGCTATGTTCAAATCTATTTAGATTAGAAGATGAAAGAGAAGCGTTTCGACGTATAGCTCAGTTCAACAGAGCATTTCCCCTAAAAGAGACTGATAACGGGTTTTATCGCCTTGAGCATTCGTAGCGGGAACCTATTCCTAGAATAAAATGTAGTGTATGTATTATTCCAGACTATAATTTATCCCTGTATAAATTTCAGCCAGATCCGTATTCATTCAGCTGTATCAGCGTAATTGAATAACAAACATTAAAACATCTGCACAAAATTTCACAAAAATAAGACACTGCCGGACAACGTTCTTAATCATGACGTCAGATACATTTCTGCCAGTCTTCTTCCAGCGATAAGGCCGCCCATTGTACATTAAACTGTATACATACTATCTACTTGTCCTAGTGTAAATTGATTGGTGTACAATAAAGAATTCACAATCTATCTAACACTTCCACAAGAGGCATGCCATGCGGATGAATTCCACGACGCCTTTTAACTTTTAGTTTTCTTTTTTAGTATTGTGTAATTATTTAGAAATGTAGTTTTAAAACCATTGTAATGTTAATTAATAAAAAAATAAACTTTTAAATTTCACATCTAAGTAAATAAAGATAATATTATAAACGCGAAAATTTGTACGTATGGATATCCGATGTTTGTTACTCTTTCATGTAAAAACTACTGAATGGATTTTGATGAAACTTTACAGTAATACAGCTTTTACAGAATAACACATAGGCTACAACTGTGCGAGGGATATATCGCATGACAACCTCACCTTCGGCCTAGCACTACGACCCAGAGACGTCGTGCGGTTTAGTCGGTTCGAGTCCGACATAACCTCCCCCTCCGGCTCCGGAGGGGTGAGTATCCGAGAGGATTATCCGCACGAAAAAAAAAGGCTACAATTTATAACGATAACCGATATTGTAGCGAAAACCGACATCCACGCGGGAGGAGCCGGGGGCAAAAAGCAGTAAAATATAACTCCATTGACAGCCTCCGTGGCGTAGCGGTAGTGAACGCGGCCGCTACGCAGGAGGCGTGGGTTCGATTCCCGCTCAGTGCAAATATTTGTATGCATGAATATGTATATTTGCATTGGTCTGGGTGTTTCTATGTATAATATGTATGTATTTACAAAAAAAAAGAACGTATCTAAGTATGTTTATCCGCATTCTAGATTCCATAACACAAGCTAGTTAAGCTATGCTTACCATGGGTCTAGATAGCGTTGTGTGAAATGTTCTGGAATATTTATTTTATTTATTTATTGTATTTAAACACCATATTTTATGTAACAAGATGTACAATTGCAACTTCTAACAAAACAAAACACACAACATTATTTCTTCCCTCATCAATCATGTATTAGACCAATTCTTTGACCATCTATTACAAGTTTTATATCGAGTAGAAACATAAAAACAAATAAACCCCTGTCACAGCTCGGTACACGCGTAGATAACACCCCAGGGGTCCATGGCGACCTGTCAGGTCGAGTAAGGGATCGGACAGGAATGTATCTGACGTCATGATTAAGAACGTTGCCCGGCCGTGTCTTATTTTTGTGATTTACGACATGGCTAATAAAAAATATAGTGGTGACAAAATATAAGTACATCTTAATATATATAAATCTCGTGTCACAATGTTTGTCCTCAATGGACTCCTAAACCACTTAACCGATTATAATAAAATTCGCACACCATGTGCAGTTCGATCCAACTTGAGAGATAGGATAGTTTAAATCTCAAATTATAGTCCGATTCGCGATAACCGACATCCACGCGGGCGGAGCCGCGGGCGACAGCTAGTTGTACTATAAATTTAATATAAGTATAGATGCCATCTGTATTAAATTAACAAATTCAAAGTCACCCACCACTCCTACCATCCTTGGACTAAAATGTCACAAAAATAAATTTGAAATTATTAAAGGACAACTTCAGAAGAAATTTTAGTTCTAAATTTTTATAAATAAAGGTTTATAAAAGTTTTCATAATAAACGCATAGCCCATCTGACGTTTAGCACCCTAACATATGAACTAGCACTCCTCACACTTATGCAGATCGGTATTAATCGCCAAAGAAAATATCATCATCATCAGGCTATATTAGTCCACTGCTGGACATAGCCCTCCCCCAATGAGCGCCATAGCGCCCTGACTTCAGCTTGCCGCATCCAGCATCTGCCTGCAGTCTTTCTTAGATCGTCATCCCACCTGTTCGGAGGGCGTCCTACACTACGCTTGCCGAGTCGCGGTCTCCACTCAAGAACACGTTTACCCCAACGGTTGTCGGTTCTTTGTGAGATATGGCCAGCCCACTGCCACTTCAGCTTCCTGATTCTTTGAGCTATGTCGATAACTTTGGTTCTCTGTCGGATGTATTCGTTGCGGATTCTATCCTTCAGAGAAACTCCGAGCATAGCTCTCTCCATAGCTCACTGAGCGACTTTGAACTGATGGACCAACCCTGCCGTGAGTATCCATGTCTCGGCTCCGTAGGTCATGACGGGTAGGACGCACTGATTGAAAACTTTAGTTTTCAAGCATTGCGGTATAGATGACGAGAAGACTCGGCGTAGTTTCCCATACGCTGCCCAGCCCAGCTGGATTCTCCTCTTGGCCTCCCTCTCGAAATTGTTTTTACCTAACTGCAGAACCTGCCCGAGGTAAGTGTACTCAGAAACGATTTCGAGAGGGTGACCATGTACGACGACCGGTATCGGATCAATGTGGCCATTGATTAAGGAAAATAAAATATCTATGTTGTTAAATGTCGAGGAAAAATGTCGCTCGGCTTAGCCGCACGTGCACACTGAGCAGCTAAGCCGATTGGGATATTAAAAAACAACTACCGACCTGTATTGATCGAGTTTGCTAGCAGCTAGCTGAATCGTCCCGACTTCGTAGGCAGGTTCAAATTTTCGGAATTGTCACATTTTTGCTTGCGGATGGGCTTCACCTCATAGTAGTTAACGATAAGAAGGGTATGATGGACTCAAACCAACGAAAACTCCATGTTGTTTCATCACCTTCGGTGGTATTTCATTTAATTTTCAAAAATCTTTGGTTGCAACAATTTTTTGGAGTGAAATCTTCTTTAGCGGCGTTGTTTGGGTAAAAATTGTTAAACTCGCGCGTCTGAATCACTTGACCTTTGAACCGTAACCGACGACTGACGTCATACAACATTAGCAGACTGTTTATTTTGCAAGATACAATAAGAAGCTTCGTAGCATAACGGCGAGCGTTTCGACTGTAAGTACTTATGTTTACAGATAGTACCGGGTTCGAACCTGGGCGTCTGACACTTTTTGTGATTATTTTTCTTTTTATAATTTATTACTTTAAGTGATTATTTTTTCTGTTTGTAATTTATTCATTTCTTCTGACAGAAAATTAGTGAGTGATAGGTTCTATGATTGGTGCTATATTATAGGTATGGTATAGTATGTTCTTTTTATCTTTTACTCTGTATATACAAAAGAAAGAAAAAAGAAAATGTTTTCACTTCTGCCGACACTCCCGGAGTTAACAACTCGTGTTTTTTTATACCACTGAGTTGACAGACAATCACACGGCCCACCTGATAGAAAGTGTTTACCGTGACCTATAGAAGTGAGCAACACCAGGGGAGTCATACTCGTGCTGCCGTCCCTGTAAGCACAGAAAGTTTCTGTGCCGTCGACGTAGAAGACAAAACAGGAACCTTTAGTCTTCCCACTTCTTCATCCTAGCGTTAATCCCAGTCGCATCCGAAGCTTTTCAACTTGGGGTGTATGGTCCGCTTTTTACCAGTCTAACTGCGAATTTGGCTAAACTTCGATATTTTCCGTTAAGCGACTGCCACCTGACCTCCAAAACACTAGACAAGTTGTTGGATTTTTGAGGGCTCCAACTACCCGTTACGATTGCCATAGATGTTTGTATGACAACCGGGACAGCTTAACGTGCTTTCCGAGGTACGACCAGACCAATGCAAATACCCATATTCATGCATACAAATATTTGCACTGAGCGGGGATCGAACCCGCGCCTCCTGCGTAGCGGCCGCGTTCACAACTGCTACGCCACGGAGGCTGTCCTTTGGTCTTCCCACTAACGGCACAAAAACTCTCCATTTTAAGGTCAGTTAGGACAAGAAAAATAATTTAATACAGACTTACTGACCCGTCCCGAGGTAGCGTAAGAAAATTTGGTCAAATCATTTCTATTACACGACCTGCCGACTTCAGTATTATATACTCAACTAAACTCAAGCACTACTCCACCGTACAGAGCTGCATGTAAGTCAGTTACCAATATTATTTAAGGACATGCTATAGAACGATCTTTATTTAAAGCTTTACTAACTCAAAGATTATCTGTAACACCAATTCCATAATACAACAAATTCAAATCATTTGTTTCAGACCGCTTTGCCAAAGACATAATAATAACACCAGCATTCTCCATTGAACGTATTGTCATAATTGCATAACTTTTCTTTGTTAACTTGTGTGATCTGTGACAGCTGCCACCAGAGCCCTGGGCCCTTGCTATCAAGCGCTGAAAAGGGTTCACTTGGGTTCACTCGAGTAAAGAGTAAAATAGGGACCGAACCCCTGAAAGTTACACACTTTTACAGTCATTCCGCGATCCTGCTTTGTTATAAGAATTATACAACAAAACAGGGGCTCCGAGTTTGACTTCTAACTTTTTGTATGTTAATATAAACAAATTCGGTAGGGGCATTATTAAAAGTAACATAAATGAATATCAAACGCAACTATAAAACTGCGAAGTGGTTTATAATACCACAGATAATATAATATAATTCTTATACAGATGCACTGTATAAGAATCTATACATCAATACACATAAATAAAATTAGAGTGTCTGTTTGTAATATTGAAATAACCGTTTTTCATAATACGGTACATACACCAAAGTAACATTTTTTACAATTTTTGTCTGTACGGGACTTTTATTGACAGGTAGCTGATGTAATAAGGAGTAACTACTACTACTTTTTTTAGAAAAATAGCGTTGACTCATCACTAAGCGATAACTGACACCCACACGAGCGGAGCCGCGCGCAACAGCTAGGCATACATAAATTCTGAAATAATTTACGTTATCCTAAGTCAGCAAATAAGCGTTTTTTTTTTTATTTCTTTAATCGAGTTTACTAGTGCCATCTATTCATTTTTGAGTATTACTAAAGATATTTTCTTCGTATCGGTACGGATAATACCTACAGTTTGTACAATGCAGCGGCGAAATATAAAAATTTTCAAATAGTCAGCCGGTAAAACCTCGATTTAGTTTATCATGCACTATGCGACCCATTGGGAAGCCGACAGGAATTGGGTTATAGTGATCCCTCTCCACTAGAACATTAAGACATACATAGAGATAGGGCTGTTCTCTATCCGGTAAACATACTTTGATGGCACCAGGATCACTCTCTATTACGTGAGAGCGAAAATATAGTTACCCAAATGTGGCCTACGTAATCGAGTATTTACAGGTGTGAACATTATTTACGTAAATTAAGTATGTTAAGTTAAATATACATAAATAATTTATTTATATGCACCAAAAACTCAGATCAGAGTCTCGAATTATGTTTAATTGCCATATACAAGCAAAAACAAAGCAACTTACTACATTAAACTCGTAACTTCGAAGTCACCGTTCTCAGGAAATAAATTTCGAACGACTTGCGAGGGTGGGGACTGATATGCTCACAGTAAAAGGATCGATATATAACCAGGAGAAATGTAGATGTTTATATTGGCGCAATGGGTACGGAGTAGGCCACAGATGTAGGAAACACTAGGTGCCGCAAACTGGCCCTCCCGGCTGCATTGGGTCACCGCGCGCACGCTTTTCATATCTTTCTAGATTGCTACTATTTAAATATATTCAATATAAATAAATATACTTAATGACATAAATAAATAGGACTTTTTGGGTCAAAAAACTTTGACTTTATTTATTAATTACACTTTTTTAAAATCTTAAAGGCTACGTAAACAGTATAATTGGTGGCTTTATCGCTTATGTCGGTAAGATTGAGATTCAGAAAGTACCTACTCAATATAATCGGTCGCTAGTCAACAACAAAAAAATCACATCATATCGAATGATGAATCTAATTACATACATATTTACGTACGCTCAGTAAGTAGCTACAAACAAACAGGCTATCGTGACGTCATCGGTGGTGGTGAAAAAAGCCACGATCAGTTCCATTTTATACATTTGCGATATCTAGCCAGCTCTAAATCTATGGCGTGTGCGTATATTACGTACCTGCTATACGTTGACTCGCACCATATTCTTAACGTAAGTAGGTTAACAATACATTCGCGAGTCAGTGAATGAAAGGAACATGGAATGTATGAATGTATGATATACCTGTGGAGGAAGAGCATTCGAGAGCTACGTCAGAGGTGCATATATTTGTATGCTTAGACTAATAACGCATAGACGGATAGTTCCTTACGATATGATCGACGCAAGTGAAGCCAAAGTAATATCTATGTAGGAGTAACCTATACGTTCTTACACTCTGTGACACTCACACAAGCACACCTATATACAATGGCGTTGTTAAAATGTTCGATTTATATTTACGTTCGACAAATGTTTTACGTAAAAATATAATACATTTTTAAATACTAACGAGTGTAATGTGATCTTCAAATGATTTTGGTTATAATGAGATGAATTGTGGCAACCTTACACTGCACAAACCGACATTTTTAAATAAAAATGTGCGAGCTAGATCTAGGCTTAGTTGAAATGGCTTCACTTTGCTCGCGCGTATTGCGTTTCTATGCGTTAATATTCTAAGTTTGTATGCATGAGTTCGAGTATGTCCATTTGGATTGGCCTGGGTGTATCAATGCATTATATTACGTATATTCTTCGTCAAAACTTATTCATTGAAAGTCGTTTACATACATAAATTATGTTCTCTCGTGTAAATCCTTTAACGGATAGGCAGAGGTGTATAAGCACCTACATATCCCACGAAAAGGGGGCGAGCTGTGTGACTACCGCCGGATGGAGAACAGTTTTATCGCTTAGTTTTAGTTTTATCACGGGAACATATATGGGGTGAATACCGGGTACCAACAAGTCGCTTTGAGATCAACAAAAGTCTTCAAAAATTTAAACAAATTTAATCATAGTCTAATCAAATTTAAAAAAAAATTAATAGTCTAATCCTCTTAGACTATCTAAATATTCAAAAATCATAAGAAAAAGACATGGCAAGCATCTCGGTGAGTATTTATACTACTAATCTCATATCTCTCAACTCTCTCTACCTCAAATCATAAAAGGCATATAAAAGGTGCGCATAAACATACCGTCTGTCTGTTACTTTCTCAAGTGCTCAGATTAAAATTATTTAATCACTACGTTTTAAAATTGCTTCTCAAGTGACACTTGTAGAGGAAAACAATTTCATTTGTAATAAAGAATTAAACCCACAAAGGAAGCACAGAAGAAGACAGTTCTGGGCTACTTGTTACCGATCAATGATAAAAAAAATAAAGCGGAAATAAAAGTATGCAAAGGTCCATATTTGGATCGGAGCCGACATAAAAGTATCCAATGATCCACATGTAGATCTAGGCTGTGGATCCGAGTGGAAGGAGAGAATTATTTTGCTCAAAAACTAATTTTCAAAATATGAAAACGAAACATATTCCACTTTTACGTTCACTAACTAATTACGTATTTACAAAATTTAGTTAAGTTAAGATTAATCCGCTTTCTGCAATCTATAATACAAACATCGCTTAAATCTTTGGAGCACATGGTAGTGAATGTATTAAACAAAATATTTTAAAGAACAATAGATTTGGAGTGCACGTAAAATAAGCCCTAGATAACACTGTGTAGTCTGTACCAGAATGTTTATCTTATTATTTATATAAACCTTTGAGAATGCCGTGAGGTGACCGGTGAGCTTTAAAATAAAAATAAACTGTGGAAAAGTACAAGTGTAATTCAATATGTGTAGTAGATTCCACCAAACGCCATCAATCTCGAGTATAAACAGTTTATCTAATTAAATAAAATGCTCACGTCACAGTGTTTGGAAACTATTACGACCCTGCTTGACCGCTTGTACATATTGAGTAGGTCTGAGAATCAATCGTAAACTATATTTTTAACCCCTAAGTTATAAGGCTGATCAACCCCAAAATTTTCCTCATTTTATTCTAATTATGCAATAAAAAATCACACAATCCTAAGAATTTACATATTTCTACTATCAAACCCTTATTTTATAATAGTGCAAAACGCCGTTTTTTCAGATTAGCTAGTTTATTTATATTATTTGAAGTAAGCACTAAGCTAAACTAGCTCTCTACTAGCAATGCCCTCAATTAACTGAAGAACACAAATGGGTCGGGAAAGTAACTCCGCAGGTTTTCCGAACTGTGGTATCGTCTGCATTCCAACTATAACTGAAACGAGGGCTTGCTGAGGATAAATACGAACCAATCTTCTAGAATAGACTGCAAATAAATGTTACCACTTTGCAGTTTTAATTAGTAAATTAATTGTGGTGGTTTGATTGCAATTAATTTTCAGACAGGATAAGTCGCTTAACGATCTTTAAAGATCCCGATTAACCTCAATTTAAATAAAAACAGGATCGGGATCTTCACTTCATTCTTTCATCATTCAATCTTGACGTCAATGAAATCTGATTATTGCCTTGTATAGCTTTCAGGCTTATGGCAGATAGCAAAACAGACGAGTGAAAACAAAATCAAAAAATTCTCGCGTAGAGTCGGCTTCCTCCATTTTGAGTCATTATTGTTTACATAAGACACCCGTCATTTACGAAATAGAAACACTAAACATCTGAATCGTTTGACGACAAGTTTTAAATAATTACATGATTTGACAACATATTTGAATTAAATTTTATTGCAAGTAAAAAATTTAGTAATTGATAAATGAATTTGGTATTTTGGTTGTATAACGTTATTTCTTTTTTTTAAATAGTACTGTTAAACCAAGTTATTACTAATCAGAGTAGGTTCCTGGGGGTATATAGATCCTACTAATCTTACTAAGGTTTCATACACCCTTAAAAAACCTGATCTTCGACCTGGCCTTGCTAACAAGTACACCTACTGATTGATGATTAGGAATCAAACGCCCATAAAAGCTAAAATAAGCAATGAGAAGAAGATCGTTCTCCAAACTGCAAACCTCTTCCTCTGTGGCGTGATGGTAGTGAACGCAGCCGCTATGCAGGATGTGCGGGTTCGATTTCCGCTCAGTGCAAATACGTATATTTGCATTGGTCTGGGTGTTATTTTTCTTATAAGAATATTAGCAACCGAAATTTCTAATATTCCTCTTAACCCCTTCAACTAAGCTACATTGCTTGTGCTAGGAGTGGGTTCTATGCATAATATGTATGTATTTACAAAAATGAAGTATCTAAGTATGTTTATCCGCTTTCTAGATTCCATAACACAAGCAAGTTAATCTAGCTTAACATGAAGCTAGACAACGTTGTGTGAAATGTTGTGGAAAAAAAAATCTATACAACCAAGAAAGGCGCTAGAAAGAAAAAAAAGAATTTAATTGAATAGGTTAGCCGTCTAAAATCTTGTTAAATGTACCCTTCACCACAAGTTTTCACAAATTGACCTCCGAACTGTTTATTTCAGCACCCCAACAAATTTATTTACCGACATCTCGATTTCTATAATCAATCAAATTCAACCTAAATCCTCGCTCTCGGCGCACTAATAAATGCGAAGTCTTACTAAACTTGATCTATTATTCCAAATTTGGACCATACGGACCTTATCAAAGTTTGGTACGTGCCCGCTGTCCGCTGAGAATGTCGTCCGTCTACTTGTTATTCGTTATGTACATATAAGATGTGCACACATTAGGGAACAGAGCGATTTTTTTACAAATATAATTATAGCTTGAAGTGCGTTGTAACGAAATGTTGATTAGCTTGTATCTGCATGTTATTTGGCTTTCCCTGAAGATGATGATGTAAATGTGGCCTACGCAATTAACAATGAGGTCGTAGAAATTCAGCTTCAAAATACTTGTTGAAGTGCCTACAAAATACCGCTACAGTGTTTCCGGTGGTGAATAGGGTAGCCAGAGCTTACTGGAGAGTTTTCGTGCTGTCAGTGGGACGATCAAAGGCTATTCTTGCTTTGTCTTTTATTTTGACGGCAAAGAAACTCTCTGTGTTGACAGGGTCGGCAGTACGAGTGTGACTCCCCTGGTGTTGCACACGTTCATAGGCCACGGTAACCACTTTCTATCACTGGTAGAAAAAAAAAGGTAAAATATTGTGATAGATGGAATAGAAGCGTGCATCAAAGCATTTCCTGAACTATTTAGAGTGAAATTCAAATACACTTTGGTATATAATTTTTCGATAAATGTGTTTGTAGTCATTACAGGTGGCTCCACGTTAGTAAAATATTTTCCTCTAATTTGAGATAACCTAAGCCCACCATCATATATATCATAGAGAAGAAAACGCTGAAATTAACTCGCTTACTTCTACATCCATGGTTGAATCCCTAAAATATCTAGTCGCAGAGCGTTCTGTGGATTAGTTCCCTAAGTACGAGATTATCCACAGAGCCAGCCGATCGGACGATTAGAATACTTTGAACTACTCGTGGACTAACTATTACACTATTACACAGTTGCTTTTAAACCAACTACGTGCATATCTTTCAAATTTTTCTTTACCATCGTGAATTCTGTAGACTTAAGAAAAAAACCAGCTAAGTGCGAGTCAGACTGTGGTACTAATTTTTCCCTACTATACGTAGTACACATTATAAAATTTTTTTTAGTTTTTCCTGTCCCATACTAATAGCATGGATTTTATTATCTGCCTTTTTTGTCCCCTAATTATCCTTTTTTTTCAGCATTTGTTGTCATAGTGGCCACAAAAATACATCATCTGTGAATATTTCAACTGTTTAACTCTCTAGGTTCTTGAAGTACCGCCTAGTGGCAGACAGATAGACAGACGGAGTCTTAATATTTTACTTTTACTTCTTATTAATACTAAGAACATGGGAAAAAACGAACAAAAACACTTCGTTTTCATTCGAAGTGTTTTTGTTCGTTTTTTTGGGCACAAAAAAATTCAATCGACTTTTTCAAACGTTTGTATTTTTTGTTATTTTCCGAAGTGAATTTAAAATCGAGTGCACAATTTTTAATTGTCTTAATTTTAAAGTAATTTTGGAACTAAGTTATAATTTGTAAATACATCAAAGGATTCAAAGTTTAATTCTAAGATACTGTACAACTTCGCATAGTTTCACTTTTGTATGTAGTGAATTTGGTTTTAATGAACAATTTTTAACTCTACAGAAGTAACGAAAAGTAGCTGACTTTTGTTTTTGATTTAACTCCTTTGTGTTGTCTTTTGTGTGATTTTCACTTTATTTAAATAATAAATTGACGAGTCAATAAATTCTATCAAGTGACTATATTAAATTAAAATCTATGTTAGATAAAGAATGAAAGATCTAAAAATAAAGTAACATCTATAAGATGACACGTATAATATAATAATCATTGTAAATATCACGTCTAGAAAGAAAGTAGAAAAAGTAGTACCAATATTCAGAGAAATACGGGACAAGCGATAACTCTAATTCTTAGATGAATACGAAGTCGTGCCAAAACAGCGAAAATGCATGACATTTCAGATATGTGACAGGTTATCTAGGCGAGGTAGGGAGGGTCTGTAGAGGTGTTGTGTGGCGGTAACGGAAATCTCAAGAGCCACATATCAAAGCCTTATCGACAATTTGCGTATACGGTTTGAGGAGTGCCTGCAGCGCGAGGGAAGACATCTAGATACCATTATTTTTAAGAAATTAACTCTTACTTTATTACTCTTTCAAAATTTAATAATTAATGTTGAAAATTATTTTTAGTCCTTTTTTATTGCATTTTCTAAGTTTCCCCCTACCTGGACACCCTGTATTAGCATCGTTATCAATGTTCAAGTCATTAAGAACAAAACAGGTAGGGTTATTTCCGTATCATTAAAACAAAACACTCAAGAAAATGTCCAACGAAATACGAAATAAAAATATAATCAATTGCTTGCAATAAATAAACGTCGGGAAGGTGAAATCCCGACAATAAAATAGCATTAAGGTGAATTTAAACTCGGCAGAGTAGGAGAAAATGAATTATTAAAAGTAAAAAGTAGGTAAGCTAAACCTGTACCAATGCGGTGGAAAACTTTCCGTCTACCCACTTAAAAGTTGGTCATTTTTTTACAAATCTGCAAATAAGTCCCGCGGGATCGTAGTTATGAATAACTTATGCGATACCGGTGTAAAATTAACTTTTGACACCTCTAAGATTTATTTTTAAATTTACGTAAAGTGCCTAAGATTTCGGGAGTTTTGTAGAATAGCTGTAAAGTAGGTTTTGAGAGTCGCCAGCAACATTAACCTTGATATTTGTGAAAGTGTTTTGGTTATTTCTCATCCCGACAACGTTACCGAAGTTTGTGAGATTTGTGCTCAAAAATAATGTAATATTTAAATAATCTGGCAAGAATTTGCTGATTGTGTGATTCATTCTTACTTTGCTGTGTTTGTGATTGAAAATTATAGTATCTGCTGATATTATTTTATAGTACTTAACATATTTCGGATCAAAATCGGGTCTGTTGTTTAGGCGTGAAAACGTAAAAGTCATACCAACAGACAGGCAGACCGACAGATAGACAGCCTCTGCGTCATAGCGGTAGTGAATGCGGTGGTTACGCAGGAGGCACGGGTTCGATCCCCGCTCATTGCAAATCGCTCAATGCATGAATATATGTATTTGCATTGATCTTGTCATGCCTCGGAGAACATGTTATGCCGTCGGTCCCGGTTGTCATATGAATATCTATGGCAGTCGTTACGGGTAGCTGGAACCCTATAAGGCTAACAGCTGGTCTAAGTACAATGCTACGGTATCGCCTTTGTGTTGTGGACATCAGATGGTAGTCGCTTCACGTAAAATATCGAGGTTCAGCCAAATCCGCAGTTAGACTGGTCAAGCGTACCCCAAACTCCAAGTTAAAAGCTTCGGTTGCGACTGGGATTCACTCTGGGATGAAGAAGAAGGCAGACTGATCGATGACCGACCATCAGACACTAATATAAATGGAAAAGAGTGGATTTGTTCACAAAACAGAACATCGATTAGAAATCAATTAGTAGTCGAGGTAATAACGCTAGCTACTGTTGCTCTATGCGTCCTATGTTGAATAACTAAATAGTGAGTTGTAACAAAAAAGTTTAAATTCATAAGAACAACATAACGTGCAACTCCTAAATCCGAGTGTATATATTTAAACTCAACAGTGGATTGATCAGTTTGATGTTCTGAACTATCTTCTAACTAACTGCTTTTCAACAAAAACGCTGCAGACTAGTGGCCTAAAAGTTATTTGTTATACAAGAGTGCAAAGTTGCTTTTTACTGATTTTGATGTCATCAAAAGCGAAGAATTCTAAAATTGAATCACGAGCGCAGCAAGGAATTCAAAAATTAGAATTCTGAGTGATAGCGATGGGTCATATGAGCACAAGGTGAAAAATCTTTGCACTTGAGTGCAACACTAACCTTACTTCCCACCTCAGTGAGGTAATGATTAAAATGCATTCATACTAAATGTTCAAATCCATTAAGATATGAAAAATATTGGATCGGCCCAGGAGGCATCTTATTCGAATTCCAACTAGTTAAAATAAAATAATAATAAAAATATATTTACAAAAATATAATTCAGTTACTGCCAAATCTAAACGAAAGATATAATTAAAACAGAAATAGTTGTGTCATCCTTCGTACATACAATAGCATACAAATTATATATCTATTCTGTGATTTAGTGTTAACCCAAATACATCAAAAAGTATCAATGCAATCTCACAGCTAGATATGACTCTGGAACCATAAAGGCCATATTATCAGACTTGACGTTTAATTCTCTAGTGTCAAATTATATCGATATGAAAATCAAAATTTCTGGTGTTTTCAAAAGAATCTGGTAAGTGTTGTTTTTCACGAAATTCTATCCCACTATATATAATATACCTAAATGTGAAAACTTGTGAAGATTTTTCTATGTTTGTTACTCAATCTAGCTTCACTGGAATCGCTAGAAGAGCTGTACAGTCGCCATCAGATCGAATTTTATGAACAAAGTACTCAAAATTATTTTAATGCCTTGATTTGACACCTTTCCTGCTGACTGATTGTTCTTAAATTTGTTACACACCATTTGTTTGAACATTCTTCATCCAAGCGTTAATCCCAGTCGCATCCAAAACCATCAACATGGAGGTTGGGGTCCGCTTTTAGCTCAGTAGTCCAGCTGCGAATTTGGCTAAACTTCGTCATTTTCCGAGAAACGACCTCCACAACCCAAAGGCGATATTGATTTTGAGGGTTTCAACTACCCGTAACGACTGCCATAGTTGTATATGTAACCGGGACCGACGGCTTCACGTGCTCTCCGAGGCACGACCGGACCAATGCAAATACCTATATTCATGCATACAAATATTTGAACTGATCGAACCGCCTCCTGCGCAGCGGCCGCGTTCACTACCGCTACGCCACGGAGGCTTACCTTTTTTTCGGACATTAATACAGCTTAAATCAATAAAACTGTTTGATTTAAGATAATCGACCCTTTGTAATCAAGATTGTTTTAACGCTCTACAGATATTGATCGTAGTCTGGACTTAATAACTCAACACACACAGGTGATATCAATTGGAAGGGTGACCAGAAGGGTCCCAAAATCCCTGCGCAAGGAAAAAGCCAGTTCTCTGGTCACGTTCAAATAGTCAAACAATATAGTAACCTTATATCTTTCGATTTCCAGTTACCGTGGTCATCAATACAAGAAATGTCAAGATCAACCACGATCGCAGACGTACCCACGCCACGACACGATCAAGCTGGCGACCGTCCGGCTGACGCCTACACTAACATTCTTATCCTTCAGGGTATCAAAAAATTTCTTATACTTCAGCTTCGCAAGACCAGGCACAGACTTACTTGAGTTTTATGAACTTTGCAAAGATGAGAGTCTGAATTACTGAAGTTTTTGAACACTTATTTTAGGTGGACTTATATCCTATACTTTTAACTTATTTTTCATACACAATATGCATTCTCGTTTATTGCTTCGGAATAGGTGAAGAAAATACAGTTCTCCTTTTTCTTTTACTATAAGACAGCTTCTCACAGTGCGTAGTTTTGTAGACTTTATCACGCTAAGCAGATGATCAAGGATCGTCACGTACCACACAGAACTTACGTGCCACAATATGTGTCGGTCATATTCGATCTCGCGCATCAGGCGCATCGCTACGGAATTGTCTGCACTACCATAAACCACACTTTTCCACGGGTCAGTATGGGGTGATTCGCGTCCATCTGCTGAATCACACACCGTGAAAAGCCGCCATAACATCTTTGATCTGTCTTCATTAAATCATTATTACAGGCCCATTGGTTTCGGGTGCGTCTACTCTTCATATTTTTAATAGAATCTTACTCACTTATCTCACTGTACATGTATTCTTCATACTGAGCCTAAATTACTTAAGCCATTTGCTTTTCTCATTAAGGCGTGTCTTCATAGCCGACCGCATATAGTAGCAGTACCTAATTCTGGTGTCTATGTATTTCTTTGAAATACCTACTGTAACTGGCAACAGGTCGCGATGTTTCGTCGTCAATGTTCATTCTACCGCACATCATTATGAACTATAGAAATACAACAGATATATTGTGTCGCAGAATACTCAGATTCAATTAGAATACATTGCTGCCGTCTAGTGCTGCTGTCTGCGGTCGGGTTTGAAATCATTAATACGACAGGACGCGACGATTTGTCACAGACAAGTCGGCTGCTGCTACTGTTTGCAGTCGCTACTAACATTTTTCCTAACCCTTCATTATCGTTTAGTATTCATTTGTTCCACGTGTATCAATCGCCTACAAGTAATATTATTTTGTACGTGTATGCCAACATTAAATGTTATTATGTTCTACTTATTATTCCAATGCAATTCCCTGCCAAATGTGTATTGTTTGAATGTTTATCGTAATTGTTTTTCCTATAAGGATCATTAAAAAAAATTCATCTATAATGTGTATGATATATTTGTGTATTTGTTATTGTGATACTGTCCTATTGTTTAGTTATGGTGTTAACGTAAGTGTATTGTAATGTCGAGAAGTCAAATAAATGTTAATTATATTTATGAGCATTTTCTTTTTTAAATTATACCTGAAGGAGAAACCCAATTTCCATTGAATTATACATTATACAATATACATAAAAAAAAAATATTATCCAATAATTTTATAGCACTCGTAAAGGTTTTTAAGGCCCCATTTTCACGATTATCAGCAATGTAGTTCATCATCATCATCATCATCATCTAAGAAACGTTTCTCACTACTCCTTCCTCTGTTTCTAGTTTGGTTTCAGCTTTTCTGAGAGCGACCCATAGAAATCAGTACTGTGACGTGTCGTTCTAATACTGATTTTTATATATTTCTACGATATGCGGGCTCGATGACGCGGTATCATTAGCTACGAAAGGTATTTCACAAACAAAATAAAATGTGATGAAAAGTGGATTCTTTACGATAACCGTAAGCGAAAAATGCAATGGCTGACCCCAGGTGAAACGCCACAACAGTGTCCTAAAGCAAAGCTTACCAATAAAAAGGTAATGGTAACTGTTTGGTGGTCTCAGCATGGTGTTATTCACTATAGCTTTCTACGATCTGGTCAAGCAATAACGGCAGATGTCTACTGTGCCGAACTCCGAACAATGATAGCAAAAGTAGCAGTGAAACAGCCCCGACTCATGAATCGATCTTCACCATTATTGCTCCATGATAACGCGAGACCTCATACAGCACGAGAAACCGTTTTAACTCTACAGGAACTGCAATTAGAAACTATCCGTCACCCTCCGTATTCGCCAGACCTTGCTCCAACAGACTACCATTTTTTTCATGATTTGGACAATTTTCTATGTGAAAAAAGTTTTCTTCTCAGGAGGCAGTACAAAATGCTTTCACACAATTTGTCGAATCTAGATCACCAGAGTTCTATCGCAAAGGCATAAATGACCTTCCTACTAGATGGCAGCAATGTATAGATAATAATGGTAATTATTTTGATTGAATAAATACGTTAAATTAAAAAAAAAAACTAATTTCAATTTGTCAGTACAAATCGGCAATTTCATACTTTAACCCCTAATACATAGAACGTTTAAATTCTCGCAATCCATGATATACAATATTGTTCATTAGAATTGACACGATCTTCGAGTCGCTTGAAGTTAAAACCAGGTGAACTGGTTTTTTACCACGGTGCACCCAGGTTGTCTCTGTCGGCCTGTGACCGCGTCCGTAGTCAGAAAAAAAGCACTAAAAGATGTTAAAAAATATTCAAAATAAACCACAGATTAGAACTATAACTGTACAGCACGTATCTGTGCCTACTGCCTAGCCATATTTAAAAAGTCAACTGATAACGTACTGTCTAAAGAATCAATCAAAATAAGACTTCAAAATTCTATCAAGCCACATCCCAATAAATATTTTAGTTTTTTACAGCTCAAATAAACATATCACCTATTGTTTGCATACTTGAAATGTAAAAAAACACTATTATATTCATGTTAACTAAGTAGTGGTACAGAAAGATAAGTAGCAAACAAAAATTAAAACTAAAAAATGCCAAAAAAGACAAAAAAATCAAAATCTGGGAAAAAATGTAAAAAGATATTAACTTTCAATGGATTTTTTGAGCAAATGTTGTTATAAAATAAGAAAGTGTTGCGAGAGGTCATGCCATCAAGCATGCTGTGTATGGCCGGGCTGCGGGCGATGGTGGAATTGTTGCGAATGTATAAGGCAGTTGAAGAAACGTTTCGGCAAGAAACGTAAATTAAAAAGACAAAGGGTAGAGCAAGTAGAATATCGTCGTAACACAAAGAAACCGAGAATAATTAAAGTTTCATAATATAATAAGCAACGTCGATTTAGACGATGGAAAGGTAATAAAAAATGCTAATTTACTTGGTCCATTTTTCATTTCAAATTGCTACAATTTATTGATGGATCTGACTAGAACTATTTATCGATTTTTATACTTCATGTTAACGAAATCGACACAGTCCTGCAAAAAAATGTTGTGTATTAGTGCTAGAGACTGCAGACCCTGTAAATGCTAACCTAGACCTGTGGCCTAACAAATCTATCAAAAATAGTTCAAAATATAACGATATCCTAGTGTATTCTATCTTATTTTGCCAATTTTGATAGATTTCTACAATGTGATTACAATTATAATGTATTGTTGTTTTATTAACCATAAGTAAAGTTATAAATAAAATCAAGAAATAATAAAATAAGTTTTGTTTCAATGGCTGTTATACACGGAGGACAGAATATGATTATTTCCTTCTCCATGCTTTTATGGGAAAAATAGAACATATCGTTCACCCTCGTCTTTCGCTTAAAATTATTGTAAAAGACAAATCTAAAATTTCTAACCCTCAAAGTAGTTCTAGGTTTTCTGCAGCTTCAACTCCAAATCTCATCCATTTATAATCTAGTTTTTTGCGTTTAAACACGTTACCTATATGAAGTCTTGAATTCTTGTCATGTCTTCGGAATTAAACAATATCTAAAAGTATCAACATAGATTGTATACGATGATTTGAGTTGTATTTAATTCAGCCCAGCATTCTCGTTTCATAATACTGTTACCGAGTCTAGCGGGTGTACACGCTGAATTTTGCGTTTGCAATTTTTAGTAAGAGTTAGTCCAAACAGAGATAGTGCGGTAGTACTCTAATAATAGTTCGGCCGTGATACTTTATATCTGTTGTTGGACTAAAATCCTAAAATGTCAATAACAGTTGATAGACCAGGGTAGAAGCCTTTAAAAATAATAAAAAGTGAAAAAAAAATAGTAGTAGGATGAAACCCATTAGAAAAGGAGGGGAATATTATAAAAATGAAAGGAAAAATAAATTACGGGCGATCTGAGGTCGGGAAGGGGATGGGGTGAGTTTTAAGGGTAAAAAACGGTTTTTCTCGATTTCCGGCAAAACTAAAAGTCCTATGGAAAAAAGTCAAATGGCAAAGTTGTAGGTAATAAAAAGATCTATAACTTTTGTTTTTACACTCTTTTCACATAACCTCAAAATTTATGTGAAAAATTCAAAAAACCAAGATTTTGGTTTTTTATTTTTATCTTTTTCAAATAAATTTCTTTTTTCATGAAATTTGGTGAAAACTAACCTTTTTATGTCCCAAATACACTGTAATTTATTTGATTAGAAATATTTATTTTTGCACCTTATTTTGAATTAATATCGAAAAAGCACCCTAATTTTCAATCGAAAATTCACCCGTCTAAATATCAGCTTTTATCAAAAAGTTGGTATGTTTTCTGTTCGTTGAAATATCTACTTTCCGATGGTGAAAAAAAAAATGTTACAATAGTAAATCTTAGAAAATGCCAGAAATCGAAAAAGACTCGAATTCGAAATTTCTTTTTTAATTATTATATACAATTTTGAGCCATTTATTAAAATTTACACTTTAATTACTCGAAAAACGTAAGATTACATGTTACAAGTTTACTTAAAAAAAAGAAATCTATTCGAATCTGCATAGGAAGGTAAATACTATCTCTATTTTTATCTGTTTAAATTAACTCAAACATAAAAATAGTAATATTTTCTTTAAAATATAGTATGCTTAACGTAACATAACCTAAAGATTAAAATTGAACGTCGTGACATCACCGCTCCTCTTCAATCTATACATTAATCAGCTGATTGGGGAGCTCAGTAGCACTGGGATCGGATGCTCCATAGACTGCAAGGTTATAAATAGTATAAGCTATGCTGATGATATGGTGCTGCTGAGCCCCTCACTTAGTGCACTCCGGCGGCTTCTCGCGATTTGTGAAAAATATGCAGGGGCTCATGGTCTTTTGTATAATGAGAAAAAAAGTGAGCTCTTGATATTTAGGGTAGGTGCTGGGAAACCAGAGACTGTTCCGCCGGTGCGTCTGAATGGGGTGGCGTTAAAAAGGGTGTCGCACTTTAGGTATCTTGGGCATATAGTTACAGAGGACCTAAAGGATGACATGGATATGGAGAGGGAGCGAAGAGCGTTGTCGGCCCGAAGCAATATGCTGGCCCGCCGGTTTGCCCGTTGCTCACAAGATGTAAAAAGAACGCTTTTTAAGGCGTTCTGTCAGTCTATGTACACGGGTACGTTGTGGGTTAGGTATACGCAGAAGGCCTTCAACGCTCTTCGCGTACATTATAACAATGCTCTCAGGATGTTGTTGGGGCTTCCTCGGTTTTGTAGTGCATCGATCATGTTCGCGGAAGCGAGAATAGATAGCTTCTCAGCTATCTTACGAAAAAGAACAGCGTCCTTGATGGTTCGGTTAAAGGGAAGCACGCCATCGTGAGAACAATTGTTGATAGACCTGACTGTCCCTTCTCGGGGCACTGGATACGTATGCATATGTACGGGTCCGATGCGCCGGAGGGGAGACACAGGTATATGAATTAACCTGAACTCTGTTCCCTTTCAATACTAACATAGTTATTAAGAATATTGTATATACATATGAATTTTAAAGTCTGAAATAAATGAGTTATTATATTATTATTATTATGCAGATTCGAATAGTTTTCTTTTTTTTTTAAGTAAACTTGTAACGTGTAATCTTACGTTTTTCGAGTAATTAAAGTGTAAATTTTAATAAATGGCTCAAAATTGTATATAATAATTAAAAAAGAAATTTCGAATTCGAGTCTTTTTTCGATTTTTGGCATTTTCTGAGAAGATTTACTATTGTAACATATCTTTTTTTTTTCACCATCGGAAAGTAGAGATTTCAACGAACAGAATACATACCAACTTTTCGATAAAAGCTGATATTTTGACGGGTGAATTTTCGATTGAAAATTAGGGTGCTTTTTCGATATTAATTCAAAATAAGGTGCAAAAAAATATATTTCTAATCAAATAAATTACAGCGTATTTGGGACGTAAAAAGGTAAGTTTTCATCAAATTTCATGAAAAAAGAAATTTATTTGAAAAAGATAAAAGTAAAAAACCAAAATCTTGGTTTTTTGAATTTTTCACATAAATTTTCAGGTTATGTGAAAAAAGTGTAAATGCAAAAGTTTTAGATCTTTTTATTACCTACAACTTTGCCATTTGACTTTTTTCCATAGGACTTTTAGTTTTGCCGGAAATCAAGAAAAACCGTTTTTTACCCTTAAAACTCACCCCCATCCCCTTCCCGACCTCAGATCACCCGTAATTTATTAATCCTTTCATTTTTATATATAGGTTTATAGGTTTCATTCTACTATTTTTTTTTTTTTGTTATAAAAATTATCGATAATAATCCTCTGTCTTTTTCCACGTTTGTACTGGGCTAGCTTACTCCATTGGTAATAATAAAATCATTTTAACTATTCTCATACCGAAATGTAAATATTAAAAAATTAAAAACAAAACTTTAATCTTTACTTTTCTGTTTCTTGCTTTTACGCTGCCTTATCATCAGTGGATGACAGTCTTTACGCACAGAGGATCAATATAAGTTTGAAAACTTCAGGTAGTTTTTTTCTAAATAGTATGTGGACGCAGCGCATCACACATTATATCATTAAATTTATTTATTTCAGGAGATTAGATAAGGAAATGTATGAAACTTCACATATTTTGATCTTAAAATACTCGTGTGATACATTAAAAAACTCGCCTGCGGCTCAACTTTGAAGTGATAACTTCTTTAGCGGTTTTGGATGGGTAAAATTTATTAAACTCACGCGTCAGAATCTCTTGACCTTTGATCCGTAACCGAAGACTGTAGAAGGACATGACGTCATACAATATTCCTAGCTACAGAGAGTTTATTTTGCTAGGTACGCTAAGATGGTTCGTAGTTTAGCAATAAGCGCTTCGACTGTAAGTCCTTAAGGTTTCAGATAGTACCGGGTTCGAACCTGAGCTTCTGAAACTTTTCGTGTTTACTTTTTCTTTTTGTAATTTATTACTTTTTGCGATTATTTTTTCTGTTTGTAAGTTATTAATTTCTTCTGAAAGAAAATTAGCAGAAAATTAGTCATAGGTTCTATGATTGGCGCTATATTATAGGTATGGTATGGTATGGTATAGTATGTTATTTTTATCTTTTTCTCTGTATATAACGAAGAAAGAAAGAAATAAAAAGTTTTCTCTTCTGCCAGCACTCCCGGGGCGCAATCCGTCTTTTTTTTTCAAATCTCACTCTTATGAACCCTTGTCATAAACTATTTAGAGAAACCATCAGCAAATGTTCGGTTAATAAAATTATCACTAACGGTTTTTAATGGCATTGTTTTGATTATTAAACACGTATAAGTTGAAATTATCACGACCTTGCATGAAATGAGCAAGCAATAGGTAATACTTTTTATCGTTTTTCTATCCAAACTTTCTTCTTTAAAACTAACCAAGAAAATTTGAAACAATCTGTAACTCACTGGTAAATCATAGCAATGTAAAAGTCATTTGTGGTGAAATTTTAGCCACTTTATTAGCAAATGTGTTGAAAAGAATATGACCAGTGTCCCACTGATAGTTTTCTGGCCGTGAACCAGCCTCAACTCATACTAACAATAATATGTTATAGTGTGTCCAACTAATAAATTAACTTATGAAGGATGATGTTCAAGTCAAATGGTTATGTACCAACCGTAAAGTATATAACAATCGATTTTGTTTACGAAGAAGTTTCGATCAATTTGAATGTCTTTAACTCGGTTAACAGGGACAATTTGTTGACACAAGCTAAATTAGAAACGCCCAAAATTTTTAAATTTCTCTGGCAATGCTATAGGCACCCTTCTAAATTACTTTATAAAGATAATATTTTAAACTCAGCGGTAGGGTGTCAACAGGGTGATCCTCTTGGGCCAGTCATTTTTAGCCTGGCTATTCACCCCATAATTCAGCGACTAAATTCTAAATTTAACATTTGGTATCTGGATGATGGTACTCTTGGTGGTGACGTAGAGACAGTATTAAAAGATTTGGCATTTCTAAAATAAGAACTTAGTTCAATTGGCCTAGAATTAAATTCCACCAAATGCGAAAATTTTCTTTGTGATAAAACTGATAGTCTTTCGGTACTCTCAAAATTTAATGCTTTGGCTCCAAATTTAAGCGTTTTACAAAAAAGTTCTCTCCGCCTCCTTGGGTCACCAATCCTAGAAGATGCCTATGAGTCTTTTATGGTAGAAAAAATACAAAAATTTTGTGAAGTCTCGGACCGCCTGTACCAAATTAATATTCATTCAGCCTTCACCATCATTTGGTTTTGTCTTTTCGTACTAAAATTTACACATGCTCTGCGTTCACCTCAACTTTTTAAATGTTCGTCTCTTTTAGGTCAAGTGGATAGACTGTTGCAAGACACTCTATGTAAAATTCTAAACATTGATTTGAACGACCGAGTGTGGCTTCGCGGCGCTCGGCGGCATCGGCGTTCGCAAAATTGCAGATGTAAGTATGCCGGCGTTTCTATCTTCGGTCTATGGCAATGAAGAATTAGTCAGGTAAATTCTGTCTCCTTCACTGATTAATTCAGATGTGCCAGGTAAGGCCGAAGCTTTAAATGCTTGGAAAATGACCTGCCCAAATTCCGTCATGCCCGCCAACCCATCTTCTCAAAGATAATGGGATGAGCCGCTCTGTATCGGTGTTAAAAACATTTAATCAGTACAGCGACCACTGATGCTGAGCGTGCTTGCCTATTGGCTGTGGGGGAATGGGAATCTGGTGTTTGGCTCCAAGCACTTCCTTCGCCCAACATTGGTACAATGTTGGACGATACGACCTTCCGTATCGCGACTTGCCTACGTTTGGGGGCACCGTGTGTCTCTCCGCATCGATGTCTATGTGGAGAAGCGGTCGATTGCCTTGGACACCACAGATTATCTTGTAGCAGGAGCACCGGTACCTCTACTGGTCGCATGTCCCGATATGCCAACATTAACGACATTATCCGTCGGGCTCTTGTCACCGCCGGCGTGCCAGCTATTCTTGAACCTGTTGGCTTGGCACGCGTCGATGGCAGGAGACCGGACGGTATGTCGTTGTTACCTTGGAAGATGGGTAGGCCTTTGGTGTGGGAAGCAACTTGCGTCGACACCCTGGTGCCTTCCCATCTTCCAAATACAATGAACTGTGCATGTGCTGCTGCTGCATCAGCGGAGACTCTCAAACGGCGCAAATATACCAATTTAACTGGTAATTATACTTTTGAGCCGTTCGAAGTCGAAACGTTGGGTCGGTGGGGTCAAATCGCCCGCGCGCTATTCAAAGAAATAGCGAAGCACCTAATCGACTCTACCCGCGACCTTAGGGCTGGCCTTTACCTCGCTCAAAGAATTAGTATCGCTATTCAGCCTGGTAATGCCGCCAGCCTTTTGGGCACGGTACCAGTAGAGGTCGATGGGGAGGAATTTTTCGATGCCTAAAGTTGCAGTCTCTCCCCCTCTTTAATGTTATTTTTGTTTGTATTATATAGCATATTTTTTTATTATTTAGTATTATTCTGTAATATAATTATAATATTTGAATTTGAATCGAATGTAAAATTTTATTTTAGTGTTTCATGTTTTCGACCAAATCTAAAATATTGAACTTTCACATTTATTCAGAGACCGAGGATATGATTTACCTTTGCATCTTTAAGCTGACAAAAATATTTTCTGTACCGTCAGCGTAGAAGACATAGCAGGAATAAATAGCCTTTGGTCTTCCCACTGACAGCACAAAAACTCTGCAGCACAAGTGTTACTCCCCTGGTGTAGCACACGTCCATAGGCCACGGTAACCACTTTCCATCAGGAGGGCCGTTTGCTTGTCTGCCACCTCGTATGTCTTGTGTGGTATAAAAAAACCAAATATTCTGAGTAAGTATATAGGTTTTTACAAATCTTTTACAAATATAGCAACAGTATGAAATCAACAACGCTTACTATAAGAACAATCTGCTTGCAACGATGATCATCAATGATCATCGACAATGAAAAGTCATAAAATGCATTTTTTTTCTATTCTGTGTAAGAAGCTACCATCCTCAACGTGCATTTAAAAAAATTAACTGAAAGCTGTCAAGAACAAATGTCAAAAAAAATTGTTCCACGAAAAATTTTGGACCCGGTCGGGTGGTAACCAAATTCAATAATTACACTACCGCTACTAAAGTGTGCAAACAGTGACCGAAGAAAAAACAAACAACCTTATAAAATCAAAAAATGGCTAAAATTTGTATTTGGTGTAATTGTTGCGAAATATGCAAGAAAATCATATGCTGCTCAAACTGTTGCCGAAAACCGAAGAGGAGAACTGAACAAAACGTATCTTTTGTAAGAATAAAAGATAAGCAAGTGTATTTACTTCAAACCAGTACTAATAAGAAACCTAAAGAAGTTACAAGGCAAACTAAAAGTGAATCAGCGGTTGATAAACCCAAACAAAACAAAGCTACGAAACATGATGGCCATAACGAAGAAACACAGTCGAATTTGTAAAATGTGTGACGTTCTACACTAAAAATAGATAGTCTTAGTGGTTTGGTTGTTAGTAAACATAAAAAATGTGCCAGTTTAATAGTTTTAGTAAACGAAGTTCTTTATAAATTTATAACCAGTTTTCATTATTTGCTACATTTCAACACAGAAATTCGTAATTAAAAAAATGAGGATCATTAGATCTTTTACATTTTAAGAAATATTTCATACTTGCTGCGGCTCCACCCGCGTGGATATCGGTTAACACGACCAAACATAGCCTAAGTCCTTTCTCATGGTCTAATCTACCCCTATATCAAAATTTCATGAAAATCGGTTCAGTGGTTTAGACAGATAAGAGTTACTTTCGGATTGTCGACCGGCAGCATTCATTGCTATGCGGATGATAGCACCCTACACGGGAGTTATCATGGACGTCCTGCGGATAAGCAGACGCATATTGCGGAAAAAAGGCAGCTTCTTGTCACTAAGCTTGACCGGATCCTGAATCACATTTCCCAATGGGGCTCTGAGAACTTGGTCGAGTTCAATGCCAAGAAGACGCAGGCATGTGCGTTTACAGCAAAGGTATCTTCTTTCCTTCCCCTTCCCACTCTTCAGAGCACGCCACTGCCACTGCGGGACAACCTCAATATCCTATAGTTCGTAAAATATAGCTTGATACCTGTGACTTTAGAGACTTCGTTTATAAAGACTGCAACAATAAATTTGTTGTTGGAAAAGTTTTAATTTTTTAAATATTAATAAGACATTTGTATAGAAATCTAGATCACTTTTTTCAAATAGAACTTGTTATCAAGGAGATACTAGTAAAAACAAAGGTAATTTAAAATATGTATTATATTTTATTATTTATATTTTTTTTGTTAGCTTACTTCGTAAACTCTTTTCGCAGCCTTGTAGGGATGTGTAATCGACTGGCCAGCGAATATCGATTAAATAAATGTATGACAATTTCATTAATATAAATTGTATAAATGATTATATCTAATAATTTTTTCACAACAAATTCGTACTTTTTTAGTCTTGCAATAGCTACTGCTTTCGCGTGCGGCGAACAAGCGGGCGCCATCTTTTTTGAGTGCCCACGCCTACGCTATCGCTACGTGATTAATATTGTTTTGTCGTTATTACTGTTGCTTTGTTAAGTTTTGTTGTTATTTCTAGTTATTTGTTTTTTTTTGCACCACAATGCCGAAAAGAACAAAAAAAACTGTTTTGAATAGCGAAAGTCGCGAGTTTGTGATTCGTTTGCGCGAGTATTTTGACCGCGAGAATCAAAATGGCGGACCGCTACTACCATTGGAGCAAGTGTGCAATAGAGTTGCTGACGCTCTTGGTATCGGACGAGCTACAGTGTCTCGAATTAGCAAAGAAAAGTATGGAGAATCGTCAAAGGAGATGGTGGCCGAAGATGAGGGAGGTAAAATATTATCGACTCCTAATAAAAAAAGGAAGAGAGTTTCGCCAGTCACCGAAATTGACGACTTTGATGCTGCCGCAATTCGAAATCATATATATGCGTATTACGCACGTGGTGAATTTCCCACGTTAAAAAAAATATCCGTTTCGCTTAAAGACGCGGATTTATTTAAAGGAAGTCCACCATCGTTGTCCAAAATATTGAAAAAAATCGGCTTTGCTTATAAAAAAAGCGATAAAAGAAAAAATTTTATGGAGCGAACAGACATTGCTTTGACCCGAATTGACTTTTTGCGCAAAGTCAAAAATATTACAGATTGGCATAAAGTGGTTTTTCTTGATGAAACATGGCTCAACGCAAACCACACTGTTTCAAGATCGTGGACAGACGATAAATCGGAGTCTACCACCAAGGTGCCCGAAGGCAAAGGACAAAGATTAATAATTACTCATGCGGGGACATCGTCTGGTTTTGTGCCCAATTGTTTACTGGCGTTTAAATCAGTAAAAACAATAGAGTACCATGAAGAAATGGATTTTACAAAATTTAAGGAGTGGTTTCTAACTCTTCTAAATAATTTGAGTGAACCACATTTTATTCTGATGGACAACGCTCCGTATCATTCACTACAAAAAGATAAGGCGCCTACGACAAGCAATCGTAAAATTGAAATTATTACTTGGCTGCAAAACAAAGGAGTAAAAGCCGACAACAGCATGCGCAAGAAAGAATTGCTAAGATTAGTAAGCATTCATAAGCCCCCCACTCCAAGATATATTATAGACAAAATTGCAAAGGAAATGGGCCACACCGTCATCCGTTTACCACCATATCATTGCCATTACAATGCAATAGAACTAATCTGGGCTCAAGTCAAAGGTTCGTATAATCTAAAAAAAAACATACACATAAAAAGCTTACAAAGAATTTAGTAGGTTTTTTGTTTGATCGGATACCTTTTTTTTCTAGGTTACGCTGCCAGACATAATGTAGCACCGCCTTTCACAGCAAACAAAATGTTGACATTACTACATGAAGCTTGTGTACATGTAAATGCTGATGATTGGAAAAAGGTAGTTGAGAAGACAAAAAATGTGATTCAAAAAGATGGGAGCACGATATTCAATTTGACAACATATGCGATCAAGAATTAATTATTAATCTACAGGACTGCTCCAGTGATGAATCAGAATTAGACTTTGAAGTTGATCTCGGCTGTACACCATTTGACAATTAAACTTTTAAATACCTTCAAATTCATCTTTCATTTCCTTTTTTCTTTCTTTCAATATCGTTAAAATGTATTTTTTTAATAAACTCATTCTATATAAATATCGATAAAATACTAAAGACGTCCCGTACCTATTACATGTCATTCTGACAAACGTCAGAGGTATCAAGCTATATTTTACGAACTGTAGGTATGGATGTTCGCTGCAAACTCAACAACAAAAACTACATCGAGAGTATCATCAAAGCAGCCTCGCGTAAACTCGGAGTCCTGCAGGGCTAACATGCGCGCCACGAGATAGCTATCTCGAGGCATTTTGCCGTTTCATGTCGATATGTCGACTGTTGGTAGCATGAAGGGCTAACATGCGCGCCACGAGATAGCTATCTCGAGGCATTTTGCCGTTTTATGTCGATATCGACTGTTGGTAACATGGCAAATTTCATGGCGATCTGTCAGATGTCGCCATAACTCGACTTCGAGAAATCATCTCTACTTAGTGTCCGCAAATTGTAACATACGTGCCCTTATTTACTCGAATTTTGACATTTAAAATGTTTTGTCTCTCGTCTTTCATTTGGTCGACGAGAAGTTATCTCGTGTAAACTTTTCTTGTGCTCGGTTCATTTTGGATCAAAATTTAGTACCTTTGTGCGACTGCAAGCAATTTTCGACCTTAATGACATTTCCTTTGTTACGAGTCTTTTCGCATTAATTGATGACGCTGATCACGATTACAAGAAAAAAAATTCAATAGCATGTCATGTCAATAAGGTCGAAAATTGTTTGCACTATTTTTTTATCTTTTTTCATACCTAGCGTCCCTAACTAGTCTGTGCTTTCGAGCAAATGGCCGTATCGGGCCGATTTTATCGGATAAATGTGAAAACAGCAACTAACATGTTTAAAAAATGTGTATGCCATAGACAATAATTGAAAAAGTTTGACGCGACAAAATATGTCGAAGTTACTTCGCTCGAGAAGACTCGAGATGATATCTCATCTCGATTCGAGATATTTGACGACGCGCGCATGTTAGCCCTGCTGAACAGAGTGAGACGGTTTTTCTCGCCGGAGCAACGGTGTCTTCTTTACAAGACACAAATTCGTTCCTGCGTGGAGTACTGCTCACATCTCTGGGATGGATCCGCAATGTACTTATTAGATGCTCTCGACAGGTTGCAGCGACGTGCGGTCCGCATTATCGGAAATCCTGAGGTCACGAGTACCCTCGAGTCTCTGCAGATGCGTAGAGATGTTGCTTCCTTGGCAGTTTTTTACCGTCTCTACCATGGTGAATGTTCTGAAGAGCTATTCGAATTAGTCCCACCCTCCCCCTTCCTATACAGGACGACACGTGCAGGACTTAGATGTCACCCCTATACGGTGCAGAACATTCCTTCAAGAACCAAGCGGTTCGGTGACTCTTTCCTTTGTCGCACCATTAAGACCTGGAATTCCTTGCCAGCTCACGTGTTTCCCTCTTCCTACAGTCCCGGGTCCTTTAAGCGGGGCGTGAAAAAGCATCTGATGAGGCCGTCAAGCTGAGTGCCACCATTGTTAACATGGCACGTGTATATAATGGTGGCCCTCTTTCTTGAGACTTTACCTTCAACTTACCATCAGGCGAGGTAAAGTCAAATTGGGGTGTCCTATTTATAAAAAAAAAAAAATATTATAGGATGAATGGATTCTCTAGTAATTATTTTTCTCATAGGAAACTTCAGTTGGAAAGAGGCTCATCATTGCAGACACCTACGATATTACAATGGTGATCCTCTGCTTGACGGCCTCATCAGATGCTTTTTGACGCCCCGCTTAAATGTCCCGGGACTGTAACAAGAAGGAAACACGTGTGCCTCACCAGCACAAGAAGAAGAAGAATTCCAAGACATTATGGTACGATAAGAAAAACAGTCACCGAACTACTCACCGAACGGTTCTTAATAGAATATTTTGCACCATATGCAGGTTACCGTACCGTAGTAAGATGCAGTAGTGATAATTTCTAATATATAAAATTCTCGTGTCACAGTTTTCGTTGCCATACTCCTCCGAAACGGCTCGACCGATTATCATGAAATTTTGTGGGCATATCGGGTAGGTCTGAGAATCGGCCAACATCTATTTTTCATACCCCGATTCGCGATAACCGACATCCACGCGGGCGGAGCCGCGGGCGACAGCTAGTATATTTATAAAATTTCTCTTCTCTCTCAGAGCTGAGGTTCCTGTCGATGCTTTTAGATTTTACCAAGATGTATTAAGAATTTAAGTAAACAATTATACCGGAACCTACCTACCGTTTTATTAAAACCATTAAGTTCATTTTTGTTAATAATGTTTACTAAATCGCACCAGTTGCTTATAATTTAAAACAATAAGCTCCGCGCACATTTGGCAAATAAATAAATGTGATTTTTATGTTGTTTGGGAAAATGAACCGTTAAAACACACTTTTCCCATTAAGTACTTATTTATGGTACCTTATAAGAGTGATGTGTTATGCTCGGTGCGCTTTTTCTTACATAACTTTTTAACTCCTAACATCGAAAGTCCGAAAATATGTTTCATACAATTTTATTTCATAATGATCACTCTTCATAATTTTTATTTCAATAAATATTAAAACGCCAAATCAATCTACTTCATAATTTTATTGTTCATACATTTATTTGTACTCATTTTTGCTTTCATATATTTCTTAATCAGAAGTGCTATTTATCCTATACATCAAAATTCATACTGTTAATAAACATACATCACTTTTATAATAAAATTTATATTCATACAAATAAACTATCATACGATTAATTTTTAGATAGAAACAGATTATTAAGTCGCTGGAAATGGTTCCGTATCATAATATCTAAAGTTACTTCAACTATATTCAAGATAACTACGGTTGATTCACATATGGTCATAACGCATATTGGACGACTCGACTACTGGTTCATACACATAATTTCGAATAAACTAAAATTATTTGAACTAACGGACGGTTAATATAATGTTCATTTAAGATATTGGACATGTTGACTATGTTTGAAATACCTAACGGTCGATTCGCCTAAGGTTTATTGATACTACTACTTTGTGACAGAAATAATCATTTTGTTATTAAATTATTAATAAAACGTCATTATCGTTAACACCCCGACTCAGATTACCCCGACTCGGATAGGTTAGGTTAGAAGGCTAATGCGGGAGCGGAGCGTAGCGAAGCTCCCGCATTAGGCCTTCGTGGTTATTTTTTTATAAACCACCCAGAGCTACGCGGGGCTCCGTCGACCTTGACAGACAAGACTACATGAAGTCGGTTTTGCAACAACGTAAATTTCTGTGACAAAGTAGTAGTATCAATAAACCGTAGGCGAATCGACTATTAGGTATTTCATACATAGTTCAATCAACCTTAGCACAATTAATTGTAGTTGAATAAACCGTAGGTGAATCGTCCGTTATTTGTTTCGACCAGTAGTTATTACAAAAATATACTCGTTGAATGACACGTAATACGTATTACCATAAAGCGCCTAACTACCTGATGCTGTTCCAAGCGTACCCGCAATTTTATCACTACAAATAATTGCAACATTTACAAACATACCTACATTTTAAATAGAATGCTACAATTTAATCTTATTTGAGACAACGTTATGTACACAAATAATATGAACATTGTCTCTTATGAAGAAAACTATTCTGAATAAAAAAAATATTAATTAAACACCTTCTTAATGAAAACATTATGAAATAAAAAAATATGATGACGGGGTGTTATGAGTTCCGATTATAGGAATATTAATGTATGAACATAAAGTTTATGAAGAAAAAAATTATGAAGAGTGATTATTATGAACTCCAATTCGTAGTAAAATCGTAAATATGAATACAAATTTTATGAGAGCTGATATGGACCCGTTATGCTAAATACTGTTGAAACTAAATTAATATTAATATTATAAAGGTGAAGAGTTTGTTTGTTCGGTTGGTTGATCGCGCGCTAATCTCAGGAACTACTGGTTCAGATGGAAATATTATTTTTGGGTTGAATAGTCCGTTTATCAAATGTTTAAGACTATATATTATCACGCTACTACTTAAGGGATCGAAGCAATAATCATAAATGTCAATAAATCCGACAGATTTCCATACATTATTTGAAGACTAAAAAATTATGGGCTCAAAAGGTTTCAAAATAGGTGGTAGGTGAAGCCGAGGCGGGTTAGCTAGTGTCAAGTATATTTGAATTAATGTAAAAGTTAACTTTTTGTGACTCAAATTGTTGAAGGCTTTTTTAACACAAAGTAAGTAAGGAATTTATTATTAAAAATTAATTATGATTTACACTTTTTACGAATTTGTGTTTGTAAGGGGCCCATCAAGAGGACCATGCGAATTTCTCCCGCAAGCCGGTGTGCGTACTGATAAATGGACGCAGTTCTAGCCAGGTGATTCTCACAGGATCGGGTCAGGTGGTAGTCACTCTGATAAATGCAGTTTCTAACAAACTAAAAAGGGAAAGCAAGAATAAGAGGACTCCGGATTTCTAGCTAAAGGAAAGTTTTGGATACCTGCCGGATAAATGTACTGATACCATAATAATTGCCACTGCTGAGAATTTTTTTTCAACCAAATATTACACACTAATTTGCTCGTTATAAGTGACAAGCTCTCTTTTGCCACGAGACTAATAAAACAGTCTAAAATGAATCAAAGTTATAATTACCTACTATATTGTGGACTAATATAGCCTGATTATGATGATGATGATGATGATGATATTGTGAAGTACTGCTCGTACTTTCAATTACAAATCACCCTTGGAACTGTTAAAGCTGTGTTTCTAGAGTCACATCTGGAATCGCCGGTCTGGAGCTAAATCACTTGCATCGTGAGTCAGCCCGAAACATTTCTAACTTCTGGACACATACAATAGCTGAAAATTTGTATTTTAATCGTGATGTTATTTTTGTTATTTATGTTTTGTATTTTTTATTTTTGTTTGTATTTTATAGGTTAATTTTTTTAAATAATTCCTTGTGAATGTTTAAGACATCAACTCAAAATTCCAAGATTGTAGCCTTAGCGATTTGGAATCTGCAGTCTACATTGTCAAAGCAGTCAGTCATTTGGTCAAAAATATCTTTCTATGTACAGATATTTTTTTTTTTGGGTTTTTGACGTTTGTAGGTTAATAACGTGTAAGAGGGATTTTAGTGGAAATTTAATCAAAATTGAAAGTTTCTACACATAAATTCCTGTCAGAATCGTAGTGGTGTGGTGCAGTGTACTAATAATTACTAACTAAGTGTTTTGTGTACGTCCATTTAAGTACTAGCAGTAAGTATGGGGGACTCTCCGGAGCCCTCAGACCCCCCCGTACCCCCAGATCCTCCTTTGGATGTGGATATGCCGGAATACTCGAGTCGTACACCCGGGAAAAAACGGCACATGGAAGAGCAGGAACGGCTTAATTCCAAAAAACATATAGCAGATCCGGAAGTAGCCTCTGCCTCGATACAAACCGTTTATAACCATCCGACCTTAATTCTCGGCATAAAGTCGTACAGCGAGGGAGACAAGGGTCCCTTCATTGTTTTAGTGTCCAAAAAAGAAGAAGATATGACAACTGGTCATACACTCAAGCCCCTAAAGTTCGGTCAATTTTTGTCGCGAAGCAAAATACAGAACATCTGCCCAGCGGGCATTAAACAGGTAGGCAGGAACAAGATGTCTGTCGAATTTAAGACTGCAAGGGATGCAAATAACTTTCTTGACAACCCAATAATGGCCCAAAATAAATATGAAGTGTTCATTCCTTCTTATAATATTTCTAGAATAGTTCGATCAATCCCAGTAGATTTGTCTATGGAAGAATTTGTGGAATCACTGGACCTTCCTCCATCCTGTGGGTTTGTGCTTAAGGCACGCCGATTAAATAGGAAAACTGTTAGTGAAAGCAACCTGGTGCCCACCCAGACGGTTGTCATCACCTTTAAAGGCCAGATCCTACCCTCGCATATTTACTCCTTCCACATATCCTTGCCTGTCGAGCACTACCAATTCCCCACCATACAATGCATGAGCTGTTGCAGGTTTGGCCACATTGCCTCACAATGCAGGTCTAAACCACGTTGCTACCGTTGCGCACAACCACATGTTGGTCAATCATGCGAAGTGGCTGAGTCTCAAGCTACCTGCCTTTATTGCTTGGGACATCATTTCGCCATCAGCAAGAATTGTCCTGAACAACAGAGGCAGAAATCAATTAAAGCCTTCATGTCTCAAAAAGGTATATCTTACATAGAAGCCTCAGAAGCATTCCCGAATGTAAGGAAAACATTTTCAGAGGTAGCTAGGGCTCCTTCTCCTCAGGTTGCCCAGCCCTCACCGGAGGTCAGCTTCTGCTCACCTACATCATACAGGAAGGCTGTACTTAGGAATCCTCGCCCCAAAGCCCCTCTCAGTAAATCATATGATAGGGTTGCCCATCAGGCAATCATTTCACAGAACGCGCCCTCTCTTCGTAATGGTTGTGCTTTACCTAATTCCCAATCCTTTACTAATTCCCAATCTCCTCCTTCTGAATCCCCTCTTTCTCTTACCTCGCTTTTGCATGCATTATTGACCATTATAGTAGAAAACAATTTATCACTACCGTCCAACGTTGCCCATACACTTTCTCAAATAACATTATTTAATACCCACAATGGCTCCACCCAAGGTGGTTCAATGGAACTGTTTAAGCATTAGGACAAAAAGAGCAGAACTATATAACATAATCAATATGTATAACCCAACGGTCCTAGCTATCTCGGAAACATGGTTGAAGCCTGGGAGTGCATTTCGCATCCCTGGTTACTCCTGTATCTGTGATGACAGACCAAATGGTTATGATGGTTGTGCCCTGATTGTCAGTCGTAACCTATCCTTCTCTCAAATTAACCTCCCTCCGCACTCACCTCTATTCGATGTAGTTGCAGTGAGGGCATATAATATATCTTTTATTTCTTTATATATTCCTCATCCCAATTCCACTCTTATCCCTGACTTAGCTTTGATCTTCAACTCGGTACCCTCTCCTAAGATCATAATGGGAGACTTCAATGCTCACCATACTTCTTGGGGATCAGTGGAGTGTGATACATTTGGTCACGCCTTGATTGAGATCCTGGATGAGTCTAACCTTTGCATCCTTAATGATGGTACAAGAACACGGAGAACTAGACCATCTGAAAACCCTAGTGCTGTGGACCTTACTGTCTGTTCACACACCCTTGCCTCCTTATTAAACTGGGAGATTCTTTCTGACTCATATGGCAGCGATCATTTTCCCATTATAATATCCATGCCTTCAGCAGTATCACCTCCTGCAGATACTTCTCCAATATTCAGGTATAGGTTATCTGGGGCAGACTGGACTGAATACAAAATGTCCCTGGAGAATAAAATTACATAATTCCCCGAGCCTGACATGGATAATATCCTGCAGTCATATGATGAATTTCGCGATGCCATCATTTCCTCTGCCAATGACAATATCCCGATCAAGACAGGGAAGGCTAAGTTTGTCCTCTCTACACCTTGGTGGGATGCTGAATGCACTGAGGCAGTTAGAGTCAGACGCGAGTATCAGACTGTATATGACAGGTCAATGACAGAAAGCAACTTGATAGCTTACCGACAGAAAGCAGCTCTAGCGCGAAGAACTCTGACTGCGAAGAAAAAGAAGAGATGGTTGAGTTTCTGTGAAAATCTGTCACCTAAAACACCTTCCACAATTGTATGGAAGCAGATCAAGAGGTTTAGAGGGTCTAGTAACAGCAAAGATGTCTGCAATAATGACCTTTGATGCCTTTGCAGACAAGCTGGCTCCTCCCTGGGTGCCTACTAGGGATTCTATCCCCAGTCTTCTTGCATACCCCTGCCCTATGCAATCACATAGTACACTTAATGAGGATTTTACTTATGATGAATTTCAGTTAGCTGTGGATGGGCTGAAAGACTCAGCACCTGGAATTGATCACATACCATATTCCTTCATCACTAAAGCATCAGACAGAACAAAGTTGCATTTTTTAGGCATTATTAACGGAATTTTTAACAGCGGTGCAATTCCGTCTGATTGGAAGACCCAAATTATAATCCCCATTCCGAAACCGGGCTCAGACCCCACTTCCCCCAACAGTAGACGCCCAATAGCTCTCTCAGTAGTGCTGTGCAAGGTGACAGAGCACCTGATAAAACATCGACTGGAATGGTATGTAGAGAGCCAGGGAATGCTGGCTAAATCTCAATTTGGATTCAGGAAGAATATGAGCACTTTGGATAGTCTTGGCATCCTGACCACTGATATCCGCACAACTTTCCTTCGGAAGCACTATTTGGTAACTGTGTTTCTGGATGTGCAGTCGGCGTATGATAATGTTCTGCTTCCAGTACTCAGGAATAAACTTCTTCAGCTGAGCATCCCTGAGAGGCTAGTTCAATTCTGCGCTAAACTCTTAATGGAGAGATCTATAGTTATTAGGAATCAGCATAACCACCTACCCCCTAGGACCATTTGGAGGGGTCTTCCTCAGGGCTCTGTGTTAAGCCCACTCCTTTACAGTCTTTACACACACGATTTGGAATTGGTTGTCCAACCCTTTTGCCAGATTTTACAATACGCGGATGACCTGGCTCTCTACATGTCAGCTAGCTCAATTGACGAGATCTCTGTTAATTTGAATAATGCTTTAAATTACCTAAATAAGTGGCTGCTAGAACATGGCTTATCCCTATCTGCAGCCAAAAGTAGTGCAGTAGTATTTACAAGGAAAAAGAGTATTCCCCTTGTTAATCTTCAGATAGACCGTGAAAATATACCTCAGTGTTCTAGTGCAAAGTTTCTTGGTATCTGGCTTGACTCTAGAATGACAGGGAGCCCTCATGTAGAGTATGTTTTGGGTAAGTGTGAGAAAAATATTAACATCCTTCGCTCTTTATCTGGTGTATGGTGGGGTAGTCACCCTCTCACACAAAAGCTCCTGTACAACGCTATTGTTCGTAGTCATCTGGACTTCGGTTCCTTCCTTCTAGAGCCTTGTAATAAAATTGCTTTGATAAAATTAGACAAAATTCAATATAAATGTTTACGCCTTATTTTGGGCGCAATGAAATCATCCCCAACTAATGCTTTGCAGTTGGAAGCCGTTGATCCTCCTCTTTTTCTGCGAAGACAGTATCTTTGCGACAGTTTTCTTTTTAAGCGTATTCAGAATTCTCAACATATTCTACTGGGTAAACTCCAAAATCTTTGTGATCTATATGACATAAACTCTGATTCTTGCCCCTACCTTGTCTCGTTAATAGCTTCATCAAATTCCTCCGCCTTCCTAACCCTGTCATTCAGAATCGGATAAACCCTCTTTATTCTCTTCCTTTCAAAGCCATCACATTCCGTCCACCAGTTGTGATCGATCTAGGAGTACAAAAAGGTGCTGGAGACGCTAACCTATGTTTCAATAATAGCATGGATAACAATTATGAGGGATGGCTCAAAATGTTCACAGACTCCTCCAAATTGAGCTCCAATGAGCCTATCGGTGTAGCGGTATGGATCCCTGCTTTTAAAGTAATTTTAAGTTACAAGTGCCCCTCTATGACCTCAGTATTCACTGGAGAATCTATTGCTGTCCTTGAAGCCATTCGATACGTTCTATCCCATAACCTTAATAAGTCCATCATCCTTTCCGACTGCAAAAGCTGTCTGCAGGCCATCCTTTCTCATCCCTTCCGGTCCAAGTCCAAATTCCCTATTATACTCCAAATCAGAGAGGCGCTATACCTCTGCCATCAGCGAGGATTGGAAATTGCGGTAGCATGGATTCCCGGCCATTCCAATATTCCAGGAAACGAGACAGCTGATTCTTGCACCAAAAGTGCAATTACAACTGGTACATTGGAGCACTTTCAATTGTTCACTCACGACTTAGTCCCAGTACTGAAGGCTAGCTTGTCTCGTTCGTGGGATGTGGTTTGGCAGGAATCTAAAAAGGTTAAGGGCAAATATTACGCGGATATTCAACCTGATATCCCGAGCAATCCCTGGTTTAAGAGGTATCGATTCCTTAGTAAACGTACGACATCTATTATTTCTCGCCTCCGACTGGGCCATGCTTGCACACCTGTCCATCTGGCTAAAATTAGGATAAGGGACCACTCCCTTTGCGAATGCGGTTTAGATGAGGGAGATGTTGATCATATCTTCTTCTGCTGTCCCAACCAACGTATCTCACTGTACGACATTCTGCCTTCTCATATCCCTCGTCCTGTATCTGTCAAATCCCTCCTTACTCTAGTATATACTCCCTTCGTTAACATCTTGGCCAAATTTATAGAACTTAACTCACTAAAATTGTAAATTCATTCTGACGTATAAATATATCCTCCTCTCTATGGTCATATTTTAATTTTACTCGTTACTCGTATAATACGTATAACCATTTATATGATAAGTAATTATATGTGTGTTGTCCTTTTGTTTAGATTCTGCGGGAAGTAACTACTAACTCGGATCAACCGGTCATATTCTGGTCCACTTTATCTCCTTCGTTAATAGCTCTACTACGGGACATTGGCGGAATTGATGCTGAAAGCACAGAGCCATTAATCAAGAATTGAAATTGAATGTACAGATATTACATAGATTATAAGTATTTACATAAGTGACATCAATCACTATTAAATCTTTTATGCATACGGTTTACTAAAATATATTTCAATGATATTAAATTATTCGCTCATGAATTATGCACGAAAGTAACTGCTGCAAATAAGTTGAACGGGTACATGAGAACTTTTCACTGATATGTAACTTTATAGTTACCAGTCTGAGGATGGAGAGACACTAAGAGGACAGGCACCATAGTTACTTTATGTATCCATATCCATTATTGAGTCGGTTAATTATGTTTACAGTTTGTAACTAATAAGAAACCCTTTTTGTAAAACTTACTTACTGCAGGTATTGAAATAAATACAAAAGATACCATCTATGCATATAAAATATCTATGCATTTTATATAATTAAATATTTATTCTTAAACATTTTACACAACGCTATCTAGATCCATGGTAAGCATAGTTTAACTATCTTGTGTTATGGAATCTAGAATGCAGATAAACATACCCAGATACTGTTTATACTGGAAATTGATGGCACTTGGTGGAATCTACTACACATATTGAATAACAATTTCACATGTACTTTTGTGTACTTAATGTAGCTAACCTGACCGGTTTCACACCACGGCATCATAAAAAAGAACTGTGACGTACTACTTTTTGTTGTAAATACTTATATAGCATACATAGAACCAATGCAAATTTACATACATATTTATGCATACAAATATTAACGCTGAGCGAGGATCGGACCTGCACACCACAAAGGCCGGCAAAGGTTTAGTGTTCTGTACCTATTTTAGAGGCTCAGACATGGATTCTCCACGAGCTCGGACCTGAGTCCTAGACCCAAAGAGGATATCTCAACGCCATAGATGGCTCAGGGTTACCCGAAGTGCGAGAGAAAGCCTTATTGAGCCACTTTACGACCTAAAACATGAGATCCGAGACGAATTTAATCATATAAACCACTGATCGACCTTCATTTCAGGACATTGCGGTAAGAAAAAAACCTTATGTAATTTGCCAAATGTTATCATAATATGATACCTAAATACCTCATAATTTATAAAAAGAACCTTCCTTTAGTATCCTATGATAAAATGAGCAACACACATGAGAAAAGTAATATTCAGACATATATAATAGTTCTTATTACTTGGAGAACCCAGAACTTAATCATACCGCCGTCCTCCATCGCTCGAAGTTTTCCTTGTTCTGTTATAACACATATAAACCTGAAATAAATTTACCTCATTTCATTCACACCTCAGCAAATCGAAAATAATTACGAGCCGGAAGGTTCAAGTCAGCGTGAATAGTGTATTCCTGAGATGTGCGAGAATGCGTAGCAAGGGATGTGTTTGTTAAGAAATTATAGAAATAACTGAATGGCTTCTTTTACCTAGCTTCGTTTAGCACAGCTCTAATAGAAACTGCCCGGAACTACGGTATTGAAGAACGTGTGCTTCAGATATGTTGCGAGGAATATGTTGGGAGCACCACACGCCACAACGCACCTCACCACAAACACCTGAAACCGAGGTCACCACCTACTGCTCATCTATGCACCGTTTCAGTGCCGCTACGTATGTAAACGTAAACGTAAACGGTGCTCAGCACATTTCATCTCTTATGAATACGTAACCCTAGTCACTTCAGCATTATATTGACAGGACTTTTGAATGTTTTTTCTAAGTTTCTGTTGCATTATTCTTTTTTAATAATATTATATGTATAGCGATGATGTGACGCAACCAATTTTGCTTGGTAGCTGGATTATCTGAGACATCGCTCTCGCACCCCGACCGACCCAGGTCATCTCTACCCAGTTGGCCCTCTTGCTCCACTGGTGGATTGACTTCTATTTCTTTACAGCCTTTTTAATGGCAGAATAGACGGTTAAAATTTTTACTAAACACCAGCTGAAATCTGCCACCATTGGACGCATACGTGCCATTATTAACTCAAGTCCTAAGTTGGTGACTGTGAACGCTATGCAGAGACAATTTTATAATTAAAATTGTGTATCAAAACACACACGGGCTCATGTGAAGTGTTGAATCTCATCAACGTATCATACGTTGATGAGATTCAACACTTCAAATGAGCCCGTGCATGTTTATTGTTAAGGCGCCCATTCACTAACAGTTTGTCAGACGACGACGGCCGGACGATATAAATCTGTCACACACTCACAGTTTCGTTAACGATTCCAACAAGCGCAGCGCCGACAGTTTTCGGCCGGACAGTCCTAGGCCGTCAGGGCGAACGAGGACACATTATTAGCGGGCAGTCAGCCGGTTACCAGTAGACCGACGTCTCGTGTCAGCATTTTTTACGTAATAACCTCAGAATAAAAGAATAAAATAATGTTATTCTTTTAGCCTAATAACATCATGATGGCATGTACTTCACTAGTTTTTACTAAAGTTTTATTCATTTTATTGTGTACGTAATCGTTTATATTTCTTATGTTCATAAGGTCCAAAATAAAATCGCTTGTACTGTTTTTCCCGGTCTATGTTGTGATGGTACACAAGTCACTCAACAATGGGAATTTAATAAGCCTTAAAATTTACATCTTCAATACGTTGGTATTTTGATATTTAATAGCGGGCGTCCACTTGCACTCGCATCGTTGCTATTTGACCCTCCACAGATCAGGTAAAGCAAGACCTTTTGTGTTGGCTCCTGAAACGATGGTTATTGTTTTTGTGATACTTTAAAGAAACTATTAGAACGTTAGTTGTTACGAGAGAAATCCATAAAACACGTGCAGGTTTTGTAAAGACGAGGCGTGGGAGCGTCTTGGAGAGATTTTTTATGAGGTTGGAGAGAGCGTAGGTTCGGGGCATTCGTTTGGTATCCGGGGAGGAGAGCGGTCGACCAGAGCTCGTGAAGGAGTAGGAACATAGGCGTCACTCGAGTAAGTTACGGTGCTACACTGTCAAGTGAAACACTATTAATAATCTGCAGACGTGGTGAGTTACTTTCATACCATTACAATTAATTATAGTTATTACTGTATTTATATGTTTTATGTGTAATATTATTCTTAGCTGAGTGACGTGACGTTGAGAGTATTTAATTGTGTGCATTTAACATTATTCTTTGATCGCGGGATTCGTTGATAAATGTTACGCGGTACCTTTGCCCTCGACGCGTATTAGGATGTCCCACGTAACGAGTCATGGCTTTCAGACCAGGAACTTGGCGAACATAAGCTTTGGCGGAGGCCGAAGCTATCCTTGTGTGTGCCTAGGCCGAAGACGCCCCTGAGCCTGTAATCTGCTAGCGAGGCGGCGCTACGCGAGGACGAATGTATGGTGAAAATTGTATGGATGAGTTAGGAGCAACTTACCGCATTGAGACCGTATTCAGCCGTAGTATAAATTCTATTACACCAGTCCTGTAATACCTGGAGGGGCTGAGGTTAAAGTCCCAGATGAGTACAGCATGCAAGAGCTGGCTTAAAGTTCAGATTGACGGAACACTAGTTATTACACGCTGGAGATTGGGGACGTTGAGCCTCTCGGGGGTCTATGTGTCGGAAGTGCGGTATAATGTAAGCCTAATTCAGAAGTACGATCGAATGGATGTGAGTCAAGTAACTGCTATCAACGTATTTAATCGTTTGTTGTACTTCATTTCCACTTCTTTTTATTCGCGGTTAATTCCTTAATCTATTGCAACGACTGAGACCAGTGGGGGAATTATTGTCTCTGGATGAATTCCACAATATCTGTGCGGTTGGCGGAGCACTCATATCTCCCGCCAAAGGGCGGGGGCTGGCACTTTTGACTTAATATTCAAATCAAATACGTAAAAACGAAGTTCACCCAGCTTTGATAAGACGACGTACCGTCACAATGTATACTATGCTATATGATATCAGACCATTACCGGCAGGCGATGTTGTACGGCTGGAAACTGTCGACTCACAACTGCTAGTGTGTGGTCGCACAACTTACAACTGGGAATTACCGGCAGGTCAAAATCACTTTAGTCTGTGGGCGCTATCGGCTTAGGACTGCAGACCGCCGAATATGATCAGAAACTGCAGGCATACTGTTACTGACTGGGCGCCTTTACAGTAGTGATATTGTTAGGAAAATTATTATGTTTTCATTTTATTATTAGTCTGGTATTAAATGTGAATAATCTCCGCAGTGGCCGAGCCGAGATTTTGATGTTATAAGTCATATTTTAAGAAAAGTATTAAAAAACCTATTAAAAAAATTGAAACTGATATAAATCAGTTAGAGTAAGTAAGCTATAAAAATGCTGGTTTTAATTAAATGTAAATATAGCAGCAACAGTGTTAAATTCCCCCCTGTTTGTTCTCCGTTGCGTCTTATAGGCTACGAGTATATGGGAGCCCATTACGAGGCTCAAGATCATAATACTGGTATCTAAATAGTAAATCTAAAGTATACACAAAATATAAAATATGTACTGTAGGTATAATGTACACTTTTATGCATGCCTTAAAAGCAGAAATAATTTCGTAACCCATAAAGATGGATTACAATCTTCAACAAAGTAGCAGCGAACATTAAGTCATAACAAAATGAGGTTTCACTCGTAACGATGAGGTGGCATAAAGTTTAAATTTTGCAGACATGACATCACAATATGGCTATACCGGGAAATTACCCAAGGAGCGGTTAGCTGCCGTTTATTATCTTAGTGAAGAACCCAAGTAGTGAGCTGAGTTCTGTTTAAGTTTAGTTGTAGTTTGTAAATCAAATACAATACTGTGTACTTTCGATGAAATGATTTGCTTTTGAGTTTAATTTAGTCGATATGATAATATCTACAGAGTTATTATAAATAAATGTATAGATATTCTCCCTTCTTATACTTATAATAATAATTACGTATTCCGATTGATTGACCGATTCAGCAACAAAGAAGCTTACCGGAATTTTCTTCATCAGCAGGGGGGGGGGTAATTGCGGGGATACTCCCCGCGTAAAAAAAAATTCCCGACGGGTGGACCCTGTGCTTATAAGCCACCGCAATCACTAACTTATGTAAGGATCCATTCTGGAAAAAAATATTGGCAATTTCACAGCTAAGGGGGTAAAATAAGGGATGAACGGTTGTTTTATATTGCTGGAATCAAATTTCATATACTTGATTTTGACTATTCGCTACTGCTACAGGGTTTTAAAGAGAACCCCAATTTTAGGTTCGACAACATCACTTGCCAACCCTTCAGGTTAATGTCAATATCCTCGGTATGGATGTTGGCTACAAACTGAATAACAAAAACTACATCTAGAGTGTCATCAAAACAGCCTCGCGTAAACTCGAAGTCCTGATCAGAGTGAGACGGTTTTTTCATGCCGGTGCAATGGTAGACACCACTATCTATACAAGACACAAATTCGTTCCTGCGTGGAATATTACTCGCCCTGGGATGCTCTGACAGGTTGCAGCGACATGCGGTCCGCATTATAGGCGATCCTGAACCTAAACACCCTCGAGCTTTTGCAGATGCGTAGAGATGTTGCTTCCTTGGCAGTATTTTACTGTCTCTATCATGTTTAATGTTTTAATGCGCTCTTCCAATTAGTCCTAACCTTTCTTTTTCTAAGTAGGATAACACGTGAAGGACTTAGATGTCACCGGTATAAGTTGCAGAATAGACTCTTTCCTTCGCCGCATCATTAAGACCTGGAATTACTTGCCAACTCACATGTTATCTATGTACCTTCCTACGCGTGAAAAAGGATCTGATGAGGCCGTCAAGCTGAGTGCCACCAGTGTAAACAAGGTACGTGTTTGTAATGGTAACTCTCTTTCCTGAGACAGGATTAAGCCAGGTGAAGTAAACTTAACGTTTTACTAATTATAAAAAATCCCAGGAAAGGTTCCCAAAGATGAATGCTAACTTTTTCATTTAAATACAGTAAAGCAAATGATTCTGATATAATTTAGACAGTAGATGAAACTTTAAGACTTGAGCCGCCGCGTGGTTCCCGGCGGAGTAGAATTTGGGCCACCCCATCTCTTCCCACGCGGTGTCTTACAAGACGACTAAGAGATAGGCTGTTAAACATCAGACAGATATGTACAGCCCAGACTCAGCCTTAAATTCATGGCACGAGTCAAAAATAGTGCCCAGAATACGAGAATAGGCTCACCCCCTATTACGTGGGACCGAATACAATGATTGGTGAAATGTGGGTGTTAATTCACCTCTGCCTAACCCTCCGGGGATAAAGGCGTGATTATATGTATGTATGTAGTAGATGAAGTTATTTAAAGGTAGAAACAGATGGTGGTCTGTTGCCTCTGTCAACACCGGAGAGAAAAAGGTGTGAGCACAAATGTATAAATTTATGAAAAATAGAAAAAAGTTGGAGACAAAAGTGACGTTCGTGTGCGTCTTACACGCCAACTAACGAGCTTGTGCTGATTGGATCCTCGACGTCACTACAAATCAGTACTCATAGTCCAATCAATTCAAGTGTGTACTATAACACACGACAGGTTGTCATAGTAATCAATTGATAGTAAAAAAGTACATACATACATATTTATACTTACGCCTGTAAATCCCCGAAGGGATAGCCAGAGGTGTATTAACACCTACATTTCGCCAGTATGATTTTATAGGAGGTACCTACCTCCTATAAAATCATACTGGCGAAATGTAGGAGGTAGGACACGACGGTATTTCCGTCCAATTAAGCAGTCCGACTGGGGAAGCACCGCCGCCCTACAGAATACCGCAGCCATAATAACAAGTGGGCCACGTTCTTGTCTGTCACATAAGTGGTATAAAAAATTTGAATGCTTAAGAAGAAACTTGTACCCGCGTCAGTCTCTTTTCAGTCGTAATCTAAGCTTGAATAATGAAGGATACTATGACGCACTCGCAAATGCTTAAAAAAACGCCTTACATTCATTTTTTTCAAAGTACTTTCTCATAGTAATTATTCTAAGACATTTTTTTGCCTTCATTCCCAAAGAATAAAACCTGTTATGTAAATAAAGCAGCACAACAACAGATTACAGCAGCGACTGATAGATCGTGCCAACATTGTTGTACAAAGCGTCGCGTGCGGCACACGTATTTATCACCCGGATAAGAATCGCTGTCTTAAATCATTCTGTGCCGCAAACAGCAGAACATCGATTTAGACACTGAATTCAGCGATTCATGGTTACAGTTGTTTGTTGTACAAGCGATAGAAATTTCTAAACAATAGTTATTAGTAGCCAATAAAACCGTGAGAGAGTCCTCCAGGACTGTTTTATTGTTTTAAGTAACGGTTCAGGGTGCGTTGTACCCAGTTGCATCCAACATTTATTGTAAACTGCTTCGATTGAAGCGGCTTTTACTCATTTCTCTGGTTCTACTCAACGAATTGTCATCAAATTTACGTAAGTTTTAAACCTGGACAAGACCCTTAAAACCAAAAATAGAGCATCAAAATCCATTCAATAGTTTTTGCGTCCATCGCGAACAAACAGAAAAACAGACCAGAATTCCAAATAAAATAATTTTGTATACGTTAACGCTACTGTAACATAACCGAAATATTTATTAAAAATCTTCATTGATGGGTGCTTCCGTTTTCAACCAACGAATTCGTACCCACGAATATCCACTTCACAACCGTACAAAAGTAAAAAAGAGAATTCGAATTTGGAAAGTAAATTTAAAAGCACTGCACTAAAGACTTGACAATGGAGTCTTCAACACTTTTTCTATATAAAAACGAAGCGTCTGTTACAGAGCACGCGTCCCACTCGGCGATTACACGTTTCAAAGGACTCTTTAAGAGGACTCGTATCTGACACGCTGACTGCAATTTTTTCCCTTATCACATCCTAGGGTGCGAAATTTATGGTGTTTTGTAAAATCGCATTTTAGATTTTGTTTGGGTATGGACGGAAAATACGTTTGTGGCAATTGAATGGCGAACGTATTCAAATCGGGAGGAAAACAGTTTACTGAACAGATGATATTCAAGGCATGGACATTTTTAAATATATTTTAATATACATGTATTCGTCCTTTTTTGTGAACGGAATCCCCTTTGGGATGTACCTGTATGTAGTTAATAATGAGGTAGGTATATCAAACTTGAATCTACTAAAAGGGAATCCCAGGGACCCCCACCAGCCATGGCCACGAAGAAAAGCGACTAAACAAAATTCTCCTTTTTTTACCGCCACCAGCCCTTCTAGATAAGTGGCAATTCGTTGGCCGGCGTTTGATGGAACAGATTGAAGAATGTATGGGATTTGACACATTTGACATACGCTAACGACTGCCATAAACGTCAAATCCCATGCATTTTTTTTTTACATTAGTCATTCTATTCTGTTTGAAAAGGTATCGAGTAGTAAAATCCACTTTAGTACAATCAGAACAGCTGCTTTATTCTTCAAAACACCAATTACTTATATCTTTTAGAAAACAAAAGTAAAATGTCGCAGCACTGACAACTCACGTTCGAATGCTCGCTCCACCGTTATATATCTCTTTTGATACCCGCGCCCTCGGTGTCTTAATGATGAAAACCGAAGATTTCGTTCAGAAATTCAATCAAAATTTGACGAAATGCCTAACAATCCCATCAAATGCCGGCTATCAAATTGCCACTTGTCTAACGGGGCAGACCTGCTTGTGCTAGAACGACTTGCAAACATTCCTGAAATGCAGGTAGATGTGATTGGTTGACCTCCAATGCTGTTGAAATATGTTATATTTATTTCATTTAATTAGCCTTCATATAATAAAACTAATACAGACCTACCCCCTTGTGTTGATAAAAAAATTATTATACTCGATTTCACATATATAGGTAAGATTTTCGAAATATAAATGTATCTGATATGCGCATTGGTGAGTTTATTAAAGGTGTAATTAATGCCTGCTTTAAGTAAAAAATAACAAATCTCATTTTTTTGATCCACAACATACATAATATGTTACAATATTTTTCACGTAGCATGGGTACGGTGACATTTGACTAATTCCATTTCATGCATGATTCATTTCGAAACAATTTACCTAACGCGGAATACAGGAAACAACACTTAATACGAAGATAAAAAGAAAACTTTTATTTTGCATTTTTAACTTAAAACTATTTTTATTTCTCCGTAATTATTTAAACTTTAAATATAAACATTCCAAATACATAATTCTTGATGCGTGAATCGGAACAGGTTGCGTTAGAGATTGACATAGTAAAATCGTTATAATCGATAAATTGTCGAATAAAGTATCATTAATCGTTAGTTGTATTTTTAACTAAAATACGATTATAAAATATAATTATGTAATAATAAACTTTAAACAAAGCATTTTTGTCTTTGTGGAGCTTTATTATAATATAGCAACACTGCTTAAGCATGAGCTGGCAGCCATCTTGTTATATCAACTCAGTACGAGTGCGTCTGCCTTGTATGCGGTCTGTTTTCTTTGTTTTGAGCTTGAGAAGGTGTTTTTGTTACTTGTTTTTGTTATTGACTATCGTTGTGCTTTGTTGTTTTCGTTACCGTTTTTTGTTATTGACTTTTGTTTTGTTGTTTTTTTTTGGCAAAATGCCAAAAAGAACGAAAAAGACTGTGCTTGGTAGTCAAGCCCGTGAATTTGTAGTTCGATTGCGGGATTACTTTGAGCGGGAACGTGAGAATGGCGGAACGCTATTGCCTGTGTCCAACGTTTTGGATCGAGTGGCAGATGCGTTAGACATTGGGCGGAACACGGTTTCTCGAATCACTCGATAAAAAATATGGTGCTCACGATACAGAAGAAAATAAGTGGTCCACCCCTAATAAAAAGCGAACCAAAAAGGCATCTGTAACAGATTTATAACTATTACCAGAATAAAGAATTACCGACGCTTCTAAAGCTGGTCAAGTCTTTAAAAGATGCTGATTTGTTTAATGGAAGTCCTACATCCTTGTGGCGCGTATTGAAGGACATTGGTTTCCAATTCAAAAAAGTAAACAAAAGAAAAATTGTCATGGAGAGGGGCGATATAGCACTTGCGCGGGTTACCTTTTTGAAAATGGCTAAAGCGATTACCGATTGGAGCAATGTCGTCTTCCTGGATGAAACTTGGCTGAATGCCAATCATACGGTCGGTAAAATGTGGACTGACGATACACCTCATGCCTCGACCAAAGTGCCAGAAGGAAAAGGGGAGAGATTGATTATTTGTCACGCAGGCACATCGAAAGGATTTGTAGAAAATGGGCTACTTGCTTTTAAATCGAAAAATACGGGAGAATATCACGAAGATATGAATGCGGAAGTATTCACGGAGTGGTTTCAAAATATGCTTAGCAATTTAGAAGAACCCAGCACAATTATTATGGACAATGCCCCATATCACTCCGTGCAATTGAACAAACCGCCGACTTCTTCCAATAAGAAGAGCGAGTTGATCGAGTGGCTCCAAGCCAATAATGTGGAAGCCGATGAGACGAAATTAAAGGTGGAGCTAGTGAAGCTCGTAAAAATGCACAAGCCCCAAACGACATACAAATTAGATATGATGGCAAACGAATATGGTCACGAAGTCCTGAGGCTTCCACCGTACCACTGTCAGTACAATGCCATTGAATTAATTTGGGCCCAAATCAAAGGTAACTTGTTTAACCATAGTCTATTTACATACTGACAAAAATATGATTATGTTTATTACTTGAATTCTATGACTCAATTTGTTTTTTATCTTGTTTCAGGATACGCTGCACGAAAAAATACAGCTCCGCCTTTTACAGCCACAAAAATGATGGGGTTATTGAAAGAGGGATGCAAAAATGTCACTGGCGATGACTGGAAGAAAGTAGTGGAGAAAACCAAAAATCTAATCTTACATGACTGGGAGCGAGACATTAGAATAGACTGCATAATTGATTCCCAAATAATTATTCACGTCGACGAGTCAGATGACGATGATGATGATGATGAAGATGATGAACATGTTTGATTTTTAATAAATAATTAAACAGGTTATCAATTTTGTTTTACTTTTTTTCTTCAAAATTATTAGTTAATAGAATCGATTTCTTCTTCATTAATAAATGATCTCGATAAGATATACAATCGATTTTATTTCATGCGATTTTATCTTGACTACATCTCTAGTAACTTCAAATCCCAAACGTCACCGTACCCATGCTACGTGAAAAATATTATAGTGCACTAGTACAGCACCAACCCCGGATTCTATAAAATAAAACGACAAAGGATATCCCAGTGACCGTAGCGAGACTTACAAACGTTAACTGATACTCCATTGTGTGTGAATCTGTTCTTTTATAGTAGGTACTTCTGTGGGAACATTATTGTGACGATGTTATTTCAAACGGTCACTGTATTACTCAACGCCCCCTGCGTTGAGTAATTTAGCTATCGGTCACTGAATGCACAAAAAAGCATTCTTCGACTAAATCGTTGTTTTTAATGAGACGATTATCGAAGATATATATAAGATCGAAGTGTGACAATAACTTTCATAGTAAGTAGGAACAACATGCACTTGTATAATTAATTGCAACTGGAATTATTTTCTCGCGTTATCTTTTGTAGACCGGTACCTAATTCATCATTGTCCCAAGTATCTTCGGGAGCTTTAATTGCATAAGATGGGGTTCGCTTACACTCAAACTATGATAAGGCTGTCGGATTTTTAAAGAGCTTCAACTAATTATAACAAATACCATATAGTTTGTGGTGCATGTTGCTTTAAGTGCTCTCTGAAGTACAAAAGCATCTAAATGTGTCTAGATTGGTTACGCATCCTAAGATCATTAATAATGAACTCTGAAGATACCACTGACACAATATTGTCTGTAGTTCTTAAAGAATTTACTCAATCTGTTATCTCTTCTGTAATAAGTCTAGAAAACAAAACAAAATTTAATTATGACAGCACCCTTCTTCCAAAATTGAAAGTCGATCAAGCCCAGCTGTCGTCAGCACGCCACAATATATCGCGCGAACCGTTCATATAAAGACAAACTACACTACATTGTTCGCAAACTCTTACACTTTGTCTAATATAAATTCACGTCGCCTCGGGAATATTTAGGAAATGTGCGAGCAGATTGAAACGTTATGTCGCTGTATTAGCTCCGCAATATTCCTACAATGTATTTTATTATTTTATATTTCGTGGGAGAGAAAACTTGAATGCGGATGGCGCCATATTCAAATTTTGGTTAAAGAAAATACTTTGGTTGTATTTTTAAAGGGAAAGTCAAAATACGTGACGCTAGATATAAGGTTGGAAGATTGTAAATTTTGGTATCGGTAATCATGATTTTCACTGCAAGTTCCCGATTCGGAAAATGGCTTTTTTTTATACATGTGATATTATCTCCTTCATCATAGTGTTAATCTCAGTTGCATCCCAAGCTATCAGCTTGGAATCTGGGGTCTAACTGTGAATTTGGCTGAACTTCAATATTATCCGTGAAGCGACTACCATCTGACCTCCACAATCCAAAGGCGATATCGAAGCATCGCAGCTGCACCGGTTGTTAAGTGTAGAACATTGTCCATAAATAAATTTAAAACAACAATTAAGGCCAAATTATGTAGCAGAGCATATTATAACATTTCAGACTATTTGAATGACAAAAATGCTTGGGATTAAGTAGCTCTAAGTCAACACAAGAAAATGATTGTACATACATGACGACGTTTTTTTTGTTTTTTTTTTTAAAAAGGGTACCTACCTACTAGAGTTTTTTTGGTAGTGTTTCTCAGTAGTTGCCATGTCACGCACTGCACGGTACGGGAAAAAATAATGACGATTCCAAACAAATTTAATATTTTTATGGAATAATTGATATTTTGAATTTGAATTTGAATTTGAATTTGTTGGACTCTTTAGAGCTCCAACTACCCGTAACGACTGCTATAGATGTTCGTATGGCAACCAGGGCCGACGGTTTAATGTGCTCTCCGCAGCAATGCCAGACCAATGCAAATATGTACCTATATTCATGCATACAAATATTTGCACTGAGCGGGGATCGAACCCGCGCCTCCTACGTAGCTATCACTTCTGCACGGAGGCTGTCAATAATGTAATATTAAAACGTATAAAAATAAAATACTAAATCTTTTTGAGAAAGAACCAAACTATGGTTGAACTATTTTTATAATTAAAACACACTTTACCAGTTCCACACAATTATATTTAATTTTGTCACTGTATAATGCTAATATTTGATTTATACTATACTATTAGCATTATTCAGTGACAAAATTAAATATAATTGTGTGGAACTGGTAAAGTGTGTTTAATATATATTAAAATAGTAAAATGAAGTTCCATCAAGAAGTTTCAACAAATTCAATCAACTACATATGGTTGAACGTTTACTCGCTTTTAAGCCGGCTTACCTATACAATACATACTATTTTATCTATTTTGCGCTTGATCGCTTAATCAAACTCTTATACTACCTCGTTACTTCTTAATATCTTACTGAATTACTTATGTCGGGACTTTTATGAACGACCGATTCAGACGTAACGACCGTACTATAGTTTTAAAGTGTGAGGTTAAACTTATAGGAGCCAATTAACCGGGGGTATGAAATCTACAATTACTTTAATATACATTATATTCCTGTGTTAAGAATCTTTGACTTAAAAGTGGTGGCTTCTGTGTATAGATCCTAGATAAGACAAAAATTCGGTCATGGCTAGGAAGGAAAGGTGATTGAATTTATGATTTGGATGGGGTCATTTGTATAAACCTACATTGCGACCGGAAGCGGTGCGCACTGTGTGGTATGAAAGGAACTTCATCCCATGCACGCTCAAGCTGTGGAATGAACTTCCTGCTGTGGTTTAACCCCGACTCCAATATGAGGTTCATCAAGAATGGTTTCTTCAGGGTGGTTGGATTCAGGGTCGGCAGCAAGAGCGTATCACCCCCACACAGGCCACTGTAACCACTTTCCATTAGGTGGGCTGTGTGCTGCCACCTAAGTGGTATATACAAAAAAGCTGGCGCGTCATCTTGTATATATATATATATATATATATATATATATATATATATATCTACCTGTCCTTGTTACAATTATCGCAGTAAACCTGCTAAGGAGTCTAATGCCCTGCCCAAATCTGAGATTTCGGATAGCTTCAACCTGTATGTCTTCAAGACTAGAGTGAATAGGTTACTTCTAGGTAAGCGACCACATCGTCACTTACCAACAGGTGAGAAATTGGTAAAAAAAAAAAACAAATATAATTTCCAAATATTCCAGCCAGACGTAATTTCCTCAGTCACTCCCCTCTGTCACACCTAAATCTATTTTTTTCTACGCCTAACTTTGCTCCTAAAGTCCTCTACACTTGAAAACCTTCTTCTTACAGGTTTATGTTTATCTCTTCTCATAATATCTCCATAGTAAATTATTGCGATACATAGAAAACACTTAAATTTCTCATTTACAACCTATCAAAATGCGGTACATATACTTAATTTACCTGAGATGTAAGTACGCGATATACAATTTTCGCTATAACAGAAAATCAATTGCACCCCGCCGGGACAAACGTTTTACAGACAGACAAGAAGTGCTTGAAAGTTTCAATTATCGAAAAGATCTCCTCAGAGACGCGAAATCTACATTGTTTTTGTTTATAATACTGATAGTTTTTAACTATTGGAGTCTATTTTAATCAATTTTGTAGTTTATTTACGTGTCTTTTATTTTTAAGTGAATTTTCTGCAGGTTCTTTGGGCATTTTTATAGCGCATTTTGAGAAGCCATTGTACTCGCAACTCCGTTACCTTCTCTGCCTGTGTCAGATTGTAACAAATCATCTTCATCCGTTGCATACTTCAATTCCGTAGCACCCCTTAGCCAGTTTACGTCAGTTAATTGTTTTGCCTTCCCGGAACCTGTGCACTTATATGAAAGTTCAAATTGACTTTTAAGTATTATTACGAATCTGTGTATGGGAGTATAGAAAAGTGTTGTTTTTGGACTATTTCAGGTAATTTTTAAATATTTTATCTGCGTAAGGACCATCCTCGTACTGCAAGAATTAGCTAAATCGGTTAAGCTGTTCTCGAGATTCGCGCTTAGCAACACATTCAACGATTCATTTTTGTAGTATGGAACTGGGGTACTCCCAGCGTCAAAAACCTCTGTATAACGTAATGAACATCCATTAAAATACAAATACCGATATTCGTATCAATTTTTTAACTAAAATCCCATCAGAGATATCTATCAAAATACAAAGTAAGCCATGTTTGCTTTTTCATGTTCGTTAGAAAGCCATTAATAGCCCATTACGTATGTTCTTCCTATATGAAAGGGCTAATGAAAAAATAATTGAGCTTGGTTCGCGTTCCGTTGCGAGCAACAACCGTGGAGTAGGCTGGAATGAGGATTTTTATTAGAGACCAAGCGTTAGGATAGAGAAACTATTCTTTAAAATATTTTAGAGTTTGTACGAGAATCTTTGAAAGAAAGTTGTGCTGTCTGCCTGCATTTTTCCGTCTGTACCTTCCAATTGGTTTTTAATTATCTGTTATTTTCTTAATACCACTATGCTTTGTGTGGTTGGTACCAATGGTTGACTCAAGATTAAATATTTTAAAGATAATTTCCTGGAGAGTTATTAGATGTTTTTAAGTTGGTTTAGCCTAAAAACTGATAACATAACTATATGAAGGCACATGGGGTTTACTTCGGGTCTGGGGCCTCTTAGTAGCCCATTGTAAGCTTGCACTTAGTCTGCGTGGATTTTACGGGCGAGGAGATAGGACAACCTAATACACGAATCACCACGTTTTAATTACATCAATCACTGACTACACATTTTACAGACACACTCGCGATCTATAACCAAGTATATTCAACCGAACTAGGAGCGTTCTGCTAGACACGTAGTGCTCGGTCGAGGTTCACAGCGATACTGATCACGATTCGCCGCGCGCCCCACCAAAGTCAATGATCTGTCAAACTCAAATTGACCGAATGAACGAATGACGTCACACTCGACCATAGAGCACTAGTGTCTTGCATTACGCCAGAGTGAATTTCATTCACCCTAATCACACAATAATTATAACGCGCCGTCACGGCCAGACTGACATGTCGCTCGTCCTCGTGCGACCAATGCCAGAGATCCGTCTGTGAACAAATGTACGAGGCTTTAATTCTTCTCGCACTGACACGCTCGTCCATCACTGACTTCCATCGCCGCACAGGCCTAACATCTCTCGTTGGTGTTCTTCGGCCACAACGAGCAGAACCGGGCAGCCACTCATTGGTGCCCCTACGACTATGAACTAGTCGGACCGGGCGACCACTCATTGGTGCCCCTGCGACCATAAACCGGTCGGAACCTGGGCGACCACTCATTGGTGCCCCTGCGACCATAAACCAGTCGGAACCCGGGCGACCACTCATTGGTGCCCCTGCGACCATAAACCGGTCGGAACCCGGGCGACCACTCATTGGTGCCCCCGCGACCATAAATCGGTCGGAACCCGGGCGACCACTCATTGGTGCCCCTGCGACCATAAACCGGTCGGAACCCGGGCGACCACTCATTGGTGCCCCTGCGACCATAAACCGGTCGGACCCCGGGCGACCACTCATTGGTGCCCCTCCGACCATAAACAAGTCGGACTCCGGGCAACCACTCATTGGTGCCCCTACGACTGCAAACCAGTCGGGCCGGGCAACCACTCCTTGGTGCCCCTACAACCACCTACACTGTCCTCCAAAGCTAGCAACATTACATAGTTCGAACATCGACCCTCGTGGAGCCAGTCCAAACATGAATGTGAGTCTAGACCTACGTACAACCACTCGGTGCCCCTACAAACACCTACACTATCCTGCAAGGCTAGCAACAATACATAGTTCGAACATCGACCCTCGAGGAGCCAGTCCGAACATGAAAGTGAGTCTGGACCTACCTACTTACAATATGCATCAAGATCTGTGGAAGGTGGACTAGTAGTAATGATGTGAGAATTAATCGCTGAGAATGTGTCGTTGTCGTGAATTCTTCCTTCGTTCTGATTATAGACCGCCGTCTCGGCCAGCTCGTTGTCAATTTCTACTACAGTGGTATGACTAATCTCTCGAGATCGGATTGAGGCATTGGGGTTCGAAGCTAGGAGATGAAATGTACTGAAGTCTGCCCAAACACGATGTGTCCCAGCTCTATCCGCCATATTGGAAGCGAGTAGCGTCTACATCCTAGCCCAAGCCGCGGCCAGGCTTTATTTGAATAGGTTTCCAAAGGTAGTAGTAGCAAGTAAAGCAAGACTGGAAACCAATAAACCAACACTGACTATACTCCATTTAGTGCTCTATCCGCATACACTCGAAACCGATTAATTAGAACAAACTTATGGTTCAGAATTAGTTAGGAGCCAATTTTGTTACACTTCGCTTTCCTGTACCAAACTACCATACGCGCTTCGTTTCAAAAGAATATTAGCAACCAAAATCATCGAAATTACTAATATTCCCTCTAACCCCTCCAACCAAGCCAAACTGCCCGTGCCAGGAGTGAGCTCACGTCGGCTGTGCAACGGCCAGGACTCGAACCAGGGACCCCTCGATCGCAAGACCGACCCCCCAACCACCAAGCCACCGACGCTTCTCTCGCAGAGGCTCTCGTAACCGCTCCATTACCCTGTCTATTAACGAGGGCACGAATCACGACTACGCTTCCCCGGACCATTGGCGGAGTCGCACGGATTGCACATCTACGCTGTTACTTTACATCACTCAATCATTAATATGGAGCGAAATAAGACGCATGGAGGAGCACACCGCCCTCCCACATAGAACGGTTTCATTACCACCCTGGCCATCATCCGTGTGTTGATCCATCGAAGTCACCATTAGATCAACACGATCGGCTGTGGAGCGAACATATCTATCACACTTACGGGGAAGCTGTCATTTTCATCTAGCTCATTGATTGCCTATTAAACAGAGTAGCCCTATGACACCGATACTACCCTGTAAAGTAAGAGAAGTCACCCAAGCACGCGTCTGTTTGAAGTAGTAATCCTCAACCTGGATGTCTCTGCCAATGCTTGTCAGTATCTGGAACTTTAGGCCTTCTCCTGTTCTAATCATATAACGTAGATAACCCATATCCATGTAGTATTTCGAAATGGCGCACATTGGGAGAGGCCCACGTCGAGCAGTTGACCATGGTGGCCTAGTTGGTTGATTGATTGATCGATGTAGAATTTCGTCTACGTGACCACGTACGACGAGAAATCGTTACTTGAAATAACAATGAAACATTACTTGCTAATAGAACACCTTTCCCTAAATCTTAGGTACGCGAGGGTATTGAAATCAAAGACGTCCTAATTTCACCAAATGAGACATCTCAAAGCAAAGGCACAAAGCTTGTGACGACTCCATCACTCATACCCGAGAACACAGTACTAAAGCACTTTATTTTCACTCCTTATACACCACTTACTGATGTGACGGATTACAGCCCCCTTCATCTGATTATAGTCTGTACGTCAACTTCTGACATCTGAGCAATGATTCGTACTTAGACCCAATTTAGACTGAAATTTCGTAACAGTTTGAAATTTACGTGTTAACGCTTCAGAACGCATCCCGAGCGGCATACCATCTTGTATCCGCTTCCGGAATGAGTCCGCCATACTGCTCTTACATGTCAGCCACACAAGTCACAAGCACTAGCTAGTTACCTTAAGATTATTGTAAAATATTGCAAACACTGTCCCAACCTTAGAATAAAAGACAGTTAACTAAAGAATCTTGTCTAACTAAAAAAACCCAAACAACACGAAATCCTCAACATTACGCACCTCACCTTGTGCCCGTGATTGCAGTGAGTCGGGTTCAGTTTTCCTACCACCAGAAACCTTCTACAGTTAATAACCTAGTGTCAATTTGTTAGCACTCAGATAACGCGGAATCAGCTGGTAGCCATTCTGGTGGTGGTGGACCCGTAATTACACACTTTACTCCACTTCATCATAATGGAGGGTATATGACAAATAAATAGCAGCAACCGCCGCTCCTAGCAATCAACTCCAACTCATTCTATCGTCAATCTCCGAACCCTTTTCTCGACCTAGTCGGTCTCGGCTCTCCAGTACAAACGCGGCGCGACTGGATCTCTAAACACCCCGAAGCGAAGCGACCGCCATCCGATCCCCACAACCAAGCGGCACACCGTTGTTCCGCAGCTACACCAGTCGGACCCCTGTGGGCTCTAATCACCCGTAGCGGCCGCCACAGACGCTCGCATGACAACCGGGATATATGACGCAACAGGCCCTCCGTAGTACGTAGACCAGACCAATGCCAGCAGACCCATACGAGCACACAAACACCCGCACCGACCGGGGACCGAAACCGAGGCCTCGCGTAGCAGCCGCATCGACCACCGCTATGCCACAGAGGCTTTCACCAGAATGTAGATCATATAATCGCCCAGTAAAGACGAGAGACTACTCGGGGCAGTTTATCGGCCTCAATCTGCCAATTTGGCGACGAGAACTATTCCTTTAGTCGACCCGAAATATTTGGTTACCAAACTGTTGGTTCGTGTATTCTTGCTAAGAATCCGCCACGCCTTTTCTACCTAGGTACACAATAGTGTGACCTCAAAGTGAAGTACACCACGGTGAGTCTACCCACTACCCACTTGAGAAATATTTCACGAACAAAACCCGTCAGAGCCGATACTGCATGGCTCCTTCGTTACTCAGCATCATAGAAAATTAGACTGACAATCCAGCACGCGATTATTAACAGAGTTCAACCTTCGTCATAGGAAGCTATATCTTACACTGTACAGCTACATTCACCTATCTGTCCACCAACAATTAAACACAGTTCGAGCACTCCGAGGGATCTATACATCTCAAGACAAGACACACCGGGTCAGTACCTGCTACCGAAAAGATATGGAAACCAAAAAAGCAAACGCAAAAACCAACACGTAATACATCGTGATATAATCGAAATCGTCCTTCGTTCGTTTTTTCTGCAAACTACTCACTTTTACGTAAATTATGTCACTTAAATAAAAAGATTAAATCGAGAACTGGTTCCTTTTGTCTAACTACACTCCCACTCAATGGAAGACGATTTAACACGAGCCTTTGCACTATGGTGACATGGCATCTGCGTACTGACAATAAAGAACTCACTGATGTTAATATAGGGTAGTTCGTTAAAAATTATCGTTCTCACTTCTTGTACGTACTGATTGCGTCACCGCATTCCAAGCTAATCTAAGCAATCACAGTAACCTTTTGCAGCGTACCCTACTCAATTCGAATAAGTCTTCTCACCGTATTAACAGCTACAGATAGTATAGAAATTAGCATAGTTAGATATTAGGGATATTTCGAAACTTTCTCGTGTAATGACAATATGACTTAGCCACTATATAATTAGGTGCAAACTCCGATACCTCATAAACCTCTGCTCACGGATTGCCAGAACTGCTATCGTCTCTTCTGGCACTACATGGAATAGTAGAAATAGGACGAGACTTTTTATTCAAACACGAATTTGTACCCACGAGTAATACCTTTACAACAATATCTTTACCTGGAGGGTGGAATGCGATATTCCGCTACCAGGAAATTATTTGGCTATACCACTTGTTTTTAAAAATAAGCAAGCACACACTGTCTACGAAATAAAAAGGAACGGGCTCACCGGGTCTTGTAATCGGGATGCAGCCGACAATCAGGACAGTCACAGTTTCACGTTATTTCATGTAAACCCGACTAGCGAGTCTTTTGGTTGCCACTGCTATTCTCCTCAGCTTGTTGCCCTGGTATCCCACTTCTGATGAAGGCACATGGGGTTTACTTCGGGTCTGGGGCCTCTTAGTAGCCCATTGTAAGCTTGCACTTAGTCTGCGTGGATTTTACGGGCGAGGAGATAGGACAACCTAATACACGAATCACCACGTTTTAATTACATCAATCACTGACTACACATTTTACAGACACACTCGCGATCTATAACCAAGTATATTCAACCGAACTAGGAGCGTTCTGCTAGACACGTAGTGCTCGGTCGAGGTTCACAGCGATACTGATCACGATTCGCCGCGCGCCCCACCAAAGTCAATGATCTGTCAAACTCAAATTGACCGAATGAACGAATGACGTCACACTCGACCATAGAGCACTAGTGTCTTGCATTACGCCAGAGTGAATTTCATTCACCCTAATCACACAATAATTATAACGCGCCGTCATATATAAACACTCGGCCAGTCAGACAAACAGTCAGAATCTAGCATGCAGTTTGTCCTGTCAAATAAAAATTTACAACCACCCACGCAACCTTAGAACACGGACGACAATGCTTCACCCATCAGCAAGTATTTCAATATTGTGTAGATTTTATTTTAATGCATTGATCTGGTTATAGAATAAATACCAATTCTTTCTTCAAGCTCAAGAAATATACGAAATAATATTTTCTATTCAAGCCGATCGTAAGATAAGATATAGGAAAACAATTCGTCAGTCATAAAACATAGGCGCAGAAGTGTTTCTGTCTACAAGCGCCAGTCAGATCAAATTATAGGTAAGTAAAGCTAGATATCAAATTACTGACAGATTTCTTTCCTTTCTTTTACATGTATTTTAGCGTTTATCGTAAAACGTCTAATCTAGATAATACATTCAAGTAGATGTTGCCCGCGACTCCACCTGGAATACTGACATTATATCCTATTCTCGGGATTAAAATAGTCTACGATCAATTCTCAGATCTGAGAAATATTACATGTCCGTTTTTACTCAATCAGTTGCAATTAAAGAAACGTAAATCTTTAGGCCGGTCCAAGACCTATCAAATAAATAAACACTTCAGAATCCGTTCAGCAGTTTTTGCCTCCACCAAAAAGACAAACAGACAAGAATTCAAAATAAAATGTATTCAGTATCCATACTTACTAATATACGAATAAATCTGAAAGTAACTCTATCTGTCTGTATGTTACGGTTTCATGCCTAAACCACTGAAACGATTTTGACCAAATTTGGTATAGGGGTAGATTAGATCTTAAGTAAGTACATAGGCTATGTTTGGTTGCGATAACCTACATCCACGCGGGTGGAGCGGGCTAAAACTAATCATTAATATAACATAACCCAATTTCTTTAAAAAAAATCTCCAATGTACAGACACGTGCACATAACAATTATAAAATAGTACAGAACATAAAACGCTAAGTGCAAACTTTGGCTATCAAATGATTTAATTGTTATTTAGATTCTAGCTTTTAAAGAGATTAAGGGTTATGCATAAAAAGGAAACAGTTTGTATTCCATACCTTCACTTACTTTATTACGGGGACCTCAAATATATTTGAAGAAAAGAACACTCCCGGAACCCAGTCGGACATTGCCCGCCTATCTAAAAATATGTATAACTGTAACACGACCTATTACACGCCTAACCATTTTATAAAGCCAAAAATTATATATCAGCATATTGTAACCACAACGATGCATGATTACATTTGCCGGGTAAGGCCGGGTACTCATAAATTGTGAATTGTGGTAACAACTGACTCTCAGTGCGCCTCATTTCGATTTTAATTACAATTCCAGTGACAATACGTCATCTATCAAAGCTCTGCTCACTGTTCATAATGATTGGATGTTTGTCAGTGAAATGTAGGTAATGATACTACGTTGGCCATGTTGTATTTTAATTGCTTTCGATATTGCAATCATTGCAGCGCTGTAATGATTGCTTGACATTGGGTAGACCGCCTTTTACCATTTTAGTGGACTAAAAATATCTGTTTATTCCAAAGGCTTTTCGTTTTGAGGCTCTTTGGAGCCCAAACCATTCTCACCTGAAAGTTGGTACACCTATACTTTGACGGGCGAGACTCTGGTGCCGGTTTTTTATGCTGTTGGGAGGTAATACGACAGTTGCTGCCGTAGAAGTCGTACATAAGTCACACTAAAAGGAGGATATGGAGTAAAATTCTTGTATGCAATCGGAATCAACGCTGAGATGATGATGATGAGTGCTGTAAAACCGTGAAAAATGCAAAAGATATATCACGGAGTTACTAATTATGGGTTTTTTCATTTTTATTTTTGATTACATTCTGACAACCCGCTTGTTACTGTATGTTAGTTTGTTCTTCCTACAATGCTGGGTCCTTTATGAATTGTAAGAGGCAAGACGCGACGGTATTTCCGTCCAATTGCGCATTCCGTCTGGGGAAGTACCTCCGCCCTACAGAATACTCATCTTACTATCCTAACCTTGTGTCATCATCATTTAATCTAACCTTGTGTTGTATTCCCGGTGGTGAGTAGGATAGCCAGAGCTCACTGGAGAGTTTATGTGCTGGCAGTGGGAAGACCAAAGGCTATTCCTGCTTTGTCTTCTACACTGATGGCACAGAAACTCTGTACTTACAGCACGAGTGAGAAAACCATGAGCTTGTCGGCTAATAAATATAAAAAAAATTTATATAATTATAATTTATATTATAATTATATAAAAATTTTTTTTGTAATATTTATATCTACCACCGTTCCTAAGATGTCTTCTTTAGCTTATTATTAGGCGAGGTAAAGTCATATTAACGTGCCATCCATAAAAAATATTACAAGTTCAAGCCTAGTGAGTAATGTCAAGAACATCTTAGTTACCCTTCACGCACCTACAGCACGTGCCACGAAATAAGTCCCTTAGCCGCGGCGTGGCAGTCGCAACATGTAAAGTTTCGTTGTCTCCAACCATATCCCACGCACCCCAGCTGACCCCGGGCCATTCCTCTCGGGTGTGGCCCACCTTGGGAGGGGGACCTCGCGGTCCTAAATTTGCCGCCGTGGAGATTAATATACCTATAAGTATAATTCACACTAGTACAACGTAAAAAAATGTCCTGGCAACTCTGTTATGGCTCACACCAATCAACAAATAGTATAGTGACGATGTCATTTTTAGTCACGCGTTTTGTCGCAGGACTTCTTTTGTGGCGTTGACTCTAAGCATATTATATTCTTGTCTCCGCGATTCATCTCCAAGAAATAGGAAGCGATCTGATACAGTGTCTGGCAATCGATTCGAATCGATTATTTATTCCCGCCGCGCACTCGATTTTGGAATTATTTGCGCGTAGTCAGCCTCTGCTGGCTTACGTATTTAAATAATGTGAAGCTGCGTATCTGTTTAACTAATATAATATGAAGTGTCGATACGTTTACATTTCGATGACGATTTATTGTTTTATGTACTGTATTAATATCTAATGGGTATTTTATTTGGTACTATAATAATTAACCATAATATTTATGCAGTAAGGTACCACTCAATAAATATGGACAATTATTACTTACGCTGTACTTGTGAACGTTAAGTTCGCGGGTTCAAACCCCATTTGAAACACTACCGACGTTAAGCTATGGAGTGCAGAACGCGGATAAATGGATAGCAAAAAGCGGGTAAAATTCAGATAATATTTTTGTAAATAAAAAATAAATAAAAAACGTTATATAAACAGACATATTTGCAATTAGTGAGACGCAGAACAAAGCAGTTGAACGCTCCACCACTCCGTCTTCAAACATAAAAGTAAGTAAAAGAAATAATTCACTAACTTGAAATAAACTTCAAATACTTAATTTCCGCATTATTCTCAACAGAAATAAAATATACGTGTATTTGAATGAAATTTTAAGCAGTATTCAGAGGTATCGAAGAAAAATGAACGTTTCGGCGCGGTGTGGCACCAGTCTCATTCAAATGAACAGTTCATTTGATACGTTCGGATCTCCTGAGATCTTTCAATCTGAGGAAATAGATCGTGTGCGTGGCACAGCTACTTGCGTTTGCTTTTTATTGTATATTTATTTGTGTAAGTAACATCAATCTTCAATGTTTTTTAGGTTATTGCTTTAATAAAAAATAGCATCAGTTATCAGCAACTAGTACTACTAGAAGGATTGAATAGAAAACATCTATAGTTGCTCTTTCATATCGAGTGTAAAGGACCCCGAGTTTCAGAAACACTCGATTTCTTAATGAGATGAAAAGGGATTTATGATACGAAAAAGAGAAGAAGTACAGTGCATGAGGTGGGCACATCCAGCCCTGCACATTTCTTATTGTTTTGTTTTTTTTTTTTTTTTTAAACAATATTAGCAACTGAAATTATCGAAATTACTAATATTCCCTCTAACCCCTCCAACTAAGCTAAATTGCTTGTGCTAGGAGTGGGTTCACGTTGGTAGTGTAATGGCCAGGATTCGAACCCGGGACCTCTCGATCGTGAGGCCGACTCCTTAACCACTAAGCTACCGACGCTATGTTTTTGTGCCACCATTGTTAACATGGTACGTGTATGTAATAGTGGCCCTCTTTCCTGATACTTTGCTTTCAGCTTATTATCAGGCGACGTGAAGTCCAATTGAATTGTCCTATATGTAAAAAAGTAGATGGTGAGATTCGAAGTACTCGCCATGATAAAGCTGATGAAAAACTGGCAAATACAGTCGCTACGCAAACGTACAATGTTCTTTACGTTACTCATTAGTGTTGGTATTTATCGATAAAAGAGAGTACAACACAACACAGAATTGGCCCCTGGAAATATTACCCACACAATCAAAACAATGTATTAGACATTATACTATAACATTGTTATACAAAAACTCAATCATAAGTCGAGTGCTCTTAAAGAGGACAATAAAATCGTATATATATACTCACTTAAACATTTCTCCTCCCCGCCATCGTCGAATTTTAAGCCTAATATATATGGAAATAAGATTAAAATTTGGCAGCCAGATGCTCGGCTCTACAAAGATCTCGCGGCGTTATTAACAAAATACAGCAGGTCGGTATGCTTAATACAAAAATATATTCCTTTTGTCTACGCTTTTAGACAGACTAGCTTCTTCTCTTGGACGTTCTCGTCTTAATTTTTTTTATACCAATCAATTGAAATAGGTAAAATTAAATCGGTCTAGGCGGAGTTTGAACCCGCAATCTCTACCTTACAGGGGCAATGCTTTGACCACTAACCTACCAGATCTCTTTTCAACCTCCTCTCCTTTATATCTGTCTTTGAGATGACAGTGCGTCTACCGATATTCTAACGAACTATCGAAACCAATCAATGATTTTTCAATCATTTTTAAAAATTGATTTTTCGTAGCTTGCTGGCTTAGAGGTCAGAGCATTGCTTCTGTAAGGCAGAAATCACGGGTACAAACCCCGCCTAGACCGATTAATTTTTTCCTATTTTAAATGATCTGAATATTTAGGACACAAAATGCTTTAAAATACCATTAAAAAAAATACCACTTAGTTGTTAGACAAGTCCACCTGATGGGAAGTAGTTACCGCGACCTATGTATGAGTGCAACACTAGGTGCTTCACACTCCTGCCCTAGTCAATCAGCACGTTTACAACCAGCAAGTGAAGCCAGAAGGATTCAGCTGGGTTGGGCAGCATTTCGCAAACTACGTCGAGTCTTCTCTTCCCCCCTACCGCAATGCCTGAAAACAAAGGTCTTTGACCAGTGCGTCCTACCTGTTATGACTTACGGTGCCGAAACGTGGACACTAACGGTAGGGCTAATCCATAAACTAAAAGTCGCGCAGCGGGCTATGGAGCGAGCTATGCTTGGAGTTTCTCTGAAGGATAGAATCCGAAACGAGGTGATCCGACAAAGAACCAAAGTTACCGACATAGCTCGCAGAATAAGCAAGCTGAAGTGGCAATGGGCTGGCCACGTCTGTCGAAGGACCGATGGCCGTTGGAGCAGAGGAGTCCTAGAGTGGAGACCGCGAGAAGGCAAACGAAGGGTAGGACGCCCCTTAGCCAGATGGACCGATGACCTGTAAAAGGTGGCTGGGACGGACTGGATGCGGAAGGCGGAGGATCGTACGAAATGGCGCACATTGGGGGAGGCCTATGTCCAGCAGTGGACTGCAGTGAGCTAATTGATTGATTGAAGTGAAGTTTACTTGACTCCGAATATCTTCGAATCGAACCTGTGACCTCTGAGGTAGCAGTTCAAAATTTACCGTCACGTTGCACAGGTAGTATTATCCGTAAATCCCTAATACGTGACAGGTAATCCCTTAGAACTCCACGCGATGGGTGAGCTGTTGGTATTGTTACAAATCTCGGTGTTAGCCGAAATCCTAACTAAACCCGTGTACCAAACTCACTAGGAGTTGACTATTTTAAGGTGACATGTAGGTAGGTATGTATAGGTACACTCAGCGACAAAAATAGTTTAATAACTTCTAATCTTTGAATGATGCTATTTTAATAAGATTTTTTTTTTCTCTTTTTTTAGTGACTAATATTCATATTATGAATGATGTGCGTCCTAGTAGTAGGCAACATAGGCAAACATGAAGGAACATCATGCGATCATTTGATTCGATTCCGACATACCCCCAGCCTCTTAAACCTCACACGATTACTTAGTGATTAACACATACGTTTCTTCAAGCTAAGCGTAAAAAGGCTGTCAAATAACATAACATAACATAAACTCACGCCTTTATCCCCGAAGGGGTAGGCAGAGGTGCTAGCACCCACATTTCGCCGGTTTATGTTTAGGTCCCAATGTAATAGGTGGCGAGCCTATTGCCATTAACTGGGCACTTATAAACCTGCGATAAATACACACATAACTTCGAAAAGCATCGAAAAGTCATCGGTGTGTGCCATGGAAAACCTGGGATCGAACCCGAGACCTCGTCTCAGCAGTCCATTACCCATACCACTAGGCTACCGCGGCTTCAAATAAGGGATCATTATTTTCCGTTTCCCAGCATCTGGAATGGATCCCTATCATCTTTTTTATCGTGCGGGATATCCCCACCGCTACCACCCCCACCGGAGCTGATGGGGAAATTTATATCGGACTCGAACCAACTTAACATCACACCGTCTGTGGGTCGCAGTGCAAGGCCGAAGGTGAGGTAGCTATAGAGTATATCCCTCGCACCCCGGCTGATCTAGGACCATCTTTGAGATCTGACCCTCTTCGGGCGGGGGGGACCACAGGGTCCTCAACTCGGCCCCGGCATAGGGGGGAATAGTAGCTATCATCTAGCCCACACCTTAGCTCGTTACCAACAGCGGGGTGTGGGGACAGAATGCTGACATGCATTTTGTAAGCACTCGATCGTGCGGCCCCGCTGCGACGGGCAGTCGTATACGATACGGGCAGCAGGTAGGACACGCGCATTGTAGTCGTGAGTTCGAATCAGTAAATACTTTAACCTGTCTCAAGTGTCTCACTGGCTCCGGCCGATCGACCCCGTCAAACCTTACCATCAGGTGACCGACATACCCAACAGGGGTATAGCCATCGGTGCACTGAACTAATAATTTCAGTTACTAGTACAGTTTGAAATGAAGCTTGTTGTGCATTCTAGGGCACGTAAAAAAGGATATATATATATATATATATATATATATATATATATATATATATATATATATATATATATATAATATATTCTACTTACTCTAAGTTTACCACCGCTTCTAAGGCGTTGGTGGAGAAGAATCAGCGCAACAAACTCCACTGCGGCATATTGAAAGTTTATAGAACAATATTGACATTAGCTTAATCACACAAAACGCGTTCTACACATTACTTTTTGCTATGCATTTTGTTCGCAAGGCTGTGTCTAGTATTCAACATAAAAACAAACAGACGAGCGAAGTTACGAGTGAGCCGTCTCGTTGCTCATATTATGCATTCACCGAATAAATGTAAACGCTTCCATATTTGCAAGTATTCCGCGAGCCCTGTTTAATTCTGCTAATTCCGCTTTTGCATCACAAAGAATTCGTATAGCTAAATAGTGCTTTGCTTCTGTTTAATGAAAGGTTTAATATAAATGATACTTTAATGGATGAGAACTCTACTAATTTTATTAATGTGACGGTTTCTTTGAATGGAATTTGTGAGCCTGGTACTTTTTGCATGAAGTACTAGGCCAGACCACGCAGGTAGAGCCACGGGCATCAGCTAGCATGAAATTGTTGTCACACTTGAAAGAAGTTAACAGAGACTCTACTTCTACCAATAAAACGTACAACAGCCAATCTAATAAATACTAACTAAAAAAAAAACTAAAACCTCAGTGCAAGAAGGTAACAATAATGTATAATATAATAAATAGGTATTTACGCAAAATGCAAATTGATAATATAAAAAAAAAAAAACAAAAGAAATGTAAAAATTATGTACTGGTATTGAAATAAATTATTATTATTATTATTACTTTACCTAACATGAGGAGGGAACCCTGGACTACTCATATTTAAATCTCACTGATTACTAAAATGACTTAACATTTAATTTCGACCTATAAAAGTACATACCATGAAAGGTAACTAAACACATAAGCTGCGAGTACACATAAGGCAAAAGTAAATACAAAAGTGTTCCAGAATGTGTACTTTAAGTACCGCCTTTGGAAGCAAGAGTGGTTACAATAGTTGCATAGAACAAAGACTATGCAAACGAAAATTGTTATGTGTAGAAGTGCTACGCCGTAGAAGTAAAACGTAGACGAGCTACGTCGTAGACATTTGAAACCTCGCCACAATGCTATAGGTAGTATTTTTACTCCAAATAGTGTATTGTTGTATTGAATTGTTTTAGTTTTATGTAGGGTAAGCAGAATTGTTGGAGGTCTTTGCGTGGAGTCTCGATAAATCTGGAGGAACAAAAGACAAAATCCATTAAAACTTTTATTAAATAATAAACATAATATAATAAGCCCCCCAGGCATTAATCACGCATTTAATTGTGTTACATGCCTGTAATGTACGAATAAATGTTGTATATCTGTAGACAGTTTTGAGGTGTGGATATTAACTATCCTCTAGAGACTATAAAATTGTTTTATACATCAATTTCATTGATATTTATGTAATGAAAAGTAAAAAAAAATTCGTAAATATTTTAAGTTGGATAACTTTTCTTGTTAAAGCCTAATTTTCCAGCTTGATGTCAGGGCTCTGTTGCACTTATTTTCCTGCTTTTATTAAAGCGACTGCCATCTGACCACCGAACCCCAAGAGGAAAGCATCTGGAGCCTTGTCCATTAATCCCCATTTATATGAACTTGCTGTTGAGGTTCGCTAAATCCTTCAAAGATCTTGTTAGGACCTCAAACACTAAAATATAATAAATCATTATCATAATATCAGTTAATGAACGCGGCCGCCGCGCAGGAGGCGCGGGTTCGATCCCCGCTCAGTGCAAATATTTGTATAACGGCTATTTGCGTGGGTCTGGTCGTGCCTCAGAGAGCACGTTAAGACGTCGGTCCCGGCTGCCATACGAATATCTATGGCAAGTTGGAGCCCTCAAGCATTCAACAATTTGTCTAACTGCAATGCTTCGATATCGCCTTTGAATTGTGGAGGTCGCTTCACGGAAAATATTGAAGTTCGGCCAAATCCGCAGTTAGACTGTTAAAGCGGACCCCCTTTTTTTTTACGTGCGGGAAATCCCCACGGATACCCACCCCTCCGGAGCCGGAGGGGGAGGTTATGTCGGACTCGAACCGACTAAACCGCACGCCGTCTCTGGGTCGAAGTGCTAGGCCGAAGGTGAGGTTGTCATGCGACCGCACCGCACCGCGCCGGCTCTCGGTCTGGCCCTCCTCGGGAAGGGGAGGACCACGCGGTCCCCAACTCAACCCCGGTGTGGGGGGGCGCGTATCGTCCTACGATGCGCGCCGCCGCCGTGGCCTGCTTCTGCTAGGATGACGGGCGGCTCCACCCGTCACCCTCAGGCCCGCGCTCATGGGGGGCGGAGGTCAGTTTGCGCCCTCCGACGCCCGAGCCGCCTTCGGGCGCGTGCAGCGATGTCAGCGAGCCTCTCTCACTCATCGCGCCGCGCCCGCTCTGCTGTCTCCTTCGCTGGAGTCGCCCACGCATCCGCGCAGCGGACCATCGCCGCGAGCAGGGTGGAGAGCGTGAGCACTCTCACCCCCAGGGCCGCCACGAGCTCCCGCCTCGGCGTCTCAAACGCCGGGCACTCGGTGAGCGTGTGCAGCCCCGAGTCCACGCTCGCGTCGCAGTGATGGCACTCGGGCGTTGGCTCTATACCCATCAGATGCAGATACCGCCCGAAGCTACCGTGCCCGGTGATAATCTGCGTCTGACGGTACGAGAGGCTACCGTGTGGCCTCTCTAGCTACTCCCCCATGACGGGCCTTACCGCCGCAATGACGGCGTGCCCTGCGCGTGGTTGCCCAAGTCGTCGCTCCCACTCGGCCACCATGACCTGGTGGAGCCGGGATTTCTCGGCCCGAATATCCTCGGGCTCGGGATCGAATCCCCGCTCCCGCGCCTCCTTTCGGAACTGATATAGTGCCGAAAGAGCCCTCGCTTCCAGGATCCACGGTGGCGATCCGGCCACGAGACTCGCCGCTTCGAAGGATATCGTGCGGTATCCCCTGATGGCCCTTGAGGCCATCGTGCTCTGCGCCGTACGGAGCAGAGGCACGAATCTGGCCTCCAGGGTGTCCGCCCACACGGGGCACCCGTATAGGGCCATGGACCGCACGACACCCGCGTAGAGTCTCCTGCAGTGTTAAAGCGGACCCCAGACTCCAAGTCAAAAGCTTTGAATGCAACTAGGATTAATGCTAAGATAAATAAGAAGAATATCTTCATTATCATTGCATAAATCCCGGTCACATCTGAGGCCTTCACCTCGGTGTCCAGGGTCCAATTTTTTCATACCAACGGCGATGTTTTTATTTTATCTAGGACACGTCAATTTGACTTTACCTCATCTAATGGTAAGCTGAAGGCAAAGTTTCAGGAAAGACTACCCCCCTCCGGAGCCGGAAGAGGAGGTTATGTCGGACTCGAACCGACTAAACCACACGCCGTCTGTGGGTTGATGTGCTAGGCCGAAGGTGAGGTTATCTCGCGACATATCCCTCGCACCCCGGCTGACCCAGGGCCATTCCTTTCGGTTTGGCCCTCCCCGAGAGGGGGGACCACGCGGTCCCCGACTCGCGCCCGGTATGGGGAGGGGGTGCGCATCGTCCTACGATACGCGCCGTCGCCGTGGCCTTCTGCTAGGGTGACGAGCGGCTCCACCCGTCACCCTCAGGCCCGCGCTCATGGGAGGGGGAGGTTGGTCTGTGCCCTCCGACGCCCGAGCCGCCTACGAACGCGGGCAGCGATGTCCGCTAATCTGTCTCGCTCGACGCGCCGCGCCCGCTCTGCTGTCTCCTTCACGAGCATGACCTGCTCGCAGAAGGACGCGCTGGCCGGCCACGCATCTACGCAGCGGACCATCGCCGCGAGCAGGGTGGAGAGCGTGAGCACAAGTTCCCGCCTCGGCGTTTTGAACGCCGGACACTCGGTGAGCGTGTGTAGCCCCGAGTCCACGCTCGCAGGACAAAGGGTCACCAAACATTACATACACGTACCATGTTAACAATGGTGACACTCAGCTTGATGGCCACATCAGCGTGATTGAACAACGATCTGAATGTAAAAAATATAATAAATCTGTTAGAAAAATATTGAAGTGACGACTTTACCGGGGACATTCTTACGTCATAATGGTGACGTCAGCTAAGTTCTGACGAGGCGTCTTCTGATAGAGACAGTTTGCAGGCAGCCTTCAATATGAATAACTTTTACGAGCTGTTCAGCTTAATAAATCATTTTTATGTATCCGCCATCGGTGATACTGAGTTAATAAACTTTTACGCCTTGTAAGTTCCGTAGTAAAAGTATTTATGATTAGTAGTAAGGTAGGTTAGGTTAGTGTTGTCAATATGGTACAAATGTTTTTTCGATTTTACCTTTTACCACTGAGGTGGTAAACAAGCACACGGTTCACCTGATGTAAAGTGGTTACTGTGACCTATGGACGTGTGCAACACCAGGGGAGTCACACTCGTGCTGCTGACCCTGTAAACACAGAGAATTTCTGCGCCGCCAGTGTAGAAGACAAAGCAGGAATAGCCTTTTGTTAGGTGTCAGTGGTTGCCACGGCGATAGCACGATGAGCAATAGGGGATCGGGGTCGTGGATTTTGGAGTCCCACACCAGAGGGGGAATTCTTTGGCCCTAGAACCGGGGGGTGAGGGATACGCTAGAAGCTGCCTCACCCTCAGCAACTGATGACCCAAGATGAAGTGCAGTTTTAGTCGGTTCGAGTCCAACATAACCACCCCTCTGCCTCCGGCGTGGAATATCCGTGAGGATTCCTGCACTTGAGTAGTTAGGTATTGGCTGACGGCAAAATTGTACTTTGATTTTTTTCCATAACAAGGAATCCTATCTGTGGAATGGCAGCAGAGTGTCAACAATCATCCAGTCTTTAATGACTTGGAATTTGGAGTCAATTAACTCCTTTTCCTTCTTTAGATTTGGCTTATCCAGCTTATATAGGTGCGACTGCCACCTGATCTTCAACCTTGAGAGGAAAGCCTGAATCAAGGCCTCTTCTATCGATCAGCAGATCTGTACCGACTTGTAGAATTGACCCAAAGGTATTGCTCAGAGTTTCAAAATAGAACTATTATTTGAATGAAATTTCAAATCACTTTGCATGCTAAATATTCAAATCGATTAAGATAGGAAAAATATTAAATCGGTCCAGGCGGGGTTGGAACCCGTTTTCTATGCCTTACAGGGCCAATGCTTTGACCACTAAGCTACCAGACCTCGCCCGAAGCAATCTAAATTTCTCCTTTATATCTGTCTTTGAGGCGACCAACCAATGAATGATTTTTAATTTATTTTTAAACATTTTTGTTTGACTACCCCGCCCAAACAATTTTTCTTATCTTAATCGAAATAACTATTAGTTGGGTATACTTTGTTTTACATAATTGGTTCTGGGATTGAGTTCCTAGCTACGATCCTGTTAATACCTTTGTCTTAGCCACAGTCGAGTAAAAAACAGTTCAATAACAAAGAAAGGTGTTAAGTACTACACAATTAATATAAAAGGCAGTCTTACACCGGAGGAAAACAATCCACTCCCTTGAATAAATTACTCAATGGTATTAAAACAACCAATTAGCTGATCGCCCAATAACTCAGAGTACTTGCCTGATTACCTGCCAGCTCTGAAGTATTGGCATAGTACTGTATTGGTAGTCTGTTTTTTCATTTAGGTATTGATATTGAGGATAATTGATTCTCAAACAATGAAGACTTTGGGGTATGAAAAGGATTATGTGCGTGAGTTTCGTTTTCTTTTTTTTTACAGTTTATAAAACTTACAACTAGTATGCAGAGTTACATGCAATTAAACATTCATTTGATGGCCACACAAGTTTTCACGAATAATAAACTTAGAAATAATAAATGATTGTACACGATATTGTTAAACAAAAAAAAATCAAAATTAAAATTATTGAAAGAACTCGTGAGGGTTAGAAAATAATTAAAAAGCATAAAATAATTTAAAAATATCGTGTTTGTTGGTTCGCCCTTAACATTGATATAGGTAACTAGTAATATTTTGATTCTAGTGTTGGCGTACCGGGGGACCTTGGATCGTTCCAGTAATATCTGAGAGTGCTTTACCAATTAGAGGTCCCACGACACAACGACGCTAGAATCAAAATAGTAAGTATCTATATCAAAGTTAACGGGCTAACCCACACGAATTTATATATTATTATATGCTTTTTCCAATTACATCCTAACCGTCGTCGATTGTTTCAAAATCTTTAATTTTGCTTTTTATAAACTTTTTATAGAGCATAGATAGTATGTACAGAACGTGCCGACCAGGGTGTTCACCCGAATTACCCTATGAAAGAAATGACTTATATATTCAATGTAAATACTTGTACTATTCCACATTACTAGGAACCCGCCTTGGTTCAATAAAAAGCTGACGACAGCACTGAAAGAAAAGAAAAAGCTATTTCGCAAATTCAAAAAGTATGGCAATGCACTAGATGGCCTTGCTTTGCAAATACTTAACAAGCAATGCAAAAAGTTGGCTATCGAGTCATATAATAATTTTATTGCGACAGCCGAGGATGGAATTGCAAGGAACGTAAAATGCTTCTGGTCTTATGTGAAGAGTAAGCGAGATAATGCGTGTTCTTACCCGGAGGCAATGACCAATGGATCGCATGTCTCAGCAGACGGTACGGAAATCTGTGATATGTTCGCTGACTATTTTGCCTCGGTTTATAATGTAAACGCGAAGCCGAGGCCTTCTGCGGATTGCTTGGAGGTCATTCCAGACTCGGCACAGGTTATCTCTAGCATATATTTGGATCAATCAGAGGTGTACCGGAAACTTTGCGAGTTGAACGCTAATAAAGGAGCTGGCCCTGACGACCTGGCGCCGCTATTTATTAAAAACTGTGCCAGGGCTCTGTCAGTTCCTCTGTGGATGATTTATAACAGGTCACTGCAGGAGGGACTATTTCCTGCAGCGTGGAAACTGGCAAAGGTGGTTCCCGTACGCAAGGGAGACGAGGACGATCATGTTGAAAACTATAGGCCAATATCCCTACTGTCCACCTTTTCCAAAGTCTTCGAATCTCTTGTGTGTCCGGTTATTTGCCGCCATTTTAAGCCTTTTCTTGCAGATTGCCAACACGGGTTTGTAGGTGCTCGGTCAACATGCACTAACTTAGCGACCTTTGTCGAAGACGTAACTGATGCCCTCGACCGTGGGGGGCAAGTGGACGTGATTTATGCGGACTTCAGTAAGGCCTTCGATAGAGTGACTCATGAATCACTTTTGCATAAGTTGACACGATACGGTTTTACTGGCCATCTTTTATCGTGGTTGGAGTCGTATCTTAGCTATCGAAGGTGTTACGTAGTGGTGAATGGCTATAGATCCAAATCATATGAGATTGCATCCGGTGTTCCGCAGGGGTCCCATTTGGGCCCTATTCTGTTTAATATATTCATTAATGATCTCCCCTCATATTTGAGTTTTTCCGTACCCTATATGTATGCGGATGACTAAAAAATAGCAAGGGAAATATCATCATTAGCCCACGTAACTGAATTGCAGAGCGACCTAAATCAAGTGATGAAATGGTGCATTATGAATGGTATGCAACTGAATCCTAAAAAATGCTGCTTCATAAGGTTTACGAGGAAATTAAAACCTGTGGCTTTATCCTACTGCATACGCGGTAGTGGAATAAGGGAGGTTGAAACAGTAAGGGACCTGGGTGTGGTCCTTGATAGTAAGTTAACGTTTGTGCCGCATATAGAGCAGACCATTAAGAGGGCCTCGAAAATGTTGGGATTTGTTATTCGTAACGGGAAAAACTTTCGAAGACCGACTACGAAGATTCTATTATATAACAGTTTAGTTCGTAGCATCTTAGAATATTGTAGTCAGATATGGAGGCCGCACTATGCTGTTCACTTGCTTAGAAGAGGGTCCAGAAGAGGTTTGTATGGCATCTATGTCACAGTGTTGGGTTGACCCATTCCTTGAGGTCGTACAGTGCGAGATTGCAACACTTTGATATGCAATCTCTGGCGAAACGTAGAGATCACTTAGATATGACATTCCTATTCAAAATCCTCAGGGGACTCATGGATTGCCCACGGTTATTGAGCAAATTTAGGTTGACTGTACCTTCAAGAAACCCAAGGAAAGAGATTGCCCCACTTACGGCCCCTTTCAGAAGGACAGAGTTTGGCAGGAACTCAGTCGTTCCTCGGTCAAGTAGGCTACTAAATGGGTTCAGCACTTAGTGGATATACACCATGACTCAATGACTACGTTTAAAAAAATGATCAGACTCAGTTCGACCTAAGGCATGTTTTGGTTTATTTTATTTGTTAAATTTTTTTCTTTTTTGTTTGTCTGAATAACCCTAATTTCACTTAATTTAATTTGTAGTTATAATTTGGACTAATACATAATAATATAAATATAATATAAATTACCTAATATAATAATCTATTTTGATCGGACGTCCAGTTGATTAATATATTTGGCATATTTTTCTCTTTTTTTACTTCTGTTGTACAATATTCATTATAAAATTTAGTATACCATAATGTTTAAAATCAAGGAATTTGAAATGCTTTTTTATGTTTTTTTTTCTCTATAATTGTAATTTTATGTTTAATAATGGTAAATTTATGGACATGTTAAAGTATTATTATAATTGACATGATATATTGGAAATTGACATTACGATATATTGACTAAGTGTGACAAATTGATTAATTAAGTAACGCATGTGTTTATCCTTTCTGTTTTTTTTTTTTTCTTTTTTGTGTGATTATCAGTAGACTTACTCTCTTGGTTCTTTAAAAAGGTTGAACTAGCGGTTTTACAAGATACCGATGTTAGTATTGTTATCGACCAACAAATCGAGCATGCAGTGGCTGCCTTAAAAGGTTGAGCAACCAACATGTTCCCAAGTGTATGTATGTAAATGTAAGTGTTTTGTTGTACTTAACCAATGGCTGTCCTTAATAAATAAATAAATTATTCATTAATATCCTGACCGGTTTCGCCTTACGGCATTAAGGCGTAAACCGGTCAGGATATTAATAAATAATGTGGAATCGTACAAGTATTTTCATTGAAGATGTGTAGCAAGTTCAACCAAGTGCCATCAATCAACAGCATAAGCAAATCTATATATATAAAAGAAAGTCGTGTTTGTTACAACACTTATAACTCGAGAACGGCTGGACCGATTGCCATGGTTTTTGATTTGTTGGATTTGTTTCCATCCCGAATAGCAGAATACATCTTAAAAACAATGAAAACTCGATATGTGTAATGAATACTTAATCATTTCAATAGATTCTGATTTGTTTATTACATGTCAAACATTTTTTGTTGTCCAATCCTGTCAAATAGTGTAACAACTATTTTTTTTTGGAGCTTATGGCCTGGTTGCTGAGTCCCACAACTTTATTTTTTTCTGAAGACATCATGTGTGCGTTCAGAAATTTATTTTTTGTAAAATGTCTACAAAGTTCAGGTACTGTTATATTTGTTTGTTTTAGACATTAATTTTCGAAAATTATTTATTAATTATTTAATTTTTAATTCCTTAAAATAATACCTAAGATTTATTCTACAGTAAAAACATAAAATCATCGGAAAGGAACGGAATGTAGGGAATAAAAAATCAGTTGGTAAAGGTTATAAGATTATGGAAAAAAAATCTACAGGTTAACAAAAGTGTAAATGTCTTTTTATAGGTTGTCTATGATTTTTCTTGATAAGCTATTCATACGTAGTGGTTATATACTCTTTGAGCTATTGTCTATGTCTCGAAAGTTCAGGAACTGTTATTACATTTGGTGGTTTTATGCGACGAGTGCACATTTTAATTGCACGAGAACAGCGCCGCGTTAGAAAGAAGGGCCTTAATTCGTGCTTCTCAAACACAAGAGCAAAAAGAGGCAGCCCGTGAAACGGCTAGGTTAGAAACGAGAAATCGTCGACCTTATCGTACAGATGAACAGAGGAATAATCTTCTAAGTGCAAGAAGAAATAGTTAGTTCAGCTAAAAAGTAACACGACATTCATTGACTGTTAGGCGGTACGAAGTTCGTCGGGTCAGCTAGTGACTTATAAATGATAAATCCGTAATATAAATGAAAATAAAACCACCTATCCCCCTAGCAGAAGCAGGTCATGGCGGCGGCGGCCCCCCATACCGGGGACGAGTTGGGGACTCTGTGGTCCCCACACGCGAGGAGGGCCAGACCTGAGACATGGCCCAAAGTCAGCTGGGGTGCGATCGATATTCGCTGCCGATCTCACTTTCGGCCTTGCACTACAACCCACAGACGGTGTGCGTTTTAGTCGGTTCGAGTCCGACATAACCTCCCCATCCGGCTTATCCGCGGGGACTTTGCGCACGTAAAAAAATGCATTGTTAGATGCTCGCTAATTGTCAATTAATAAAACGTTTCATTTATGAACAAATTTTAGGTTATTCAGCTCGTTGTTCAACAGTAAAAGTGATTATGATATTTATTTCTGATAACGCAGCGGGTGAAAGTTCACAATTTGCAATTTAAGTTTCAAAGGTTTACAAAGCCTTGAATATTATTTAGATGGCACTTGTTCCGACGTCTCTTGTAACTTTTCATAAAGCTTGGTGAGAACGCTTGATGTTTCTATCTGTCTAAATCATTACATTGAAGACAAGACAATGCAAGAAGTTTCATTCCATCTCGAAGTTACTTCGACTTGAGATACTAGTAGTTTCGTGTTATTCGAATGGAATGGCTAGTATTATGAAATCTTAAGTAAAAAATAAATTATTAAGAACAAAAAACCCGATTGATGATGAAAAGATTATTGAAACAAGCTTTATAGCAGGCGATACCTATTAATTTTCATCTGGTTTGAGATTTGCAATTGGGTACCGCCTGCCATAAAACTTGTTTTAATCTTTTTATCATCAGTCGGGTTTTTTTATTTTATACTTTTTAGTTATGACATATACATATTTTTATCGTCTTTTAATTTCCTTCATTCAGATACCACTCTCCACTCATACCCCACTCTCCGCCACTCGATAAATTTGAGTGAAAAACATTTTTTACCACATATATTTTGGCGCCAAAAACCAACATATAGCTTTTGTTTATATTTTACTAGCTGTCGCCCGCGGCTCCGCCCGCGTGGATGTCGGTTATCGCGAATCGGGGTATGAAAAATAGATGTTGGCCGATTCTCAGACCTACCCGATATGCCCACAAAATTTCATGAGAATCGGTCGAGCCGTTTCGGAGGAGTTTGGCAACGAAAACTGTGACACGAGAATTTTATATATTAGATGTTCCCAAGAACACTTGGGCAATAAATACCTTTCATTTGAGATATGAATTATTGAAATCCGTACGATGGTTCAGAATATGACAAAAAATATTACAAACATACATACAAGACACGCGCGAAAAACATAACCCTTCTCGGCAGTCGGGTAAAAACTGTTACATATTTTTGTCTATAGTTTATTTATATATTAAGCTATATATTACAGTTAAAATTGGTTTTTAGATAGAACACGTTATTCCTAGTCAGAACTAGTTTTAATGTATGCCTTTGTTAATATTAGAATTAACTAATGCTCAAATTACATTACAGTTAAAACTAGTTCTTACTAGACAAAACGCGTTTTTCCGAAGCGAGTCAGTTAAAACTGTATCCTGTAGAGAAAGTTACTCAATCCAACTTGGATAGTTTTGGTTAGAAGATAATCAAATAACCATGAAGAAATAAGATATTTTTCTTTTTCTATTGCTAGTTTTAACTACAGCTCAGTGCAACAAGTTTTATCTGAATATTAAACATTTCAATGGTAAATTCCAGTTATAACTGGGTATTTAAAATCTAGTTTTAACTAGGGAAAACAAGTTCTAACGAAATATACGTTTTAACTGTAACTTATACATAGCTAAAACATCCCGCAACCCAATCTCTATATCCCCACAATTCAAGAAGAAGGCACCATGTTGCGTAATTGAACATGACAGCCTCCGTGGCGTAGTAGTAATGAACGCGGCCGCTGGGCAGGAGGCACGGGTTCGATCCCCGCTAAGTGCAAATATTTGTAAGCATGAAAATGGGTACTTGTATTGGTCTGGTCGTGCTTCGGAGAGCACGTTAAGCCGTCGGTCCCGGTTGTCATACAAACATCTATGGCAGTCGTTACGGGTAGTTAGAGCCCTCAAAAATCCAACAACTGGTCTAACTGCAATGGTCTAACTGCAATGCTTCGAAAATGCTCTTCACGGAAAATATCGAAGTTTAGCCAAATCCGCAGTTAGACTGCTAAAAAGTGGACCCCAGACTCCAAGTTGAAAAGCTTCGGATGCGACTGGTATTAACGCTAGGATGAAGAAGACTATTTCAAATGAACGTTATTAGTAAGTTCTTATATTACCAATACATTCAACGCTGGACTAATCGCTAACTCGAGCTTTTAATTCACTCAACAATGCTCGAAACCCGAATCAGGCCATTACTTTGCGCACTCGAGCACTGTTATCAAAGCCTCAGTGGTGTTTGCCTCAGTCGGGTTTTAAATTAAACCGGACTGCAGCTAAAAAAATCAACAAAATCCAGAACTGCCTCAAACGGTCTGAATTTATGTGACACGGTACGCTGATTGTGCATTCCTTTTACGCAATTTATCAGAATATGTCTTATATATCGATTAATAATTTATTTCTAATCGATAACATTGCATATCAAAGCTGAGGTATAGGCTTTTCTCTCAGGTTCGTTCTGTAAACATTCAAAAGTCGTGGTAACTGCCCACCATAAGTAATATGCATAAACTAGCTTACTGCCTTTAGAAACAAACATTGGATGTATCAGAGCCCAAACCAACATCACCTGCAAACCAGTACACTTTTTTATATCACTGAGATGGCAGAAAAGCACACGGTACACCTAATGAAAATTGGTTACCGTGGCTTATAGATGTGTGCAACACCAGGGGATCACACTCGTGCTGCTGACCCTGTAAACACAGTTTCTGTGCCGTCAGTGTAAAAGACAAAGGTTTTGGTCTACCTAATGACGGCACAAAAACTTTCCAGTGAGCTCTGGCTACCTTACTCACCGCCTGGAGCACAACACGAGGTTATTTTGGCTGCGGGATTCTGTAGGGCAGAGTTACTTCCCCAGTCGGACTGCTCAATTGGACTGAGATACCGTCGTGTTCTACCTCCTATGGAAACTACTACTCTACTAACTGTCTGGAGAGGCTTTGGCAGTGGCTTTTTTCTCAAGGTTGAGAGATCAGAACACAGTCAATAAGTACCATACTAGTAAAAGTCAAGGTAATTAATATCAAGATAAACAGTACCTTCTATATGCAAACTCAAAATTCCACCGAGTCTATCAATGTTATGGCGATAATTAACACAGAAACAAATATATTCTCAACTCATAACTTCCTATGAGAACCCACATCACAAATTTATAAAGTCCCAAATCTTGTAACGTTCCCTCAACACAGTTTAAAAGTTTCCAACAGTTCCCCAAATCCTGTACCCCAGTGTACGTCAACTCGGCAACCAGGTCGAGAGGCAAAACTAACGCTACACCGTGAAATATTAAATTTAATGACCCGCTTTTGTCACAGCCGAGTTATTACACGCCTACCCTTACATTTTTAATTATTAAAAAGCTAATTTTGTTCGGCTTAGTCTGACCTTTAAATCTTGGAGCAGTTAATGTGTTACTTGGGACGTTGTTGGTGAGATTTGAGGGGAAATGAGCAGACTAATCTTGAGAGTTTTGGGGTTGATATTCCTTTTTAGGGAAAGTTTGTTAAGTGACAGTGATGTAGTGATGAAGAGAGATTACAGACTTTAAATTTTAAAGGTTTCTAGAAATTGTTTGGTATAATACTTACCACTGTGAATCCTGAAGGTAGGCAGAGAGGTGTTAAGAACTCCACATTTTACTCCACTCAGTTGATTTTGGTCTGCTACATGATAAATATCAAGCTATTATCGATCAACTGGGAGCTTTTTTTGAGATTTTGCTGGTAGAAAAAGCTACTAACACTTTTGGGTCTACCTATTGAACGTGCTTTATAGAGCTGTATATATTATTCTGTCTTCCATGAATTGTACTTTATGAATGTGAAAATCTATTATAATATATTATAGAAAATCTATTTCCTATTTCTTTTATAAATACATGGTGTAGTTGTCCACACACACAGGAACCAATGCGCAAATTTTCATCTGAATGCCTTCAACGATTTCCGCAATTGAGTAAGTAAGAAACACCCCAAAATCTAATAATCTCCACTAACTTTCCCATTTAAATCATCAATAGCTACAAATAAAGAAGAAAATGGGTTCTACTTTTATTTCTCAACGTAATACTCGTACCTTAAATAGATTAAAGCACCTATTCAGCTCACGCCGAAATTAGCAATTCCTCAATAGGCTTCGCAATTGTTTTTGAAGTATGCCACACAAGGAAACTGTATCAACACAGCCTTTGAACTGCTTGAAACCGAGGAGGTGTGTGTTACAAAGGCCTATTAGACGCTCCAACCACTTCGCGCCAGCCTAGTACATTGCCTTGTATGTTAGAAATATTGAAACGGTAATTCAAAGCGAACTAGCTCTCTTTGCGGTAGTGTTATGACTAGAATTTTAGAGTAGATAGATATGCATAAAATAGTATGAAAACTGAGCGTGTGTTTGCTTACCACTGCTGATGACGTCACGATGACGACGATGACGGCAAGTCATAATAGCGATAATACTCACAGAGGTGTTTGGTACACTTAGAGTTTTGAACCCAAAACTAACTCACCTGCATGCTTTTACACCTGCCTATTGATGGACGTGGTTTGCAGGAAGACAGAAGGCAGACAGTCGAGACAACCAAATATGAAGATTTGAATGCAACCGAGATAATAACTCATCATAATAATATGAGAACCAAGTGTGTCATTTCAGCCAACACCAGGAGTTTAGTAATATATTCATAGTAAACAGAATAACGGATGAAGTTCTGGTGCAAATTCACCTATTGGGCGTCAGATGGCAGTTGCTCCCATATAAGCCAAGAGAAACCAAACCAAAAGGAAGAAAAAAGGTAAGCTAACTTACAGATTCATAAACCTATCATCTAAATAATAAATAACAATAGAATCAAAAACACAACGACACGTACATAATTTAAATTTACCCCGCGTTCGGATCAGCCAACCTCACTAACAGAAAAAAAGTTTTTCTATTTCAGACTCAAACTATTCGATGTCGAACAATCTCAATTGACAGGAAGGCCGTGTTATCCGCACTGTAGTCTTGCATAATTTACTAGTACACTCAGCGTCAGAAGGACCTTGAAAGCAAAGTCTCAAAACAATGAAAATCAAACTGTTTTGGTGATTTTAATTATATTATTGGCCGAATTGAAGGTGTGTACCAAATATCAGGACAATCAATCAACAAGAAAGGAGGGAAACCAAGGCATTAAGATTATGTTAAGTACTTTGTTCGTCAAGATTGTTCTGTTGCTGACTGTTCAACTTTGAGGGACATCGATATCGTCGTGATATATTCATTGAGTACCCACTATCGTGCAGCTGAGGTTTTGTGTGAATGCGCCTTTTTTACTGTCAGTTATTATTTGAAAGACCTTTGTTTGGACTGTTTAACGTTATGTTTGTTTTTGGAAATGAAATGTGTAATTTTATTTATCAGTTTTCGTACATTTTTTGGTAGGGGTAGGACACGACGGTATTTCCATGCAATAGAGCAGCCTGACTTGGGATGTACCTCCGCCCTACAGAATACTTGTGTGTAGGGTAGTCAGAGCTCACAGGAGAGATCTGTGCTGTCAGTGGGAAGACGAAAGGCTATTCCTGTTTTATCTCTTACACTGACGGCACAGAAACTCTTTGTGTTTACAGGATCGGCAGTGTGACTCCCTTGGTGTTGCACCCATCCATAGGCCACGGTAACCACTTTCCATCAGGTGGGGCGTGTGCTTGTCTGCCACCTCAGTGGTATAAAAAAATCAGTCTTATAGATAATAATACTGTGACTTAAATATGCAGAATATGCAAGGTAAAGTGGCAGTGGGCTGGCCACGTCTATTAAAGGACGGATGAACGAGTCCTAGAGTGAAGACCACGAGAAGGCAAACGGATGGTAGGACAACTGAGACACCTCACCCGATGGACCTAAAAAGGTGACTGGGATAGACTGGATGGCGAAGGATCGGACAAAGTGGTGCACATTGGGAGATGCCTATAATGGACTGCGGTGGGTTGATTGATTAACTGATTGATTGAACTTAACTATTATTTTCGATACCAAGTACCTTATAGCGGGCGAGTATATTGCCCCCAAGCAAGCGCTTTGTCATAAGCTGTATTATTATCGGATGGGGGTTTACTTGTATTTCTGTTTGTATTCAATAACCCGTATTTACAGCTATATTAAATTAAATGTAGATAGCCTTGTGTAAAATGGCTCAAAAAGGGTACTTTGATTAAAAAAAAACTATTTTTATACTTTGTACGATTCAACTATGTCAAACGAATCCTTTAGTGTTTCATACCTCTAATGTAAGAAGTATCTTTAGGCAAATCTATTTGTATTCAATAACCCGTATTTACAGCTATATTAAATTAAATGTAGATAGCCTTGTGTAAAATGGCTCAATAAGTGTACTATAATTAAAAAAAAAAAATTTATGCTTTGTACGATTCAACTACGTCAAACGTATCCTTTAGTGTTTCATACCTCTAATGCAAGAAGTATCTTTAGGCAAATCTATTTGTATTCAATAACCCGTATTTACAGCTATATTAAATTAAATGTAGATAGCCTTGTGTAAAATGGCTCAAAAAGTGTACTATGATTAAAAAAAAACTATTTTTATACTTTGTACGATTCAACTATGTCAAACGAATTCTTTGGTGTTTGATACCTCAATGCAAGAAGTATCTTTAGGCAAATCTATTTGTATTCAATAACCCGTATTTACAGCTATATTAAATTAAATGTAGATAGCCTTGTGTAAAATGGCTCAAAAAGTGTACTATGATTAAAAAAAAATATTTTTATACTTTGTACGATTCAACTATGTCAAACGAATTCTTTGGTGTTTGATACCTCAATGCAAGAAGTATCTTTAGGCAAATCTATTTGTATTCAATAACCCGTATTTACAGCTATATTAAATTAAATGTAGATAGCCTTGTGTAAAATGGCTCAAAAAGTGTACTATGATTAAAAAAAAATATTTTTATACTTTGTACGATTCAACTATGTCAAACGAATTCTTTGGTGTTTCATACCTCAATGCAAGAAGTATCTTTAGGCAAATCTATTTGTATTCAATAACCCGTATTTACAGCTATATTAAATTAAATGTAGATAGCCTTGTGTAAAATGGCTCAAAAAGGGTACTTTGATTTAAAAAAAAACTATTTTTATACTTTGTACGATTCAACTATGTCAAACGAATTCTTTGGTATTTCATACCTCAATGCAAGAAGTATCTTTAGGCAAATCTATTTGTATTCAATAACCCGTATTTACAGCTATATTAAATTAAATGTAGATAGTCTTGTGTAAAATGGCTCAAAAAGGGTACTTTGATTAAAAAAAACTATTTTTATACTTTGTACGATTCAACTATGTCAAAGGAATCCTTTAGTGTTTCATACCTCTAATGCAAGAAGTATCTTTATGGAAATCTAACCGCGGTATGAATAACCCTTAGTTCGAAACTCCTAATAATAAACTCCTACTCCTACTCTATAACACCTGAACTACTCCCCAGTTTTTTATCATCTAGTAGAATGCAGTTAATTTTCAGGCTTTCATAAATATTGTCGGCAGTAGGTAAAAACTAAAAATTTAATATATATTATGATCCGATGCTATTTATTCTATATCGTGCCATTTACAGAACGCACGGAGTGAAGCATTGACTGATCTCGTCCGAATCTTCCAGGATTTCTAGACTATCGAATTATGGATTGTCGTAATCACGGATCGTCAGTAATATTGAACTTTCTTTATATCACTGAGGTGGCAGACGAGCACACGGTCCATCTGATGGAAAGTGGCTACCGTGGCCTATGGACCTGTGCAACACCAGGGGAGTCACACTCGTGCTGCCGACCCTGTAAACACAGAGATTTTTTGTACCGTCAGTGTAGAAGACAAAGCAAGAATAGCCTTTGGTCTTCCCACTGACAGCACAAAAACTCTCCAATGAGCTCTAACTACCCTACTCGCCTTTGGGAACTCAAAACGAGACTATTATGACCGCGGTATTCTGTAGGGCGAAGGTACTTCTCAATTGGGCGGAAATACCGTCGTATTCTAATAGCTTAAACATATATTCTCGCAGTCGAGATGGATGTCATCTAGTTATTCCAGATGTGTCTATCTATCCTTTGTATTGTATCCAATTTGTTATCTATTGTTTTGTGTTTACTCTACCGTGACGGAGTTAAGAAAGGTTTATGTGGTGTACCTGATACAGTTTTTTTGCGTGTAATCCAACCACTTTTTCTTAAATAAAAGTAGCCTGTTTAAACCTTATAATGTCAGCTATTTGCGGTATAAATTCCGTCAAAAACCCAGCCACTTCGCAGATTACCTCGAACAAAAGGACAGACAACCAGACAAGCATAATTTGTCAAAGTATCGTACGGCTTGTCTAAGCCTAAATTATGAACCCAATCGCTCCCTTACGCGGAAAGGCAAAAATTCATGACGATTATTTTCGGATTTGTTGGTCAAGTAGTGGTGCAATTAATTTAGTAAGCTGCATCATTTCAATTTGGAAAACACTATTATTTCAACATTACTAAAATATAAATTATTAGAAAATTAAAAACCTAACTGATGCTTAAAGGATCGAAACAAGCTTTATAGCAGACGGTACCCATTTGCAAATCTCAAACCGGATGAAATTTTGAGTGATTTTTTTTGTGTACTCCAACATATACCTACTACATATACGACGATAGGAACATTATCAGTACAATGATTTACATTGGTCTAATGACGGTATACGAAGTGAGAAGATATAATATTTTATGCATTCAAATACTTACCTTCACCGTAGCAGTCGAAGGCTCTTCTGCCACGCCACACCCAATACAAGAATAAAAGTTTAAGGTTTCAAAACTTTAGTGATAGTGTAACATAAAATTGCTCATACCATTTGAAATGTCTATTTCCAAGAGACTTTAGCTACAAAACTAATTTCTCTCAACTCGTGATAGAAGTCGAACGACGCTTGTGATAGTATTTACTGCAGAAAACCAATCACAGTTCACGATGTTCTTAGAGTTTAAGTACAGGGTGTAGCTGAACTAGCTCAATATTTAATGGAGTTTCGAAGTAATAAAGACAGTTTCATGGTTCATATTTATAGAGTATTTATAGAGTATTCCAGAACTGTTAGTTGTGACGAGCATGTATAATGCAGTACCATCCAAGGAATGACAAGAGTATTTATTCTACGCAGGAAAAAACCCAAGTGTTTAGTACAAAAGAAGAACTACACAAGTTTGACTGTTCCTTTGTTAGACTTAAATTCAACCCAGAACTAATTTAGGAAAGGCTAAAATTATTCATATGATGAATAGCATCTAAAAATTTTTTTTAAGTTTAAATTTTTTTATGAGCTCTTTCTAGTCCCCCGCTCTCAGAACCACACGCGGCGGAAGTCTCGCCCCTATGCGGTGCAATTACTACCATTTTTCACCTAGCAAAGTACCATATTTAATGACTAAACCCTGACTATAGTATCACCCTGTAATTCCAATAGACGAATTGTGTCTGACCATAACCTTTTATAGCCTGCCTGTGGTTCTCGTCCGATAGGAACAAAAAGTATATTCGCATTTACACCAAACTGGTCCGGTAAAAGTTTTCAGTCCATTTTTGGTACACCACCTACAAAAGTAGGCTGTGTTTTTGCGCTCGGTTGAGTTAGTTCGTTAAGGCTTAAATGTTGCGGTTTAAAGGTTCTTGCTCAACGAATTATGAACAAAGATAGCCTGGTGAATAGACTGTTGATATACAGAATGGAGTTCTCACGGTACCTTAGAGCGTTTTACATTGTCCGATATCCAAATTCGACATCCGATATCACCAGAGCCGATAACACCACTGTTTTGGCCCGATATCGGATTACAAAGAGTCTAAAATAGCGAGTGTAAGCAATTGTAAGCAATTTTCGACCTTAAAGACATTTTCTTAGTTACGTATCTTTTCGCGTTAATTGATGACGCTGATCACGTATATAAGCAAAAAAGCTCGATACCATGTCATGTTAATAAAGTCGAAAATTGCTTGCACTTTTCTTTCACTTTCTTTTCTTTTTTTCATCCCTAGCATCCCTAACTAGTCTGTGCTTTCGAGCAAATGACCGTATCGGGTCGATTTTATCGGATAAATGTGAAACAGTATATGGTGTTGGCTAGTGGTGTCCGACACGGATATCGGATATCGGATGAATGTTTAAACGCCCTTACACTCTTTTGATATTTCTTATTATATACAAATTCTATACCAATACTAACGGCTGCCCCTGACTTCGTACGCGTGGTGTGTGTTAGACTTTTAATACAAACTACCATTCCCTATATTAACCACAAAAGGGGTTAATTTCTAGGGATACATTATTCATACATCTCCACACCAACTATAGAGCATATATTTTAAATTTCAAGTCTCTCAAAAACATAGAACTTTCATACAAACTTTCAACCCCTGTTTTACCCCCGTAGGGATAAAATCCGTTCTTAGTGGATGTCAACACCCAACCTATAAGTCAAATTTCAAGTTTCTAGACATAATAGTTTTTGAGATTTCATGATTAATAAGTAAGTGATATTTCACTGCTATGTACTCGTATATAGAAAATTCTAAATGTGAAAATAACTATTTCTATCAGTCTGTTACGCTTTCACGCTTAAATAATTGAACAGATTTTGATGAAATTGGGTACAGAGTGAGATTTACTGTTTTTGTTTTCGCGGGCAACAGCTAGTTTACTATAAATAACCAAAGCACATCACTCCTTACTCAAAGAGTTAACTTAGGTTAGGTTAGTAAGACTATAGAGATGGATTAAAGATTCGAAAAGGTGAATTGTCATGAGGTGAATTGAATGAGTGACTGGGTCCAAAACTAGACGCGGTTTTAACGAATAAAAAGGAAACAGACGAATACCAGGATCTACATAAATTTAGAGTACTGTTAATGACTGGCAATATATTTTGTTAATGCAATGAAACGCCGGCGCAATAAAATTTAACGTCCGCCGACTTCTCACGATCTGCATGCAATTTCCACCCCGCCTGCTGCTGGACATTTTACGACTTCGACTTAACTGGACAGGTTATTTGTAATGCTATATTTACTGTGGTGCAAGTGACCACTATTGATACCTAGTGATACCTACTGAAATGTACAGGTTTGAACACAATATTTTTTTGACAGAAGATAAAACTTAGTCGTCCATAAAACCGTTGGGAAGACAGCATCGAATGGCTAAAAGAAGATTTAATTTGCCGAAAGGAATTGGGGAGGCTTTTGTTTGGCAGTGTAATAGCTTAGTCCTCCTGGGTTGAATGAATTATGGTCATTACACTACCGACGTAAATCCACTCCTAACACAAGCAGTTTAGCTTTGATCTTAGCTTAGAGGAGTACTAGTAAGCTCTCTGAAACTAATATGCTGGATAATTTGGTTCCAACTAAAAAAGACACCTATATCAGAGTCTCAGTCAGTGGGAAGACCAAAGGCTATTCGTGCTTTGTCTTTTACGCTGACGGCACAGAAACTCTCTGTGTTAACAGGGTCGGCAGCACGAGTGTGACTCCCCTGGTGTTGCACACGTCCGTAGGCCACGGTTATCACTTTCCATCAGGTGGGCCGTGTGCTAGTCTGCCACCTCAGTGGTATAAAAAAGCCTCGTTCTTTGCTTAGCACATGCTAAAGCTAACAGAAGAGGTTGGCTTGGACTCCAAATGCCTTGGGGGCTTATTTAATACCCAGTTCCAATGTCATTATTATAATTATAGTATTGACTACAACACGAAGATGCCTCACCTAATCAATAAATTAGCCGGACTTTCCATCGGGATGTTAACTTTTCCGTTCCATAAACTTTTGAGCTATGTCATTTTATTACCCTCTAAACTCTCAAATAGGGTAATATACTTCCTAAAACTTAACATGACTATATCATATCTGTATTCTTAAGGTTAACCGCACATACAAAATAATATATTGACAATAATATACACATCGTAAAATATTGTGTTACTCAAATCACTCCGAACACACACACACACATACATACATTTTTTTCAATCCTTAACATAGTCCACACAATATAATTGTGTGTTCCTAACGAAGAGACAGAGGCAAATAATATGCCCACATTTCATATTTGATCAATGGAACCAGTTTCTTGTAAAGAGAAAAGGGTAACATCATTTTAAAAATGTGAAACTCAAAATAGCTTCAACTAGAAACTAATTTCACTTGAATTTTCAACGTTCTACTTTTAAAATGAGTCCTAGAGATGGATAGTTGTGTACTTAAGATATTCGTTTAAATGGGGGTCACTTGGGGTCACCTCGACTTAATGAGCTGTTACTGATAAATTGAAATCAATATCTTTTAATGCCTTAGGGTTGACACTCGATAAAATTTAAATAGGTTTGAAAGCAATTGCAGCTCTTATCTGACTGAGGGGTAGGTTTAGAAAGTGAACGTTGCAAGTAAGTACATGTATACACAAAAGTGTCTAGAACAGTCTTTACTTTACAATCGTGTCTAGTATGGCGCGTCGGATATACAATAACCTACCTAAGGCTATCATAGATATAAGCGTTTTAGATACATTTAAGCATAAGATGAAGTAATCTCTGTTGGACAAATCCTATTACACTGTGACTGAATGTTATATAAGACAGAGACAATAACCCTTGATTGATTGTGTTGTATAATGTATTTTCCTATGACCTGAATAATAATTATAACCTATGTTGACGTGTAATTTTTTCAAATTATATATAGTAGTTTATGACACTGTTGTACAATAAGGGTTCTTATAACACGAGTGTGTTTTAAAAAAACGAGCCGTAGGCGAGTGTTATAAGACCAAGTTATGTACAGTGTCATACACTACTTTATCTACTCTCATACTATAATACATAAACTAATTTATTTTACAAACAAAACCAAACTTTGTTTAATTTAAATGTAAAATGTTGGCGCCAAGGCGCAAACATGGGTTGCGCATGCGTGTTTCTATTTTTTTAGAGGTTCAGTCCAGGTGGGGGTTGTATAGGTATATCGTTATGATTAAAAAGTTATTTAATGATATAAGTGTCCATACAAGACCTGTATCGTAATAAAACTTTTTATTTGGCCTGTGCGTAATGTTTGTCATAAGAGTTTTGATTTCAATTTTATAATCTTTGTATTATAGTATCAGAGTAGATAAAAGTAATTATGACATTTTATTTAGTCAAATAAGTATATTACACATAAACTAAAATTATATTGTATGCCTAGAGGTGGAGAATGGAGATCATATCTGAAACCCATTTTCACAATAAATTGATTTGAATTTGAATTATTTTGAGGCCTAGAATTCAAGATGGCTGTTGCTCCCATAAAAGTCGTACAAGCCTAATTAAGAGATGGAAAATAGTCGTTTTAAAGAAAGTGGTTTTAAAAAGGAAAAGTGACATAGTTCTAATAAAATTGAGTAACTGTGACATGAATACACCAATGTCTACGTCTTTACAGATATAATTATAAATTAGGATATGATTATAAATATTCAAGCATTTAAAAAAAAATATTTTGAAAATTCAGAATATTCGCTTGATAATAACACATTTATGAAAATGGAGCAGAGCCCCTGGTCTATATTTTATACTTATTTATATACAGCAAATTCGAAATTGTTACTGTGCTTGAAACTGAAAAGTTAAAATCTAAACAGTGTGGAGTCTGGTCACCATTCGTCCTTCATATGTTCCCTGTCCAATTTCCTCCAGTTGTCCGTATCGATATTTCACAAGAAACTTATTCGTAGCGGTAATGGCGAGTCGCATTGAAAAATCACTAGTTTCCATTGCATTCCACTAACTTATTACCCTGGTAAGTAGGGTGGAAATTTAACTTGGGCAAGATTTCCAAGAAATTTGTGGCTCCATGATGTGAAAGCTAATTGAAAGATTCTTTATAAGTTTACAAGGAAGTATGAATGTGAGATGAGTGAATTGCTTTTGCGGGAAATTAAATGAATAGAATTTCGCATAACTTTGTGAATAGCCCGAATCTCTCAAAGACAGGACTGGCTGTATAAAAGGAAGTACTGTACTCCACACTTATGTATGGAAGTGAATGTTGGATGATATAAGAAGCGTCAAGGAAACGAATGGATTGAAAATGAGGGCTACTAGTACTGTAGTTAGTTTTCGTCAATCTTCTATTTTCTATGCTCTTTATTTGTACAAACCAGCCGAGCATTTCTATTCGTATCTCACTGTCCCTCTTTTTATGTAGATACTAGCTGAATGTCAGCTATCGCGATCAACATAGCCTATGTCCTTGCTCAAGGTCTAATCGACCCATATACGTAATTTCATCATAATGGGTCAGTGGTTTAGCTGTGAAAGATGGACAAACAGACACACATACACAATTTCCCATTTATAATACTAGTATGGATGTTCTAGTTTTTTTTTTCTTAATAAAGAATATTAGCAACCGAAATTATCGAAATTACTAATATTCCCTCTAACCCCTCCAACTAAGCTAAATCGCTTGTGCTAGGAGTGGGTTCACGTCGGTAGTGTAATGGTCAGGATTCGAACCCGGGACCTCTCGGTCGTAAGACCGTCTCCTTAACCACTAAGCTACCGGCGCTTTCTTTCTTTGTGAGAAATATATCGGATTCTAAGTATCGTTCTTTTAATAGGTAAAAATATCCCCATAAAGTAATTCTTTGAAGTACAGCTTCCATAATTCATATTTCAACATCAAAGCTCAAATTTCTGAGACTGTAACTGAATTCACTGCACAGAATGTAGTATTCCACGAACTTTATTATACTTAATACTTAATAAAAATAATATCTGAACGCTTCCCTAGAAATTGTACGATGGGAAAATATTTGCTGAATTCGTGCACGTCAAAGTTATTCTATAACTACTTTAAAATAATAAGATGATATTATAAGGACTGTTTTAATATTCTCGTTCTCGTTTCACTAGCTTTAATGAAGTATAAATGCTATGTTACTTTAATGAGGTATGAATATCGATAAATGGTCTGTCGACAGAGAATAATAAAAAAAATAAGTTTAAAAACTAAAACTCGACCAATGAAAAATCTCGCTCTAAAAAGTATCAAACAAGAAAAAAGTTTTTTTAGAGTAAGCGGCATACGACCACGGACACAATGTGGACATAACCTTATTTTTTCATACATAATATATTTAGTATGTACAGTCAACGACAAAGTTGCTTAACACAAAAATTTTCACATCGGAATACATATATCAATAAAATAATTGTAAAGCTTTGGTAGCTTAGTGGTTAAGAAGTCGGCCTTACGATCGAGAAGTCCCGGGTTCGAATCCTGGCCATTACACAACCGACGTGAACCCACTCCTAGCACAAGCAATTTAGTTTAGTTAGAGGGGTTAGAGGGAATATTAGTAACTTCGATAATTTCGGTTGCTAATATTCTGAATAAAAAAAAATAGACGGGTTGCACTCCGGGAGTGCTGGCAGAAATGAAAACTTTTTCTTTCTTTCTTCGTTATATACAGACAAAAAGATAAAAAGAACATACCATTCCATACCATACCTATAATATAGCGCCAATCATAGAACCTATCACTAATTTTCTGTCAGAAGAAATTAATGAATTACAAAAAATATCACAAAAGTAATAAAATACAAAAAGATAAAATAATCACAAAAAGTAATAAATTACAAAAAGAAAAAATAATCACAAAAAGTGTCAGAAGCCCAGGTTCGAACCCGGTATCTGAAACCATAAGGACTTACAGTCAAAGCGCTTACCGCCAAGCTACGAAGCTTCTTAACGTACCTAACAAAATAAACAATATGTAGCTAATGTTGTATGACGTCAGTCGTCGGTTACGGTTCAAAAGTCAAGTGATCCTGACGCGAGTTTAACACTTTTTACCCATCCAACGCCGCTGAAGAAGTTTTCACTTCAAAAATATTTCAAACAACATTAAACTATGATAATTGATTTAGAAGTTGAAGGATTTTAGAAGTAAAGAAGAAGAAGAAGGATTTTAACACTGTACAAGTTAAAATCCACAGTTCATATTATCTAATGTTGTAATTATATTATTTTATGGCCAGTTAAATATCTAAGCCAATCAATACATTAGAATTTCTTTATCGTTTTTCTCGTTGACTATATATATAAAAGCGAAAATCACAGCTAAAATAAAACTGAACCCTTTAATAACACTACGACATGTTCCTGTTTTTTCACGTAAATATTCCGGTTTCGTATTGTTTTCCGTGGTCTGGTTAACTGACCACGGTCATATATATTTCGTGATCCACTCAACCGTGATACGGAAAAAACAAATTCTCCTATACTCGGTCAGCTGCGAAACCCAACTTTATTTCGGTTAAACGCAAGTAGATGTACACAAGAGCTAAATATTTGGAACTAAATCTGGCTGAACTTAAACTGATTGTATAGGAGCCCCAGACGATCATTTTGCCTCTATGTCAGTACTGCACGAACTGCAAGTAAATCATGTAATGATCTTCAGTTGATACCCGAAGTTTAAATGTGTGCCAGTTCTTAAAATGGTTCATCTTCAGCCGTGTTACTTCTTTTTAGAGTATAATAGGGCTTCCCCGTCTGTCTTATGGGTGTCCTAAAAGGCTATTAAGGGATAGAACTATTCACCATCCGACAGAAAACATACAAACCATGACAAAATGCTCAATTGACAATAATAGGTTCAACCACTATTACGTAGGTTTATATTTGGCGAAAAGTGGTAATTAATACACCTCTGCCTACCATTCAGAGATTCACTTGTATATATGTTTATTTTTGGTGCTTTACCAGGCACTCCATAAATTGTAACTTAATCCTCTTCATTCCATTAAATACCCCTCCATCCACATTGCTCTAAATAGATTTGCAATTAGATTAATTACCTAACCCAGCCTTGTGGGGTATACTCAGGGGAGAGATTCTGCTAACCGCACGGAAGTGACAATCTTGCGAGAATATCCCATGTTATGAATTTTAGCTATCGACTCTACCTACGCTTTGTCCTTACGATGCCCTCGTGAGTCGTAACCGGGTTTGCGGTGTTCGTAACCGGGTAGAAAATGATTTTCAAGCGCTTAGGTAAGCATGTTTCAAATTGCTTTTAAGTTTGAATGAAAAAATTATATGTACCCAGCCCAGATTGTAGTGATGCTCTTTAGGCTGGTTAAGTAAACCTAATTTTCAAAAAAGTATGCATTTCTCTGCTACTTTTCATTATTTTTTTCTAATATTTTTTAATTGGTCTGGCTATTGCCACGTATGACATAAATGCCCAAAAAGCACAAAAATTCTCATCTTGTGGTAATGCTACTGTGTCTGTATATAATAAAGCCAAGTGTAATTCGAACTCGCGCACCAAGGACTCCGTGCCATTTCACGTTTTTTTTTTCTCGGATTTTAGTATTTGTTGCCACTATAGGCAACACAAATACATCATCTGTAAATTCCAAATGTCTTGTGTACTGTACGTGTACTTATCACAGTTTATGAGATACGGCTTGCTGACATACAGACAGACAGAGAAGTCCTAGTATCTGGGTTACGACTTTATATTTTTATGAAAGCCACAAAAGTAGGGTAGCCGGAGCTCACTGAAGACCTAAGGCTTGTCATGCTTTATCTTCTACACTGACGGCAAAGAAACTCTCTGTTCTTGCAGGGTTGGCAGCGCGAGTGTGACGCTCCCTGGTGTTGCACACGCCCATAGGCCACGGTAATCACTCCCATCAGGTGGGCCGTGTGCTTGTTTGCAACCTAAGTGGTATAAAAAATGTATACTAAAAAGCTTTGCAAGTATAAACCATTAGAAATAGTAAAAACCACTTCAAGGACAGTGACTTGTTACAACACAGTACGAGTGTCTCAGAACTAAGCTGAACTGATACAATTCCATTGTTTTAGTTCCCAAGTGCCGGTCAAGCACGACCGGACTCCCAAGTCCCGGGGAAGTCGTTAAACTCTCGAGAACTAAGTGAAACATCACAACACTTGTTTCCTGCAAGTGCCAAAACATTTTTCTTACAACTTTGTGAAAAGGACACTGTCGTACTACTTCGATATTGCTTCTTTCAGCTTTAATTTTGGGTAGAAGGGCCTAATAAACTATATGATGAAGGATATATGAAATTGAATAATTTATATAGTCTAGATATTAAACGACTTTAGTTTTATCAGTAAGACGTGGGAGACGCCGAGACCGGAGCTGGTGACGGCCCTGGGAGTGAAAGCTCTCACGCTCGCGACCATGCTCGCGGAGATGGTTCGCTGCGAGGATGCGTAGGCGGCCAGCGTCGCCATCTGCGAGCAAGTAATGCCCGTGAAGGAGGCGGTTGGCTGGGACTGGGTCCGCCTGTCATCCTAGCAGAAGCAGACTGCGGCGGCGGCACGCGTTTTGCACTTCCCCATACCAGGGATGAGTTGGGGACTCCGTGGCTTCCCACACCCCGAAGAGGGCCAGATGGAGAGAGATGGCCCTGGATCAGCCGGGGTGCGAGGGATATGCGCCACCAACATCTCCTTTGCACTACGACCCACAGACGGCGTGCGTTTTAGTCGGTTCGAGTCCGACATAACCAAAAAAAAGTATGTAGAATATACTGCTTCCGGGCTGTTTGGCCGTGGTCGATGTGAAACTTGCGTTCCAGACGTTTCGTCGATCACTGCGGTCGACATCTTCAGTGGCGCAGGGCCGGGCGACGACAACTTCGGAGACCTTGCCTCGCCGGCGGCTGACTTGCGACTAATGCCGAACCTTGAATCGCGGCTGTATTTATAAGCACGGTCGGAGCGGGGAATCGACTCATTCGATTCTGATTGGTCGAGCGCTGTGGCGCGGACGTACGCGATCCTGATTGGTTGTTTGCACTGTGATACCGAGTGGCTCTCAGTGCTGGGTACCAATCTTTTTGGAGCTGAAATCCCTCGATTTCAGCTCCAAAAAGATTTATATGCCGGCGAGGCAAGGTCTCCGAAGTTGTCGTCGCCCGGCCCTGCGCCACTGAAGATGTCGACCGCAGTGATCGACGAAACGTCTGGAACGCAAGTTTCACATCGACCACGGCCAAACAGCCCGGAAGCAGTATATTCTACATGCAACGCCGGCCGTGAAAGCCTGAAGACTTATAAAAAAAAGTATCATCAGTAAAAAAAATATAAAATTATATTTTATATTTGACTCGTATCTTGTTCAAATTAGTTCAAACTAAATGAAGCTATTGGAGGACAGCGATGCAACAGGTGTACAGTGTATAGGTTTGCAGGTGCAAAAGAAAAAAAGAAAAGAACGGTGAGGTTGGCTTGGGACCCGTGAACCCATGCACCATTGATTGACTGATATACCAAAAATGTTTCAAAAACTCAATAAAAACAGTCATCATTTTATTCCAGAAAGTTTGTTCATCCGAAAAAGCGGTACCTAGTATGCTAATCGGCTTTAGGCTTAACACAGAACGCAGGCAGCTCTTGCATAATTCTAACATTGAAGCAAAGCCAGACACTAAATTGACAGCTGGACAGTTTTAATACGGAGTGTATGAAGAACGAGGCTTTTTAGCTTTAAAAAATCTATTTTGTACAGCAAAACGGTTGCATAGTTAACTTAATAATAAATACAAGTTACTGTTGTTAATAAGGGTTTAATGATGTTTCAATATGGCAGATAGGTACCATAGTGTGTGTCAGAAAATATTTTGCAACGCCATCTAGGGTAATAAACACTTTAGAACGATTTTTTTAAGTACCTAAATAGAATAATTATAATTCTAATTGATTGTACTTTAATTATAAAGGGTATATTATCGAGTATAATATGTTTGAGAGTAAGTAATACTATCAACTAAATCAATCAATCAAATTAGCCCACTGCAGTTCACTGCTGGACATAGCCCTCTCCCAATGTGCGCCATTTCGTACAATCCTCCACCTCCTTCAAACTAAATACTTGCTTCAAATTTATGTAATCAGATACTTATCCTTCGCCTTTCTTTCTACGGGGTTGGCAGCGGCATCAACCCGTGACTACTTCTGTTGGTACACACTTCACTAGCTGACTATTTTTTGCATTAATCAAATACAAAATTGTAGGATGTAGGACACGACGGTATTTCTATCCAATTGAGCAGTCCGACTGGGGTAGTACCTCCGCCCTACAGAATACCGCGGCCATAATAACCTCGTGTTGTGTTCCCGGCGGTTAGCAGGGTAGCCAGAGCGCACTGGAGAGTTTTTGTGCTGTCAGTGGTAAGACCAAAGACTATTCCTGCTTTATCTTCTACACTGATGGCACAGAAACTCTCTGTTCTAACAGGGTCGGCAGCGTGTGTGTGTCGCCCCTGGTATTGCACACGTCCATAGGCCACGGTAACCACTTTCCATTAGGTGGGCCGTGTGCTTGTCTGCCACCTAAGTGGTATAAAAAAATATTCAGTTCTTTAGCTCATTAAGATATCACATCCTTAACCATATAGCAACCATTAGAACACTTAATTGCTAAACCGCGTTAACAGAGCAGTATAGTTTCAAACACAAGGCAAGCTCTCGGAGTATCGTGTTTATAATAATGTTAGCAACTCTCAAAGAATTAAATTTGATAGGAACTTACGCGAGCACTTTCACAACTTAGTTATAGAAACACATTACCGATATTACATCTTGAAATTTAAGATAGCTTAAGACGTGCAATGTTACCAACAAACAACCGTTAGAGAATATGTTTGGAAGAAGATCTCAGAAGATAGAAGTTTATTTGGATTGTGTGTATTTGAAAGTGAGGAGCAGAAAATGAAGAGAAACCAGGAAGATTCTACTAGATCAAAATCAATCAAAATCTAGTAGAATCTCTGTAGTAGAATCCTCCTGGTTTCACCTCGTCAGAGTTAATAGTAGAAGAGTACGAGTATGTCAGACTTCAACCGATTATAACCGCTCAGTACCTCTTGCATCAGTCATATGCTACGAGGAACCTGGTGTACCCTATAAAGGCAATTCCAGAGAGTCCACTCTTGTGATCTTTTTTTTATACCACTGAGGTGGCAGACAAGCACACGACCCACCTGATGAAAAATGGTTACTGTGGCCTATGGGCGTGTGCAACACCAGCGGTTTCACACTCTGGCTACAGACCCTGTAAATACAGAGAGTTTCTGTGCCATCAGCGTAGAAGACAAAGCATGACAAGCCTTTGGTCTTCCCACTGACAACAGAAAAACTTTTCAGTAAGCTTTGGCTACCCTACTCACCGCCGGAAATACAACACGAGGTTATTATGACCGCGGTATTCTGTAGAGCGGAAGTAATTCCGAAGTCGGACTGCTCAATTGGACGGAAATACCGTCGTGTCGTACCTCCTACATCTGACCTCCTCTGCCTTAAAGCGAGGCGCTCACCAAAACCTACGTGTTGTCCTGGGCTAGCAGGAACCATCAACCACAAACCCGCCCTCTCGGAGGACGGATATCACTCTTTCTGCCGCCTGATACGCCCGCAGCAGTACGGGAGACTAGACCGCTGCCGTTTCTTTTCCACTGCCACGCCATGGAGAAGAAATTAATTATTCAGCCCTTCGGGCTTGATGCCTAAGTTTACATTATATTAACATCGCACAAATAATAATAGGTCGTTGCATATGAAATTGCCGAAATTTTCTTACAAATTCATGAGTTCGTTATTCCTGTAATTTAATAGCTATTTCCATTATTCGTTTTTTGAAAGTCGATTTCAAGATTTGCAACTCTGTATTAAATTTTGTTTTTATTGGCCGCTTGATAAATTAAATTCGATATTCAAAAACAGTACTTCCTAAATGCTATCCATTTTGATGATAATTTTTTTTTACTTTTAAACAGCTGTCACTTTTCAAAAATGTAATAAAAGTTGCTGTTAATAGCTTAATGTTGTCTCAATCATACACAAAAAATCATAAAATTTCTCTCTGTCGTTCCTAAAAAAATGCAAAAATGATAGTACTGCAAATTAGGTTTCCTTCAATTTCTTCAATAAAACGGCAATTTCATATGTAACGACTATTATGTATTATGTTTGGTTTACAGCTAATGCGATAGGATATTAATTATTATTAATTTACTCGCAGCACCGCCTGGGTAAAATACTCTTCTTCACGAGTATTTTAGATTATAAACACATATCTCTGCCGAATTTTATCCAGACCCGTTCAACCGTGAATATATATCCATCCGTCTAAACTTTCACATTTATAAAAGTAGTGAGAGAGATTGATGAAGAATAGTACAGGAGCTCAGTACATACATATTACGTCCGTTCTTATTTTACTGTCTTATTCATTTTTAATCATCTGTAGGCTGCAAGAAATAGTTGATTATAATGTTAACATAATTTACTATTAGGTACTTGTACAATTCGGTCCTGCGTGGAATACTGCTCGCATCTCTGGGATGGCTCCGCAAAGTACTTATTAGATGCTCTCGACAGGTTGCAGCGACGTGCGGTCCGCATTATTGGGAATCTCGAGGTCACAAGCACCCTTGAGCCTTTGCAGATGCGTAGAGATGTTGCATCCTTGGCAGTATTTTACCGTCTCTACCATGGTGAATGTTCTGATGAGCTCTTCCAACTGGTCCCGCCCTCTCCTTTCCTACATAGGACAACACGAGCAGGGCTTAGATGTCACCCGTATACGGTGCAGAATATTCCCTCAAGAACCAAGCGGTTTGGTGACTCCTTTCTTTGTCGCACCATTAAGACCTGGAACTCCTTGCCAGCTCACGTGTTTCCTTCTTCCTACAGTCCCGGGTCCTTTAAGCGGGGCGTGAAAAAGCATCTGATGAGGCCGTCAAGCTGAGTGCCACCATTGTTAACATGGTACGTGTTTGTAATGGTGACCCTCTTTTCTGAGACTTTGCCTTCAGCTTACCATCAGGCGAGGTGAAGTCAAATTGACGTGTCCTATATAAAAAAAAAAAAAAAAAAAAATATACATACCCTTGATTTGCCTCACGTTTAAAGCACAGGCTGACTTGATCAGTGGTGTATACCTACACCATGATCGCGTTAATCCCCACTAACATAATTGTGTATCATGAAACGCGAAAGCTTAAAATTGGGTAATAGTAAATTATTTGACAGTAGAGGATAATGACGTCATAATCCACTATTTCATAGGAGTTTCTATAGAACACTTTTGTAATTCAATAAAAAGACACTGTCTACCCTATTATGTTCTCTTTAACAACTACGAATTTAGGAGAATAAATAATTCACTTTGAACAATTGAGCAAACATTTTTCGGTTAAATTAGCATTTTGCCACAGCGTTAAAAATATTTCCTTACATTTTTTAACAAAACGTCCCCTAATTTTGTAACAACCCATTATTCAGTATTCATCGGCAAAAAATATTCTTAATAAATTGAATGGCCTTAAACACCTTTGAAAATTCCGGTTCGTAGATTTTCAAAACGCCTTGTCACTCGGAACTCTGTGGGATCGATCGTGGACCCTCCCCCCTTCCGCCCTACCCTCGTCTGCTGTCAGATAACCAATAACTCGACACCTGCCGCCTGTCGCGTCAAAAGCTCAACAAAAATGTTTGAGACATTGACGTTAGAGAAACGGTAGTATAAAGGAGGCCACGTGTGAAAATGAATATTAGCAGCTATTTTCTTCGCTACGTTGTAAATCGCTGCTGATATTCACGTCCACTTCACGCTTTGGAGATACGCAATTTATCTCCATTTTACTAGCTATATATTTTGATACTTTATAAAGGTGTTTGGTACTTTTATTGTCACCTGACTCCGAGTCCAGTGACAAATTTTATTGCTAACAGAAATTCTTTATTGTAAATCTAATTTTCATTTATTTTTAAAACAAAATTGTGTGTGTGTGTGTGTGTGTCTGTGTGTGTGTGTGTGTATTTGTCCGTCTTTCACGCCTAAACCACTGAACTTATTTCGATGAAATTTGGTATAGGGATAGATTAGACCTTGAGAAAGGACATAGGCTATGTTTGGAGCGTAGCCGCGGGCTAAAGCTAGTACAATATAAATTTATTATGCACTTATGCAAAACAAAACAATTCATTTTATAAAGTTAAGAAGCTTGCGATTAATTAATTACTCATGTTTTTTTTTCTAAAATAGCCTCTTTTATCGCGTCAATAAACACATAGATAGGTGCTTTTTATAGCAACACAATAAGACGCATATCTGCCACAGATACTTCTGGTTCAACTTATAGGGTAACTCCATAAACAGAGATCTTAGCTCTCTCATATCAAGAGAAAATTAATAAAAGCACCTGTCTCGGTTGTATAATAAAATAGTTAATAATGATATAATGTCGATATAATAAATCACTCCAAAACTAAAATCTTCTGACAGTATTATATTGCATTTATGTTAGAATTTGGTGGTGATAGTAATACAAGATTCACAAACTCTAACTTTGGACCCTATCACAAAAATACCTGTAGAGCCTCAATTTTAAAACTCATTCACGTCGTACGGATAGGTAACACAAATATACCGAAGGACCACACACTTAAGAAAAATAAATACTACGATCTCACAAACGAATTAATCAAAACCGGTTACGTGGTTAATTTGTATGCAGTAGAAGTGAGAGCGAGAGGTATACCAGCAAAATCTCTCTATAAACTACTTAAAGATTTAGGCCTATCGAGAGCTACAATAAGCTCATTACTAGGACGAATGTCTAAAGCGGCACTAGTAGGTTCGTAACAAATTTGGTTAGGCAGGGAGGGGAACTTGGGTAGTGAAGGTGAGTGTTGATGTACATCAACAAAAGGGGCCCCTTCTAAACCTACACTTGGGTCGCAAGTCCCAGGCACTGTCCCGAGCTCCCAACTCAGCAACGCGATGGAGCCGGCACCCGCACGGAGAATCTATGGATTGCTAAGAATATCGTCTCTCTATTCCAGTCGGATGTTAACGTGAATATCATACATTGAAATAAAACTATTTCTAACGGAATCCATCGGGAAATAAATGATGGATGGGCTCGAAAATGTAACCTCTCGCTCTTGATCAAATTTAGTACTTACACTTTATGAAGTACCTGTTGCTTGCGGCTCCGCCCGCGTGGAATTCTGATCCCGTTCGTCGCTGATAGTAGCATGATGATGTAAAGCCAATGTTAGTACCTGACAACGTTGCTGTCTAACGGACAAATATTTTTTGAAATCGGTCCATTATTTTTGAGTTTATTCATTACAATACAAACATAGCAATCTTTCCTCTTTATTATAATATTCATATTAGTATAGAAAAGGCATCTTGGTTCCGATATATATTTATTCTATATTTAATTTCAAAAATTAATTCCTTTTACATGGCCCAAATATTCAAAACAAGTATCAAGTTTAAATTTCGAAATAATATTTTATAATTCTGCGATCGGATAGTGTGACTATACTCGCTCTGTCGTTGGAAATTCACAGCTAATTGAAATTTAAATTGAAACTGTATTGGAATAAGCTGGTTGTGCATATTTTAACTCGAACATTCACTCTACAAAATACATATAGTTATTGGCCCATGTATTACAATGTAGAGTGTATTTCGTACACCACGGAGCAAGTTTGCTATAGAGATGCAATGGATCCACTCCACGTGTATCGACTATAGGAATAAAGAGGTATCTAGTCGATAATAGTATCTATATCAAGGTATGTGTTGCGTTACTTTCGTGTACAGTATATTTCTGCAAGAAAAAATGCAAAAAATATATAAAAACCAGTATAATACTTATCACAAATAACGCTTCTTGGCAGTCGTGTAACAAGAAATAAACAATTACATATTTCGATAAATATTTCAAATTTTCATCAGTTTTTAACATTCTTCATTACAAAGGTGTCTCTAATATACTTAATAAGCAGTCACGCGTCCAGTAAATATGTAAGGAAACTATTTGTTATTAATTGAATATATGTGATACTAGGACTCGTAGATATTGGTACTAATGGCATATCTCCAAAATTATATGTAATACATCACACAACATACCTAATGACGCCGCTCACTGAAGCCTACTGCTGCTAAAAACTTGATGTTGGTCTTGTAATCGATAATACAAGTATAATGTACTTTATTGTAACATTAAGCCACTACTCCATTGCTGTTTTCAAGTATTTTCGTAATGAGTGTGTGTGAAATAAACTGTAAGTAAACTTACAGTTCATTTTGCACAGGTACTTTGAAAAATATCTTCTTTAGAAAGAGAAATGTTTCGATTTATAGTCCATTTACCTGCCCTTTAAGCAGTTTTACTTTTCAGCTTTTTTTGTGCTAATCACGCCAATATTTTATAAACCATAATTGATTGTTGATTAAAATATCTCAGCGTTTGACATAACTACTTTCCTTGTGCTAACGTTCGACGACACTTCTTATATATTTATATTCTGTAACTCACCGCAACATTTCAAAAATCGACACAGGAACTACTAACTGTACAGGAAACGTCCGTGTTTTGGATGTTGAAAAGGGAGCTCCATCCCTTTTCATCACACAAAACACGGAAGTACAACCTGTATAGCTCTATCCCTCTTTCTCAGTAACCATTGTAAGCCCCACAGGACTTTAATGGACCTTTGTAATAAAAGACAAAGTAGGTATCAAATAAAACAATGTAAATATTACAAATCAGATTGCTTTAATTTATTTTAGTTTTATACAAATCGAATACTACTTACGATAGTCAATTTTAACGAATAAATATTTTATCCGTTGTGTTTAATTTACAAATTTACCTTTGTATTTTATTATTTATTATTTTTTCATCTATTATAAAAACCTCCATAGGGGCTTTTCATTATAAACTTACATTACACTCGGTTGTATTTTATCAACTTACTGCAGTCGTATATATTTTTTATTTTAAATTTATTTTATTATTTCAACTATGGTTAAGCCACAGGAACACAATGTGGAGTATAATGTGAGACGTGTGAAATTAAATGTAGAGTTACGTATGAAAAGCTCGATTGTAGAATAAAGTTTGGTCGATGTTTTGGTACGTGTGTCCCAACTTGTGAGGGCTTAACTTTCCGTCCACCATATTGCAATTAGAATGAAAGATTAATAAGTTTTAAACATTTTATAATGTAATTCTTCTTCATCCTAGCGTTAATTCCAGGGGCATCCTAAGCTTTCAACTTTCAGGGGTCCGCTTTACCAGTCCAACTGCGAATTTGGTTGAACTTTAATATTTCCGTGAAGCGACTGCTATCTGACCTCCACAACCCAAAGGCGATTTCGAAGCATTACAGTTGTTGGATTTTGGGGGCTCCAACCACGGGTAACATCTATGCCAGTCGTTACGGGTAACGACTGGCATAGTTGTTCGCATGGCAACCGGAACCGACGGCTTAACGTGTTCTCCACCAATGCAAATATTCATGCATACAAATATTTGCATTGAGCGGGTATCGAACCCGCACCTCCTGCGTGGCGGCCGCGTTCACTACCGCAACGTCACGGAGGCTGTTTTTTTTCGTTATAATGCAATTATGTAACATTATTCATGAAAATAAAATTAAAAAATTATAGTTTCAGATTTTTTAAATTTAAACTAAAACAGTAATTATTGCATTATAAAATGGAAGCGAAACGTTAACTACGGGATATTAAATACAAATCAAAAACACACTGTTCCAAATTCAGGAAATTGACGTAATTTCTTCATGTCAAGTGCAACTCACAACAGATAACTACCTGTTTCTGAATCATACGAGCCGTATTATCTATTGCATTTGCATTTTTAATCTATGCATATACTTTTACATAGGTACGTCATATAACACAGTACGAACAGAACCACATTTTTCTCAAAAATATCAACCTTTCTTTTCAAACAGAGAAGCAATATCTTTGAAATACCAACCATTCCAAAGTGAAATAGAATGTTAAACCCATCACAGATGATAAAAAATGAAATATCTAAATGCATAAATATAAATGAAGAAGAGCTTCTAGCGTACAATACTAGTAAGTGAGCACATACCAGGTGTAATGTTCAGATATATATTAATAGTGATTGCATGAGAAACAGTTCATCCACTTTGTTATTCAAAAAACTTGCATTGAAAATCATTATTGAAAAAATAAACAATATACTTAACGAAAAAGGGATTCAATCTTTACTTAATACTTGAGGTTCTTAGATTATAAATAAATATTTTTGAAATAAGAAGCATGTTGTCTTTTTTCTTGACCGTACTAAAAATCTCTGAACTAATTGCTTTTTTAATTGGATCTGTTGTATCTAAGATCGAATCTTTTTGTGTTTCAATTGAATACCTTTGTTTGGTATTCCTTCATTTCTTACATTTGTATTGTAATTGATGATTTTATGAGTATTATTTTAATTGATATTTTAAAATATAGATATTTTTTCGAATGTAACATTTTCATATTTCATCCAATAATCAAATTTATTACACATAGTCCTCTTACCCTCAAGGTATATGAATAGGGTTTGAGGTGTATTTCGTTAGGGAACTTTCTAGATGTTGTAAGTGCAAACAAGATGGAAGGGTCTTTGACATAATTTGTAGTCACGATGAATTATTGAACTAAGAAAAGTTTTTGTATAGAAACTATCGTGAGCCATTTTTCATTCGATATTTTTTTTTTAATTTACCTAAGAAAAGTTGGAGGAGTTATAGCTTTGATATTGCGAAGTTTTGAACAGGTTTCATAAAGTCTTGATAATATGTAATGTTTTTATATTCCTTTGATTGGGATGACCCCACCCCATTGACGAATTTAAGCGATAACACTTCTAAGGGTGAAAATGGACTTTATATTTTCAAGTTTGTGGACAAAATACTATGTTTTTTAATTTGAGACACGCTGTAAATTCCTTATTACTAACCATCAAAATAAAAGAGAAGAGGAGATTCGAAATAGTCAAAATCTTAGTTTTAGTGTTCAGAAGTAGAAATATACATGAAAATCCAAAATACCTGTTTCACAATTAAAGCATTTTGTTACTGTTGTGCAGTGTGCAGTGATGTTTGTATGGCACATTTCAATATTCAAAAATAGAATCCTTTTTTTTCATAAACCTAAAATTTTCGTAGTATAAATTCGAAAGTGTTCGACGAACAAAAATGTACTTTTTATTAGCTATCGAGTAGAAGAGCAGGGCAGACGTAAAGGAATCTAGTATCATTTACCATTCAAATATATTAGAATATTTAAAAGTGTATATGTATGGTTGGTACTAGTATAAACATGAGTATGAAAATGTGTAAAATGGTTTCTTTTTATCATAGAGAAATTCAGAAATAGGTTAGATTTGAAAAATTACAAAAAGTGAAAGGAAACTAATAACTCAATCTAATTGCAAGGTTTATGCTGTAAGTCTATCATTTTGTAGCCGATTCAGTATGGTTATTAAGCTTTGTGTTCACTAGGCACTGGATATTAGGACGCGCAACAATTTTAGCAACGTTTTGTATGATGCGCAATGTTGCCAGTTGACGCGGTACATGAGCCTCGGTTTATGTTTAGTTGGACAAATTGATCATATGTGGATAGCTAACAAAGTTCCGCGTTGCTGCGCGTCTACATTTTACATCGTTAAATAACAATGTTGCGCAACATTTTGAGTATTTTAATTTATGAATTGTCAATATTTTAGTTGTTGGTGTTCAGGGGCTAAACTGTCATCTGATATTCTTAGGTTGTGAAAAATATATTGCCCTCTTATTATTTTATTTATAAGTTTCCCTCCACCTCTCGTAGTTTAAAAAATATGAGCATGTAGAAAATTTATTTATTACAGTGTACGAAAGAGAAAGTTTAAAACAAAAAGCATTTAAATAGTGCATATAAAGATGTATTCATTTCATGTAATGTGGAGTATGTCAGTTCATTTTGTACGTTTAATACTAACCCGGTCCCATGCAGGCGTTTATATTTATCGGTTTTTATTATATCGTAGATTGTTTTATTTATTAATATCTTTATTATATTTTAACATCAGACCGCTACCACGGGCTTTACATTTGATTTCACAACCTTTTTTTTATAAAAACAAGTTTAAAATTGGCTGAATGGCCCGTAGCCGCGGCCCAATACAAACATTAACCGTTATATTACTTGTTAACAAAGACCCTAGTTCGTTTTATCTTTTCTTTACAATAACCGTCTCAACTTCATCGTTTATCCCTAAAATTCAACTTAACTCCAATATTTATAAACCCTATTTTTTGGCACTAACAAATCTAATTAAAAGTATCAATAATTAATTTTACAAGTTTTCATTTATATCATCACTTTCAAATTGATGTGTTCACAATCAATATAACAATAGGGTTTGTTAAGTTTAAATAATATACAACTAGGATAAACTAGCAATTCAAAAGATGACATTTTGATTTGTGACAGTTTTCAGCACCACACTGTTTGAAATAAATTCTGTAAAACGACAACGTTCATAATCTCATTAACATAATTAGGTTTTATAATAAAATTCTTGAAATACAATTAATGAACAAGCCGTACCCTTCTCTCAAACCAATTAACTTCTAAGCCCTTCAAAAACCTCTGACTCCGAAAACATGGTACCACTCATAAATTTCACTTTAGACATTTTATCAAAACAATAAAAAATATCGCAGAAATACACAGAGATGCCTAATTTTATATCTAACTTTTAGTGAGCTTCCTTATGAATAGCTTTTCCTTTATATTTTAGCTTAAATCAAAGGACACGACATTTACTAGGCTATCACGACATCTATAAGAGCGAAATTGAGGAACGGACATAGATAAAGACTTTAAATTGTTTATTTTTTAAATAATACAACTATTATATGTATACATGCTACAGTATGTGCTAAAAGGTTCTAAAATTGTATAGACACGTGACGAAACGTAATCGAGAACATTCGATTTCAATGAAAAAAGTTTTTCAATTAAAACGATCGTCAGTGTCACCTGGTGTCTTACTGGGCGTTACATTCTTAACTTGTCTCCGATAGTTTTTAGATATTAAGTAGAATTAGCTGCAAAGACACGATTAACTTGCTTGCAACAGTATACTATTACCGCCCAATAAGACTGGCTGTTATTACTAAGTGTGAAGAATGCATATTTTAGTCTTTTTTCCGATTTTTTCTTCTAAAGTTTATATACAAATACACATCGCGATAATCTGTATGTACATTTTATCGATAATGGTTATGTTGTGGTTAGTTATATCAACAGCATTGTTATATTTCGGCTAAGCATAACAATTTCTAAGTATTAACATAAACCGATGGCTAAATATTTCACTATTTTTGTTGCTAAGGGCTTACTCCCATGTCAATTACTAACAGTTTCTTAATTTTACACTATCGATAGGTAAGTGAGCATTTATCGATACCGGAGATCAACGTTTATGTCTCCATTTGTAATTAAAACCTAAAAATTCCTATGGTTTATCTCGTTATTTTCAGTTTAAGGTCGGTCCTAATTATTTCATATCAACACTTCAGATGCTAGACCTATTCTATCTTTGGTTCCATTATAATTGTTGATTTCTTATCAATTCCACAACTGTTTAACAATTCCTGGATTTAATCTTCGTAGTTAATTATTATAAACTACAAATTTCTTCCTCCGTTCATATCTAAAATTTCGAATTATCTAAATTTATACGTATCGATTAAAATCGATGTATATCCATTTAGAGGAAGCAATTAATCACAAATTCTAAAATCAAGTTTCAATAATCTTAGTTATTCTGACGTGACTCTATCGATATTAAATCCATTATGTACATTACTTATCACCCTAAGGTTTTACGTCAGCGTCTATGATCCCTCATTACAGTCACGTAAAAGGATACATTTAAATCTGATTATCCAAAACCCCCTTTTAAATTTTTTTTTTTTTTTCTATATAAGGTATTGACTTGATATCAAACTTTTCCGTGATGCCAACTTTTTCGATCATACCCTTTATTTTTTAGCCGAAATACGTTACCATCAAAAAACATTCGCGATTCCTTTTCCAAATAAATGCCTGAACGAAGTCTTTCATTCAACTGAATCCTCATCAGTGCTACATCTGACATTCCGTTTAAAATTAATTATTATATTGTTTCTTTTAACAAATTAGATACGTCAACATTTAACTGTACAACATCTTAGTCAACATCACATTTTTTAATCATTTTGTTAATGGTAATTTCGTTCAACAAAATCATTTTATATTTCCATCTCAAAAACTTTCTCAAGTAAATTCAATCATTAATTTACCAAACAAAGAAGTACACATAAAACCACCACAAATAAATAAATACATTAAAAAGCTACTTGAACTGAAATCACCTTTAACATTACACTTAACTAATGTATGTAAAATTTATTTTAATTTAATGTCATATGACTTTGTTATGAAGACGTGTGCGTTTCAACCACGTATTTAATTTTATTAAATTATCTTTATAATTACAATCGGCAATCTAATATTTAGTTCTCTCATACTTGCTCCTGTTTTACCCAGGACTCCTGTAAGTTGATGGTTCATTGAACGATGATATGCGGCGCCGACAACAAGACAGCCACTGTTGCAATGATTGTGAAAAGTGTGAACACGAACAGGCAAAACCTGGGAACAAGGAAGAACATACCTATACAATTTTGAATAAATGTTCACATTACAAAGGTTTAAAATGTCAAATCAGGACTGTAAAGAATATTCTTGCAATAAACTGGCTACAACTCACAGATAATTGTGATCATGAAATGATCAATTATTAATTTTTTAAAGCGTTATTTATGTAAAGAATGGAAAACAAATAATAGTAAAAGATAATTTTAATTGTTATCATTGGCTTGTAGTTGCCGTTGTCTAGCCCCCTTTTTTTCATTTATTGAACTTTATGCACAAAGTATAAGGGCAGACTTAATTCCGTAGGCATTTTCTATCAGTCAACCATAGGGTGGTGCAGAGCTATAACGAGATAAGCACAAAATAATTCTATATACACATACGTACACAATATATAAACAAATATACTATATAATATACAAATTGAAAAGCCGAAGCCGAACTCTTGACTTGAACATATCCCGGGTCGTGCTCCTCTTGATCTTGGCTGGCAGTGCGTTCCATAGAAAGACTTTTTTATGTAAAAGTAATGAGTTTGATGTACACCATTGTAGTGGTTCTTCCTCCTTTGCAAGTACCAAGCTGAAGAGCTGAGCTAGGTATGTAACTAGGACTGACGCACCGATTTTAAGGGCTTCGTTTATGACGTTATCTTTTCCTGGGCTTATATTGGATTTTAATATTTTGATGTGATCTATTATTTCACTTTCCGTTATTGGATCTAATGGAATTTTGCCTGTAGCCACGGTCGTATTTATTACTGTTTCTATCAGTTTGGGTAATTTCGTATGTTGGTTTTTTTTATAGGTGAGTGCTAAACGCTGTTGAACATTTTATTATACTCGCAGATACCTTCCCTGTCTTCGATTTCACTTTGCCCGGTATTCAAACCCTATATCAATTTTTTGTGATTTGACAATTCTTTAAAGGCTCTATTGGAGCTTTGATATGATGACAGATTGTTTTCTATAATTTTCTTCTGTGTTGTTGTTTGAATAATATTTTGAGTTCCTGTCTCATTTTTTTGGATTTTTTCTTTGTGTGACGTTATTCTACTTATTAGATTTTGTGTATGCCCGCTAATTATTTTTCCTTCATTTTTGTTGTTTACCATTTTGAGGTTTTTTATTATTAATTCTTCCAATTTGTCACAAAGGGATTGTACAGAGTGATTTTCTTTTAGAAGTTCTGGGCATGCAGAAAAGTTATCTTTTAGATTTTGTATGTAGTTGTTTCTCTCATGCATGGACTTCAACTTCATGGGTACAGCTCTCAATGAACACCGGCTAGTTTTAGGTTTTTGTATTTTTATAGTTCACCTTACAATTCTGTGGTCTGATGGGAACTTGACTTTATTCAGAACCGCTAAATTTGTTACAGATTTTGGCGTAGAACTGAGAATAAAGTCTATTTCACTTTTCGTTTTATGGTCTGATGATCCAATGAATACGTCCATTTTCTGAAGCTTTTTTCTTGTAGTATGTGTTCGTCACCGAGAGTTTATTCTCGTATGCAGATTTTATTAGGCGTTCTCCTCTGTCGTTTTTTAAACTTCATAATGGGCCATCGTTCTTATCTTTGTTGGGAGCATGCGCTGATAGCTTTTATAAAATGACGACTTTCTGGTAGTCACCGGCTTTCAGTGTATAAGAAAACATCATCACAACTGTGAATATTCACACTTTAAATTATAAATTCATTTTTGGAGTATACTTTCCATGCTATTCATACTGCTAGAATTTAAGTTGCTTTCAAGTTTTATAATATACACATTTTAATGTTTAGTAAACTAAATACTGGAAATTAATATTATGTCAAGAAGATTCAACGAAAATTTTTGATCTTTCTTTTTCATCGTACACACTATATTGTTATAAACATATACTGCTGGTATACAAAGTCTCATACCCAGATCAGTGTGAAAGCTTGTGTAGCCATAAAACAAGAGCAGTTTATGAGCTTTTTCACTTCTAATTAAATTTTGTGAGGCTGCTAGCGCAATTTAATTTACTTAAGGATAGCATAGGCTTTAGTTATTTATTGCCACACTTCATAACCTTGCAGGTATAAAGCCTGTGTGTACTTATACATTTACTCCAATATTATTTACCTACTTTGAATGCGAAATGGAAATTTGAATAAGAAAGACTGCAACATGAAAACCAATTTTAAATCATTTTTGGAAAATAGTCAAAAGAGTTATACAAACCGCGTACGACATTACTAATATCTACCAAATAATAATATTATAGACAATACGAACAAATATTGCACTGCGCGATGATAGAACCCACTATCCAAAAACTAGCTTTACACCAAATAGATATTATAATATTATTTTAACAAAGCTTTACAAGACTCAAGGAGTTGGCACAGATATCTCTAAATTTGTATTTGGTTAATTGAGTTAAATAAGTATCAAATATATTTGTACGTTTTCGCATACACACTTCTTCATTTGTAACATGTTTGACAAACCAAAAATTATGCTGATAAAATAATTTAAGCTGTGTAAGAAATAAAAAAGAGTCTCACCTATCAACAACCATCGCAGCAAACTTCCAATCACTGATCAACTCTGCTTCGTCATCTGCTTTTTTCATCCTCGCGGTTATGAACTGCAACTCTCTCAGAATCAAATGGAGCTCTCTGTGGTGGCTGCCAAGCCCACTCCCTACGTCCTCCATCGTAGACGGACGGACGAACGACCGACGGAAATCTGACCGGAATATAGAGCACCTAGAAGAATAAATTGTGATTAGAAACTCTGTATTTGCATTGAAATGTTAAATGAGATTTGAGTAAATGACCATTTTATTAGTGACAGACCCAAAGAAGTGAAAAATTTCTTTACAAGTACTTTACTTTGTAATAGAAACTCGATTAAATCAAAATATAATTAAATCTGCATTTAATATTTATTATTAAGTCTTACCCTGGCCCTAAATTTCCTGTAGACGCCGTACTGTTCGGTGGTGGAGGTGCATGTCTAAAATCGTCATCTATATCCAGCACATTGGCTAGCAGTGACTTAGAAGATCTCTCCTTAAGTTCTAGTTCTCTCATTCTATTGTTCATCATAATTGTCTTCCTAGTTATCTTCTTGCCTGGTCTCGACATTCGAAGAACCCATGGTAACCATTGCAGGAAAACTGATTTTATCTGTTTGGATATAAATTTCTTTCGTCATAGCTGCTTTACTATAGAAGTCATCAGAAATCTATTTTATGGAGAACTTACCCATTGCGGCATTTCATGTATGTCTGCAGTACGATGATGGTAATTAAGTACTACTACCGTCAGTACCACAGAAGAAGCAACCATGAACATTATGCAGTTGAAGTATGTCCCTGTCGCATACAAATTTATTTTACAAAACATCTGATTTAGCGTTTATTGAGAAATATTGTGTATCGTAGCAATTGCAGATGGTTAAATAACTGCTTTTGTTTATTATAAACGATCATTTATTAGGCATCTATACTAATATTTCTACTCTTTATTTTATTCACTTATGGTCTTTAGAGGTTTTAAGCAATTACTTACTTTGATTTAGTATTTAAAGGGTTACAAAAACAACGAAGGTTACAAAGTTTAGAAAAGAAGAAATTTATTTGTGTATATAATTCAAGAATAATTATAAACACCTCATGGTTCACAGCAACGTCACACATAATCTAATTAACAATGACACACAAAGCTACATTCATGCATTTTAATGGTACATGCGAGTTCTAATTTACATTTAGATGAGTTTTGGCTTTTACGCTTCACATTGACGGTGTGAACATTAATAAGTCAACATTTTTATTATATTCTGCTATATTTATCTATAATACAGATTTTAAAAACATAACAAATTAAGAATCCTTGTTTCTTTAAGATCAATTTATTGGGTTGTATCAAAGAAAGAGCTTGGCGTCTGCAAAGTATTTGAACATGAAATGAAACATTTACTATTTCATGTCAAGCGCTTTCTATTCATTTAATGACTCTCATAACGATAAAGTAGTTTATCACAATAACGATAACATTGAAATACTTACTAGCGTTATGAGAGAAGTATCATAGGACAAAGGGATTCATTATTGCTTCAATAAAATATACATTAAACTACGTACACCATGAAACACATATTTAGTAGTAGAACTATATAGTACAAGATTATGCCAATGGACATATGCAAAGTTTTATCTTAACAAATACCTTTGTCAAACATTTCAATAAGTTTATCATTTTGTCAATTACAGGGAATGTAACAGACCCGACAAAGTTGAGATCCGAAGTTCACGAGATACTTGGAGGCTGGACCCTCACTACCCGCATCCACTTTGTTGCTTTAACTGTTGTTTAACTTTAAATCCTGCTTTTAAACTACAAGCAATTAAATATTCAAAAGCTTTTTAAATTGAGGGGAGTTATGTACTATCTTAATATTCTTTTTTAACAATTATTCTTTAATATCATGCTTGAAGCTGAAGTCTGTGGCCGTATGTTAGTTATCTACAAAGAAAATTAATAAAGAGAGACTCGAAAATGAAGTTTAAAAGAATGGACGGAAAATTTTGCAAGTACATTATTTTAATACATTACAAGAAGATTCAATGCCAGGGTATTTTAAAGTTACTTTAAGACAGGCTTTTTTGTAAGCTATGTATTCCAATAGCACGAATGTAAAGTGCAATATCTCTATTCCAAGTGTCGAGAGAACCTCAAGAGCGCTGTAAAAGCATAGATAAGTCTCCTAAGACCGGGAGACTAAAATGCAAGTCGAAAACAGAAAAATAAAAACTAACTCTTGTTTAAAAAATCAGGCAGAATTATCTATTTAGATTTTTGTTAATTTAGTATTTGACAAATGAGAGAGACATTTTTAATAAAAGGCGAGAAATGTCTTTCAAGCCACATTCCCATGTAAAGAAAAAGCTATTGGTCATTATTTTTCATTTTAGTTATTTAAAAAAGTATTAATATACGCGTTGTACTTTTCTCACCTATTAGGGGGATCGCCTCAGAGGTTTTTGTGATGACGTGTCCCACCAATAGAGAGAAAACAGTTTGAGACAGGAGAATTGTAACACCTGCAAAGATCAATATTAACTTTGAAAATAAAACTAAAAATTCTATTTACAATTGTTAAACCTATTACATCATCCATTTTATAACATCGTTGGTATGTTATCTCGTCCTGTTTGTGTGCTGAGTCGGTATCAGGAGCTCAAGTGAAATCATAAACGAAACATAAGGATAGTCATGCAAAGATTATCATAGAGGGTTTTATCGCTGACTTTTATCATTTATATTATCATTTTTATTTATCTTAGGAGAATGACTTTACCAGAATTAGCGCTAAAGTTACTCCACCCTCCAAGTATCCAGAAACTTTTGCATTATTTCCATTGATGTTAATTTTATATTCCAAAATAACAATTACATTCAAAATAGACATCCAAACAAAATAAATATACAACATGGAATCGATTACGCATCAGACAGTACATTCTGATAGATAGGTAAATATAGTAAAATACATAAATGTTAACATTTAGAATAAAAATATCGTAACTTACCTTTAGCCTCCGTAATTATTAAAAGCTCTTGTCAAAAGTGAAAAGTCACATGCCATGCCACTTAAATCAGACAATTAATGACCTTACAAAATAATAATTTGACCAAATAAACAAAATAATGAATAATCAAGTGACAAAGCTTAAGCAAAAGGACTACGGAATCGATTCCAAGATTTGTTAATTCAAAATAATAAAAATAAAAATAGGAAAGACACGATTACAATTACAGATAATGCACTATATTTGACTTCCCAATAGAAATACAAATCTAAAATTCATCATTTGAAAGCAAAAACGTTGTAAATTATTTTTTGATATGAATTATTGACAGACAAGAAAATTTAATGCTTGAAACCTCTAGCAACGATTAAGCTCGCAATGATTCAGATTACTTTTTTTTAAATTCATAAATTTACTCCTTGCAATGTTTTAAAACAACTATATTAATTATACTTTGTTTTTATTAAAAATAAATGAGAGCTTAAAGAAAATGGAAAATAGTTAGTAAATAGATGAAATAAAATTATCAGGAGACAATGAATATGAAGAGAAAATAAATGTGGGGGACAAGCGGGATGGACGAACGGTGTGGGTTAGGTGTGGGTAGTGTACCTAACAGGGGGATAGCATCGGAGACCTGTGGCAGGGTCTCAGCTACCAGGTTGAGGAACACCGTCAGCGATAGAAGAATAGTGACTCCTGTAATCAAACATATTGTTAACACCCCTACCACGATGGTAATAAAGTTGTTCTTTTAATTAGCGAACCCTTTTTTATCTCCTTCTGTACATATTAGACGATCGAAACTGTATCCAAGTCAAGTCATACTAACCCATCAAACCATGATTGCTTCCATATTCGAGGCAATTAATATTTAAACAGGCATACCACATTTAGTAAATCAAATTTAATATTCATTTCATTGTACGCTGCTTCATAATGGGCTTTAAAAGTTTTATTAGCCCTTTGGTACATTCAACAAGCAGTACAGCCGCGCATTCTTGGCCTTTACGATACACGTTTATTATTTCAAATTAATTCTTGCTCCCAATATGTAATACTGTGTGGCCTATTAATTTACAATTATGTGGTTATTAACTGCTACATAATATTTGTTTTAGTTATAGAAATAGAACTAAAAAACATAGCTGCAACCCAACACTGCCGAAGTAGCGTAATCATAAAAAATAATACGATAGAATCTGTTTGAATTCGATTTCCTTTCTGTTTCATTCGATTCATTACACTCAACACCGTTATCATATTTATTATAAATGTATTTTCTTATAAATCAAGATAAAAAATTAACTTTTTAGATCGAATAATATAGTTAAGAAGTCAAAAAGGCCCTCATCAGTCAAAATGAAAAATTCCAAGGTGCAAACGAACTCATATGCCACTCCGTAATAGCGTAAACTGACAACCTCTATAATGTACCGTTCTCATAAACTAGATCTCTCTAGCTTATCTGCACTGAGCACCTAATGGTACAGCGTTAGAAGTAGATGAGTTTTTACAAAGATCAGGGTGAAAGGGTTTAATCTCTCCGTTCCAACCTTACTCACTTCAAAACAACTGACACAGCAGTAGATGGCTTTGTAAATCTTAGAAATAAATTTAATAATTTGCAAAAATATTTAGTTAGGTATTTCAACCCAACCAACAATAAACCAACCCTATTTAAGACCTCCGCTAGAAAAACTAACCGGTTAAACTCACGCAAATAAAATTAAGAAAATGTTACAATGATTAAACAGTTTCAGAAATGTTTGGAAGGAACTTAACCGTAAATGATTATTCGAATCCGAGCTGACTGAACAAGGTCAATTTTCTAGTTCGTGTAATAATAATTCTAACGCCTCCCTCAGACGTTTTCTCATTAAATTTGAGTACGTTCTTAGTTCCAGTAGAGCTGCTTTTTAATACTGAAGTCTCAACGCTAGCAATAAAATTTGTGAAACTGTTTTATAGACCATGAACATTCTTTAGTCACAAATTACGGGCGATTACTAGATGTTGCTTTAGTCTTTGCATCTTAGCTTTTTTATTATTAATGTTAACATTGTCACTAAGTAATAAAGTAAACAAAAAGATTTATTTTTTCATATACTAACCGGAAAATTTTGAAATTCTTAATATTTTCTCTTAATAACAGTGCATTTCGATGTACACATTATTAAAATGTAGAATATAAGTTTGAAAGTTCTAAATAATATTCCCTTTGCACTCTACTCACAAACGTATAAAATTTTACTATCAACGTGAGTTAACATCAGCACTTCAATACGCTTATGTACATGTACATGTATTATTAGATATTCATACGAATATGCATATTGTGGCCTTTTCAAGATAAGAAAATGGAACATGATTTCGCTCCGTTCTTCCGTACCTCTCTCATTTTCTACACATTTCGCATTATTCAGTTGTCGACAAAGCGAATTTTCTTCTGGGCACTTGGATCATTGTAGTAGTTATGAAGCTATGACAATTTTGGACAAATACTAACCGAGGGTGAGCTTTTCTCCGGAATCAGGCGGTAGTGTGAAACCAAGAAGTGCCATCGATGATATGAGAACACATGGCACGATCAGGTTGAAAAAGTAGTACAGAGTTCGTCTCCTGATCATGATGGTGAAAGTGACGTCTACGTAAGGTTCTGGACAACACGCATAGGTTATTGTGTTCTTTTTGCCTGGCATTCCTGTGAAATTGCAAATGCACACAAAAGTTGATTAGTTACTAATTATTATACAATTCTAGAATTGTATATTACACTGGAATTGTAAACAACAAAAGATATAAAAACCTACGTTAATACCAAACTGTAATGACTGAACAAAAATTAAAAATAAATATTAGTTTATGTTTGAGTAATGAAAAATAAATTCTAAATCTGATAAAATAACTAATTGCACTCCAATAAATAAATAAAATAAATACAAGGACCTACTCACATTTTAAAATATAACTTACCTATTAAATACCACTCTCCATTCGTGATAAAATCTGAAAGATCACCTCCTGCCTCATCCTTTAGCACGAGATCCAACTGCCGAGGTAAATATTGTGTGGTCACACAAATACATACAACATGTGCAAACAATCCTAACCATGCAAACTCAGAAGGAAGCAGGACCAAAAAATGAAAATTCTTCACATTATTTGCTCCATGTAGCTTATTTACCAAATTGATTATCGTCGAGGAAGCAATTTTGTAATGAAATGGTTCATCGTTTCTTCCCCATTGCCCCTCTTCCCTCTGGATATTTTATCGGATAATCAAATGCCAGATAACTTACACAACCTCTTGCGGTTTATTAATGGATTTGGCACTTTATGAATGTGCTTCTCGAAAAGTATTAATGGTAAATCCTTTTGAGCCTGCTTTCTTTATTTTAAGAATGTCAAGCACCATTTTATAACACATAAAGGGAAATGTGAGAACTAATGCAAGACAGAAAAGTAATGAAAAACATGCTACATACATTTTTGAAAATACCACCGCCATACGGAATTGTGTTATAAATTGAATTTACCTAAACAACAGGAAGGACTTCAAAGATAAATTATACTCAAACGGAAACTACTAACCATGCAACTACTTGGAGCTAATACAAACTATTTTGAATTAGTAAATTTACTAGAACTATAACTAATACGATAAGTGGATTAAGGTAAAAGATGTTATAATAGTACAAACAATACACAGCAATTATCTAACACTTCCTAGTAACCTTTAGCAAAACTAAGTCACTAATTAAGCCAAATAATCCAATTTCCTCGGCAGAACGCGTCCAAATTCAACATCTACTCATAATGGAAGTTATATAAAATAATAGGAGGACAAAGGCAAAGTTAGATTAAGTCTATAACAAACACATGGTGTGAAGCTAGAGTAATGAGCTCCGAGACGCGCACTGGAGCTCTGTGAAATTATTCAAGAGGTTATCACTTACTGTTCAGGATATTTATGGCATACTTTCGTATTATAGGTTACGCTAAATTAAAAAGTTCAGTGGAACAGAAATAATCATTTTGAATTATTTCAACGCTTGTTATAAAAATGAGCTTCATAAAATATCCAGATTGGTAACTTTATAAGAATATTTTAAAAAGCAGAATTATATACTACTAAAAGACTATCACAAATTCTAATTACTAAAATAATTTTAATATACACGTGATAAATAGCATATATCTATTAAACATGCAACCAATAATCTAAACACCTAAAGTAAAACGTAGAATATTAAAATTTAGAATTTAAAAAATATATTGTATTATTCTAAAAAAGATATTGAAATATCTAAAGATATATTGAATAATTCGCAACATTTCAATTTCTTTTATTAAACAAATGAATCAATAGCATTGTATGAACGTCTAGAGGTTATTGTGTTGAATAACGTTTCAATTAGGTAGCAACGACCCTTGAATAGTTTTCCAAAATGATATACTATTTGGAATTCCGTCACATAATTTTAATATACAAAACAAATACCAACTCGAAATGAAAATAAATTAACAATTAACAACTATATAATAACACATAAATCAAGATTTATTATATTATTCAATATTTATATCGAAAAATCATTGTTGCGACCATTTTTGAAAATCAGTTCTATTATATTAAGTAATACTCCTAAGAAAAATATGTACAGCATTACTATCATAGAATTCACTGAAAATATAATTAAAGTCCATACCAAAAACGTTATTCAACATTCACGCAACGTCTATTAAGTTTACCCATTTTTCCGTATGGCGGTTCAAATCGTATTTTATAACGACAAGTGCTTCAATTTGCTCCATGCAAAATAGTACATACAAAACTTTAAGGATACATAATATCCTTGGTTTCTCACATGGTTCCCTTGTTTATCAATATTTGCTCCTAACCTAAATATTACCTAATTAATTTCATCCGAGCAATCGTTTAATTTAATTATTTCGGCTACTTCGCTGTTATTTGTAATGTTATAACTTAATTAAGTCTCCTTAATTTAAGCATAATTAATAGTAATGGATGAAAATTATCAGCTCTGTTAATTAAAATTTGCGATTTTGATTTTGGAAGTCGAAAATTTTGAACGTTAGATTCACCTGCATGTTATTAACTATTATAAATACTAAATGAGAGTAAGATTCCTTTGAATGTGTATTGTATGAATAATGTATTATGATCATTTTGATATTATTAATGTGTTGAAACATAAGGACTTGAAACTATCAGATTACCAATATACATAGTATCCGGCTAGTAAAAGAGAGTCCTTTATTAAATAAATGGTGTTCATTTAATATACTTAAATTTAATTGCTAATATTTTTCCCAATAAAAGAGAATGCAAACTGTACTGATAAATACGACGTAAATACTAGGCAGGTGAATCTAAATGTGTGTCTTTAGCAATGTCTTCCCCAAATATTTCCTTAGCAATTTTGGCTTAAGAGATAAGCAAAGTTAAAACTAAGTTGAAGAAATATAGTGAGTGAACTCATATCAGTAAAGCATAATATGATAACAATGTTGTCAACTAAGACGATGGGAATAATTATAGCCATTGAACAGTAAACATTCTGTTATCAAAGATCCCAGTTTTAACAATAATTTTAGCCTCAAGTTCAATAATTCTGCAAAATTAAACATCTACAGTGTATTTAGGCCCCTGTGACTGATGTGATTCTGTGATGTTATTTTTGAGATATACAAATATGCATTTAACACTTCAGCATTATTTTTGTGTACGAATTTACTGCGTTAAGACTTTTAATCGTTAATAGTAATAGTTAAATTCTACGTGTTCTATTGCAGTACTTTACTGATGTGAGTTAACTCGTGTAAAAGCAACAAGAATATGATGCTAAATTTGAAAAGTTTAATCTTTTTCAAGTTACTATTAAAGTGTATGCAAATCTGAGTCAAGAGCTTAGTTTTTCTGAGTTAAGCCTTGTAAAATATCGCTACCTGATTGCCGTCATATGTCCAGCTACCGAACTTCATGTCACAATGTTGATCATCGAAGGGGAACCAAGTGATGTCTATCTTGCATGTGCTCTTGAATATACCAGGGGGCACGTACAGGCAACTGCCGTTGTTTCTGACCACCACGTTGGTCTGGTATGTCCCGTCAAAACCTTCGTCAGCACTATGTACCAACACAAATTCTGTCTTAGCTTTTATATGATATCGTTTGCTAATTTCGTACACTTTATTTTCAAATATAAAATTGTGTATTGTAATGATTGAGGGACCTAGAAGATTATTTATATCATTATCATTACTTGGACCTAGAATTAATTTGACTGATTAATTCAATAAGAAAACAAAAGGCTGATCGTGGTCAGTTAGACTGGATTTTTTTACTAAGAATGTATTTCAAAATGTGGTCGAATAAATGGACGTAATTTTATAAATAAATTATCTAAAATAAAAATAATAGCTGACCCGTATCAAACCTATACAATAGCAAACGAATTTCAGATACTAAAAGTATTATTTGATCTGCCTTAGCAAATTAACTGATTATAAAATTTGTAAATTCATCTGATTTATTCTTACACAGAGGCTCTTAAAATGTAAATGACCAAATTATACAATTATTAAAATAACACTTAATAAAATGAAAGTGTAATATAAAGCGATTAGTAAAGTGGCGTGATAGTAAGAATCAAGAAATTAAAAGTAGCCAGATTAATAAATATGGAAAAGTGTTTTTTTTTATTTAGTATTTGTGCCGTAAATTAGATACATAATAATTTATTTGATTATAGTTAAATTTATATCAAAGCAAAACTTGCTTTAATTATAAATCGTTTATTTAATTAATAAATCAATTTATATTTTTCAGTGCTTCAGATTCGTCTGGGACGTTATTAGTGGGGTGCTGTCAATGATAAAAGTTCATTAAAAAAATAGATTTATCAGTAACAGCACAAACATCATCCTCTCGCTTCACCAGACTCAAATTCGTCTTTTTATAGTTAGAATAAAAAGAAGAAAGTATTGCCAAGGAGCTTCCGTCTGATGAGCGAGACGATGACAGTGGTGTCCAAATCAGCGACAAGCATGCCATGTACGTTTATATTATTTTTTATCTGTGGCAACACCGAGTAGGAGATCCAATGCCGCGCGAACGATTGTTACTTAAAATTTTAAAAAGTACTAATCGTCACATTCGGGACTATCTCCTACTGTGTTGTCACTACTCTGAAAATTGTGCAATTAATTTTTATATATATATTAAATCGAATAATTATTTTATATGAAATAATAGTAAAAGAGACAAGGTAAATGAAATGAAACTTAACTTAGAAATCATTTTAAAAGATTTCTTATTCAATTGTATTGAAGTTAATAGTATGCTTATTATTATTTGTTTTAGTGTGCATTATTGTGAAAGCTCTTGTAGGTATTTACTCACTACAAATATACATCTTCTTTACATATATTGTATGAAGAATAATAGCATTACTGTACCTTGTATTAAACGTTGTTACCCAATATATGTTATTTTTATTTTAACTGTCTTACCTAGTCCTAACAACACAATTTGAAGAACGTACGGAAAAGTAAATAAATAAATGAATATCTGGAAATTTTTAAATTATTTATTTGATCACAACTGACTATTTTAACTTTCACAAATCTTCTATGTACATACTAAAATATAGTCTCAACATAACATACGTGTAGTAACAACCCACTTAACAATCAAAGTTAACAATAATTTACTTCCCTTCTGTAGAAAACATTAAGTTAGAATATATAATAGTCCACTAAACGAAAGTCATTAATTTGGGCCATAATTAACGCAAGTAATAGAATTTAAACATTTAACCACTAAGAGAAATTTCAAGCTTGTTTTGAGTTACACAGTTAAATGGTAATTTGTGTGGCAACACTGTTCTGGGATTTTGTATGAAATGGCGTTGCTGATTTACACTGTTTCTGTAAAACTGTAAAGTTAAAATGTATTTTCGTGAGTTTTGATCTATTTTTGTTGTTCTTTCTAATATTTTCAATGTGTAAATGAGATGAATCGTCAATAATTGACACTGGGCATCACTGATTTTCGTATACGATCTATTTATGACAAGATCAATACGATAATTTGAAAGGCCTTTAGTCCAGTAGGTTTCCTTCTAAGACTTTTTTCCTTGCTCAAAATTATTATTCTATTGAACCTTTCTTTTATTTCTACTATTTCAACCTATATCTCTCTGTCTGTCCAAAATAAATTATTTGGCCACGTGTTGAAAATTTTCACATATACTCCACCAAATTTACATAGGACCACCTAGTGGTGGATATAGGACAAATGAAAGGAATTTATTAAACAATACAAATTTAAAGAAGATAGAAATAAAGTAATTGAAATCGGATTAGGTGGTAAAGAATCAAAAAATAAAGAAACACATATTGCCAATAATGCAATGCATCTTTTATGTGAAGTTAGTTAAACACAGAATCTTTGAATAACAAACATTGGTATTAGCCATCACTAATGACTCGCCTAATAAACACATAAATATATAAAAGAATCTTTCACACGAAAAAGAGATGTCAAGATAACTCAAGAAAAACAAGATAAATTCTTAGATAGTGAAATGCCGAAATCGCCCTGGGCGTTTGGTACGACAAAAATGCTGTCATGTGCGCCGTATGTAGTATTCATGACTGTAGTGGTTCGTGTCGTGTGACCACTCCGTTAGCTGGCGGCCCGCCAACAAATCCGTATTACCGTGACCGCACTTCACACCGCACTGTAATAGTTTTAGGAACGCGGCGACATATAAAATTTAGTGGTTTGAGGGTTGTTGAATTTTAATTTCAGCTGGTGGGTAGTTGTTTTCAATGTTGTGACCCTTTTGCATACATTTTTAATGTCAGGAGGATCTTTTGAGTGAGATTTATTTTTTGAAATACATGTTTTGCTATATTCTTTTGTATAAAATTTAATTTGCTAATTTTGCTAATATAATAAATAAATAAAAAATTTAAAAAATGTATAAGAAGGAGTTTCAAGAAACGCATTTCTAAATTCAAACTTGTTATGTTCTAATCCCTTTTATCCGTGAAAGGGTAATCAAACGTGCCTTGTTTTATACAAAAGCAAGTTGCAGCACGGTGTAACCTGGATCTTTAGAAACCGGCGAAAGACGGTAAACAAGGTAGCACCGACACAGAACCCAGTAAGTGATTTAGAGGCTTTCATAATCGAATGCTGTGGGACCTTGGTTGGCCAGCTGCCAATCCTTGGTCCAATATTCGCCAAATGTATTGCCAATATCGTAAATGGGTGTTTCGTTGTTTTGCAGCGTATCGGGCCATTTATTTGTTGCGATAGGATTTATTTTTGAAATTATTTAGATTTTATTTCGGTAAATGCGCTTGAAATATTATAATCAATTCAAAATCAAAGATTTTTATTCAGTCTAGAAAAACATTATTATTTCTTATTGACGTCAATAAATACTACTTAACCTAAGTTTTTTGTAAGCTACAGAGTTCTGGTTATTTACTACTTATCATGTTAAATACTGATAGTCTAGTGACCGAATTCAAGAATCTAAAGGATATGACATGAAAGTAGATAGCAGTTCATTTATGTATCGCCACATGATTACTGCATCAACTCAAGTCAGACTTAATGAGAAATGTCTGAGAATTTACACGTCTGCTAAGAATTTAATGCAAGTGCTCATTTTAAATCAGATCATAAGAAATGAAAAAGGTCAAAACTAAATTAAGAATGGAACCGATATTTCAATGTAATTTTGACAAACCATCAGAATTCAAAATAAATATTCCACATAACATATCTATTATACATAATATGCATGCTTGATTTAAATTTATCATAGTTATAATAACAGGTTTAAGTTTTCTCTCCCCAGACGAACCTGATGAATAACCAACTTATTAAACTAATCTGACATCTTCCATCTAACATCAACCCCTAGAATGATTGCCATTCAGCTGAAGAAGATATCTTGCAGTATATATAATTTATCTTAAATATTTATGTACCCTGCCAGAAAATAGCTAAGGCAGACTAAATGCCGCAGGCACTTTCTACTTGTCAACCTTTGGATGATGGAGGGTGAAGTGTGACAAGTGTATAATTAAGGGAAAATGCTTTAACTGTAATTTTTATATTTTATATTAACAAATTCTATGTGAGATATGATTTTTTTATCGAGATGTGAAATCCTAAATCGCCATCGTAACTCCGTACTTTTTCAAAGTTCTCCAGCATGTCTACTTGACCGCAAATGCGACGAATTGGGTCAGCCATATTCTGTGTACGAGGTTTAATCACATTCTAAAGAAAATCTTGAACTCGATCCACAGTCCTAAGAAAACCAAGCTACCTTGCATAATTCTGAAAGCTAAAAGTACCGGTTTCATTTGGAGGGAAGTGAAACAAAAATAAGATACATAGAAGAATAACACTGAGTCCGACCTCTGGAGGAAATTGTGTGCACTATAAATATGAAATTGGTAGTTATATTGTCTAACACAATTTAAAAACCTGACATTTTTGAAAGAAGTAAATTTAAGAGTACGTTCTAAGTACCCCCTGTCTAAGCAGAAAGCGACAGATATTTATTTTGCTGTAGAAGCAGTATGTAAATAAGATTTAAAGTCTCCTTTACGCAAAATACTGGGAAGACAAAATATTTTGCTGGCAGCAAATTATAATAATGTGCAGAATTACGTTAATATGTTCAAAATTACAGTGAGAAGGATTATATATTGTCACAGAATAGATTTTGATATTGTCATTAGTTTGTAATAACGAATAAGTGTCTTTTAGTATTATTATTCAGTATTTATGATTGTTATTCTGCGAATTGTCTTTTAATTTCATCTACTCGCACACAGCTGATTTTTTCATGTGGTCAAAGGTGACCGCCTTTTATTAGTGTACTGCATCACTCCACTTCATATTTTAATGTATCTGCAGTTATACGAAAGTATTTTGCTGTTTTTTATCGATCTTTTTCATAACATAATACAGAATATTAATAATAACTCTGTGAATCTGGAAAGCGGGGCTCAAAGCTGTTACGCTGTTAAGCTGTTAATAAATCGGTGACGCAGGGTTTTTGCTCGAATCAGGACCTAATGATTTTGGACGGCTTGCACGGCACGCGTACATCAATGACATAATCCGTCGGGCTCTTGTCACCTCCAGGGTCCCAGCCGTTTTAGAACCTGCTGGTCTAGTGCGCGATGATGGCAAGAGGCCGGATGGAATGTCCTTGGTGCCTTGGAAGATGGGAAGGCATTTGGTGTGGAATGCAACATGTGATAATACCCCTGCGCCTTCACATCTGCCAGGGACTGGGGACTGTGCCTGCGCTGCTGCTGCTTCGGCAGAGACCCTCAAACGGCGCAAATATCGTAGTTTAAGTGATAATTACATATTTGAGCCGTTTGAGGTCGAGAAGCTGGAATCATGGGGTCCAAGTGCCCGACTATTATTTAAAGACGTTTCCAAACGGTTAATGGACGCTACCCGTGACCGTGACCAGAGAGCTGGTTTATTCCTTGCGCAAAGGATCAGTATTGCCATTCAACGTGGCCATGCCGCCAGTATTGCCATTCAACGTGGCAATGCCGCCAGCCTTCTGGCCACCCTCCCAGTTGACATCGATGTGGAGGAATTCTTTGACGCCTGAACCAGCTAGTTTGTATATATTATGTACTTATTATCTTTATATTTTTCTATTTAAATAATTCTAATGTACATATTGTAAATGATTAGATTAAATGATGTCAACCACAGGACGTTTCGACTAACCCTCACTTTTACTTTAGAAAAGTAGGAGAAATGATCCGTAAGGTCGCTATAAAAATTATAAGCGGGAAGTTGTATGTTGATTGTTAAATTCTTGTCAACGGTAAACTACATGTCAGAATAAGTCCATGATCAACATCGAGTCTAGTCCAAGAAGAACATATCTAAACATTAAGTGTCATGTATAAAATTATAGACAATGCGAACGGAAAAAGCAACCAAGTGCGGAGAGTTGTTGAAGTTACAAAATACAGAGACGGTCGGTGAAATCTGATTAAAGCACTAGAAAAGTAAGAAGTATGTCTCGACGTATTCTGTATTAGCTGTTTACCATCGAATAGTGAACCGTCCATTTTTATCTAATTATCTACATCTTCTCATATCTTTCAAATTAGTTTTTACAAAACGCCAAATGATGCGTGATGCTGAGATCATGCACATTGATAAGCATGGGATATTTTGATATAAGAAATGAAATAATATATTCATACAACTACAGTTGGTTAGCAGAACACTAACACAATAAAGTCAGTAACAAATCAGACACAAACAAGAATTTATTCGCAGTTACCATAGGATGTTTAACTGACAAACATCCAAGCATAATTTTTAAATCTGTTTTGCAATTTAATCTATTTAAGGGTTATTCGTTGAATTCTAAAAGGTTTTAAACAGTGAAATGCGGCCAGTTGCAATCACCGATGAAGCGGTAACGCCCTCATTACCAACACAATCTAGAATCTACGAACGCTATACTTTTGTAACCTGACCCTTATTTAAATGAACATTTTCAAATCTTGCTTTAAAATCTTTAGCCTGTATATTTTGTAAAATTTATGTACGTAATGCGTTGGTGTGATTGTAAGGATAATGTGTTTTTGTTAATTATAGCGAGCTCGTGAAATATTTTCATTCAATATCCTTAGTAAAATGATAACATTTTTGAAATGCCGGCGTTTTGTAATCCATTTGAAACAATATAACATTGCGCTATTTGCGCCATAAGTGATAAAGAATTACAATATTCATAACACATTTTTGTTATTGATGCAATGTGTACACGGTAACCAAGGCTAGATTTTGGTGACACTATTATCAGACACGCGCATATTGGCTTACATCAGAATAAATTGAATGTAATGAATCTCTCTGGAATCAAATCCAAATCCCTCTTGTTAAAAACCTCTTGAGTCATGATCAAACATGTTATTTGTTTTTTTTGCGCCTTCTCTCTATATATTGAAATGTGGTATATTCGCTTAAATCAATTTAATTGACTCTGTATTGCTAAATTTTTTGTCATCGTTTGACTCGTTTATTTCCAGTAGTTCCTTGGATAATGTGCAGTAGTGGCAATAGTGTGCTTTCATATTTTTGCGATAGTTTACATGCAACAATATCATTTTTTATAATATGACCGATAGTGTTGAATAATAGATGTTTTATTAATATCATTCGTGCTGATATTTTGCTTCTTTAAAATCTTTCAGGAAACAGAAAGCGTAAAAAAGAATGAATACAATAGAATCATCACGAGTCTTAACTAATATTAATAAGAAAACTAAAACGGAACAAAGTCAGACATTCTTGTTTTAGTACCCCATTCTGGCAGATATCGAGACACTCAATAATAAAATAATAGTAAGTAAACAGAAACGGAAGCTCCATAATCGACTATATTCTCTATAATATTCCATATTGTATAAGGTCATTAAACTACGCTAGTGTCGAAGCTATAACTGCTGCTGCTGTGTAAAAGTTATCAGGCTAAGATATTCGTCTATAAAGATCTGGCTTCCGCCCAGGTAAGTGGCAATAAACATTTACATACCTAATATTAAATCATACTAGCTTTTATATCATTCGCTTAACAATGCAATGAATTAAACTCTTTGGCATCCCGCCAGATGGCGATACTGTCACTTTATACAAGCGTCTGTTCGCACAGAAAATTTAACTTTAATGACGTTTGAACGACGCGACTGCATCTAAATTTGAGAATAAATTCCGTGATTATATTACAGTGTTCCGTCTGCAAGCTGCATAACCGATTTTATCTAATGGGCCAGAATCATTTAAAATCGTTTCAAAGTCAAACATTTCTGAATGTTTCACTAAATTAGAAACACTGAGCTTAAAATGTTTCAATGCCCTATTATACTTAAATTGTTCTGGTTTTGAAATGCAAAATGGTCTCATGAAATATCCTCCCCTCGAAGAGCGTGTCGAGATGAACGTTTGCGACATTAATAATTATTTTGTACCCGCATTTTACAGATTTAGGCGTTCCCTTGGACCTGAACTTGGAAATTACTTACGGTCCCTAAATTGAATATAATTTACAGTGCTTAACTTATTATATAGTTAAATCTGTGAGAAGACAAAAGAAAAAATAATCTTATGAGCTCAGAAATGGAAGCAGTTGAATATTTCATCAAGGAGTCTGGTAACGGATACGGAAAAAATTAAACGCGAATCGTTATGATTCATGTTTAATTTTGTCTCCGTATGATTATAAAAATGAAAAAGCACGTTATTATTTTTTTAAATAAGAAGTAAAGAAAGGAAATCCATAACAACTTAATTAACTTAAAGATGTACTTTCGTTTTTAACAACCGAAATGAGACGGAGTAGAATCATCCTGTTGGAGCAGTCGTTAAAAAATAAAAACCAACCCTTTTTCCTTAAACTCCACCCTCCTTTGTCATATTTCAGGGCAATTATAATAAAAAAAATATAACGGTAAATTTAACAGTAACAATAACTAAAAAAATAATGGCTTTTTTATACTAAAGACCAGTATTGCATAGTTCATAATGAGGTTATTAGGAATTAACTTAATATTGACGACCAGTAAAATATCTCTTTGTAAATAAATAAGGACTTCAAATTATATTTTGACATTTTAATATTAAATGCGAATAAATAGTAAGACTGATTAGAAAACAAGAATTTGTAATTTAGTTCAAATATTGACTGACATAAGTATTTGAATAAAAAACAAAAAATACAGTTTTAGCTGTCTCTTAAAATCTGAAATAGAATCGGATTATTAAGTACGCAAAATAATTAGACATAAAATTTTCATATACCAAATAAAACGAGACAGTCATTAAAAATTGCAAAATAATTACAAAAACTATATTAGCCGTTAATTATTTTAAAATAGAATCATATTTTTAAATTAACTGCCCGCCAAAAAACAAAAAAAACTCCATACCCATCGTCGCAATTCTCACCTATTGTACATAAGTACGTCTGGCTTCCAAAGCTTGTTCGGAGTAATCCTGAGGTCCTTGACGTTTCCATACTCGGTGTCGTTCCACCTGAGGTTGTAGTCATTCCACTCCTGTCACATTAACCAACAAAATCAGAAATATCATTATTGACAATATAGCGAGCAAAAGAAATGGAACATTTTTGATCAAAGATAGATAAAGATAGAGAGATGAAACAATTTGAGCAAAGACAAGAAAATGCATTAAAAATATAAGATGTCGTAAAGATGATGTTAATAAGTTTAAGTGTCAGGATATAATGTAGTGCAGTGCTGTGAGAGATGAATGATTAAACATGTCAAAAAAAGATATAAAATATTGAATTGATACGTCATAGACATACTCAGACAAATACTTTCGCAGTCAAAATTAAATATCAAAAGAATAGTTAGTATATACATTTAAAGAGAGAATAAACATTGTTATGATAACTACAATACAACAATGTCATTCAGAATAACATCACATTTTTTTCATCTCATGTTGAAGAAAGGTATTTTAGAATGTCAAGTACGAACAATAAATATACCAAAAATATTCCAGTCATTTGCTCGCCAGTACTCAGGATGGTGTGACGTTTTTGGCCGACCTCAACGACAATGTCAAGACTTTTGATATATTTTTTTAATAAAATCCGTAGTCGTTTCAATTAGGCAAGGGGTCTATTTACTGAGGGAAAGCTGATTTATTCGGTTTATATTATTATAAACTATTGGTATAAAACTACTGACGATTTGAAAAACCTTATTTCTAAATCCAGGTGAGCCAAAATTGTACCGCAAACCTATTAGTAAATATGTGAATACTTAAGAAATCGTATTCTGTCACGTAAAAACGCATCGATTAAAGCGAATTGATATCGTCGTGTGCGTATTTTCTTGTTATACCAAGCTTTCTGCGTCTATTTAACTGGCTCTCATTCTTTTTATTTAAAAACATTACCATAAAATGGAGGGTAAAATTAAAAGTAATTTTTATGACTCCGGGCTTAGTAATATTGAAATGTATTCTTTTCTTTTTGGAGATTAGATTTTTTAATCACAGCCCACGATGAGTTGAGTAAAGTGAGTTTTTGTTGTTAATTAAATTATGTAAAACAAAGATAATATATTCAAGAAGTCAAGGTTACCTCAGACTGAAATATGTCCCTCTGTAAAATAGCCTCAATCGCTCCAAAAAATACGCGTGGCGATATCCATATATTATAATTATTTAATTAAAAATTCTTAATTAAGATCAGCCGCCAACGTTACACAATATAAAAAAAAACAATGATCATGTATGTTTCATAAAAATGAAAACAAAGAATAACAATATTGGAAATCACAGCGTAACAGAATATTTACGCAAAACGAAGCAATTTAGAGATCCAAATTCTGTATTCAAAACCTCAGTGTACATAAAACCGTAACATTTGTAAAATAAAAAACGTGTGTAAAACACAATTTCCAATATCGTCGTCTGAAGTAAACACTGCCACAACGGCTCTGATATCATTTCAGGGCCCAACAATAACAACTACCCCATTTACACACAAAACAAAACTGGCCTCTTCAAACTTCACCCTCTCCACTAATATTACAAAAGTTAGTTTCACAACTTAACAGCAATATTACCGTCGTATAATAGCCTCGTATTTGTATAGCATGTTATTAGATTGCCAACCACCGCAAGCACTAACACTTACGAATAGTCGTACAACTTTAAAAGTAGTTTTAGTCATCTTGTAAACAGAACTGACCAAATTCTGAACACATTTTTTACTAGACATTATCAAAATATAAAAACGTGTATTTGCTTTATAGAACCAAAAGATTTCTGACGAGCCTGCAGTTATCAGATAGCCGTTGTGGGAGTGAAATGGTTATATAATAAGTGCTCTCTCTTGAAAGGTTCTTATCAATGAACAGTTTAACGGCTATTGTTTGAGAACATGTGTGTCGTAATATGTGGGTTAGTCGTAAACTTGAGGCAGCTTTAGTGCTATAATAACATACGGATAGTATTTAATCGTTTCACGCAATACGGCCTCAATTTAATACATAATTACATTTACTATCGATCATATAGTAATTGTATTGATAGTTTTGAATCAAAATATTGATTCTACCTTTATTAGCCTCTAAATTTTTCATAGAAGATTAAATATTGAGAAAGTAATCGCTTAGTAGACATCTAGAAGTAAACGCATAAAACTGAGCAATATGAAACAGATGCCAACACCTACGAACAGCTACATATTGGATAGATACAGATTTTCATTTTACAATAGATCATAAGACTAAAGTGAATCGGAAGAATAATAAAACTCACCTAGTAAATCACATTGATAGACGGAACAGACATTAATAGAATGGGTTTCCGGACGCATTTACATAATATTCTGGCATAAACAAACCATCTGTTTCGCCAGTCCCTGAACACGAATATTTCGATAAGATGGCCAAGTCAGAAAATGTCTTTAGGAATTTACTTCAAATATTTGATAACGTCTAGACTTCTCTTACGACTGAGCACCGCTGTATGCAGAGAGTTTTTTACTGATATAACTTCGGTAATCATATCAGTGTTCATATGATAAATATGAACTTTAATAAAGATGTATAACGATAAATTTTCTGGATTTAAGACATTCTTTCTAGCTGCTTCTAAATAGAAAAATTAACTAACCCTTTAAATGGAATTATATCTAAGCCTAAAAGTTATCACGTTAAGGTATTCTTAATTGTTTTTAATACTACTGAAACAATTTTAATAAATTAACTTTCTCGCCAACTTTCGAAAGAGAGCACTAAGTTTTAAATTGCTAAAAGAAAACATGGTAACTTAATAAATTGGTCATTAAATTTCAGAACTTTGAAATATAACTTTATTTCTGAGGCACAAAGCATTTTTTGAAGTGTAGGTATAGGTTAATGTACAATGAACTAGAATAGAAATGTAAAAAGGAGGATCTTTACCGGAATGTTAATTTATATTATTATCAATGAAAATAACACGAATGAGAAATAAGTACTTGAGTTAATTGTACATTTTTTATCTTATTTAAATCAGAAAACGGACATTTTAGATCACCATCTAAAATGTTAGATACACACATAGACGACACACAAGATAATAACACATACACACAAGTAGTACAACATTCAAAGAGAAATCTACAATTTCACAAAACACATCTAAATAAGCTCAACACATGCATAAGATAGTCATGCATAAAATAATATGTACGATCATATCAGTGTTTAAACACAGCACATATCGTTGAACCTATTTGAAGCTCGACTTTTCTAATATGATTCTCTTGCTAATAAAGGCCACTGTTAAAACATGTTTTTTTTTAACAACAAGACCAAGGGATCAGGGGACTACTGTTTTTGGAACTAAGCTGCCGTATTGGTAAATGCTAAAATAATTAGTTTTAGTTGCTTAATAACATACATTTATTGCTGGAGTTTTATTTTACAAAAGAGTAGTAATGTTGACGGTAATACAAAATTGGTGTGCAATTAAATTTCAACCAGCATTAAAAGTACGCGAATTAAGCATAATTTTTAATTTAATTTATAAGAACATAAATAAAATAAACAAAATTGTTATCGACAAATCTGAAACTCATACCAAAATAACAATCTATCATCATCAAAATTAATACGAAAAATAATTGGGTCTATATTATAGTTTAAAATGTGTACATTTAATGTCAATTATGTACATGAACTTGAGGAAAAAAAACGCATATTAGTTTCAAAACGCATACAAGTACCAAGACAAAAATGTTTCAAATAAGTAGAGAAAGGTTTAATAAAATATATTTTTATAGTTTTTTGAATTAATCGAAAAATCGTCCCAATGAGGTTTTACTTCACAGGCAAACTATCGAGCATGGTAACCACAATTTCATTTTGAGCGAGAATACCTCCCTTAGTAAACATTCCATGGCCATGCACAGTACGAAAAATACTACAATTTCTTGTAGCGGAAAACAAAAACGAACAGCGGGTACCCAGAATGTGCAGAACCAATTTACAGTGTACATAAAACGCACTTCATTTCAATACCAATATTTGTGCATATCAATATACAACAGATCTTCGACAATATGTCACTTCTAATTGACCTACCGAGACCCACTTTAACACATAATTTAGCTTGGTGTATTTTTCATTCAGAAATCATATTTTTTTAAATTTTAAGTTATGATATCACACTTAACGTCAACCATTAGTACATATTGTTATATGCATTGCGGCTTACACGGCAGTTTGGCGTTTGATACACACAAATTTTCACACATTTACTTTCTCGGTACTTACCGCTAAAGGACGTGGACATATTCACAAATAGATATCAGCTAAACCAACTACGTAAAGGTTGGAAGTCAAGTAGCTACCTTATGACAGTTTGTATGAAGGGATGCATGACAGGGTCTACTGGCTAGTCTAAAGCACGAGCCGGGGTCAGCGATGACGAGAATCTCAGGACATTTCAAGCAACTCCCATACAAATATCATAAACAGGTAAAGTACAAAAAAGACTGCCGCATATTCCACAATGCTATGCAATTTTCATAACAGTCACAGGTTAGAAGAATAACCAAAGAGATAGACAGAACGAAGGTTTAATATACAAAAAAGAAAATATAAACAAGAGTAGAAACAAAAATAATGATCAGAAATTTTAGTGTTAATTTTAGGTTTGTCTTTTATTCACACTTACCAACGACAGCCATATATTGGTTATAAGTAGTTGATTCTTCTCGTCCTATTGGGTTAGACGATGTCAACAAAAACAGAAAGGGCGCAGTCAGTATGATGATCTAAACAAACTGTTCCACACCGCCGGAGACACAATACTTAGGGGCTGGGGCGACGTGCGAAAATGTACCTTATCATGCGTTTTTGTAAAAGCTATTTTCGAACGCCGCCGGACACACAATCTAAATAGATATTATATGCGTAGTTTACAACAATGTAACACTGACTCCATGCGACAGATCTGCCGCGAAGGCGGCGCCCTCAGACCGCGCCCGCCTCCTGTAACCTTTACCTTTGATGTGCATTAGAAAGTGTCTTAATAGGTGCAGTTAAATAGTGCTTATTGAAAGTGTAAAAGTAACGATGTTCTCAGTTCGCGTTACCCTTAAGTGATGACGGGATTGCGGGGGGCGGGAGGGCGAAGGCGCCATACCCGGCTCCTACCACTTACCAAGTTGAGCCAGACGTTTGTGGTCAGGATTTGATTTTTCTCATCCTTATTTTGGAAAAGGTAAGCACGCCGACGCAAGAAAGGAACGAAAAAATATGGTGAACAACAATACCGAATGTGGACTTTAGCTTTTACCTCTTGTATAAAACTGACTTCCAACAACTTTTATATTGATGATGTTATAATTTTTTTTCGAGAACATCAGGAGAATTGTCAGAATTAATAAAATCAGTGAAATTAAATTGATCAATATTTTAAGCTTTATTGGAAGTCAGTTATTTATCAATGTAAAAACAGCAACGAACCACAAAGTCATTTTAATCTGTTGCCCTCGATTATTGAAGTGACGGATAATCCAGTTTTACAGAGGCCAGTCGTTAAGACGAAGCAATTAAATATATTCCAGCGAATAACAGGAGCAGTTGGTGGAGAATAATGCGTTTTATGATTCCACTCGGTGGTTGTTTTATACCGCAATTTGTAAAATATGACAGATTTCATTGTTGCGAAATTTCAGGCCAGATTTGAATTTTAGATTAAGCTCTGTAATTTCAACCAGATATAGCTGCGAATAATATGAAACTACTGAGAGCATCTGTGGATATTGGTAGATCGCTAAATTTTCGAGTGGCGATTAAAAACTCATCAAATTCACACGGTTGAACTAATTTGAGCGTATCCACTTTAACGTAATTCCATTTGTAGAATTTTCGGTGAATCGCCGCGTTCAATACGCAAGTTTTAAACTTTTACGATTTACTTGTTTGAAATCGTTACTATTTTCAAGTGTTTTATAAACTAAAAATTCTTTACTATTGTCTTTCATTTTGTATTATTTTAAATTTACTTTTACCAATTTATTGTTTTTTTTTTTAAAGTGAATCCTGTGCCTAAATATATAAATGTCGCACATTATAGAATCATAGAGCTTTATATCCATAATTAATTTCAAGTAGTCTGTTAACAAGCACATGATACACATTAAAGAAAATAAAATAATAATATTTAAAATTTAATGTAGCTAAGTATTATCGAGGAGCTTGTTGCTGTGGATGTCTATCAAAATGGACACTGTTCGTTACACAGTTACAGTTGACACAGGTTCTTTTGACTTAAAAGAAAAAACTTTAACTAGTTGCCGTTAACCAAAGGACTTCTATCAAGTTTGTGGCACTTAGGTTTATTGGCCTAAAACTATCATGTGACAAGTAGAATAGTTCAGATCAGCCAACATAAGTTTGGTCCCAATTTCCCCGAACTTATATCTTAAAGTTGCTTGTTATGATGGTACTAACTTTTAATATGAAACCTCTTAAAATTTGGCAGCGCAGACGACTCCTAGAGATACTCATAATTTTAACTGCATAATGTGAACTTCTTCCTATAATTGAGCTTGTGTAGTAATATAAAAACTACCTGTTTACTGCGGCTTCGCCCGTATAAATCCTGTCTTCTCATCCACTGAGAAGCTTTTACTTAACACATTTTTTTAATTATATTTTAAAAATATGTTAGTCTAGACTGCAATCTATCTCTGTACTAAAGTTCAGCCGGATTCGTACCGCCGTATTCATGTGTCAATAACAAACATCTGCACAAAATTTCACATTTATAATATCAGTAGGATGCCAAACCACTACCACTACCAACAGCTTGGAAATTGAACGTTCAGATCTCCTAACCTTAGCAAAGAAAATAAGATTTAATTAATCTCTGACTCGAAATTTGTTTCAAAGTATTTCCTGCCTTTTATATCTGTCTGTCCATCATTTCGTTGTCAGAGGATTTTTATAACGAATCTTTTCATAAGATATCTTCCTACACAACTGAATTTACTTAGTTTCAATTTGAATAAGTTTGCGGGAAAATACTATTATTAAATTTATTCACAATAAATGCATTTTTCTTTCTTTATTTCTACTTCCCTGGACAAATTAACTTCCTTGACTTTAATCATACTGTCCGACTTCTGACTAATATTATAAATGTGAAAGTTTATGTAGATTTTTGGAGGTTGTTTGGCTTGATTTAGATGTTTGGATGCTCCAACGGCTAAATGGATCTGGCTGAATTGTGCAAGTATTGTTGTTGCTGAGCCAGCGATTCCGTGAACTTGGGAATGCCTCCACCGGTCATCACTTCGAATATGTTGAATCTTGCCCAACTCACGGGTCGTTGGTTCATCTGGGTGTGGGTATGTGCTATGGTACTCATGGTACCTGCCTATACCTATCGTACGCGCTCTGCCTGCGCCCGCGGTGGCTCGATCTATGATTCGTAGAGCGTGCGTCCTGTGGGTTGAATCGGGCAACACTAATCTGATCGATCGCGTGCCGCGCGCTCTCGTGACAAAATTCATACCTAATGATGAGTCATGGCGGTGCGTATGTATATTGTTATGAATGTTTTTTTATATTATTTGTGTATGTGTGTGTTTAATAAACGCATTTTTCTTTCTTTCTTTTCTTGAAACCTGACATTATGGAATACAATTTTTGTTCCAAACTGTTTGCCTAGTCGTATACATAGAAGTATATAAGTAAGTATATAATATTGAAGTTCAGACTAATGCGCAGTTAGACTGGTACAGCGGACCCCAGACTTAGAGGTAAAAGCTTCGGATGCGACTGGGATTAACGCTAGGATGAAGAAGGTAAATATAAGTAATTTTGACTACTCAAGGAAGCAACGACTCACATGGGAGAAAGGGTAGCCTACATTCACCGGAACTATTACTTTAACAAGATATACATATTCCCAAGGGGAATGAAACATGATTACGTTTATGCCTAAGTTTTAGGAAACACATAAAATATATCTAAAGGGTAATAAAACGAAGAGATAGCATCTGATAAAAGTTTATGACACGGAAGATTTATTCCGAGGGGACAGTGCGGCTGATTGATTAGGTGTGTAGCCCTTGTGTTGTTGCGAATATTGTAATATTTCTTGTTTGCCCATTAATTTTGACAGCAGAATAACGATTTAGATTATCATGAAACAAATGCTAATGAATCATAGTGCTTTCTGCGATGTTCTGTAGTTGGGATTTTTTTATATTCGCGAAATCTTCGCGGTACAAATTAAATTTATATCCAAGCCGGTACACCTGCTGATTAATGGATTGCGAGGGTTGGGAGGTCAGTGACAGTCACTTCCATGAATTCAAACGAGGCTAAGGAGTACCCGGACCCTGGGTTCCGAAATAAAAGCCTCGGATGCAATCAGGAATAATGTCAAGATGGTGATGAATTACAAACCTATTGTTTTATTATATTTTCGGGACAAATTAAAACAGGTGAAAATGTACTGACTCTGAATAAAAAAAAATGACATAATGTATTAAATATCTTCAACTAAAACGCAAGTTTAGTTTCGAAGGACCCATCAGTCTTCTCCTCAGTTCTAGTACAATTTGTCTCTGTGCAATTATTTGTACCTCGGACGGTACTAGCCGTCTGAAATGTCGGAGTTTGTGGCAATAAAGTATGAGCGCACGTCTCTCTAGTAAAATGTAGAGCTTACTGTCCGAAGTGAGAACATGTGCGACGTAATGGATGCTACTTGAGATGTAGCTCAAGTCTGGGTTTAGGTTCTTTTTCTGAATAAACAAATGAAGATCAAAGTTGAATGCGATATTTGAAGCAACCCGAGATCATAGACTGGTTTTTCTATCTTCTTATATGTAAAAATGAATTGCAATTCTGTTAGTCTCGCTAAAACTCGTGAACGGCTGCACCAATTTCGCTAATTTTAGTCTGGAAATATTTGTGGATGTCCAGGGAAGGTTTAAACGGGGAGAAAATATGGGGCATTGCAACTTTTTTTTTATAGATTCTGAGGCGGTACGACGGTTCAGCGGTTCAGCAAATATATTATAAACTCCCATATATCGATAAAGGGCAGTAGAATTTTACCCACCATCCTCAAACGTTTTTTTCTTCAGACGCATATATTGAGTACCGAGCGAATGTCACACGGAGTTGTAGGTAGGTAGTATATATACAGATCAAATTAGTAATCTTTTAAAAACAGAGCAGATCAAAATTGACAAACTGACTTGAAACCTGCGGGCCTGCATGTAATGTTAGTAGAGTACCCGTGAATTGTGTGATAAAATCAGATGGTAGGATTTATTTATTTAACCTAGAATACTAGATAATACAGTCAGTTGGCATATGAAATTTAAATAAAGGTCGTAGTGAAATATGTACGCGTGACACTAAAAGACAGTCGCTTCAATATAAAAATGTTTTCAGAATTATTCAATACTCCACTCCGAGCAAAAGTATTCATCCTATAGCAACGTGGGACGAAAAGTTGCAATGCCTAAGGCACTCACACTTTGAGTCTGTTTTACTACACTCGATTCTTGTTCCATTTTATGAAATATTCTTCCATTTTTAAATCCTGTTACTTTTTCAAACAGAAAATTTTAAGTACGATTGTGAATAGAAAGTGTATCGGATGTTCCGTTTTTTTATTTTTGTTTTCCGCTAACAAAAAAGTATCAGAAGTCACTCGAAGTAGTATCTATACACTTGCGGTACATAGTTTGGTTTCGCCCGGAATAAAGTTCGTAAAAACCCTACTGGGGACACAGACTAGCGGGTCTTATTTTATTTTAACTACCAAAAAAATCTATTAAAGTCATATTGATGAAAAATAGGCGACCGCGTACGGGCAAACGCAGTGTAGGACGTCCAACGGCTAGGTGGAAGGACGACCTCATCAAGGTCGCCGGGAAGCGCTGGATGCGGGCTGCTTTGGATCGGTCATTCTGGAAGTCTATGGGAGAGGCCTATGTTCAGCAGTGGACTGTGTATGGCTGATGTGATGATGAAAAATATATCTTAAATCGACTCTTTTGAGAACAAAAAATGCATATTGACGCCAATTTTGGGGTCTTTAGTCGTTTCGGACCGTGAGCGGTTCGGACCGCGGTGTGAATTGCCCAAGAGCTGTTTTTCAATGAGTCCTTTCGCACCGCGGTTCGAATCGCCCAAGAACTTTTGGTAATGGGTTGATTCGGACCACAGTATAGGGATCATTGTTTCACTTTTTGGATAGGTGAAGTCGGACAGAAAAGACATGTAGATTTATTGTACATTCCTTACAGTACAACCAGGCACAAAATAATTTATCAATTACATTTGTCATAAGCCCGCTACATAAAATATTGGTGCTATTGCACTGTACATTTTTTTACTGGTAACCTACTGAAATATCGAATTTCTGTTACCCGAATCTTAAAACCCCGAAAACTGTTGGTAGAACTTTTAAAAGACAGATGTAATGAATGACAACTTTCTATAATTCCGTTTTTAATTTCCCAGATGAATCAATTTCCAGGTGCACTAAAACCAAATTTTCAAATAGTATTTTTTTCTTTCCCATATTGTCATAATCCAGATTCTCAGAATATTTTTTTCTTTCCCATCGTACCATTTTCCAAATAAACTATCACCAAATTTTCATAATCTTTTTATTTGGTTCCCATACAATCGTGTTCCAGCTAAACTATATACAAGTATAGTAAAACTCACTAAATTTGTACGATTCATTTATTAGGTACAGTAAGTAATTTAGAAATTTACTTTAATTTTTTAATTTCACTTAAATTTTCTTTTATTTTTATGAGTTTTTGCAGTTTTTCCTCCTTTTGTATATACTTTTTCCTCCTTTACACTTGTGGTTCACCTAGTATCATTTTTTCTATATCAGATTCTATTATAATCGCTTAATTCTTCGAAATTAATTATCGTTAACACCCCGACTCAGTGCAATCCTGCAATCCATTTTTCTTAAACCACCCAGAAGTAGGAGCCCCGCAAAGCGGGGCTCCGTCGAGCTTAGTTAGTAGACGCCATATGAGGTTTAGTTTTAGGTTTAAAAATCTGGATATTGTTTGTCTGAATATCAATTAACTGCATTTCAAAAATTTGCGTTTTAAATATTCGGGTTTTGTGTATATGGATTACGGTCATGTGGATTTTGTGTATTTAGATTTCGTGTGTCTGGAACTCGTTCATCTGGATTATAAAACGTTGTACAAATGAATAAATAGGCAAATGAAATTCGGAGTTGCGATTATATGGCAAATAAAACTTCGAAATTTGAAAAAATGGGATTATGAAAAAATGGCCAAACGTTTTCGGGATTATGATATTCGGAATATTCAAATTCGGGATTAAAATAGGTAACCTTTTTTACTCACTAAATATATTGATTAACTTAAAATACTTATACTAAACAATGTTAAATAGATGCAAAAAGGTGCACGCTTTGCACGCATGTAAGAATTTCTTTAATAGCCTTAATTTTTTCCGGATCCGGCTTCATTCCATTTTTATCAAACACATGCCCTAAATACTTAACTTCCTCCACAAAAAATCTACGTTTTTCTTTATTGAATTTTAAATTGATTTCTCTCGATCTTTCAAGTAAACGTTTTAACTTCTGATCGTGAATTTCCTTCTAAGAACCCCATACAATTATGTTTTTTTTTTTTTTATTTTTTTTTTTTTTCGTGATGTCTTGTCATTTTTATTATTTTTTTTTATTTTATTATTTATTTGTTTATTTATTTCTTAAAAACAGTTTACAGCTTCACATAAATATAAAAGATTTTAGCCCACACTACAATATATGGGACTCCGACCACTATTATTCGCTTTACATCGATTTGACAAAATGCCTTAGTTATTACTTTAACATATTATGTAAGACTAGGTAGAATATATTTTCATAAGTAAACATTAATTAGCATCCGCTGCCGAACTAGGTAGAAACCTGTGTTTCAGCTTTCGGCGCCACTCCCCACGAGAGTTTAGACTTTAACTAGTCTGCACAAGAGCCATGTTCGATAAAGTAGCAACAATTATGGTATAATATTAAGTGATCTTGCTATGCTAGTATAGTTAGTTAATAAAAGAAGCTTATCTACAAAACAAAGTAAAGAAGTGCGCGCGCGCGCGTGTGTGAGTGTGTGTGTGTGTGTGTGTGTGTGTGTGTGTGTGCGCGCGTGCGCGTGCGCGTGCGCGTGCGCGTGTGCGTGTGTGTGTGTGTGTGTGTGTGTGTGTGTGTGTGTGCGCGTGCGCGTGCGCGTGCGCGTGTGCGTGTGCGTGTGTGTGTGTGTGTGTGTGTGTGTGTGTGTGTGTGTGTGTGTGTGTGTGAGTATTTGTGTTATTGTAATACAATCAATGTCATTATTGTCATATACTTAGTACCACATACACAAATATATGTCAGGATAGTACGGCGAGAAGTTGCTCGGTTTTATTATAATCGAGGGTTTGTAACCAGGTAACGACTGTTTCTTTGCATTGTTTTTTATTGAGTGGGTAAATATGGATAATATTGTTTACCTTGTTATAGATGTAGGGAGCAAGTGCACAGTAAAACCTTCGGACAAACGAAGTACGCGACATTACGCTCGTCTCACAAACTCTGTTCCTTCTACGTTTTGTGTCATTTTGGGGCTCATACGTCACTTTATTGTGGTGTTTGATAATTATGCCCAGAATAAACAACTGTCTGACTGTGAGCACATCACTTTGTTCATAGAGTAAATTCGTTGGAAAGAGAAATGGTCGGAAGCTGCTTACATTAAGAATTGCTCTTTGAGCTATCTCCAAAGGTTTGAGCGTGGAAGATGGAGCTCCACCCCAAACAGTAATGCAGTAGGTGAGCAGAGACTGGCAAAACGCCAAATATATCTGCTTAACAAGATTTGAATCCGCAACGTGTCTTATGGTTTTAAATACTATTATGAGTTTACGAGTCCTGCCGGTCATTAATTCGATGTGTCTTTTGAAATTCAAATGTGAATCTAATACGACTCCTAGATATTTTATATGCTCAGTAGATATTAACTTAGGACAGGTGCAACTATTGTTTTGTTGGCATTTGTGGACCATTAAATCATGACCATCAGGTATTTCACCCAGATTTCTAATGGAGAAGGTCATATATCTGGTTTTATCAGTATTTAGTGTAAGGACATTATCACTAAGCCATTCAGTGACAACATTAATGGCGTTCTGAGCCGCTTCAAAGGTGTCCTTCCAGGTGTTTCCAGTAATTAAAATTACGGTGTCGTCCGCATAACACACTAGTTTGCCTTTTGTAGGTTTGATTTGACACAACTCATTTAAATAAATCAAGAACAAGGTAGGGCCCAATACACTTCCCTGTGGGACCCCAAATGTCACGGGCAAGTCGGCGCTTATGTAGTTCTCTATAGCTGTTGCCTGTAATCGACCAGAGAGATAACTCTTGAATAAATCCAACTGTGTGCCCCTTATACCAATCGCTTCCAGTTTACGCAAAAGTATGGGAACAGAGACCGTGTCAAACGCCTTTGCCAAGTCCAGAAAGATTGCCAGACACTTTTTTCGATTATCCAAGTCCCTTGCAATATAATCAGTTACAGCATGTACTGCGTCAGCTGTAGATTTAGCCTGACGAAAACCAAACTGATTCTCAGACAGTAATTTCTTTTTTTCTAAGTAGGCAACTAGCCTGGTATTTATCAATTTTTCCAAAATCTTGGAGATTGCTGGAAGTAATGAGATAGGCCTATAATTAGGGATACGGTCTCTGTTGCCACCCTTGTAAATAGGAACAATGACCGATTTTTTTAGGGCAGTGGGAAAGACTCCCATGTCCAGACAGACATTGAAAAGAAATGCCAAAGGAGGAGCAAGATACTCTTTATAGCGCTTGAGAAAACTGTTTGAGACTCTGTCCCACCCGACAGCACAGTTTCTTTTAAGACTCGAAATCAAATTAACAATCTCGTTTAAATCCGTATTCATTAACACAAATGAGTCCACTCTATTAGAGACGACATCACCAGGGCAGTCTTGGCGTCGTTTATTTTTTAGAGTGTCATCTGCTAGTGTCTTGCCAACACTAACAAAGTAACTATTTACTTCATCTACCGATTCTTGTGGTGTAGCAGCCAGTTTCAATAGATTTTTTGGTGATGACGATACTTTAGCGGTGTTTGTAATGGTTTTGATGGCCTGCCATAGTTTTCTACTATCGCCACCCGCGTCAGACAATTGCTGCCTCTCAAACGTTCTTTTTGCTTTTTTGAGGAGTATATTACAAAAATTTCTGTAGCGAATATACGTTATTTTAATTATATCATTGCGAGGAGACTTCTTGAGTTTAAGGTGTAACTTGTCTCTGTTTCGCATACAGCGAAGGAGACCTGGAGTAATCCATGGCTTAATGATTTTTTTGCGTCCTGCGAGTGGGGTGTTTTGTGTATTATTTATTAACGCCGTGGTTATCGAGTCAATAAAATACTTAAGTGAGACATTGGGGTCTTGGCACGCGTAATACATAGGCGAAAAATCTATACTTGCTATATCTTTCTGAAGTTGTTCAAAGTTAGTTTTATTTACGTTTGTGATGGAATAATTTCGAGTGAACTTTTTACTCAAACAGAGTAACACGGGCTTGTGGTCAGTGACGCTAGCTTGAATGACAATTGTAGTGGCAGGAAATTGAGTCTTTAATAAAATGTGATCTATACATGTCCCACTGATATCGCGAGTAACAAAGGAGTGACATGGTAAGAGTGAATGAGATGCAGCAAAATTTAGATAACGTTCCTTGTCAGAATGTGGTCTATCATTGATGGATACATTTGTGTCCCCTTTAACTGAAACATTTTTTATACCGCGTAGTTTTTGTAAGTTTCTATCCAGGGAGTCAATAAACCGATCCAGGTTCTTGTATGATGGAGAACGATACAGCGCCAAGATAGCAACATCACAACCAATTTTTAATAGCAATGCATTTGCATCCATAAAAGGGGGTTCTTCAATGGTAAATGGAATTTCGTCCTTAATATAAACGACCACTCCGTCATTTTGTAAGAGGTTGTTTTGTGTCGAAGAAGCTTGATATCCCTGTAAATGTGGAATAAAAGACGCATCCCTTAGCCTACATTCCGTCAATACAAGGATGTCCACATTAATGATGAGCTCTTTTAGCAGTACTTCAAGCGCAGGTAAATTACAGTTAACACTGCGGATATTTTGTGTAAGTACCGTGAGAGAATTTAAGGATGTGGGGACATATTGAATACAGTTTTCCATGGAGCACTCAAAGGATTTTGAGACATTGTACGTGTCTAAGTCGTTATGTATATCTTTGAGATTGTCGAATTATGGATACAATGGTATATAAATGACCAACCCGTGAGACAAAGGTTCGCAATATGCCAGCATACCCCGACAGATATACATGTTAAAAATAGAATGGTAACAATGATTGTATTTGAAACAGTTAAATAAAATGTGATAGGTTTGTGTAAATGTGTGAGGTGTGATATTATTGACAATTAGAATAAAATCAAGTATTAATATGAGAAGTAATAACATAAAAAGGATATTCACAAGACACGAACTCAATTTGTACATCGCCTTAAATAGTCATTTAACACTTTTCAATTTCTCCAAGTCATCTTCACTATCAATTCTAATTTGAGGACAGTTGACCCGTAGACGTAGATACACCACTCCTCGAGATGTCCAGCAGAATTCATAACCATGCTCTTTTTGAAACGTTCTGGCCAAGTAGAATATTTTCTGTGTTTTTTGTGTTAGAGTTTCGCCAACAAAAACGGGCCTGATTGGTCCAGTGAGGTTAAGGTGACCGGTGTTTAGCTTATCACCCTTCTGTTTAGTTTTATTGAAGTTTTTAACTGCAGACAGTATTTTCTCTTTCAGCAGTACGGAGGCAAATTCTGTTACAATTGGGGATGACGTATCCTTAGAATGCGATACTCGGTATATGTCTTTTATATCTGTCTCTGCAATTTCCACACAAACTGACCTGCCCATATGCTGGACTAGCCGGCAAAGGTCTAATTTAGATTCAGGTTTGTCGGATTTAGTCTTTGGGATCTGGCGTATTTCAATACCCGATGCGCGCGACTTGCGCTCCAGTGCCTCGACTCTTTGTTCTAGTAAGTTAATGTATCTTTTATGATCTTTTCTTTCTCTTTCCAGGAAGTTAACTCTGGATAAGAACTCGTCATACATGCCAGACAGTGTCTCAACCGATTTCGTGAGCTCAGCATTTTGTACCCTGATACAATTAACAGATTCAAGTAAATCCTTGAAGCGTTTGTTTTGCTCTTTCGAAAAGGTATCAAACATTTCCTGTATGGAGCACATAAAGCTTCCCAAATCATCTCCTTCAACCTTTCGCTTTTTACGTTCCTTGGTGTTCAACGCGGGCAAATGCAGGCTTGGTTCCGAATCGTATCGCTGACGTTCCTTTGCCAGCGATACAACAGCACCAGTTTCCACCAGATTCGATTCCGAGACAGCATTCTTTGCAGTACTGAGTGCAGCAGCAGTTCCGCAGGGGGAAACAGGAGGTGTACGTTTAAGAGGCATAGTGTATTTGGAGAGAAATTTACAGGACTACGGTTGCCAGTAGTAGTATTTGCGCCGTAATAGCTGCAATTACGGTCCGGTGTCCAAACCAGAGAAGAAAAAATTATTATATGGAAGGCAGATTCTAGAAAAATGAATTTATAAAATTCAAAAAGAATATTTTTGGACTGGGAACCGATCTCGAGGCACTAGTAGACAAGGCCCAAGGCGACACCTTTAACCATCCGACCATGGAAGTCTTTACAATTGCAAGCGAAATAGCTGAAGTTATGCTATTGCTTGTAGAAAGTTTAATATTTGGTATTGTTAATTTATAAACTTATGATAAACTGTTCGAGATTCGCACATTGAGTATTACATAAAACACTGTCAAAGTACCGACAAATTTTAAATAGATTTTCGTTTTTAGACACTAAATAGATTGTTTATAGTTTATTTTTATCACTCACTCTTCACAAATTATTATTAACAATTGAATCACATAGATGTTAGTTGATTATATTCAGTTTATATCACTTTTTATTTATTAACAACACGGATCGCTTATAAACACGTCTGCTCGTGTCGGTGTCCAGCGGGGGGGGGGGGGATGTCGTCAATATAACTCTCTACTCCTACGAAGTCTTTCAGAAGTTGTCATATTTTAGCATAAAACACTTCAGAAGCACAGGTTACCCCAAAACAGAACCTTAGGAATTAGAATCTGCCGAATGGAGTAGCGAATGTGCACAGGTCTGCACTCTCATCATCCAGCTGTATAATCCAAAACCCCGCGTTGGCATCCAGCACCGAGAAGTACCGCGCACCGTGCCGGCGGGTGGCTAGCTCCGCTACAGTGGGCAGTTGGAACTGGAAGTGCGCGCGCTGTACCGTGCGGTTCAATTCACGTGAATCTAAACACACTCGAATACCATTATTGTTTTTTGCAACTAATACTAACGGATGCACCCAAAGAGTGGGGTGACTAACCTTGCTGATGTCCCCATTCTGTTCCATGGCATTCAATTCACTTTTTAAACTGTCGCGTAACCCGTGAGGAACTTTGTGAGCACAAATAACAGGTGGAACCGATTTATCGATTACTATATATTATGATATTACCCTGGCAGACACCCTAAGCTTTTAAATAGATCACTGTAATCTGAAATCTGAATAGATCTAAGACGTTTAACGAGCCCCATAGTCTCACACGATTCAAAGCCCTCTGTGTCAATCAGGTTCACCAACAAAATAGACTGCACACTCGCCGCCTCCTTGTCTACACCTAACGCCTTCACAAACAATTGAAATTGCTGTTTCCACTTTTTCCATACCTCGGCACGGCCAGCCGGTCCTCCGGCGCTGTCCAAACCTAATTCCGCGGGTGGTCGGGCGTACTCCATTGCAATCACAAATATTGCGCATGAAAATGCTAATTATGATAATACTAAACCGAATACCGCTGTCACCATGTTGTAAATTCAATGGAACCACCAAGCACCGGTCCACAACTGACATTTATTCAAAGACAACCTTGTTGTCGTTAGATATAATTATCACAACATTATGTAAATACTAATCTGTGATAACATATTGATCAAACTGTGATTTTAAACCATTACCGTCTTACTATAAAAATATAACTAATATTACACTTGTTATACACTTGATATGCACTTACCACTTTTCTCATCGTCTGTACAAATAAATAAAAATTTAAATCAGGATCTACAATATGAGTATTAAGTACTTTCGCTCAATGTTCCGAATCGACCCATTCCAAAAGATACCTTGGGCTATTCGCACCGCTCCAACCACTGCGGTGTGAATGGTCCTATTCAGAAATAGTACTAGGGCGATTCGAACCGCGGTTCGAAAATGCGTGGTGCGAAACGACTAAAGACCCCAATTTTGTTGCACAGTTCACTATAGTACCTACACCGGTTCTAAACTATTTACAAAAATTGTACCATTGACCGCCTCATTAAATTCAGACTCCAAGAATATAGCATTAAATGTGAATTTTGATGTACTCATACATTGTCGTTTACGTTGTTTTGACAGGACTTACTAAAGAGATTTTATTCTAGTTTAAAAAGCTTTATAAAATAGCAAAATCGTTCATTCTATCATGCTGTTATTCCATTCAGTCGAATGTTTACGACCAGTTTTAAACGTACAAAGCTTAGTTGTTCTTTGTCGTGACGTGATTTTAATACGAATTGACTTGCTGAGCTTTAATTAAAACGTTTCAAACAAAATTCAAATATCGGTAGCTAAAATTTACTTCAGTATTTGACACGATTTTATTTTGAATAAATTTTGTATTGTTATTCTATATCGTTAAAAATTGATGGCTAACTTTATTTCGGGTTATAATTTTTGTATGCATGAATATGTATATTTGTATTAGTCTGGGTGTTTGTATATATAACATGTATGTATTTACAAAAAAAAAGTATCTAAATTTGTTTATCCGCATTCTAGATTTCATAACACAAGATGGATCTAGATAGCCTTGTGTGAAATGTTGTGGAATATTTATTTATTATTATTATTATTTATTTTCTTGAAGTAATTTTATAGTAAACTCAGAAATAATGAAAAATAGCTCATAGACCCACTATCTTAGGGATAACACAAACATGAATTATACGAATGCACTGATGACATCCAACCTTAATGCCCAAACACAATACACAATAAAGCTAATAGGCAGGTATTTTTTTTTAAATTTCATTTATTTAGGCATATTAACAGTACCTATTTATTTGATCCCGTTTTACTTCCAGATAAGTTGAGTTCAGAAATGAACGAACGTATAAATGATCGAATGAATGAACTTTCTGACTATTAAGACGACAAAGCAATCGTGAAACCACGCGCACAAGAAACAAATTAAATCGCCCAAAGGAAAAGAAAATCACAGGCAGCCATATTATTGCTCTGTGATATTGAAACGTAATTAAATCAGAACAAATGCCCACAGTTTGCTACAGTTTAATCTTAATTCTCGAATTGTGTAGATTAAATTACATCACCGTTGAATTTAAACAAGAAATAATTGTATTTACCTTGCAGTTATCATAACCGTAGCGTAAACCATACACTCTTCAAATTTAATCTATACGTAATAAGTACATGTTTGAAGTTACAACAAAATTTATCTAAGTATATTTACCTATATTCTGGGATCCATTTATTGAACTATATACTCTTTGTACCGACATTTTTGCAGAGGGTTGGATATAGTATCAAAATTCCAGGAGTATTCCGTTCATGTCTATCTATATATATTTATACAAGCGAAATACCACTCACTGATTAATCACGAAATCTCAGAAACTATAACACCTACAATCTTGAAATTTGGCAGGTATGTTCCTTACAGGGTCTAGGCTCCATCCACCAAGAACGGATTTTACGACACTCCACCCCTAAGGGAGTAAAAACTAGTTGAAATATCGTATGAAAGTCCTATGTTTTAAAGTAAGAGATTTGGCATTCAAAATACATACTCTATATATAGTGCGGAGATTTACTAATAATGTATCCATAGAAATCAACCCCCTTTTGGTGTTAAAACTGGAGATGGTAATTCGTGTAAACGTCTAACACACTCTACGGGTATGAAATCGCAGGCGGCCGCTTGTTAAATAATTACAATGCTTCTGGAATGAATCTGGAATCGACTATTGCAGTGGCATAAAAACAAAATTATTATTATTTTAACTTGCGGGTTGAAAAAAAGGGAGTTAAAAAGAAAACACGCAAACACACTAGGAATAAAAATTTTGTCCCAAATTGTACCCAACTAGTATTATCACAGATGCATAACGTAGAAAAGACCGACTGACCCCATATTCCCCAGAAATTACCTCAAGAATATTCCAGTATTGAGATAACTTACGGAACAACATATCTCACGATTGTCCATTCTTCAAAGATCGCCTTCTGGGACTATATCAGTACATAAAATCTTTATTTTTTTCTGATATAATATACCTACAGTCAACGACAAAAGTTGATGAACAAAGAAATATTTAGTGGCCTACAGTTAATGTATAAGTAAATTTAAAAATATAATATATTTCGTATTTTGTTTGTTTTTATGATCGGTTTGACAGTTATATTGATCAATTAATCAGAATTTCTTGAGCTACGTTAGTCGTTGACTGTACTGTAATACCCTACATGGTCACTTTAATTAATTGATTGATATAATATTATATATTGAATTAAAGGATTTATACGCTATTATGAATTGACATTATTGTTGACTATTGCATCTATCATGGCTTTGTGTTACCTACTTAATTTATAATCGTTTTTAATTATTAGATTTTTGAATTATATTTTTCTACTGACATTGGATGTAATGCAATAATATGATATCGATTGATAATAATTTCTTGATTTAATTGTTTAATTGTTGACATATTTCATACTAAACATTGATGTAAGACGAATTGTTACTAACAAATTGGGCCCAGTTGACATGAATAAAATGATATTTAATACGTCAATCAAAGAAAATCGTTCGATGTGGGTTTAGGTAATTTATACCGACATTGGACTCAAGTAAACATGGGCTCAATCAAACTCGTCATAACTTGGCCTATAAGTTAGCTGTGGCTTAATCTAGGGTGGTAAAACCTTAGTAATCAGAATCAGATGTAAACAATCCCTTTTGGGAAATGGTAAAGGTATTATTGAGGCACTAAAACTCAGATTAGGCTAAGTTGTTCTGAACAGTTTCGATGTAAAAACTAAATGAAACGCGTTTTACGTTCTACATTTAGGTAGTATTATTATAGTACTAAACAGACCCTAGGAACGGATGATGAACTTTACAAAAAAAAATATTGGTTCACAAATGACAAAGAAATCGGAGAGCACACATATCGATGAATTCTTCTAATACCTACGTTGAGTATATAACCTCCTCCTTTTTTGAAGTCGGTTAAAATTTGTTACCTGAGAATAATATATTACGTATTTTGTTAATTTTTAGTTACTCTTCTTATAAATAGGTACATACTTAGAAATACTCAGGCTAATGCAAATATAAGACACACTTATGGATACAGTTTTTCTCTGAACGGTAATCAAACACGACCTCTATTAAAATAATTTACTCCTACCACCTCTCATTCAAAAAATTACCTATGCCTGAGTTATGTGAAAAATGTTTTTTTTTTTTTAACCTGATATCCCTTTTACTTACACGCTACCCTTAACTACCCACACTAACAATGTCCGTTCGGTATATTAGGGTTCATAACGTAACCTTCGCGTTTAAGGAGCTATTAAAACTATTCGTAACGTTACCGTAACGTTAACTTAATCGTTAAGTTTACGATGTTTGTGGACGCGGCCGCTCGTTACGACTCCAGACCTGTAAACTGCCGGCCTATATATTAAGTTTTCGGTTTCAGTTGGGAAGTTCAATGACCGAATATTATGCTATCCTACCTACCTATCGTTATTGTTTCAAGGTTTAATTCAGTGCGGTACGGTACGCAAAATGGGCGCGTTCACCGCGAGCAACGTCCTTTTCAGATAACACGCCTGCAAGCTGCGTGCACTCGTCCCAGCAGCTATCTCCTCAATACCATTATCGTTTAAACATCTAATACAAATAAATAAAATTGGATACTGTTTTTATTTGAAAAGAAAAGCCTTCTAGTAAATACATTCCTAAAGTGTTTATTACAAAGTAAAAATATGATATACTTAAATAAAATACAGTGTTCAAGATGTTCGTCTTTCTTTATGTCGTTCTATCTGGGCGCGGATCCTGCTATTTTTTTTTCATGGCAACCACTGCGCAGATACTGTAACCAATGCTATTTGACTTTAGACTTTACAGTTATACTGTTAAAGTGTACAATTATATGACAATTTTCTAGAGTGAATGAAAAATGTTGTGAACTCTTTCTCTTTTAATTTTGGACTCTAAAATTCAGCCATAAAGTCTAAAATTTACTGATATTTTATGCAAAATCAGCAGTATGGCAGTGGTTTTGTTATGTCATAAAATTAGCAAAATCGGGGACCTGTTCAACTTGGTCAATCTCTGAAAAAAGTTTGTATTCTTTTTACGAATATTATTCGTTGGAAACCGGAATGTGCTACTACTTTAACGTAGCAATTACCATTATCTGTCTTACCATTATCATTTTCTCTCAAACCTCAAACTCATTATTATTATAATTTCATAAATTATTAAATTATTAATTATTTTTTAATTCACTTAAATCTGCTATGAATCAGATTACAGCAATAAGCTCGCCCTCTATTACGTGGGAACGTTAAAAAAATGCGGCTGTTAATACATCTCTGCCTAGTCCTTCGGGGATTTACAGGCGTAATATGAATCAGATTAAATAAAAAAATAACACCACTACAAATATAACATACAATACAAACATAAATATTTAAAAACCAAGAGATAGTTGTCTTATTTATTTTTATCATGAAACTTATCTCTCGATCACAATTTCTCGTCTCAATCCCAGTGTTGTCTCTCGAGAGCTGCGGTCCGACGACAATTCAATTTTAACTGCTCTGTACCACAGATATTTGACCCCTCAATTTATAATACTATCTTGTCTTTACCAGAAATTTTATTTTATTAATATTCCCACCCGAGAGCACGATTCGAAAGTGTTCAAAACGGGATTTTAGTTCAAAACGTTTAAACAATTTTGTTCGGTATGAGCTGTCAAAATAAAACCTACCTTCGTAGGTAGGTTTCGTTTCGTAATCGTTTTCTTGAGATTATTCAACCATCAGAGTCACCTAGTTTCGTTTAATTTCTTAAAATTAAATTGAAATACAATTAAATTTTGAGGTCTCGTAAATTTTAAAAAGTTTTACTACACTATTTTGTATTACACTAAATCAGGCCCCTGGCTCAGTTTAAATAATAGTTCCTCTGGTTACACAGGAGTGCAACTTAATTTCCTGTTCTGCAAAAGTTCATCCAAAACAGACTATATCTATGTATAAAGTATTTAGGTTTTTGAATAATTAAAAAATTATAATACAAATACAAATGGTAATCATAATGAAATCTTAAAATATTTGTCGTATTCTAACTTTATTTTGGATTACTCTGGCTCTGCCTAAATAATATACTCCAGTTCAACGATTCTGATCATCAAGCTCCTCAATATTACCATAAGCGTTTATCGTGCTTACTCAATAAACAGCTCTCAATATTGAAACAAAGCAAAATATCATTATCCAAAACTTCCAAATGTATTGTAATTTTATGCTGTTCCAACTTCAGGGATACAAACAAACTTGTTTCGACACCGTTATACTAAAAGCAATGGCATACCTTTTCTGTTATTCGCTGGGATATATTCAAAATAAACATTTTGATAACCTTGCACAATACTTTGGAACATATAATTAATTTAACTAACCAAAAACGGTAACGGTTACAGCAACGTTATTAGTAACGATGCCTAGAATGGTTTGGTGAAACTCCGGCCACCAATATTGATGGTATCTATGGTTAGGTCCAATAAAAGAAAAAAATTGCTAAATAAATCAGGCTGCTTCCGTTGTGTTGAGGATGAACATTTTATAATATTTAAAAACAAACTGCTGGTTGTCGTTTTTCCCACTAGTACCATTTACTCTGAACGAGTTATAATAAAACTAATTTTATCTCTATTCAATTTGTTTGGTGTTACTTTTCAATACCTATTTATCTTAATAAGTTCTATTTACCTCCGTAATATACGCGTAAACTTTCAACTGATAGACCTACTACTTAGAAATTTTCTAAAACCCTGTTGTAACCTCTCTTGCCCAGCTGTGTACCATTGATTGGTACCATTGATGGTACTACCAGGCCTTTTATCCCACTAGTACCACTAGTCAAGAAAAACCTTCCTCGAGCCATAAAAAATTAAAAACTAATTCTATTCTTAGCACAGACCAATAAGAAACAATTTTTTTTTTATTACGACGGCAAAGTTTGATCCCTTTCAATATTTGACGCATGACCGCCAACTGCCAGCACCCGTCACGGCCGGCCAGTCTAAAACCCCTTTGACAAGTTAATCCACGTATAAAAGTGCTATTTCCGCGGGGAAATTGCTACATAAATTGCGGTTTGCCCAGGATTACACTATAACTAAATTTGCCTGTACTCAAATTCATACTTGAACCATTATTCATAATATGCAATGGTTTTCATAATATTTCGTGCTGAAATATTTGCTTTGTTATGTGTACATGTAAGCATAGTTCTATGAAATTGTTACATAATAAAGTCTACAATTTTTATTATTTTGCCCCTGTCACAATAATTCGTCGCTCACACAATTTACTTAGTTTGAATTAGTTTAACTCTGACTAAACTCGGCATGATATGAAATTACAAATTAACACGTCTAAGCCCAAATTATTTTTTGCTATTATTATTTATTATTAATCTCGCATCAACATAAAAAATATCATCTACATCACTAAGTATGTTATTGTTAAATGCTTTTAAAAATAAACAACAGACACTTTTTCAATATTTATTATTATAGCGGTAAGTAATACTCGTTCAAATTCTTCAGCTGTCTAACTATTGGGATTTTTTTTTATATAGATACTGTGGAGAGACGGACGATGCAAGTCTTAGCAATTGCACAGATAATAAAATATAATGCTTATACAGATGCACAATCAGGATTTAAAAAAAAGGTTACACTTGTAACTTCCTAACAGAAGGCATGTAACTTTTAGTCCGCTTGAGTTGTTAATAGATGACGACAATGTTTGAACTTTTCAAATTAACGTACCAAAAAAAAATTTTTTTTTAATCTTTATGTACCAAAAAATAAAACATATATTAAACACATTTTTAAATATGACTGAAAAAACTATAAATGCCTTATCGTACCGTGCCTTTTAAATTTATCGGAAATAAGATTGGTAACAGAGGTTGCACTCCAGCTTTGGATGAATTAATTGATAGTTTCATTATCAATTTTGAAAAAGTAGACCAAAAACCAATAAGTAATGTTAAAAAAGCTTGGATCTATAATAATTATTTAACCTCGCGCCTTAACTGGCCATTTCTTATGTATGATATAAACCAGAGCTTCCTCAAAATTTAGATGCGGTTGTCACGAAGACACTGAAGACTCAGTCAGCCGACCCGTCGGCACCATATAGATCCGCGAATAATTTTGGAATGACGCTTAACAAGCCATCAGAACTCTATAAACACCTAAGAGTAACTAAAATGGACGACTTATCGAAATTTAAAGACGAAATAGTAAAAGTCCTTACAAAAGATAAAAATGCATCAGAGCTCGAATCTCGCCTCCAGTTCCATAAAAAAATCATGATAGGCTCGCAGACTAGTAGAGTAGGTCTAGGTAATATTCGGAGACAAACAGATAAAGAAATAACAAAATCTTTTCTTCAAGCTGACGAAAACAACACCTATAAGGTGCATGCAATGAACCTAGAAATGCAAAACGAATGGTTGACCCTAGGTGAATTCCCATAGCCTTAAAGTGACGTACCATAATATTTGACTGGTCACCAGCCTTGCTTAAATTTTACCTATTCCAGTTGACCCTCCCGCAAAGCAATCTAGTCAGATGGGGAAAAGCCACAGATAAAACATGTTACTCATGTGGTGAAGCAACTAGTACGGCTAGGCACCTGCTAGTGGGTTGTAGGACGCTGTTAGACCGGGGTCATTACTCGCGCTAACATAATAAGGTATTAGAAATCATACGTGAGGCTGCGAGTTTGGCGGTAGCTAAAGCGAAAAAAGGATTAACCACAAACCAAAGAAATGACATTGTGTTTGTAAAGGAAGGCTGCTCAAAGAAATCACCTCAAAAGCCATTTTCAATTTTGATAGCTGCCGTTGACTGGACAATACTCGTAGACACGTATGAGAAGCACAACGAAATACCAGAGGATATCTGTGCCTCATCATCCAGACCCGACATATTCCTTTTTTCACGATCACATAGGCGTGCAATGCTTGTAGAACACACAGTATCGTGGGAAACTAATATACCTAAAGACCACGCTATAAAAACAAACAAATACTTTGACTTGACTAACGAGTTAACTAAAAACGGCTACGTGGTTAAACTCTACGCCGTAGAAGTAGGAGCAAGGGGAATTCCAGCTAAATCCCTGTATAACCTACTTAAAGACCTCGGATTGCCAAAAGCTTCAGAAAGCTCTTTACTAAATAGAATATCAAAAGCGGCATTGATAGGATCTTACCAAATATGGATAGGTAGGGGGGGGACACCACTGACGTTGGAGGTGAGCGCTGATGCATCACAAGGTGGCCACCCTAAGCCTATATCTGGGTCACAAGTCCCAGTCACCGTCACGGTGTTCCTCTCTGTATCACGCTATGGACCCGGCGACCGCACGGTGAATCCATGGAGTGCTGAGAATCGGATTTCTATATATTGATTCCGCAATAATTGTTAAAATTATAGAAAATAGCACTATTGTCACGTTTTATATGCTTACATGCTTACATAATCTGAAGAGTTATGAGTTATGAGGTAATCATATGTTTAAGTTCTGAAACAATTTACATGATTCTAAATAGGGATTCTAAGAGTTTTAACTATTATATTTCTTACTATTTCTTTAAATGAGACTACTAATGCCATCTATTGATTTTTAAGTATTACTAAAGATATGTTCTTCGTATCGGTACCCCATGGTAATAGAGTTTTTAAATCAAAGGCGTTGACAACAACATCGTACGGCCTAGCCATCCTCAACACAACGGTTACTAAACGGATTCTGACTCACCACGTCAATGATCTGCTGCAGTGTGAGGCCGAACCTGACTTCTAGCGGCTCGCTCTCGTTGGCCACTGGTCGCTCCAGGGTGTTGTAATTTGCTAATAAAGCGTTCAACAGACGCTTCTCGTGGGGACCTTGCTCCGATACTGCAATATCAGAAATATTAATTTGTTAGTTCTAAGAAGTTTATGAAATCATACTGTGATAGTAATGTCAAAGTGTGATAAGTTTTGAAATGTGATACAAAAAGTATCGAAAAATTTATTTTATACATGTCGATTGCCAGTAACATTAATATTTTCTGACTTGAAAAAAAATTCTAAATTAAAAAATTAACTTCGAAATTAACTAAAAGTTTTGAAACAAACACTAGATTAGATTTGGCGGTATATTCTTTTTTATCTGCAGCTACCGCTATCCGGCTTGTAGCTTGCAAATTCAAATTCCCTTATTATATTTTACTCGACAGCTTAGCTACTCCATCACTTTTTGACATTACCATCAATATAACAAATCACAGTATATTAAAAAGTACAACATCACAAACACAATTTAATTTCTCAACTTGAAGTCGCAAAATGTAAATTAATTCGAAGCGAACACACAAAAATGAAATTTCGATTAGTAAGAGCTGAAAGTGTTGTGTGCGCAAAATTCTTCTTTATCCTTTTCTTTTAGAGCTGAATTTCACTTACCACAATGGAGAAGTAAACACCAGTTCGACCCAATAATACAGTTAAATCTTTCTCTTGTAACTTAACGGCCTACATAATATGGAAATCACTTTTCTCAGATGTATTCAGGATACGTACATCCGTACACACATAAATATTTATCAGTATACCACCACCTACAACTACGGTTTCATCGCAATCTCAAAGGGCTTGACTTGTGTATTTTCACAAACAATGCTTCCTTGTTTTCCTTTAGCGAAATAATAATTTGCCTATAAATATGATGTGACATGAACAATATAAATCTACAAAAGGAAGTTTGTGTAAGAAAGAAATTCCAACACTCCAACATAGAAGTATAGTAATGTAAACTATAGCTGAACCTCATAGCTTGGTCATCGCACTCATAGGTTGAATCCCTAATATTAGCTCCTTACATATGAAATTGGCGTTTTATATGGAAAAAGAAAAACCTTTTCTTTTTTATTTAGTCAATCAAAGTATGTACCGTTGTTATCTATGCACTTTTGCCATATTATAAGCAGTTCATTGAATCCTTTGCTGAAAAAATTGTAGGAGCGAGAATCAACAAAATCCTTGAATCGTTATGGACTGCCTCCTCTGAATTAATCACTCAATCAACTCAATTACCGCTAATCACTCTAACGTCATATATTTTAAGAACTATCTTTAATCTTCAATGAATCTCTTCTTTTATCTTTAAGACTTTCGCCTTATGTATACCCAGTTACGACCGCCCCCCGCGTGGTCCCCGCTCTCATCTTACCTCCCGCCCGTGCATACCGCACGCGATGACGGAATTAAGCGGTCAGCCTATGGATAAATGGTTTAGAACAATCATTATGTAATAGTTCTGCAAAGCACTTGTGGCTAGATGAGCTCACCGTTTGGTAAAAGATCGAAAGGTTAAGCTACGTAAGCGCGTTTGCCCTCTGAATGGGTGGCAGCATAGTCTTATTTCTTCTAAAGGCATTCATGCTTCAGAGGGCACTCTAAAAGTCGGTCCCCACTATCAATAGTCGTTAGGTAAAGTACAATACAACTCTGGCAGTGGTTGGCGACTAACTGGGCATTTTTTTTAATACGTGTCCAGGTTACAAAATGGAATGAAAGAATAAAAAAACTTGGTTTTGCATAACAAAATTTATAGAATGATTCGCTATTCTTGACAGTGTATTAAAATAGCTACAGGTACCCTATAAATATACACGTTTGGAAAATAATAATACTTTCTTTGGACACGAGAGTGGTTTAGACATCCACTTTGTAACTTTTAAAAGTAAAATTAATAAATAAAATACTATATTCTTAATGAAATATTTTTGTTTATTTGGTTATAAATATAATATTCTTTAAAATAATATAACAGCATAAGTAAGATAAGCCATATATTTTTGGTATTTTGTAAAAATGTAACCATTTTGTAACTATTTGGTAATTTTGCCAACTTAACTTCCGATTTATATCGTGTAACAACCATCTAACGATGTTAATTATTTTTTTATGCTAACTCTTTTTTTATAATTCTACGTAAAGTAAAATAAAATAAGGTATTCACTTTCAAAATCAGTTAAATTTAAAAAAATGGTAACAGTAAAACATAAGACAATTACAAAATGGAAAGCTTCAGTTACAAAATTGAAAAGGTAAAGCTTAGTTTACCCTGATAAAAAAAATACTGCGAATTAGTACTGAAATAGGAAGGGATAAACCATGAACGACGGTAATTTATAAAAGAAAATGAAACTATGCTATTTTAGTAATCAACGCCTTTTATTTCTAATCAGCCTTTTAATTCAGTTCAGTCTCAAAAAATCAATCTATGTAAAAACTGCCTTAAGGTATTCAATCTAAAATTATTTTATAACAATTACATAAATATTACTATTGAATCAAACATACTTAAGAAACAATACTAACTAAAAAACAATTTAGCACAAATGACCCGTATGATCAAATGATAAAATTCTGAAGAAATAATTTAATCAATCATAATTATATCAGCTCTATTCATCTTTAAATCTACCATACAGGAGAATAGTACTCGTTATTACCATTCAAACGATTCCAAACTCGATGTGGTTGAGTAGTTTCTATAGCTACCTTCCTCATCCAGCATCAGATTAGCTCCATGTTATCATAATATTATATTGTCACGTGGCATGCCAAAGTTCAGCTCAATCGGATAATCAGAAGTGGTCGAAAAATTGCTTGCAAGACTTCAGCAAAGTTACAATATGAATATTGCGAGTTAAATAAAAGCGTCTAAAAATACCAACACTTTGTAAAATAAATAAAAATAAATATTCCACAACATTTCACACAACGCTATCTAGACCCATGGTAAGCATAGCTTAACTAGCTTGTGTTATGGAATCTAGAATGCGGATAAACATACTTAGATACGTTTTTTTTTTGTAAACACATACATATTATACATAGAAACACCCAGACCAATGCAAATATACATATTCATGCATACAAATATTTGCACTGAGCGGGGATCGAACCCGCGCCTCCTGCGTAGCGGCCGCGTTCACTACCACTACGCCACGGAGGCTGTCGAAAATTACTATTTGTAAATTACTAATTAATTTAAAGAACATAATAAGAGCCCCAAGTACATTTACTCAAGTAACAGACAATAATTATTGTACTTAAATAGTTATTGTTCCAAGATACCATCATATATCCACTAAAACGATAAGTAAACTCATACCTGCATGCATTTGTACTCGCCTTTATATTTCCATTTTGTAACATTTTTATTCCACGTTATATGTAACCAAACAAAATGGAAGTAACGCATCTCCAATCGCCGACCTAAGATTGCTTGTAAATTAACTTTAATAAAGATGAAACACAAAACAACTATTTTAATAGCTTATAATGCGTTTGTAGTTTATCATTATAATATTTCTATAAACAAAAACCAAACTTACCAGTTAAAATCACAATTACAAAGTGGATGAAAAATCCGGCAAGGTAACGCTCAACAAGTTTCGACATGAAATACGTCAAAATGGTCATTCTCTGACTGTTTTATGAAATGGCGAAGTCTGAAGTATTATTACCAGGGAAGAAATTTGTAGCCAAAGTTCAAATTACGGTTACAAAGTGGAATTCCATGCACGGCCGGAATTGTGAGACATAATATAATATTACGAAAGATAGTTTATTTTATTAAAGTAGTGTTATTTTATGTTTACTTCTGATAATATTATCATTTTTCGATACCATTCATTCTTCTTTACCCTTGCCACTGAAGGAAATTCATGAATAAACTAGTAAAATCATGGGTATTCAAAATTATATTTAGTATAATTTCATATTCATCAATAAATTATTTACATAATTTGATGTGTTTCGGATACATTAAATATTAAATATTTTTACTATAGCCACGTCATAATAAAATATCTTTCGTTTCTCCATAAAATTAATGGTAAACTTCTGGGACATGCTCATTTAGAGTACGGTCGTGTAAAAAAAAAATGCCCAACTACGGCAGGGAAGTCAGACGCTTCGCACAAATCTGAAAAACTGAGCCACATCATATCTAAAGGAACCCTGAAGTACAAACTAAAGGCCAATCCAATTTAAAGTTTTCAGTAGCCGTTCTGGTTTTTGATTACCATGCCATATACGAGTATGCAATGAATCACTAGTAAAAAAATAATTTCAATGGTATATCTAATCCATCTTGATAATGGATTAAACCTGAAATTGAAGACCTGAATATTTCAGCCCAACACAGTAATGGATTAGACTGGAAAAGTAAAATCAAATACATTGATGGATATGTTCAATGAAATAGACAGCTCGATGCTGTAACACTTGCGACTGAAACCAACATTTTTAAGTTATTGACAGATGAATTAACTTCAAAAACTCGAAATGTTTTTTTATGGCACATGTCAATATGACGTCACCTCGCTTGAATTTAAGCTGAAGGCATAGTCTCAGGAAAGAGGGTCACCATTACAAACACTAACAATGACACAGTGATGGCCTTCAGCTTGACGACCTCATCAGAGGATTTTTCAGGCCCCGTTTAAAGGGCCCGGGACTATAGTCTAGACTATAACTCACAAAAATAACTAAGACCGATACAAAGAATAGATTTGCCCAACAAATTGAACAAATCCCTGTATCACCATCCAAACTACATACTTATATATATAACGACTAACGACTGGATAATCCCGACTGTGCACCTGAACTGTTATAGGCCCCAAACTGACCATTCAGCCTAAATTCAATGGCATAAAGTAAATTGCTCAAGAGTCCGGCTCGAAGGACCAACCATAAACACTCATTTTAGGGGCTTACTGTACTCTTATATGTGATGTATGGAGGCTAGAGTGTGACAAGTATAACACAGTACGACTGGATTAATGTGTTAGAGAAGGACGTATATTCGCTTCGGTTCAAGAAGAATTGATAATTTATTTGGCGAGTTCAGATCTCGAGAGAATTTATATGGTCTAATAATTTTTCTACCTCTATGAATAAAACTTGTTCGTACAAAGATTCAAGTCTTTTTAAAGATTTTGTGATACATGCCGAATAGCCATTCTTCATCATTAGCTTTAGGTAACAATGTTTAATGTGGCCAACATATCAGTGGCTGTAGCTCAATATTTTATAAAGGGTAATAGATGAAGCTTTATGTACGGTTCAGGTAAAGGCCCTTTTTGTCTTAGGGAATTTCCTCTGGGCATAAGCTACCTAGGACTAATGGTGACCTGTTTATATAGGTCGCAAGTCATAGAAATGTATTACCTGAAATTTGTAATCCTTGTAAATAATTTTTTCAAGAGTAGAAGTGACCAAAATTACTATTATTTCCGTTAACCCCTTCAGAAGCTAAAGGAGTGAGTTCACGTCGATAGTGTTATGACCAGAATTTGAAACCGGGACAAGGCCGACTTCTTAATCATTAAGTTACCAACGCTTTAAATATTTAAAATTCTACTTCATACATGTTATTCAGAGGATAGATAATGGAAATCGTTTTTCACGAACCTCTCTGGTCTCTGCGACAACATGTATGATGGCATATATTTTAAACATTGTCAACAAAACATTCCCGACCATTATTTATCAAAGTTCCTGTGCGTGGAGAAAGCAGTGGGCTTTCAAATAAATTGGAGTCCTTTTTGTATATTAATATTTTAATAAACAAATTGTGAGCCGTTGTGGGATGTCGGCAGATGTGGAACGTTTATATTTATTTACATTATTTTACAACAAAATGAAAAATAAATATTATGTATGAACAAAAAATATTGAAGTGTTTTAATAAATGCGTATAAGCGAATGTACAATACTGATTTGATTTTAAGATGAATTGGATTTGGATGAATTTGAAATTGTTGCCTGTCTGTTTTTCCGAGCTTTCACGTTATTTGTTTTATCATGTTACCCTCCAAGGGAGGGGAGCAGTAATCATACATTTCAATATATGTAATAGATTCCCATACATTATTTGAAATCTATTAACGAGCACAGGATTCAAAATGTATCACGAGCGACTACTTCACTCGTGAGTATGTCACTTTGAGGAATGGTCAGCTGAACAGAAGGTACAGCGGAAACGGGATCAGAATTCCACGCGAGCGACACCGTGGGTTTAAGGCAAGGCAATGCAAGTAATGTTATATAAATTTATTTTTTATACTCAGGACTGGATTTGAATGCGTGATATCCCCTGCCACGCCACACATATTTAACACTAAGTATTTTGTTTTATTTATTTATTTATGTTTCATATCAAATGAATGTGATAAACGTAATTCCCACAAAACATGACTTTTTTCAGTTTTCTCCGGGGCTTCGTATAAACACAATTCACGTTCTCATTAGAAAGCAACTCAAAGAATAAGTTCAACAATATTTTCTTAAATAAAACGACTGCGAGAGAAACTTAGTCCGTTTAAACGTTTTTACAATTATGCTGGCTTAGAAATATTTAGTCTAATATTGTGTAGATATCAGGAGCTTACTGGCTCAAGCCCAAAATCCATTAATTGTATTTAACGGTTTGTTAGATACAAGTTTGTTATACTAATAGGAGTGTAGCACGCTCTGAAACAAGATTACTATACTCTGCCAAATACTGGGTAAATTGTGTTTTAAGTAGGCTCTTATGCCTTGATCACACGCACCGAGTAACGTGGACAGTCAGTAAAATGATACTCGGCCGAGATTGTGATGGCAGCGTGTAGCTGTTTACATGTATTTTGAAATTTAAACAGTCATTCAGTTCAGTTATATTGAGTACATTTCGGACACAATGAATCGTTTAAAAATTATTAGGGCGACAATGGCTGAGTGACGAGTGATGCGACATTGCACGTTCAGCCCCTCTAGACAAGTGGCAATTCGCTAGCTGGCGTTTGGGGGAATAGAATGACGAATATATGGGCTTTGACGAATTTGACAGTCGTTAACGCATGTCAAATACGTCAAATCCAATACATTCGTCATTCTATTCCATCAAACGCCGGTTAGCGAATTGCCACTTGTCTAGAGGGGCAGACCTGCCAAGTGAGCGAGCAAAATAGTCAAAGTCAAAAATCATTTATTCTGCATAGACCATTAAGACGGCGTTTACAAAACGTCAAGTTTAAAAAAAAAACAAGTCTAATTTAGCAAATGGACCACCGGTTCGAAACGCGGCCCCGATCCGAGAAGAAGGGAATGGTGGCGGATGGTGGACACTCACCTCAGTATGTCGAACGGGAGCAGAGCTACTGTTTCACCGTTTTACTCGGCCGAACACTCGGCCTAGTACTCAGTGCTCTGTTCACACGTACCGCCACTCTATTCGGTGCGTGTGATCAAGGCATTAGCAGTTTTAACATCATGCTTATAGGATTATTGAAGCGGTAGCAGTGTAAGCCGTAAATTGTCTTTAACTGGTACTTAAGATTTCAGTAATAGAATGTGGATATTTCTGTTTTCACTGATCAGCGTTCTAATAAGTTTTGAGCACATAGTAAAATGTTGAGTTCAAATTATTAAATTTTGAGCTTAAGGTGAAGTTTCGAGTACAACTTAAACTAACTAACTAACTTATATTTCCTAATGTACAATGAAATGGAATCATGAAACAAATCTGAAAAAAGTACGCAACTTTAAAACTTATCCAATAAGTTGTTGCTTACCATTTCACGCTTCGTCCAAATTGAATTAGTTTGATATTTAATTACATTTATAAACTGCTTTGCCGCTTATGAGTGTGTGACACCAGTAGTGTTTCAATCTCGAAAAATAATCATACGTAGTGCCTATATGCATATGTAGTGCCAAAACTCAGACTCCAAAAGGTTGGTAATTCATTTGTAGGTAACAATATTAAAATGTTTAATAAAATTCCTGAAGAGTTGGTTGACATGCCACTAAATAAGTTTAAAATCGAAGTAAAAAAGACTTTAATGAAAAAAGGATATTACAAAGTAAACGAATACCTTAATGATGAAAATGCATGGTCATCCTAATCTCTTTGCTTGCTCGCACAATATAAACCTATGACAAAAAAAAAACAAATGGTTTTAAAAAAAGAAACTATAATATTGTTCACTGAATTTCTTGCTGATCTCTTCTCAGTAGAACCAACTTACCGAACCAGCGAAAGAATCATTTTCAAATGATTTATTTACTTAATTTAACATTATATTAGTAATTTCTTGACATTATTGTAAAATTTTGACGTTCATATGTGCTCTTTATGTGCCTAAACTGAATAAACGAAATTGATTCTTTGATTCTTTGATTCTTGATACCTACTGTATATTTGGAATTTCAGCAATATCCGTCAACGTTTCCGCGAAACCTTTTGTAGCATTACGAATTGAATTGTTTTAAATACTGGTAGGAAAAACAATGTGAATTTTAAATGTGGAGCAGACTTTTAAGTGTTTACAGTAAATAAAATAAATTAAACAGCAAAATATGCAAACATTTTTGAAAAAACGATTTTAAAACACTTATGACGAATGCCTTGGTCCCTTTCTATCGCTTAATGTTCATATAGACGATAGTTTAAAAGCTATAGGGTCTAGGCGACAGTAAAAGTTTACAATACAATCGGCTTTCACTAATGTTTCTTAGACTTTTGACTTCCACTAACGTTTTTTTGACTGAACATTCATTGACTGAGTTCCTTTAGCTTTTCAACCGTCGACATATTCACATAACTTTTAAAACCCTATATTCCAATTTTTGTACTTAAACCAAAATTTTGCAAAATTCCGTCACCACCAAACGCTTGGTGACAAAAACAACAATCCCTACTTAAAAACTATGTGGTAGGCAGCTAAGTAAAATCTTTATCGGCGTGCCACAGTGTGCGGTCGGGTAATACCTAATCCATTCAAAGATTAACGCGTCTAACCGGGGTTAGGGCTGTCTCCCCAAATTTGCCTACAACTCGCAACGGCCTAATTAAAGTGAATAGTAGGGTTTGGCTGAAATGTGCAGGTTTGAGGTACGATGGGACACATTTTTATTGTGATAATTAGTTCTTTCAACCATGCCAGCAAGCCAGTACATCTATTGACTAATGAAGGAGGCACCTTTCAGTGTGAGGGGGCGAGATGGGCATAAGTTCTCATTTATCTTAGCTTCAATCAAAAGTTCAAATTCAAATTCATTTATTCTTTGCAAATATGGGGTACATTAGATGTTAAATTCACTACTATTATATATATATATATATACTATTCCACCATAAAAGGCATGACATTTAATATCTATTAGGAAAAAAATCTAAACATTAAAAAATCAATCAAATTATTTATATTTATACATTCCAGAACACAAATCAAAATGACATGTTACCTATGGTTACATAGAAATTAAAATTAACAATTTCATAATGTATTATCTCAATTGTATTATAAATTTGTAATGTCAATATAGAATTTAGTCATAAGTTATAATTATATATTATAAGTTCTTAAATTCAATTAGTCAGTTTTCCTATAGTTAACTATAATGCCATATAAATAGTCAAAACATATCATTCTAGTTCCACGCAGTTGTTTGATGTTACATTATAATTGGATATTGTAGAATGCTCCCCTGAGACGTGCCAACCCTAGTTAGGCCCTCATAAAGTTAGAGCAGTGTACCTCGGTTAGCAGATATTGAATGAATAGTTCGTCAAGTATAGTGGAGCAGCCAACTGTCTAGTATTTGGACGATGAGATAATAAACGACAAAGGAAATGGAGAGGTTTAAACAACTGAGTGTGTATGTGAGTGAGACACAAAATACTGTAGATGTTTCGATGGAATACGATATACCATTACGAATGCCAATGAGATTGTAGGCATTTTAAGGAGGGTCCGAACAAGAGTACCCAAAGCCTAAACGAACTGAATATGTATGAAAGCAGTCATGAAAGTAGATACTGTGGGATGCTGCTAGGAGCGAAACAAGTAGAAGGTAATGTAACTAAAATAAGTATACACTTTCATAGCCTGTCCGTCAAAAGATTTTAACTGCGTACTTGCGCTTTTCATACATGCGCCCTTAGTGCCTACACACATGTTTTTATTTTATTTTATAAAACAACCCGTTCTAAGAGCGTTTTCACACTCATCCGATATCCGATATCGATGTCGGACGTCGATAGCCGACATCCGATAGCCGATACCTTGTGCTGTTTTCACATTCATCCGATAAAATCGGCCCGATACGGCCATTTGCTCGATAGAACAGACTAGTTAGGGATGTTAGGAAAAATAAAAGGTCGAAAATTGCTTGTAATCGCTGTTTTAGTTTCTTTGTGTTCCGATATCGGGCCAAAACAGTGGTGTTGGCTCCGATAACCGATATCGGGCTGGAAAATGTGAAAGAGAGATACATTATCTCATACATTTGACTTCCTCCGATATCGGATATCGGATATCGGATGAGTGTGAAAACGCTCTTTTATACTTTGACAATTAAAACTGTCTGTCACCAAAACTTATCTCATTTAAAGCACTCACACAAATATTATGTTATAAAAACAAAATGGTTGCTTGTATTTAATGATTTATCGGAACAAAACTCGTTATTTTCAGTAATAATAGCTTTATTGTCCAGATAGATACAAGGGCTGTGAGTAGAAGCTGAGTTGCCAATCATCGTAATCTAATCCGGGCACACAGACAAAGGAGCGTCGCCTACCTAATTTATTCGAACCCCGGGCCTTGGTATTTCTTCAAATTTAAGTTAAAGTTGTGTACACACCGCCAGAGGGAACGACTTCAGTTATCAAGTATGTCTATCCCTATAAAAATATACTATTTGCATCATGAGTTTTGATCAGTATGTTGGTTTATCAGGCGGCTACAATGACGCGTGGCTTATTGTTTGTTTAACGATTGATCAATTATATGAACCGACGGTATGGTTCCTTGTTGTTATGCAACGCAAGAGTGTTGTGGAGCAGGGCACGCAATTCTGAATGTTGTACAAACATATTTATATGAAGTATATTGTAATCTAATAACTTGCTTATGACCTTTAGCCTTTAGGATTTTAAATAACTACAACACCTGACTCAAGAAAATTATCTTTGAGTCGAAGGGTTCTCATTACCATACAATAATCGAAAACAAAATTTGTAACAAATATTTGTAAGGACCAAACCTTAACCAGGTACATTTATTTATTGCTTATAAAGACAAACCAACTCTTTATTGTTATGTACCCATTTAGAAATCTTCATAGTATAGAGGCGTTGGAGTCGGTCTTACGTTCAAAGAGTCCCGGATTCAAATAGTGGTTATTACACTACAGACGTGAACCCACTCCTAACCCAAGCAATTTAGCTTAGCTGCAGAGCTAAGGGGTACTACTAGTACTTTTGATTACTAGTATTTTAATTAAAATAAAAAAAATAGTACTGTGTACACGGGCCTTGTAACGTGACAATAAGACGAACTCCTCAACATTCCAGTACACAAGTGAAACGCATATATTGTGAGTGTTGTAACAAACGTGTATGCGAGACAAGGACAGAAAAGCAAGGAGGTTCACACACGAGTGACTTTTGGTCAAATAACAATTATGTCGCTTAATATCGACTTCAATGCTGTTACGCACGGTTGACTAGACGAGATAGTAGAAATTTTGACGGGTCTATGAGTTTAGTGAAATTGTTTGTTACATGTGTTTGATGTATGTATTCTCTGTTTCACAATATGTAGGTATATTAATCAACTAGCGGCCTGGGCCCCAACTTCGCCCGGAAAAGACTCCTATACGAACTTTTCATTTAACCATTTGCCAATTACTGTAGTATCTTAGTAGTGAAATGTTGTTAAACAGCGATATAAAGCGATCAAAAAAAAGCAGCTTTATGATATTCCTAAAATAATTTATAAAATAATATTTCTAAATGAAGGATTTTCCATATAGTATTTCTTCCCTTATTTTATACCTTTAGTAGTAAAATGTCCAAAAATCTATTCTTAGTGGATGCGTACAACATAACAGGCATCTCATGTGTTTTTAAAATCACCGTCAGGAAGCTTAAAACTAACATTAGCCAAATAGAAAAAGCATAGGAGAACGACCCCGGGCCAAAGTACGAATTTTGAATGATGATAATGATTTTCGTTTTGCACATGATACTGAGGAAACTCATGAAGTGAATTGTGGCAGAAGCATATCACGGACGGTTGTCTCTACCTCTCCACACTCCAAAAAAAGGTGTGAATATTATAAATGTATGCTAATATAATGCCATTCACTCACTGATATGGTAAGTTGCTGCTGTAAAAGAACAGTCGTGCGCATCTTGAAGTTTATTAAAATTCTCAACTTATACCAGAAAGTCTTGAGACGGAGAGCCTTTTAATTCTTGCTAGTACGCTAAGTATGTCGCCTTTAAAAAAAGTTAGATATTATGCGGTGAAGTTCTACCTAGAGTATTTAAGTTAGGAAAGTCTGTTAAGCTAGCAATTTTAGAATAGTTTAGCCTATTTCTACGGTTGCTTCCATAACACTCAGCTCGTAACACGGGGTCCGATTACCAAACCATTATGAAATGGTTATGGGAATAAATACCGTCTGAACTTCGTAAAAATGTCCCATAACCAACATACCGCGTACCGTGTTCTCTATTGAATAATATTCATAAAGTTTTATCAAATCAAATTCATTTATTTGGAGGAATATAGTACAATCGAAAATATGTTGATAAAAAGATTGGTTTCTTCACGCGCTGCCACTTATTATTATTTTTATGATGTATTTGTGACATGCAGGTAAAATGCAATCAGATGACCAGAACAAACAATCAAATGCAATATAGTAAGCCATAAAAACGTTGAACATACACAAAAGAATTTGAAATAATAATAAAACGCCACCGCATCGCAGTAGGCCACAGATTTAATCGACATTCGTCACGGGAACCCAGTAATTATCCACCACTCTATTTTCATTAAAAGATAAGTCACTACTCCCAAACATTATCCTAAAAGCTAGCGACCAACAAAATGTACAATACAACTTAAAATATACCGAAAAACTCATAACCGACGAGAAGCTTAGAATATTTTTAAACGTCGCTTACGCGGGCGTCTTGTACGGACAATATCTGGCAGCTTACCCGCTATTGCTTACATTAGGATGGCAATAAAGCCTCATCAGTCAGCTAATCTACCGCTGCAATGCTTTACAGCGGCGATATTAACGCCAAGTACTTCACTATGGATTAATTTAAGCGCAATTTGCGCTTTCCTTACGTTCTTGTTAATAAAATTTTCAGGTTATGGGGCAATTCTATGATACTGAGAGGACTGAGGACTGAGTAAATGTGACACTAAAATGGAGTTATACGCGGTTGAGAAATGTTTGTTGGCAAAAATGGGTCGGACTGGACCATGGAGAACTTAATCATATTCTGTCCGAGAAAATATAATATAATACTTTTACTCATTTTCAACTATTCTGGGATATATCACTTCAGTGTTATTTAGATCCAAGCTGAGCATGGATTGTTATGAGTTCTATAATGAACATAAACCTACTTAGATACATTTTCTTTTTTAAATACACACTAATGTAAATAAATATACTCCCGAGTTCGATAGGCAGGGCGTGAAAAAGTATCTGTCGAGATCATCAAACTACAATTCTATGTATAGCATCTGTTGGAATGATCTCTGCTCGTTGGACTTCACTTCAGCTTACCATCAGACGGGATATATCTAGATATATAAAAAATATGCCATATTAAAAATGCAAGTGTTTTATTTTTTCAACTATACGGTAATACAAAACCCGTGACCTCTCTTCCGCCATAATTGCCGCGCCGATTGTCACATATATAATCCCCCTATAAATAATTATTATAAATTAATATTAGGTAGGTACTTTTAGGTAGGTAGCCTAGTGGTATGGGTAATGGACTGCTGAGACGAGGTCTCGGGTTCGATCCCAGGTTTTCCATGGCACACACCAATGACTTTTCGATGCTTGTGTATTTATCGCAGGTTTATAAGTGCCTGGTTAATGGCAATAGGCTCGCCACCTATTACATTGGGACCTAAACATAAACTGGCGAAATGTGGGTGCTAGCACCTCTGCCTACCCCTTCGGGGATAAAGGCATGAGTTTATGTTATGTTACTTTTTAAGGTTCCGTACTCAAAGGGTAAAAATGGAACCATATTAGTATGACTTCGCTGTCTGTCTGTCTGTCTGTCACGACGCTGTAGGTATCCCATAAACCGAGAACTAAGCAGTTTAAATTTTCACATACAAATAGAATAAACACAAAACGCTTCCAGCGCGCGTCTGATAAGCTATTGACCCGTTATTAACTTAAAAAATCTTCAAAGAAATTTAGATTATAAATCGTGAACAAGTTCAACAGTACACAACACTCGCAGGCATCTCATAAGTTTAAGTTCCGTTCCGTGTTCTACAACAACCCCGATACATACAAACACGTTACCGAAAAAAACCCGTCAAGTATTGAATTTATGTGTCTGTTTACAAGTTCGTGGTATATGGATTTTAGAATACAAGTTAATAATGTTATTCTAGAGAAGCTGTACCTGCTACTTCGTCTGCGTGAACTCGAATCTGGGATTTTCCTTTTTTAGGTATTGTTTTGTTATAGGTATCGTAAGCATTAGATGCAACAGGGAATGATGAAAATAAATGAGGAAATCAGGACCCTTTCACTAGATAATAAGCAACATTTTATTCTTATAGTTAAAAAGACTAGGCCTTATGAGCCTTCCTTTTCTCTATCATTCTACTTCTTCCCTCTTTAATCGACAACTTGAGAGAATTCTGTACTTCACGGCACGAGTAACATCTCTTATGTCCAATAAATTTGACGTGAATTAACACAATTACGCTGTTGGCTGGTCATTTACGTACAGGTCGCACCGGTCGAAATATCACGCAGCTCGAAGATTATTATGTTAACAGGAATTAACGTGATCATGGAACAGGTGCACACAGAATGCAATAATAAGACCGGATGTTATAAATAGAACCGAGACCTAGTTGAATCAAACTGCGTTACTATAATTTAATTTTAATTTTAATTTAGGAGAAAGAATACAATCATTACCGCACCATCTCGTGAGGGTGACGTTAGAGACAACTAATAGAAAAAACATAAATAATACTCTTTACCAACCCGTCTGGCCAAAGTGGAAACAATAGGTCAACAACATTTACAAAGGCCTATACCAGGTGATGGACGACGATAGACTGATTTCAATGTGTAATATGTGATGAATTTTCACTAATGAAATGACCTATCTGAAATGCGGAAGTCTAAACATTAAAAACTAATATTGTTATGAGCGTTCATAAGCCACGGTAACTACTATTGTCCGCTACTTTGGAGCGCATTCCACATATTGGGTATTTGACTGACTAGTCAAATTAATTACTTTTACTAAACGTCAAAACGGTAAGTTATAACGAAATTTGTATGGAAAATTTATTTTTGACGTCATAATATTTAATAGTCAAGTCATTCAATATTAAAGGTTGGGTGGATGATTAAAAATAAATGAGAACTATAGAATAAGAACCGACGCAACGGCTTTCATTCTTTTACTATTCTTAATTCTTAATTTGATAAGTTTATCTTAATAATTTATTTTAACTACAGAAATATAATAAGAACTATAGAAATGTAAATTAATATATATATATATATATATATATATATATATATATATATATATAATATGTTATTACGTTCCACTCAATAAATTTCATTGAAAAAACGTCAAACGCAGTATTATTTAACCCGATGTTGAAATACGCTTTTCATTTACGCTTGAAAGTCCGTGAAACCGCGCGCAATATTTAATAGTTAAATTTTATCATCTACCTACATTTTTATACGAAGAATTTCGCTACAATTTTCACCGTTTTGTAGAACATCAGCGTTGTTAATCTATTATGGGAAGTATTGAATTGACAGATTAAATTGCTTTATCATTAAATTATACTCTTCAACGGTTTTCGTAACGGAAAAGTGCTCGTACGGATATTGAAGGGCTTTTTTGCTGTGGGAATGCGTTGATAAAACTACTGTATTCTGAAAAAAGTGCGCATTTTTTTTTTATTTATCAACACGAAAAAAAGCAATGTCTGTGGTACTATTTGGATTATGCATGGCATGCCAATGTATCTCTTCTAATTTCCTATTATCAATACCAGAGAAATCCAACAACATTGTTTAGCAAAGTAGGTTAGCTATTTAGCAGATACGAGGTAAACTACGAACCTAACAGCTCAAACAAATATCACTCTTTTTTGTTTTTTTTTTACCGAAAACAAAACTTTCGCGCTGAAACTAAAATTTTTCCTGTATTTCGGTAACTAGACTTAATTTAGTTGCAACATCTCTATTACCCGCTCGGTACATGTTACAGGATTGTACAGAAATGCGACGATACACATTTCCATCGCTGTAATCCAACCTGAAATGATTGATGCACTTTAATGCGATACCCGGTGTCAATTCGTACCTAAGCCGTAAGTAGAATTTCAAACTACATATTTGTCGTGTTCCGAACTTAATGATCCGGTGCCTGAATAGTACATTTACGTCATGATAATTTACTTTAACTACACTTCACGCTTGTGTATTATTGAAGGGATAAACAGAGGTGTATTGGCGGTAAATATTACGCTCTTATGTTTGGCTGTTATGAAGTCGGGGGTGAGATTATCGGCTCGTAGTAAGTTGGCTTGTATTTTCATTTATGTAAAGAACTTCCCAAAGTAACCTAAAGAAAAGTGCTTTAAAAAAGAGGAGAAGGTTAAAGTTATTACGTTATATTTTTTAAATATGTTTGCTTTCGAAACTAAATTATATTTGTCATAGGCTTAAATTTAAACAGCATCAGAAACGAATGTCGATGAAGTATTTAACTTGCAATTTAGTGTAGCTTAGAGAGTCACAATTACTTTCATAAAGATTATGACTATCGAAAACCAGCAATAAATTTGATTACAACTACACTTCGACACACACCGAGCATTCAACCCTCGCAATATAGAATCAACGAACACGCAATAGTAGTTGAACAAGGGTACATTCGATCCTGTTCTAACATCGGCCAGAAAGGGTTAATTAAAACGTCCGCCACCGCTTTCTAAACTGTTAACAGTGTTAAGCGGAGCAACGACTACAGGGACGAACTGGTGAGCAGAGCGTTTTAGTAAGTTAGTTAAATAAGAGCTACGTTATATCACGCTTTTATCTAGTGGCGGAACAAGGGAACATTAAGCGTAATGTTCCGTCTAGCTTGATTGTTTCATATGTGTAATGTTTCATGTGGGTTGATGACTTTCTATTCGTATAAATTTGTTCATTTGCAATAGCTTAACAGGTTCCATCAAACCCGAAAGGAAAGCATACATAAGAGCATCGTCCATCAATGAGCAGGTGTACAGCTTCGCAAATAAAGTTGACTAGGGCCCCAAAGATTATCATGGGACCCCGCAACCTAACTGAGGCGTCGTCACAAGATAGTTTAGTAAAAAAGAATTGTATAATTTTTATCTGTTTCCTATCACTATACAGCAAATGCACATTCACAGCAGAAACAAACGGCACAATATCTTCGTCTTTTATCACATAAATCTTATTTTTCAAAACAAATTTCAAAATTTGTTAACACACAATAGCAATCATATGTATTGTTCAGCAAATTGTGACAACAAATGTACGATATAAAACACCTCGTAGAGTCCGGCCCTACCCCAGTTGTCAAATAAGTTGGGAGTAAGTTAGTCGTAGTAGAGTACACCTGTGCTTCGACGGTAAACAGTTTTTAGATTAGTTCGTATTGTTCACCTGCAGTTTCGTATCAGGATATTGGATCTGGTACAGAAAGGTTTTCTATTGTACACGCTCCATTTACTTTGATATAATGAAAATTAAATAGGATTCTTTATGCATCGAGTCAAAGGTAAATTGAACAAATCTGTGTAGGACAATCTGTTTGGTATTGCCCTTAATGGTTAAGGGCAAGACTTATTCTCATTGGCATTTATTCATTTGTGTAGCTTTGGTTGGTTTACAAAGGTCTTAACTTAATTTAAGTTGAAACAAGTTAACGTACAAGATTGGATTTTAACACATAATATTGCTAATGTGGTATCTAGAAAAGACTACCCAAATGAGCTTCAAAATATATGGTGAGCTACAAAAATACACGCATAGATTAGAAACTTCTCTAAATTGGTAAAAATGAAGTTCATAAATATAAATAGACAGGTTAAAATGAACTATTTTCTGTCTCTCTCTCTCTCACACACACACGCGTTTTACTAACTGAAATTAATTGAAGAAAACACGATATCATGTTCGACTTCCATATCTTAAAAAAACCGAACCATACTATGCAATCAAACACAATCTTAACAAATAACCATTTACTTTTACAGCAAATGCAATCATTCATTAAATCGAAACATTCTGATGTCATAATAAATTAATTAACAAAATATATCACCTGGACTAGGTGGAGTAATAATAGTAGTCTGGAAGCCTTTTGATTTATTCCCGAGAGCGTAGTACGTATAAATAATGATTGGTTGCCTATCCGACAATAATATATGAGCCTGTGTACAATATTTTAGATATAATAAGGTTTCAAATAAGTAGCCAGTTAGTTTTGGGCTAATTGATTGATTGATTGACGTTTTTTATGTGGTTGATGTCAAATTTCTATTCTCCCTCTCTCTATCTCTCTCTCTCACTCTCTCTCTCTCTCTGTCTTTCTTTCTATCTCTCTCTCTCTTGTGATATAAAACATAACTTTGAAAATTAAAGTTTATATGTTATAATTACTCTAAGAAGATCATCCTGTGAGCCTTCTCAAAATCAGTTAAGGTCGGCTTATATAGCTGTGACGAGCTGTGTGATATTTTCCTTGAAGCGATTGCCATATAACCATCACAACCGATTGTCGATATCAAAGTTCCATTAACTACTCCAGAAAGCTATCATGCTATAAATATGCTTATTTGCACACATCAATTATTCTTTCTTTTCCTAATTTGACCTTTTTCCTATCGCCATCTCACATTATATAAATCAATCATAATATCCAATCTGGTGCGCCGGCTCGAAGGACCAAACGAGATTGAAGGGAAATATTAATCGGTTTAATATTGCTTTATTTGATTGATAAGTAACACCATGTGGGCGATATTAGTATTTGCATTAAAATGTTAAGGAAAATAGTAATTATTTTATTTCCTTATATGAATCATATTTTTTTTATAAACCAACCAATACTATACTGTCAATCATAAGGGCAGGAATGATGTTGTAAGCAAAATGGAATATATGGCTGATTTATATTAATTGTTTTGACAGTTATAAAAAAATCAATACTTAAATAATTGTGTTATAGTATTCAGGGGGATACTTAAAGCCAAAAATATTGTCTGAGATTTGGTCTCTAACACGATGATGACGTATGATATACTAAACATAAACAAAATTTCGCATAGGTTTACAATAAATAAATATCACACACTCTTTGCATTTTCACATACATACACACAAATAAGCGGCTAATCAAAAGCCAGACAGATCGATCGCTTCCAAAATCGTACTAAGACTATGTTCATCGTGTTCAATAGACAGATTACAATCGCATGTCAGCCACATGCTCGAATGTACACCGTACGATACTAGTTCTAGAACTAGTATCGTACGGTGTACATTCGAGCTTCCTAGGAAGGTACAATACAAATGTGGAATTGTTTGATCTTTGTCTTCTTTACTGGCCAGACAAAGTTTTTTGTTTCTTTTTATCGTCGTTGAGAGGTGTTCTTTGCTTTAAGTGGTTTTAATAGTGTTATTGAACAACCATCTATGGTCCAATATGTGTAAATAAGAAAACAAATAACATACTTAAATTTGTAATGAATAGTTACTTAAGTCTGCTTTTCCTCCTTACCATCATTCATTTAGCTTACTATGGCTATTAGTAATTACTATGTGATCCCCAGTCCCGTGGCACCAGAAATCAGATAAGATTGGCTTGACCCCTAAGAACTTAGTGGAACTCTATAATTAGTGCCATAGTGCTAATTGGAAATAATAATTAGGTCTGTCATTGCGAATCAAGAATTCATTCATACGTGAACGCATTTGCATAAATCAAATTAAACACTGTTTCTGTGATGTGGCTGTTGTGAGTGTGACTGCTGTGCAAAACATACATGACACAAGTGTGACACTAACATACATGAGTCGGTGTTACTTGAATAAAAAAAATGTATTTATTATATAAGTCTGAGTGTTCAATACTCCTCTGCTTTTCTTTGAAGACATAAATTAAATGTGTTGTATCAAAAAATATTGAATAGCCCTGTTATTGGCGTAAGAAACATTTATAATACAAAAGTAAAACCTTGTCTTACAGTATTACAGTGCTCCAAATAAGGTGTCGAAATCAATATACCATTACACAAAAGAATCTTTAATAATACTGTATCAGCAGTAGCTACATACAGCTGTATATTTCGAACTTCTTCTCGCAGTCTTCCACATATTCATCAATACTTGTTGTGCAAAATGAACGGACTATCTCAATAATTACAACATGGAATTGGAGACTTCGTACGTAGGCGTCGAGCTTGAAATAAGATGGGCGGTGGTCGCCGGGGAGGAAAGCAGTAACCACAC